>LR989999.1:1250000-2500000 GCA_905147175.2 Nymphalis urticae | reverse complement strand
TTCTAGAATTATATATTTCCCTAACCAATTTTGTAAGTTTATTTTAGAGATTACCAATAAAGAATACACATTACAAGCTTACAATAAAATCATAAAAGATTTCAATGACAGTACACTTCGGCTCCTTTAACTTTTCTTAATTTTTTAAATTTAATGAAAATATCACTCCTTTGTACGAAATCAATATATACACGGCCAGGGTCGTCGATCAATCTTTTTTATTCATGCCCAAAATTAAGTAAATTCAAGGCTCTTGCTCTCTTTAAAGATTTATTACAAAGCAGCTCTGAACGTTTTAAGAAAAAAATCCGAATCGTTCAGTTAACGATAAAGCTTCACTTTCTATTCGTTACGACAACCGTGGATTTTTTATGATTTATTTTATGATTAAATTGAATGTATTTTTGTCAGTATCTATTTCGAACTCATGCGGTTAAACCTTTTTGTTTTATTAAATTTTTGTTTCTAATGATGTCATTTTTTAATTTTAATGTTATTATTAGTAAAAATGTATACATTCATTTTAATGAAGAAACTGGTTAGTTTTTTGTTTGTTTTAATTCTCCGTATTTTCGTGTGTTTACAAATAAAGAACTCATTCTATGACCGATATTATAACGATAATATTTACGATATTACCTTTGTCTCCTTACCTTAGTATTATTAGCTTATTTATTGAAAATATAGATAATGTTTTGTTTCGTCTTGAAAAAACATATATTACGAAAACTAAACAACGTGAGCATACATCCGAAATCCCAAACTAACAAACACATAGTCTTTTGTCAAATATTAGTAAAACTAATTACACTGAATCATGATTTTTAACAAATATTTGATATCTTATCTGGAATTTAATTTAGATACTAAATATACAAACGTTTTCGTCAAACTTAGTTTATTAAATTATTTATATTTAGTTTTCATCGAGTTGATTATTAAATATTTCATTATTGAATAATATTTTTATATAAAATATATTTTGAAAGAC
The DNA here is from genome assembly GCA_905147175.2 of Nymphalis urticae. NCBI lineage: Eukaryota > Metazoa > Arthropoda > Insecta > Lepidoptera > Nymphalidae > Nymphalis > Nymphalis urticae. The sequence continues at coordinate 2,499,009 of LR989999.1, read as the reverse complement.
AATTAGTTTTTGTTTAAAGTAAGGAATTACATCGGTCTTCACATTTTACACGAATACTCATGTAATACATAATCCAACTTCATTTAGGTTCTCACTAAGTACTTTCGAAAAGCCATTTTACGAAAATATTTAAATGTTACGCTAGTAACGAAATGTAGATCTAGAATGATTTTTTGGAAGTAAAAAAAAAGGGATGAAAAAACGATATAATAAAGAATAGAGAATGATGCATCTTATGGGGACTTAGCCCAGATGTTGCAGATTACGTGATGTATATATACCACTCATCACGAGATCTCCTGAACTATGCGACCGATTAGACGCTCATTAAGAACGGATTTTACGTAAATCCTATACGAAATACATTTTTCTTCTAACAACCCGTGCGAAGCCGGAACAATTAGCTAGTAATATATAAAAGCAAGCACCTAGTATTCGTTGACTTTGATACAGAACATTTAAATTGTATGTTTGATGGCGAGTTTGTAATTAATTTTTTGAACCGGTTGTATTTGTAATTTTGCATTCAATCAAATTCTGTAACATGAGAATTTTTATATGTATACGTTTTGAAGGGAAATCAGAGTAAATAACTTTTATTCTGAGGTCAGTAACCAGTCTTATTTATAGAATGCAAATTAATAAATCATTTAGTTTGCGAATTCTTTATTTAAATGTTCTTTTGCCTGTGTATGAGATGTAGAGCATCTCATTTGAAATGAGATGCTCTACATAAGATTGCCGCAACCTAACATTGCTATTATGCTATTATAATCACACAATAAACACTTCAAGCGTCTAACAACCTTTAGTGCTAAGATCTTGCGAACACACAAGATTTAGACTTAAGCCGTCAGACGTTTATGCGGAAAATGAGAAAATGTTACAATTATTTTAATATGATTAATTTAGATGTTTTATATGCCCATGAGCCGAGATGATCCAGTGGTAAGAACGCGTGAATCTTAACGGATGATCGTGGGTTCAAACCCGGGCAAGCACCACTGAATTTTCATGTGCCTAATTTGTGATTATAATTCATCTTGTGCTTTACGGTGAAGGAAAACATCGTGAGGAAACCTGCATGTGTCTAATTTCACTGAAATTCTGCCACATGTGTATTCCACCAACCTGCATTGGAGCAGCGTGGCGGAATAAGCTCCAAACCTTCTCCTCGAAAAGGGAGAGGAAGCCTTTAGCCCAGCAGTGGGATATTCACAGGCTGTTACGGGAAATGTTTTATTGATATTATAACAAGTGAATGTTTACCGAATTAAAGTTAAATACAAATCTGAAGAATGGCTCAACGAAGAACAAGATCATGAAACGTCATAGATATTAAATATTATAATATTAACGTAAGTCGGGTTTCAACATTACACAAGTGATACATTATGAGCTGAGTAATTACACAATAGCGCTGCTAATTGATATGATACTTCCATATTATGCTGATAGTTTCAATACAGAATAACGGCTATAAAATATAATATATATTTTTAGGAAATAGCATATAAATGGCAATGTTATCATTATAAAACTTATATGTAACATTAGTAGATCAAAAATATTAGACTCAACCATGAATTATGTAACTTATTGTCTTTTAAATTTAACTCAAGGCCCATATATATACATTACAGACCAATACGAATTAAAATTAAACACTTTTGATGGGAATTTTAATATTTACTCTCTTTGCTTCGTATACACAACTGCCGGCGAAAAGTTAGGGCTGAGCAAGACGGATTTATGCCGTGCGAGTATCTTGAGAACGTATAAGTTGGAGTTCGTTGGTCGTTTCATGAACACCTATATTGCATTGTCTTTTCTTAGTCTTACTCTAAGATCTTCTCTCTCGAGGCCTGTATTTGATGTGCAGGAGTACATCTCCCGAATGGGCGCTGCACCTCGATTTTATTTTAAATTAATTAATAATTATATATTTTTTATTTCGCTACTATAATCTTTATTTTTTGAATTAGTGATCTAATAAAAAATTATATTTAGGTACCATATAGGTATTAATAGATTGTGTAAAAACAATTGCATAATACGGAACATTTGTAAGGAAACTATAAATTTCAATTTCCGACCATTTAAATTTAAATGGCCGGAAATAATTTTTTTTTTGTTAATGGCCTTATGTACCACATAATTAAACAAAGGTACTAATTAATACTACTAAACTAATATTAAATTCTGGTAGTATTTTTAAAGCTGATCCGTCACTTTGTACACTCATTCTTATGTACGGCGTTATATCGCTCCATTTCCGTCCAAAGTTACTCGATTGTTCTGTCGAAAATTCTTATTGGCAGTCAATAATCTGTAATTTGTAGTTATTTACAATACCGTACATCTATAAGCAAGTAATGTCATAGCTAACTCTTGTATAAATAGATATGAAATAAGCTCCAAGCCTTCTATTTCTCAAACGGAGACTTTAGTCCAGCAGTGGGACAATTTCAGGCTGTTATTTTTTTATTATAAATTCTAGACTTTCTTGTCTTACTAGTAACCGAGTTGTCGGATGTTTGTGTATACTCCTTAATTAGTAAGTGCTCAACACTTTGCTATCCACTTTCCCACACACTCAACATGAGGCAATGTGATTAATCTTTACTTTAATTAGCTCCACCACTCGCTTTATGTAATAACTTAATTATATTTGAACTTTAATTAAACAAATTGATTTTGCGCACATAGAATTTTAACTAAATCAATGAAACGAAAAAAAAAGAATATTCTATTAAAATTAATTATTCCATTTTTAAAAATTAGAACTATTGCTCAGCTATCGAATAAAACTATAATCTGATGATGCTTAATTTTGTAAGATTATGCCCTCCTGACCTCCGTTTTCCCCATCACCTACAATATGGGTACCTTCAAGTCTAGAGTGAATAGGCATCTTCTAGGCAAGCGCGCTCCATCTTAGACTGTATCATCACTTTCCATCAGGTGTGATAAAAGTCAAGCGTTAGCTTATTTATTTAAAAAAAAAACTTAACAGTCTAGAAGGTTATAAAATGTTCACTAATTTTATTAGCGAGCTAATATATAGCGATATTTTCTGTCTCATGATTGTGTTACTAAACAGTTTTACAACATTACACAATTGAGATACGAAGCATGCTTTATGAGTTTAATTAGGTTTCAGTTTCTTATTTATTTTACAGACATCGGCACTGAAAAAAATATTAATCTTCCCTTACATCGGCAATGCGCCACCAAACTTAGGAACTATATCTGTGTGGTCCTTTTTAGTTACACTGGCTCATTCCTTAAATTAAAACATAACAACAGTAATTTTTATTGTTTGTATGTAGAAAATGTGATGAGTGGGGATGGGTGTACCTACTCAAACGCGCTTGCACTAAGCCCTGCTATCAAGTATCAAGTCGTGTCTAATAATATGTTTGAGAAGATTGTAATCGTGTTCTATAATAAGACACCCATTAGTGAATCTGATCTCTATATAAAATAAGAAAAGACTATAAACTTGAAGTAGTTCTGTTCAATTCGGGCCGTTGACGGGCTGGTTGGCGTGGTTGGTAAATACTTGCCTTTCACGCCGAAGGTTGTGGGTTCGATTCCCACCCAGGTGGGCCATTTGTGTGCATGAACATGTCTGTTTGTCCTGATTCTGTGTGTAATTATCTATAGAAATATGTATTTAATAATGAAAAATATGTAGTAGTATATGTAGTATATCAGTTGTCTGGTTTCCATAGTACAAGCTCTGCTTAGTTTGGCATCAGATGGCCGTGTGTGATTAATGTCCCAGGATATTATAATATATATATATATATATATTTATTCTATTTATGTGTGTTTGAGAATTTTACAGTTACAAGATTCGTAATGAAATTGAAAACAAAAATGCACTGAATTTTGCAAGTTCCATTGAAATCGTTATGTAGTGTCTATATTTATATAATATACTGTAATGCTTCTCAATTCTAGAGAAAATTGAGTTTAATGCGATTATGTAGCTCTGATAAATTACAATGCATTGTATTAAAATATATTTATAAAAGTTAGCTGGTGCTAACTGCTTTCGACTTATGTATCAACCAATCACACTACAGTTTCAGTTTTGCACTGTCTCCTGACCGATTTCCGTTACAGTGACTCTCAAATTCCTATCGGTAGAATGTATATAAACTGGTAGCTTCCAATTTAATAAAATAAGCCCCTGTATATCGACGATTCTAAAGAGCAAATATATTTTGTTATTGATTTTGTTTTTGCGAAAAATCTAAGTCGAACGTGCATAAGAAACAGATTGATAAGCTTTACTGTATACAAGTAAGGTTTCCATGAAAAAAAATATAAAACGTAACATTCAATATATATTGAAATATCACGAATTCAATTATATATACGTTTGAAACGAAGCTCTTTTCAATATTAACGTAGAAATGCTCAAAGGGAATCCAAAACTCATTGCGTACAACCAAAGCATAATGACAGTTCCATTATAGCCTGAAAACGAACGCCTTTTAATTTAGTTACGCTTGAACAAATATACAAAGAATAAGTTTCCCAACTTTATTTCCATATTATAAGTATGTTCGATATTAAAAAAATTAACAGACTTAAATTGAGCATTATTTAGATTTTTTTTCTCAATCTTTTACCAGAAAATAAACTTGACGATCAATTTTCTAATATCAGCAGTGTTATTTTGTAACAAATCACTTACATTTCTACGCTGTTTTTATTTATCCTTTATGTGTTATAATTATTATAGTCAAAGTTGCATAACACGTTTTGACATTTCAAGATCTTGTCCTGTGTCGAGTTTCGAGTTTTTTTTTGTATAATTAGCTCTTGTCATGTGTCAGATATTTTCATTATAATAACAGTACATCCAATCAATTTTCCAGTGACAACTCTCATAATATAGTTGAGACAGACAGTCGAAATGTTTACAACGATGGTTTGTCAAATACTTCAGGAGTATTATAGAGTTTAATTTATTTTTTACAATAAATGAATTCAAAAAAGTTTTAGAATGAATACGTATCATTCAAATGTGAAATTTAAATTTTGTGATTGGGTTTATACTATTGAAATATATAAGACTATAAATCAATTATGTACTAGTATATTAGTATGAAGTAATAATTAATATTATAAATACAATGTGAAAATGTTTTCATATTAAACGCTAGTAAATAACATTTAAAACCTTATGAACTAATGCTAAATTTATGTGATTGTATGAAAAATATCATTGAATTAACAGCGATCACCTACGTTCAAAGACACTGGCAATGCAAGAAGTAGAAACTACTCCTTACACACCCACACACACACTAACACACACACACACACACAACTTTGGACTTTAAATCCCCTGTATCTGCTATCCCACTTAACCAGGAACAGAGCACTGTATTCAATTTGTGTTGACGTAGCTCATCAACTTTTATAGGCTATGTGTCTATTACACGCGGAAATTAATGGATTCCGATTGTCAATTACTACGCAGTATTAAAATTAAATTATATGCGCATATAATGGTTCATTGGTGACTAATTTAATCTGAACAGTCATCCGCAGTAAAATGACTTAAATGCCATTTATTTCAATTAAAAACTTCATAATGATATTTACGTTTTATTTTAAGATATTAGAAGTGACGAAATTAAACTCGACGTTAAAATCGATTACGAAAATCCGTGAGTCACCTCTGATGATGTGAGACGACTAATTGAATAAGTTAATGAGTATTTGTCACGTTGACTGTTCTTACAGTAAATTATTTTATCTTTAAATACTTCAAAGTAATTGTTTATTTACTTACGACTTGATTTCAAACTTGATGAGATTTAATACATAGAATTTTATTACAATTAAATCATTTTTTTAATTGGATAATACTGATTTATAAACACACACACACACATTACCAAGTTATCAAAGATAGAAAAATACTCACACATACATACATAAGTTTTTACCAGTTTTCATAGAAATCATTATTTTCGAAACCGCGACTTTCATTGCACACGATCCATAACAAAGCTATATTGTGGATAATGTTGTCCACTTAAATTTTTCTATTAAATATATGTATTAAAAGATTAACTAATGGATTTTATTTTGTTAGAAACTTCGCTTTCAAAGCACCATCCTGTGTACCAACATAATGAAATTGAACACATTTTTGTGTGAAGCGACCGTGAGGATATTGGGAATATAAGTATTTCAAATTGAAGGGAACTAATCTTCCGGAACCAATGACTTTTATCGATTTAACGTGAAAATCTCAAGTTATCTCCGAGTTATTAGCGGTATCAAAAGGGACAAAGGATGATGACAAAAAGGATGCCCTTCACGATTAAACGATGGAGATTGATTGACGTATCTCGGTTGTTTTTTTTTTGTCGTTACTCGCATTTTGGCCTGATAAATTAAGACGTTGGAATGTCTATTTTATTATTTGAACAAGATATTAAAAAAATAAAAGTATAATATAGTTAATTTATATTGTGTCCCTCTTGACACTTCGATTAAAGTTCAGTGTAATAAGAACACAAAATATACCTTCAAGATACCTACCTTCCTACCTACCTAACTTCGATAATTGTTTCAAGACTACGAACCTATTCTTCTTTAAACAACAACCATGGGTCCATTTACATTAAAAAAATATATAACCACCAATTTCGATGTTTTTAGATTTACCTTTTGTTTATTTTTTGTCATTTTATGTTATGTATTTTTTTTTTGGTAAGGCTTTGTGAAATAATAAAATATATGATGTTTGATGATGATGTTTTTCTTAGTAAAGAGCAAAAAAAAGCGATTGCAGCTAAAGCTAGCGGCTTAACTAGCTTTACTCGTGGTAGAGTTTTGTGCAAGTTCGTCTGGGTAGGTACCACCCACTCATCATATATTCTAACGCCAAATAGCAATATTTATTGTTGTTGTGTTACAGTTCGAAGAGTGAGTGAGCTATCTTAATTCCCAAGGTTGGTGACGCATTGAAGATGTACTAATGTCCAGACGGGTTTGCACAAAGCCTTACCACCAAGTGAATTCGTTAGAATAATCATATTATAGAATTTTAACGAAAGATTGCTGGTTGAAGTCCTGGCTACCATTGAAGTTTGTGATGGTGATGAAAAACATCGAGCGAAAATCAGCATGTATCCAATAAAATGCTGCTGCATGTTTAATCAATGTCAAACAGCAAGAGCAGTGTGGTGAATATGTACAAAATCTTCTCCTTAAGAGGAGAGCTTTTTTCTATCAGTGGGAAATTTACAGGCTTCTGTACCACCTACACCATTTAAGGTACACTATTTAAATAGGATTCGGTTAAATAAAATTACCAAAGTTTATTTTAAAGTTATGACAACATTGTTTCTCGAGCGGACAATTATATGTTTTTTCCTCAAAAGTAAGTTAGAGAGAAGTTCTAATGATGTATACAAAGAAGTCCTCGCTTAACTTTGTAACTTAAAGACTGAAAGCTTTTTATTTAACTCTAGTGATACAAGATGAGCACTTAAGTTCTATAAATATTTATCCTCTCATACTTTTATTTAAAGGATTGGATAAAATCTAAATCAAATTTGCTCTGCCCACAATATCTACTTTCCATTTAACGGACTTCGTCCGGCATCAGTCATCTAATTTATACCAGATTTGTTATGTTATTTGGAAATTTAATGAAAATAGCGAATACGTATTATTATGTTGTTGCACACACACTTTCACACATTCACTTCATTTCACATAAATATTTCTAATAACACAGTTCAACTTTCTGGACCTTATGTAGTAAAGAAATTTTACAATAAAAAATTGTATATGATACATTTTATTATTTATATAATATATGAGTAGTAATATTGAGCAATTAAAAAAACTGAATTTTTTTTTTATAGAAAAGAAAGGCGGACGAGCATACGGGCCGATGGTAAGTGGTCACCAAACGCCCTTAGCAATGTCTAAGTATTTCTTACAGTGCCAATGCACTGTAAGAAATGTTAACCATCGCTTACATCGCCAACACGCCACCAACCTTGAGACCTATGATTTTATGTCCCTTGTGCCTGTAACTATACTGGCTCACTCACCCTTCAAACCGGAACACAACAATACCAAGTACTGCTGTTTTGCGGTAGAATATCTGACGAGTGGGTGGTACCTACCCAGACGAGCTTGCACAAAGCCCTACCACCAGTACAGTATTTATAGAATGTATATGTGCCGAAACAGATATATACTGACAAATTATTTACTACATAATAATATTAACTAAGTAAAAGACTACAGATATCAATTTGTCAAAAGTAACAAGGAAGAATGAATGCCCTTACTCCAACTGTACCTGTGTAAAATGAAAAGTGCAATAAAGTCTTAGTTTTAGACAGAAGTATATAAATAAACACAAAGTTCATTTGAATTTTTAAAGTATTTGAATTTATTCAGGATAAAACTGCAATCGTCGTGGTCGTGGTATTTATGTTTTTGTATTCATAACATGAATCAAATAATAAAATTAATTCATTAAACTAAACAGTTTTTCTTGCAATCTCTTGTCTAGAGTACGTGATTTGTTTGAAATATATTTTACATACAAATATCTTTGTGTTAAATATGATTTTATATAGATACGCAAAAGTCACTGAATGTTGATCATAATACTAGCGATCTTACTCTCGGCCCGTAAAACTATGTCCTTTTAAGTAATGAAATACAAGTAAATATTATTTCTTAATCTAATTCTTGATCTTGACCTTACCCCCCATAGTAAAGATGCATTAAAATCTAGTTTATAACTGGCTAATCTCTCTTGAGATTATCTGACAAATGAAGGAGTTTTCAGGATACAGAAAAAAAAACATATTATTCCATATTTAAAGTAACGAGTGATGTTCGACAAGCATGACGTGCAACATTGAGCATTTCGATTTTTAAATTTACAATTCTACGTTTTACGTCGAATAAAATTTCGAATCTCATCTTCCGCCAGATGTCGTTTTGTCGTAAAATTGAACATCATGACTTAATCAAACGGCAATAAACTGTTTGATGGTTGAAAATTAGGTTTCAATTTAATAAATGATTACTATCATGAGGAACAATAGCGAGAATATAAATTTTGTGAGTCTGAATAGCCCAGTGGATAAAGTACGAGGAAAATAACTAATCGTTAGTATGATATAGAATACAAGTATTACTAGCCCGTTTTTGAATGGCCCGTTGGCACAGTTACGAGTTAGATATCCGAATCGTGTCATTATGTATATAAGTATGTATAAATTATTTATACATTTATTTAAAATGATATATGTCAATATGCATATTAATTGGCTGTTACCTATAAAACAGGCATTAAAGTTAATTACCTACATTAAAAGGTAACTACCACATAAACAGACGACCGTGTAAAAACAAATGGACATATAACAGGGATATTTTATGTGTGATGATATATCTTTTTTTTTTAAAGTTATAAACCACAACACATAAATTAGCACTGTAAGAAATGTTAACATCGTATATGCGACTAAGTATTGGAACTAATGTCCTCCAAGTATTCTGTTTGTTGGTAGGATATTTAATAAATGGGTGGTACCCAATGGGTTTGCACAAAAGTCTTCCACCACTTAAAATTTAATACAAACTTTTGCTCGATAATGTGTGCAAAGCCGGACTCATTGCGTCGAGAAATCTTTTCCAGACAACCTTGGATGACCTTATTTGTTCAACAATTTCGTCGACAAAAACAAATAAGGCTCGTTTGTAATAAATTCCTACATAAACTACAAACACTTAATCTATATACTACGAAGGTATACTTATATAATATTATTTATACATACATAAATATTCAATTATATAAAAATATCTACGAGGGACATAACATCTTAGTTCCCAAGGTTGGTACGTATTTGCGATGTAAGGGATGGTTAATTTTTCTTACAATGCCATCGTGACAACTTACCATCAAGTGGCTAATATGACCGGCCACCTACCTATTCTATATAAAGAAATATATAAAATACATTTTGACAAATGAAACAAAAAATAAAATAACTGTTGTGAAGAGTTTAGGAAGTAATATTTTGGCCAAGGTAGTAATAAAGTCAGACTGGATGAAATTTATTATTTTGTGCACCGTGTTTGAGTATATAAATAACGAATCCTTTATCAGATAAGTACTGGGAAGAAAAATTCAGTTGTTAAATAATGCAGTTAATTTAAAAAAGATACTGGAAGAAAATGAGGGTTTATTTTAGTAATATAGGTCGAGAGGCAGATTATAAAGTACAGAGCGAAACTGCTGAAGCCTATTGTAGAGGAAGGTTATTCATTTCTTTAAATTTAAACCTATTTTTATTCGTTATTTAATATTAGAGTTCGCCTTTTTCTTCGCCAACATGTTATGGAAAGGGTGAGGTGTTGGTATATATTTTACAAAAAATCATAGTTAGTTTTATTTTTATAATATACCAATCCTAGTTTCGCATGGGTAAAAGAGTAATGGGTAAATATAATATTAGCGTTTAATATACCCTATATTAAACGCTAATATTATAGGTCAAACATGCAGAGATAAAAATTATGGGCCAGGAGATTTTACGTACGCAACTCACCAAAATTTTATCATAATCCATTGAACACTCAGTTGTTACTCTTTTAAACAATCAATGTATATATATATCTATACACAATTATATTTATATATCCCGTAAAAATATCAACGATTACTGTTGAACACTGTATATATATACAAATTTTAATGACGATCGGCTGATCTGTATAGAAGTTGATGTTCTGCAGAGCTATCTGGCGGACAACAACACAATGAAGATTGTAAGAACCTTCTCCATGAAAAAAAAAAACATGTGTCAACTTTCATGGTGATCATTTTTCTCAATCCTGTAAAGAAACTAAACCACTGTGTTATCGGGTAACATAAGTTACAAGTTAAATATATTTAGAATCTCATTTTGTACATACATATATATCTACTTTAATTGTTAATACCAACAATCTTATTAACAAGTTAACTTTGTGTAAGTCAACGCGCGTTGCTTACATAAGTTTATGTAATAAGTAACATAAATATAGGTTAAGTTAAGCTTAGATTAGTACGCGGTTACGCTTGCATTGAAGAAAGGGGGGAGATGTTAGGTTAGGGATGTTAAGTATGTGTTAAGTCAGGATATAAGCTATATATATATGTTTGAGCGGTTACGGAACAACAGCAATAACATAACGCAAATGACAGAAAGGACAATGGTTGGTCCTGCAAAAAAAAAAAAAATTTAAAATCACAACGTCTTGAACTATCGATCGAGTAAAACGCATATCATTGAATACGACTTTCATTTTAAATTCCGAACGTTAACATTTTGGTCCTTCGACGCCAAATTAAGAAACCACGCAACCTAAATTGAATATATTGTATCGAATATATTGCGAATATTGACCGCTGAAGCTAGAAGAGGTTCAGGAGCTGCTGGATGTGGAAGACAGGCTACACGCGCATTTCGGTACGGTCAACCCATCCGCTAACTATCCAACCCTTGCTTCTTTTGTTTTATATGGTTTCGTATATAATTTCAGCTATCGACTAAGAACCTTGTAATACCGCGCTTAGAACCCGTAGCAGACGCTTGTCGACGTGGTTTGTTCTGCCAAAAACAGTAAGTACTCCTCATTTTACAATCCTCCACAATGGCTACGCGTGATAGATCTCCTCAGTTATGTCTCAGTGATGAGAAGGTAGAATTATTAGTACGCGAATTCATTAAAAAACGCGGCATTTTGAAAGCTAGGCTAACTAGATTCGGTACTTATATAAATAATTTTGATATTAAATTAGCTACTGTACAAAACAAAATTGATTTAAAGTTAAGAATTGAAGGTGCCGCGAACCTGTACCGCGAATTTAATAACATTCAGTCAAAGATCGAAGAAAGTGTTCGTGAGGGTGATTATGACGAGCAACTTTCTCAAAGGGAACAATTCGAAGATTGCTATTATAGTACCCTCTCTCAAGCTGAGTTTTTATTGAATAGTGGTAGCAGTGGTAGTAATGATGAGGTCACTACTTGTTCCAAATCATGCGGTAGTAGTCAATTACGATCAGTAAAACTACCTACAATAACTTTACCTTCCTTTGATGGGGCATACGAGCACTGGCTGGAATTTAGGGATACATTTCTGTCGCTGGTACATGATTCAAAAGAAATCAATAATATTCAAAAATTCCACTACCTAAAATCATCATTAAAAGGCAACGCGGAATCGGTGATCGATGCACTAGAATTTACTTCCGATAATTATTCGATCGCATGGGACCTCCTGCTTAATCGATATAATAATAGTAGATTATTAGTTCATAACCACGTAAAAACAATATTCAATATTCAAACGTTAAGCAGGGAGTCTCCTGCATCAATCCGCACTCTCATAGATATTATATTAAAAAATCTACGCTCTCTAAAGATTCTTGGTGAGCCTGTCGATACCTGGGATACATTAATTATATTTATCGTTGTCTCAAAGCTGGATAGAATCACTGAACGAGAGTGGGAGCAATTTAAAGTCGTTTCATTAAATAATAATTCAAAAATAAAAGTTGATCATTTAATAAGCTTTCTTAAAAATCGGGCGGACATGCTAGAAACATTGCAAGGTTCACATAATAATACGCAAAATATTAAGTTCACAAAAGAAACAAAAAATAACATAAAAACAATCACATCAACACACAAATGCAATGTTTCTACCAATAAACCGCACGATCACCGTCACTACGCGATCAAAAAATGTATAATGTGCAATCTTGATCACCGACTATACGCTTGTGAAAAGTTTATTAATTCTAATTTAGATTCTAAACTAAAACTTATTCGCGATAATAACCTGTGTGAAAATTGTTTTCGCTATGCTAATCACACAATCGATTTATGCAAATATGGAGGGTGTAGATTTTGTACAAAGAAGCACAACTCGATTATTTGTCCGCAAGCGCCTCAAAACGACTCAAAAAACATAGCTAACAGTTCCGTTACTCTTCACTCGTCATTCGATAACCAGCAACTAAGTCTACACTCGTACGCAGGCCCTGCGGTTGCATCGATTCCCTCCGCGTACCCCGCATACCCTGCGGATTCAAGTAGCAATACAAATGATGCACACTTATCTAATAGACGCACACATCATTCTTTACGACCGGTTTTATTGTCCACTGCGTTAATCGAAGTACGGAGTCGACAAAATGTTTATATACGTGCGAATGCCCTGCTTGATAATGGTAGTGAACGAAGTTTTATAAGCGCGTCCTTTTGCAGATTATTAGGGATTAATACATTACAGTCCATTCACGAGATTAGGGGTGTAGGTAATTCAGTAACGCAATGTAATAAATCATGCGATATTATTATAAAATCGCGAATTAATCCTTACACAACTAAACTTCAATGTTTCGTATTACCAATGATTTCGTCTACGTTGCCCGCTGTACATTACGAACGTGCTAAGTTTTGTATTCCACATGATATACAGCTGGCCGACCCGCATTTTCTCGATTCTCGAAAAATTGATATTTTGATAGGCGCAGATAAATTTTGGGAATTATTAAATAAAGGCAATATAAGGTTACCTAACGGACCATATTTACAAAATACGCGCCAATTCTGGGAAGTCGAAGAGCTGCCTAGGAATCGGGATACGCGCACAGATGCTGAACGTGCTTGCGAAGATTTGTTCTCTCGTACTACGACGCGCAATGACGAGGGGCGTTTCATCGTTAAAATACCGTTAAAGGCATCACCCGAAGTATTAGGTGAATCATTTACTCAGGCTAAACGACGCTTCTTATTATTAGAAAAGCGGTTACAACGCGATCCCGCTTATAAAAAATTATACGCAGACTTTTTACACGAATACGAGAGCTTAGGTCATATGACACGCACTGTAACCTATGGCACTCCGCACTATTTCTTACCGCACAGAGGTGTACTTCGCGACAGCGATACGACACGTCTTCGGGTAGTGTTCGACGCCAGCGCCGTTACCAGCACAGGTCTTAGCTATAATGACATACAGCTGGTAGGTCCGCCTATACAGGGCGATTTAATTTCAATTCTTTTACGCTTCAGATGTCATAGATATGTTGCATGTGCAGACATCGAGAAAATGTATCGACAATGCCTAGTGAATAATGAGCAGCGCGATCTCCAGTTGATTCTCTGGCGAGACGAACCCACGCAGCCGCTCAATATTTATCGCTTAAATACGGTAACTTATGGTACCGCGTCGGCGCCTTTTTTAAGTGTTCGTTGTCTAAAACAATTAGCAATCGATTCTACGAACACCGAAGTTCGTAGAATAATAAACGAAGATTTTTATGTTGACGACATGATCACGGGTTCCGACGATAAACTACATTTAATTAAATTATGCGAAGAAATAAACACGATACTACAATCGGGGTGTTTCCCACTTCGTAAGTGGATATTCAATTTTAAGCGTGATGAGTCACCCGGACCTACGATAACAACACCTGCGAGTGCATCGCCGCACACTTGTAAACAACTAACGCTTAGCGATAATAGCACTCACAAAACGTTAGGAATATGTTGGCTTAATGGCAGCGATGAATTTTGTTTTAATACAAACTTTGTATTTGACAGTAACCTACATATCACTAAGCGCATAATTTTGTCACACACATCACAAATTTTCGACCCGTTAGGTATTTTGAGTCCATTTATTTTATACAACAGCTGTGGTTATTGAAATTAGAGTGGGACGACACCGTACCTAGTGTTATCGCACGTCAATGGAACCGGTTTCTTACGTCTCTGCCGTTATTAAAAACAATTCGAGTACCTCGCTATGTTTTGAGTTGTAATATTACTTATACAGAGATGCACATATTTACCGATGCCTCACAAACAGCGTACGGCGCGTGCATTTACATTCGCACTATAAACGCTAATGATAATAAGGTTACAGTACGCTTACTTTGTTCTAAGGGCAAGGTCGCGCCCCTGAAAACCATCAGTATTCCACGCCTAGAACTTCTAGGGGCCCTGGTGGGTGCACGACTGTATGATAAAATTATAAATTCGCTTCACTTAAATTTTGATCATATAACGTTTTGGTCAGACTCCACGATAGTATTGGGTTGGCTGCGCATGGCGCCAAGATTACTAAAAAGTTTTGTTCATAATAGGACAATAGAAATTCACGATTTGACGAAAGAGCATCCTTGGCGTCACGTAAGCGGGAAAGAGAACCCAGCTGATCTCGTTTCGCGTGGGGTCGCAAGTTTAGGGGAGCTCTCTTCTTCGAAATTGTGGTGGGAAGGGCCAAACTTCCTTCACGATAGCGAATTTGACTGTAGAAACGTGCCTCCTTTTTACACACATGAGGAACAGTCAAATGATTTGCCTGAAACAAAGGGCCCTAATATAACTGCTCTTACGGCCACCGATAGACCGAACTTTGAGATAGGACGTCTTATTAACTTTGAACGGTTTTCTCAATTTACCCGAATGAGACGCTCAATCGCATATGCTTTAAGGTTTTTAAATAATACGCGCAATATACTAAAAAAGCGAACGGGTGTTCTAACCGCCGGTGAGCTGAGAGAAGCCGACAAATTGTTGACTAGACTGTCTCAAGTAGAATCTTTTCCAGTTGAGTACAAGTCAATAGTCAACAATAACGAACTAAAGAGTAAGCATCAATTGAGTAAGTTAAGTTTATTTATTGATGATGATAAAATTCTACGAGTCGGTGGTAGACTAGAGTATTCTCCAGAGTTTGATTATAATAAAAAACATCCAATGTTACTTTCAGGAAAACATCACTTTACACTTCTTCTTTTCCGACATGCACACAAGACATTATTACATGCTGCGCCCCAAGCGCTTCTATTTCACATTCGCGAATCTTGGTGGCCACTTGCGGGCAGAAATCTTGCCAGAAAAGTAGTTCATAATTGCGTGACATGTAAGCGCTTGAGAGGTCAAACACTTACTCCACTTATGGGAAATTTACCTAGTGAAAGAATTACACCTACTTTTCCGTTTTATCGTTGTGGTGTTGACTATGCCGGTCCAGTGCTCATTTTAAATAAGAAAAGGTAAAGGCGCTAAAACTACTAAGTCCTACATTTGTATATTTATTTGTTTAGTCACGCGCGCTGTTCATTTGGAGCTGGTTAGTGACCTTACCACTAAAGCCTACATGCTTACTTTAAATCGTTTCATTTCACGTAGATCTAAGCCAGCTGAAATCATGTCTGACAATGGAAGAAATTTCGTAGGACTAATGCATGATTTCGCTAAATTTCTAGAACGATGTAGCTCTGAAATTGTTGAGTATGCTACTCAACATCAAATAAAATTTAAATTCATTGTACCATACGCTGCTCATTTTGGTGGATTGTGGGAGGCAGGAGTGCGATCGTGCAAATACCACCTTCGTCGCGTTGTGGGCAACGCCCATCTTACGTACGATGAGTTTAGCACTATATTAACGCAAATAGAAGCAATCCTAAACTCTCGCCCTCTGTCTCCAATGTCATCTGATCCCAATGACCTACTTCCTCTCAGTCCCGCTCACTTCCTGGTTGGCCGTCCGCTTACAGCGCCTGCCTGCGAAAATCTGATAGAAACGCCTACACATAAACTGGACCGTTATCAGAGGATCGAACAAATCAGACAACATTTTTGGACTCGCTGGGCTAAAGAATATGTCTCTGAGCTCCAGACGCGGACGAAATGGAGAAAAAATATAAAGGATCTCAAGCCAAATACTCTGGTCATCATAAAAGAAGACAATTTCCCTCCATTAAAATGGCACCTGGGACGAATCGTTAAAAGTATTTCTGGGAAGGATGGAGTCTCAAGAGTAGCTGACATTGCAACTGCTTCCGGAATAGTGCGACGTGCTTACACGAAAATATGTCCTTTAATTGATCCAGACGAAGAATAAAACGAGTGGTGAACCAGTTGGAAACCAAGGGTTCCAAGGCCGGGGGCATGTTTGAGCGGTTACGGAACAACAGCAATAACATAACCCAAATGACAGAAAGGACAACGGTTGGTCCTGCAAAAAAAAAAAAAATTTAAAATCACAACGTCTTGAACTATCGATCGAGTAAAACGCATATCATTGAATACGACTTTCATTTTAAATTCCGAACGTTAACATATATATATATTCCAAATTTCATCTATATCCGGTTAGTAGTTTATGCGTGAAAGAGTAGCACAGATTCATCCATCCTTTATGAAGATTTGCGTTTGTGTTTATAATATTAGTAGGAATGTAATGTTATAAATTGCATAATTATAGTTCTAAAAAAAAGTTGCCAAATAAACTCTTCGCTTCGATAAACTCAATAGGATTAATCTCTAAGGATAAAATGGAAGAGGAAAAGCGAATCAATCGCTTACTAACTCGTCTGAAGGTTATCAATACGCCACAATTACTTTTACTTACCTTATTTAGTACAATCATCCCGTATTACCGTTTCTCTTCGTTCGATAAGTTTTCGTTAAGCACGCAATGAAAACGATCTTTAATTCAATGATGGGTTAATTTTATCACCGTGGATGCTTAAATATAAATTGAACTAGTTAGTAGTAGTTAAACTTTAGTAGATTTTTATGATCGATTTTTTTTTTTATATATAAAACCTTTAAATAATTAAACTTTTTGAATTTTCCTCATAAGTAAATTTTCTATTATTTTCTAAATCCGTAAAAAATCATTATTATATATTTAGCTGATTAGTGTATGCACAGTTGACAAAAATATCTCTGATCAGAAGAGCAGCATTGCAATATTGAAAATATTATAAAAGGAAGCTGTAATTATTATTATTTTTATATAAATAGATTAATCTTTAAAAATCATCTTGTTTCTTGTTAAATTTCTTATGAATACGTTTAATCACTTGGGAATGGAAGTACGTTTGACACTTATTTTGGTATAAAAAATAACTTTCTGAATCACGCTAACGTTTTATTCGAAGAAATGTATTTAAGTTTTGACATTCTGAATATTAATGCGTCTCGTCGACTGACGTGACCGAATGCGCTCTTTGCCAAAGTGAGTTTTTACAGAAGATTCGCTTAAGACGTTCGTGTCTCTGAGTATTTTTTTATTGTAATAGGCCTTACCTTTTGGCTGCCGGTAAGTGGTCACCGCCGCCCATAGACATTGGCTGTGTAGGAAATATAAACAATCCCGCACATCATCAACGCGCCACCAACCTTGGGACCTAAGGTGTTATGTCCCTTGTGCCTGTAGTTACACTGGCTCACTAACCCTTCAAACCGTAACAAAACAATACTCTAATCTTGAATACTAAATATTACTGTTTCGCTGTAGAATATCTGATGAGTAGGTGGTACCTATTCAGACGAGCTCGCACAAATCCTGGCTACCAACATCACTAGGGTTTCCTATTCCCGACTGAGTTTTAGTACTCGGCCCTTAACCAAAACTAACAAAGTAACAGCCTGTTAATGTCTCACTGCTAAGGCCTGTTCTCCCTTTTGAAGAGAAGGTTTGGAGCTTATTCTACCACGCTGCTTCAATGAGGGTTGGTATAATACATATAACCCGGAAACCTGCATGTGTCTAATTTCAATGTAAGAAATTAGACACATGCAGGTTTCCTCACGATGTTTTACCATCAAGCACGAGATAAACACAAATTAAGCACATGCAAATTTAGTGGTGCTTGCCCGGCTTTGAACCCACGATCATCGGTTATGATTCACGCGTTATAACCACTAGTTCATCTCGGCTCATCTACCAGTAGAGCCAACAGCAATAAAGACAAAGAAAGAATATTAGGTGATAATATAAAATTGTGCAAACAGTTCAAAAATATACATCACGCCTTAAAGTTACTTAAAAAATTAATATACAAAAGCTCAATACGTCAAAATAAATATTACTTACAAAATTTAAGATACAAGAAATCGAAATTGGAAACGATATTCGGTTCAGACCTTATCTCACCTACATTTACTTACGAACCTTATTTTCGCGTAATCCTATTTACATGATATTTACATGAATAAACAATGTCGTTGATATGTTTTACCAAACAATAACCGAATTTTTCACTTGCTATGAATTCGTAAGCGATTGGTGTTGAGATAATACAGGCTATATTATTTTTATGATTAAGAGCGAGAACCTTGGTCCTTACATGATTGTTACAGAATTCACTGGGTGGTTACAATACGAGGGTTTAAATCGGAGCAATTAAAAATTTTATGTACTTAATTTTTTTTTGTATTTCATAACGAGTTCAGTGAAACTAATAATATATTGAAATAGCTTGGAATTTACTAATAATAAACAGAGACTGAATAATTGTAATATTGCATTTTAGTCGAACTCGGTATGGTTTCGTAAGCAAACAATACAAAAAATATATATAAAGTCACGAAATTTACATACAGTAGTATTAACGCTTTCTTCATCATATTTAATCTTATATTCTTCTCGGTAAACGTGATTGATGTGATTTTTCTACAAATACGTACTATAAAGTCAAAATTTATTAATTTTGAAATAAGAACTCAAACACTTAAGCCTCTTTTGTTATGAACTACGCACACACAAAACTCAAGGTAATTTGTAACGTAAAAGTAACTCTTACATCGAACTGTCGATCTCGATTACGTCCTTTCCCAGCACGATTTAGAACTTTAGCGAATGTTCAACGATAAATCGCCCTATCGGGTGAGTGGCGAACAAAATGGTTACTTTACTCGGCTGCCCAGTTCAGTTCACTTGGGGAAAACTTTGACACCAATACTTTACATCTCAGTAAAACGAAATGTTCTATCCTTACTTATACTATATCGGAAATATACTATTTGTTACTTTCTTTTTAATGCAGGTTTATAGATTTATAATGGCTTCTCAAATTGGGATATGATGATATTGAATCATTACTTAAAGGATTAATATAACATTGACATTGATCCGTTTTATTATTATATACTTTATAAATTACATTTAGGTATCTATTTATTTAATTCATTTTTTTAAATATAAATTATGTTAAACTATTACAATTATTAACATTTTAAATTAAATTATGTTTTATTTTATGTTTACATAAACAATCTACAAGTTTACATAAATAATTAAACATTGAACAAATGATAAATAAATGTGCTGTCGAATTGGAGGGTGTTAGTAGCAACGACACAGTTTAATACTATTGTAGTTAATGTCGTATATATTGTATACGACATGTATTAATTGTTCAAAATAAATAAATAAATGTTCACCATAGAAGTATTTCACTAGCTGGAGAATAATGTAGTCAAATTAGTTTATCGATATCTTTAAAATCTTATCTTATAAAAATATACTATATTGAAATACAGGCCCAGTGAATGTGACAGGGTATTAAGCGAAGATGGTTTGAGTTTTTTAAATAATGCGGTGAAAGTAAGCATCGTGAAGAAACCCGCTGGTGTCCTTCATACTATGTGTGACCATACTGAAACCTTTACAAAAAAAAATCAGTTTGTTCTAAATATATAATATACGTATATATCCAACACAAGCTGGTCCTTATCGTTTCAACCACATTAATAATATTAGTATTAATAAATACTTTCAAATCTAAATAGCTTGAATACTTTTATTCCTTGAAATTCGCATACTTCGCTCAGCGTAAATTAATTAATATGAATATTTGTATGGAAAAAAATATTTTCTGAATCGAACTAACGTTTGGTTCGCCGCAATATTTATCTCGGTATTTTATGATATAGAGTTGCCATTTTTGGAACGTTTTGTTTAATTCAAATTTTCACGTAGCGATAACAAGTGCCAAGCGGAAGTGGTTTTATGGACCGTGAGTGTACAGTAATTATTTTCGATTAATAAAATTAAAATCTACCCAGTTACCTTATGTTCGTAATTTTTATGAGAATACATTCAGCTGTTCGAACGTTATTATATAACAAACATCCAAACTCACGATTTCCTTTTACATTACTAGTTTTCTTCAGGCCTTTTTATCCAGTTAAACGGGATAAAAAGGCCTAAATTTGTTAATTATGTCATATTTTTGGTGTGATAAAGCTTGAAGTAACAAATATTTACAACACAACTTTTGGAGTGTAATTATAATTATTCTAGTAATTAAACAAAAAAGGATTTACTGAATTATTGCAATGTCTCCTTATATATTATATAAGGTGTAGTATTTCCTTTTGCTAGGACTTACAGACCTAACTTGCAGAGTTTGTTTGTCAGTTTGTATAGGTCAAACCTTGCAAGCTGAATTAGAACCACTTCATCTTATTTTAGTTTGAGTTGAAAGGCACTTTTATGGTAAACTTTCTTTTTACATTTAGGATTGGCTCCAGAATAACCTTTACCAGTATAGACACGAAATTTTGTATATAAATGCATGTTTTTTAATTAATGTGTACATATTGACAACTTAGCGCTCGATACACGGTAGGATCTAACTGAGACTTCCAGTGTCAGACAAGTGTGTGTAAGATTTCGAGCGTCATATGACGTCAGCTTAAGGTTTGTTATTGTGTGCGTGAGATTGGTAAATGAGCTAACATGTTTACACTTATTAATTCTCGTAAATACCTTGGCAATCCTACCCTTTTTTAAATTACTTTATTTCAAATTAGAAGTATTAGTACAATTTTGACTGATGTTAATAAACATAATGAAACATGATTTGATATTTCAATAGAGTAAATGATTGTACAATACATTATTAGAGAGGTTATAATTTAGTTTCCCATTAATTTGTGCATCATATATTATTAAATTAGACGAGGAAAATCATCAACATTTCAATTGCTAATTATTATAGATCACCAACTCGCGTCGCTGGACGTAAAATAGTATTTAATAAAATTGTTAGTTTGTGTGTTGATATTTATTATTATTAACACACGAATTATAATTTTTTATATTATACATATAATATAATTTTGAAGACAATTTTCTCTCGTCCACATCAAAGATTTTTGGAGCAACGGAAATAAAATCCGAAGATAAATGATCCGTCCATTTAGAGGCTATTGTTTCGAATTTTGATCCCAGAGCTATCTCTTCAGCGCCCTAACGATTACAGCATTATACGATACACAAAGGTTGATAGAAAATAGGCTAGAAAGAGTTACATTCTATCAAGCCTTCGAATTTTTTTATGATCGCAAAAAAGGGAACCTAATAAATTGATTCAGTAAACTTGATTGAAAAAGTTTGTATATCTTTTTGTGAAAAAGTTTAACGTTTGTGTTCTTTTTTTAAAAATATTTTTACAAAATCTAAACCACGACAATGATAATTCCAGACAGATATACACAAAAAAAGAAAAATTCGAAATAATTCTTATATTTTTAAATTAAGTGGTTTTTGTATTTTAATATAACATACTCTTGAACGTAGGTACATAATACATGATAATTAAGCTTGCATTAAAACACGCTGTTAGCATTCTCGCCGACATTCCACAGCCACAATTATTAGAGTATTAATTATTACTATAATGTTAGTAATATTCATAATTATACGTAAATGAAAATAAACACCGAAAGTAGAATAAATTCAAATTAATAAATACTTAGACGTAATTATAATTTGATGCTACAATCAAATCCAATTACAGTAGACATTTATTCGACAGGAATTTTGGTACACGCTTGACCAATAGACCCTCACGTTCCCTGAAGGTGTGATTAATATCGTTGATAAGGACGTGTTCCTCTCTTTACGACGTAGGTTTTAATGAAAATAATTTGAGTTATATTATACCACTGTATCCGTAGAGGTTCATTTCTTACGGCCCTACTAATAAACGTTAAATAACAACGTTACAAATTGAATCTATCTCTTTCTATTATAAGTAATTTGATAATCGAAGGAAAAAGACAAAAGTTTGTGTAACTATACGTTTATTTGCGTTACAACGAAGTTTAATGACACGACGTTTATTAGTAAGGGTTTATTTTTGCGCCACATTTGCCACGTTAAATTATCATAGTTATAATACGATGTTCACGGCGGCCATTCTCAAGGGAGATTAGATAATTGTCTGGATATACTATTAAAGAGCACAAGTGCGATTTTTATTCCCTTACTTTGATAACTCGGTGGCAGACGACCAACCCAACTCAACCCACGTATAATAGCCCAGTCAAGATCGAACATTCGACTTTTACATCGCTAGACGGCTTTTAAACCATTGCAGTATAGACACTTGGATGTCAGTGTTTGCGCGCATTTGTGCAAAAAAAAAGTCACGTGCACAATGGTTAATCTCTGAGATTAGCTGTGCCCAAAATTTAGACAGTAGAATATTTTTTATAAAGATAAGTTCGCCCATTGTTTTACGATAGGGTTTGCACGATTGGTTTTTTTAATTTTCGTTATAACATAATAAAGCTATAAAGGTACAAACGAAATTAAAAATAGCTACTGTACAAATTAAAACTGCGTACAGCGTAAGAATGCAATTTCCCAGTTGAGCCGCAATTCCGATCTTCTGGGCGAAATATATTATAATATTGTTAGTGATTTATCTGTGGACAATAGCACTGGCAACATACATATTGTAGCTGTCAAAGGCTTCTTTTTTTAAAATCTTATATCCGGGTAACTGTTATCAGTTAGTGTAATATATCGATATAATATGTAAATGATTTTTATCGCATAATTAGCTAATTTGGATTGTTCCTTTCGTGTATTGATAAAATGATGTTAAATTCGTATTTTCGTGATTAATTACTTCTTTTTAATTCATATTTCACTTCAGTTCTGCTTTGTTCTGTACGCAAACGCAACTGTGACGTCACAGTGAAGTAATCCTTGGTCTATATTTTGATATAATTGTCTGTAGTCTGTGCAAGAATTCCATTAAATAATCAGAAACAAACTCATTATTCGATTATAATCTTGTTGTGCAATTTTATTAACAGTTTAACAATTATTTTATTGCTGGTCGTATCATGTCGCATCTTAATGAAAATATATATCCATTTGTCCCGTCTTCCAATTTACGGTAGGAAATAAATAAATTAAGTACGTCAAGCACGAACATAGATAAAAAGAATATATATATGTCTACCCAGGCGTTCAGAGCTCTCATTTAAAGAACCAATCCTTCTGACTTCACGTGTCCCTTCCCCGTTTACAGTACATTAGTGACAAAGACTGGTCCAATGGTCGGAACCGTCTAACGATCACCATAGTTCACATAAAATTACTAGAGCAGCTGATATTTGTATCAGTCGTGCGTAAATCGTTGCCCATTATAGATAATTGAAAAGGACGGTTTGCCGTGGAATCGATGACTTGTAAATACGTACTAAGGATGTAATCAATGTTTCGATGTGAAACATCTGTTAGCACGCTTTGGGGGTAAGACGGACTTTTATGCCGTGACGATAAACGGCAAGACGCTCTCTTATATCGTCAAACCTCTCCACCGCCTCACTCATCTCAACTCTGTTTGCATGGTGAGTACTACATATTCAATTAAATTGCAATATATTGTTATGAGAAAAATATATTTATTTTTTTAATTCTATCACATCATACAACACATCAACTTTTGTATCATTCAACTAATAGCACGATAATAATTGATGTAGATCTGAGCACGGAGTATGTTGTAGATAACGCAAGAGATGATGAGCGAATTTAAAGAGTAATTACAAAGCATCCCGGGGTATATATATATATATATATATATATATATATATATATATATATATATATATATATATATATATATATATATATATATATATATATATATATCAACTATTAAAAAGACATGTCCTTCATTGTATTTGAACGCTATTATATCTTAATTCGATATTTATTTAATAAAAAAGAAAACAATACATTATTACATTTCAAATACTAACCCTCATAAACATCGGCGAAGTACTATATAATATCATACTTTAATATGATTATATTTAATGAAATATTTGCGAAAGTATTTCAAGTATATCGAACTGAATGATATGTTCTAAAAAATATAATAAAATTCCTTTAATGAGATCCTTTTTTTTTTCAACTATTTTATGAAAGGCAGACAAGTACCACTTTACGGTATATTCCCCCCATTACTCTGTGAAATTGTTACCAACAACGGAATTTATGAAGTTATGTCCCTTTTCAACACAATGACATCGTTCAAAACAAAACACATCACTTTAAAGTATTACAGTTAGGCGTTCGCGTATAATATCGCGATAAGTGAATTATTATAATATATATGACGGCACGTTGATAATTTCAGTGGGAGATTAAGTAGTAATCATAGTTCGCTCATTTTTAATGGTCTGAGAATTATTATGATTTTTGTTATGACAGATTGTTTATGACAGTTATTTGTAATAGATTAATTATTTAAAAACGGGTAAACCCGAATAAGGTAGAGTGTCGTCATACGTACTGACAGCTGATCATTCACTTGTCACCGTGACACGAGGCAGACACTTTCTAACCTGGCTCTCGATCCAAGTTAATCAACCTTACCGTATTATATTTTGTGTAATTGTACTGGGAAATAAAATAACAGTGTACTGAAAAATTAAAACGTGTCTTTATTTCGGATTTTCCGCCATTATCACGCCCACCATGGCAGAAAACAGCCAAGATTATTTTAAAGGCCTTTCTGAAGTTCCGACATATATAAGATAATACGAAACTTGGACAGATGTTCCGATATCGCGAATATCGCGAGAATATAATTACTGTGTAAAAAACAAAGTAACACTGGACATTGATTGTGACGGGCTCTCATCGTTCATGAAAAATGTGATGTTTCTTTTAGTATAAACTGTTAATTTATTTAAAAATTTAATTAGTTACTACCTTTTGTTCCTGTTTATGTTTTTGTTGTAGTTCTTTATTTAAATATTTCTTTTCTCTGTTTTCATTTTATTTTTGATTTGCATATTTTGTAATAGTGTTTGGGAATGTGTTCTCCCGTAATCGGTTGTACATAATTAGTTTTAAGTTAATGTAAAAAGTGTTTTGAATGTGTGTTATGTACAACTTTTAGAGATCCAAATAAATAAATAAATAATTATTATACAACATAGTAACTAGTATTTAAATTAATAGTAATTTTTCGCCTAAAATATTTCAAGAATTTTGATGTAGGCGATGTCAAAGCGTTCATTGTGCGCGTGTAATCTACTTAAGAAGTCTGGAATTAAGACGTCTTTGCACAGCGTAGTAAAGGGTTCAAAGCATACGAACATCCATTCTCAGATTAAAATTCCGCATTTATTTCAATTAGGCTGAAAGGCGGCCAGAATTGGGCCCGTTTCGTTTAATTAATGTCGGAATAAGGTCGGTAGTGTTCTTAAACGCACCCCGGCTGCTTTAGGGTGTGGATTTCGTTTATAATTTTTGAGCGCTCTCTGCAGGTGAAAATTCTGTTTATTGTTTGGGTAAATTGTTTATCATGAAAAGGGAAAGAAACGGAGGGCTAATATTTTCACATTTGAATGTGAATTTGAATGTAAATAAACGCTTAATATTTGGCTGTTGATTATATTGGCCTCAGTTTTAATTTAAATAAGGCACTCTTATTTTAAGTCATATTTCGTTGTAATTGCTCGTAAAATACACAAACAGTAGACACGCCATCACCATTTCACGAGAAAGATGCGATATTCTTACGGAATAACATTCCTAGTTTACTTGGTGGTGGCCTTGTGCACGCCCGTTTGGGTATAAACCACCCACTAATCAGATGTACTACAGCCAAATAGCAATACTTATTATTATTGTGTTTCGGTTTGATAAGTGCGTGGTGGCACTTCTAAAATGTAATGAATGGTTAATATATCTTCGTGCCAATGCTTATGGGTGATGACCACTTACCATCAGATGGTTTATATGTCCGTCTACATATTTCTTAAAAAAAACTGGCCTTTAGAGAAATTCCATGTATAAAAAAGTCAAAAAGTTCTTAAAACGAAAACCAATTGTAGTGTTGTTACTTAAAATGTTAACAGACAGGTGTACGGGCCGAAAGACTAACTTAAATATTTTTAAATTGAGAATGCGAAACTATAAAAAGGCGTTCAAAATGAAATTCCTGTTTCTGCGACTCTTGTAAACTTTATTTTACGTGATTTTATATTATATTTATGTGCTAGTTGCAGTCAGTTTTTATTATAATTATAGTATTTTCTCGATAAATGGGTCATATTGTCAATAAATTATGATCAAAGTCGGACCCATCAGATCACATTAAGATTCAAAACAATGAAATTCTTCAGCGTTATATTAGGGTGTATAAAAAAAGTGACCGTTTTTTAATCAAATATTTGTATTATTATTTCTTTGATATAAAATACAATTAATACTTAAAGTGGAAAATGAACTATCCATTATTATCAACCATTAGCCATCTGCTAGCCGATTGCTCGATCCCACGCTGATACCATTCCTTGGGATGGCTGTCAAAGAACTCTTGGACCGCAATTTCAACTTATGCAGTATTATCAATTTTTTTTTCCTTGAAGAAAATGGTCTATGAATCGAAGCAAGTAGTAATCTGATGGTGCGAGGTCTGGACTATATGGTGGATGAGAGAGGAGTTCAAACCCATGGAGTTCTTCAAACTTTTCTTTGGTTCGACGGGAAGTGTGAGGACGAGCATTATCTTGATGGAATAGAACTCCTTTTCGGTTGGTCAAAACAGGATAACGGTCTGATAATTTGGCGTACAATTTATCCAGTTGTTCGCAGTAGAGTTCATAGAGCATCCATCAAGAACAAATTCGTGATGGATAACACCTTCAAAATTCCAAAAAACGCAGGCATGGATTTTTTCAAATTGCCCCCTTGCAGCAACCGAAAAAGCAGTTTCACCGCGACTTGCCATTGCTCACGGGTATTCGGATTTCGTCAGTAAGCCCACTTTTTATCACAGGTTTCCTCATCATCATCATTTCATCGGTTTTTCCATAAATTTTCACAAATTGCTAACCTCTTAGCTAATTGCTGAGGAATAAGTTAGTGAGGGGAGTCTACTGCTCTTTTTCACCTTCCCCACGGAGCGTATATGGCGACTTACAGTATTTTTCGACACACTACACTTGGCAAGTTCGCGAGTACTTGTAGATGGACTTGACTTAACAGGTTTTCAGCAGAACCTCATCAATATCCAAGGATAGTATCCATCCATAATGGTCGCCTGGAGCCCTTCTTCCTTTCCAACGTCGTATCTCCACTGCTAATATTTTTAAACCAACACCGCACAGTGCACTGGTCAAGAACACCACCTTCATATTTAATAATTTCATGAGTGGCTTCAGCTGTTGTAACTAAACAACTGAAAACTGACGTGTTTCTTTTCTTAAACAAATAACTAAACCAGGCTATTTTTTAAAAGTCGAATAGGAATAGACAAGCTTAGAGAATGCTCTATAGGGATTATTTAGTATTGGTAAATAAAAAATGGGATTAAAGTATTGCCAGAATATTAAATCTTGAATATGATAAAACGGTCATTTTTTTGATACACGCCCATAATATTACCATAGATAATTGATTTTAATGTGTGTTTTGTATATATGTTAAATTATTCAATTGTTTTTTAAGATTTTCATTGTGTTCTGTCTCAAAGCAAGTTTACTTTTTGACTGACTATTTTCCCAAACAGGTAAACATTGCATTTTTTGGATGCATTTTTTTATAGATGTCGCATCCGGTCAATCGTGCGGGCACTCAATGGAACGAAAGGCGCACCAACGGTTGTGAACTTGACTCCGGTGTGGTTCGGCAGAACTTCAGTGCGCTTTCGACATAGTATCGATGTGATGGTATCGCTCGGGTCCGGGCAAAACACTCTCTGCGAGGCATCGGTCGAGTGAAGAAACGGAACTGTCTTACCATTTCATAAAGTACTTTGTGTGTGTGTGATAAATAAGTGACAAGTGTAATAAAAGTGTGATTATATTAATTTAGTGTTGATCATTTCACGATAACCACTCCGCCCATGATGATGTTCGACGATAGTGATCAAAGATCTGATGTTTCTCCGACATATATAACTGTATACGAGATAAATCGTCAACACCAATTAAGCTCTTGAAGAATTCAGTTATAACAACGGATTTTTTTGATTTTAACGGTTTTGATCTTAAACACTTGAATAAAATCTTTATCTGTCCATTGAATAAACTTGGCGGAAGCCAGCCAACTTCAGTGGAAACTGAGCCAGTAATATAGTATTGAATTACTGAACTTATGAAAGTATGTTTATGTTTAAAAACTTCTCTAAATGCTAATAAATAAAGCCTTTGAAACATCAAAATAAATATTTTATCTGCATTGGGCTTAAAGATCGGAAGGAGCGGAGTTAATAGAGACAAACTTGCTTGTCTGAGATGATTACTTATATTGCCTCCAAGTTTGGCCCTAAAAGGGTCTTTGTCTTTACTTTTGAGCCAAGGAACACTGCCGACGACTCTCGTTCATTCTCTGATGAGAATTTTGCCACATTTTGGTAAAGTGCAGTACTGTATGGGCTTTGGATGAGTAATGATCCCACAGTTTTTCCCAGTGCAAGGCATTGCAGGAAAATTTGTGATTCAAAATTCCACTCGCTCTGGATTCCCCTGAGCAAAAATTTTCAGACACTAAAAAACATTTTAACATAAAATTACTATGTAAATATTTACGACGCACAATTCATGCGGTTTATAGAAGCGAGTTTTTCTGTAATCCTATTTCAAACAGCAAACAATGTTAACGTCATTTTCCTCTATATTTGGTAGTCATGACAGCCTGTTGGGAAACACTTTATTGAGCCGTTCGACCACCGGATAGTTAGAGCCGTTTAGTTTAACGAACAAGTGTTTTATTACAGTACTTAATAGACTATCATCCTAAAAGATACACTTACGCACACACACACGTATCGCGAAGTTCGTTGATAATTTTGATACATTATTTAAAAAAAAAGAAATGAATTTATTTCTTTTTACTGTACATTTAAATACGTATTTGATTATTTTAAAATTATTGTTAAACGATAGATTTATTGAACTTTAACCAATATTTACTTCTAAAGAATCGTACAGGTGAAATACAAACAAATAGTATTTTTTAATTTCTTTATTGTTAGAATAGTGTGAGCCAGATCTAAATACATTACCATTGTAACAAATATAAACCAACGCCAATGCGACTGACTTTGGGGACGAAGACTCTTGTGCCTGTAGTTACAGTGGCTCACTTACTCTTCAAACCGAAACACAACAATACAAATGGACACAAACGGTAGGTTACAGACGGATACAGACGCACAAACCCCTACCACCAAGTATAATTTTAGACTAATGTTATACACAATATCTGGTAATTTCTGTAGCAACTTTATCCATTTCTATTGTTTTTAGAATAAGAAGAGGAAGGAATTTATAACAGTTACATTATAATTACGAAAAATATAATTAATTTAATTAGTTATTTTTAGTTTAAAAAAAAATATATATTCTTTTAAATTTATACATTACGAAATTAAAAATATTTTGAAGTCTCTTGTTCTCTTGAACACCTTGTCATTGACTAATTAGGGCTCGGTTTCGCTCTTCAGTCTAGACGAAAATTAATTAAACTTTTGATGACTGTAGAAAACTATATAAAGAATTAACAAATGCGTTTTATGTTGTCAATTCATTATTTATACTTTTTTTTAAATAAAATTATTTTGTTTGTTATTTTTATAATAAGTTACTTTAAATTTCCATCTGATCCTAAACTAAGCAGAGCTTGTACTATGGAAACCAGACAACTGATATGTTACATATACTACTTTTCTTTTGTAAATACATACTTATAATTACACCCAGACTCAGGACAAATATACATGCTTATGCACACAAATGTCTGTCGTGGGTGGGAATCGAACCCGCAACCTTCAACTTGAAAAGCAAGTATCTATCAACCACGGCAACCGGCCCGTCAAGAACTCGAAATCTTTGCTAGAACCATTGGACAAGCCGGGCTCGAAAATGTTTGTCATATTTATCACGCTATGACTTGGGAGAGACGCGGGCGGAGTAATAACGTTTAACACTTGTGAGAGCCGCGTGGAGCAGGGGCCTAATTCTCCTAACTAATATCGATTACAATACGTTCCGATATGACGTTACCATATACCGATACATCAATTCCAAACTTAATTGTAAGTTTTATATCAATGGTATATAATTCAATTAAAGAATAGGTAAAGGGCTCTGATTTTTTTTGCGATAAAGTGACAATTTGTAAGTAGAATTGGTCCCCTGTTGGTTGTTAAAATTAAAACAATAGCTTTATAATATTTAATTATAGATTAATATAATATTTTTATAATATGTTGTTATTTTCATGTAGGTAAACGAATTCTATATTAAACAATATACTAACAATTTTTCTTAACGTTTTAGTTTAAAATATGCTGCTTAAAATTCCTCAGTCGCGGCAATATCCCAAAGAATGCAAAATTCAGAATGTCTTTGACCTCGTTCTTGTTGAGAACTTCTTACATCCGAAATATTAAGAAAATATTCAACTATGAACAGTTTATGGTTTTATGCACATTATGCTCAACAAGAGTATCAAGGTATTTTTTGTAATAATCAAATAGATTTTTTTTTATGAAATAGTTATGCGGTCTGCCAAATGGGCTACCTGATGGTAAGTAGTCACCAGTTAGGAATTAAAATGTTCGCCGTGGCTTTTGTTACGCTAATAAAGAGAGAAAATTAAATAATATTTTTATTACACTGTTCTACTGAATCAACTCAATACTAAACAAAGAATCAAATTGGTTTGGTCTATTTTCTTAAAGAAAAACTGCTGAATCAAATTGTTTGGACTTAATCAGCTAGTTTTAGTTCATTTTATCATGTTATCATGATATCTGACAAAAAAATTAAGATCATAAAATGTATATATGTATTCTTGTGCTTGTAATTAAATTGGCTCACTCATCTTTCAAAACAGAATACAACAAGATGAAATAGTACTGCTTAGCGGTAGAATATGGAAGGTATCTACTGAGAGGGTTTGCAGAAAGCTCTACCACCTATATACAATAAAAATATTTTATTATTGATCATGATTGAATTTCTTAATAATTTATAATATATTATATTATATTTTTACTGAATATTATATTTATATTATATTATAATATACTGCCTACGATTATTTTGGCCAAACATAAATGCAATTTTCGATACTCACTAAGAAACTATCAGGAAAAGATATAAAAAATCACGACTATACAGCTCTATAAGAAAACCTTTGCTGTACGTTTCAAAGAAGCCAGTTCAAACAACGTCACTGAAGATTTAGAAGGATACACGAATGAATCTTTATATGGATTTATTTCTGAGCAATTTTATATAATATAGGTCTTCTTTTATTGGCTTAATTGTCAAAGCGACTACGTCTTATACCATTGAAATATATTATCTCATTCCTGAATAGGATTTACAAATAAGTGTCACAAAGCACTGTTTCTTAGAACATTATTTTTATAAGCTGGCACGGTCTTGTAAAATTGAATAAGCTATATAAATTTTAGTTTAAATAGAGTTACTATTGTTATATATAACTTTTGTTAGCAGTAATTTCTACAACCTGCTTCTGATATTTTTAAGCACTATGTCGCAGCTTTGTCAATTTAATTCGATTCGAAGTGATTTCTGTCTGATTTATATTCAAATCAAATTATTATTTGTATTAATTCGTATATCTAACACGTAACATGTCAAATATTTGTGTCATCTCTATATTGTTTTTTGAAACGGATTCGATATCGATGTGTACTATCTAGCTCTTCTGTTATCCGTTTACTTCTCAATGCTTCATTTGTATTATTTTAAATTAAGAAATAGTAAAATTATTTTCTATATATGCCACGAGATAATCGACTTTTAGATCAAATTTCAATAAAATCAATCCACACAATCATATCGCATTTATGGTACTTAGTAGGACATTTATACTCACACAAACATACATTTCGTACACATAACCAGCCACGCATGCATTTTTTTCAATCTATTTTAATGGTAAGAATTTATGTGGATTATATCTGGAATCCTATGGAAATGAAGAGAGCTGTACAGCAAACTTACTCTAGAAATGTTTTGTTTTATTTCGGTATGAATTATTTTTTCCGGAACTTTCAAAAATGTCAACAAGTTAGATTGGGAATTAAATTGGAAGCACGTTCAATATGAACTGAGGGAATGGTTTTGATTTGTAAATGGTTCGAAAAGATTCAAAAGTTAAAAGACTTTCGATTCCAACCGTGGAACAACTCAATTTTGACATAATTCTTTTTGGCAACCGTGTTTTGTTTTCAATAACAAAAACAATAACAATCGGCAATACTTTTTGTGTCCAAATTAATTTTATAGCACAAATAAAATTGGCTACCCATTAACATTATCTGTGCAAACAAAAGGTTAATTTGTATTTTTTATCATATTACTTTTGAATTATTATTAACTACTTTTCACCCGCGGCTTCGGTCGCGTATGTGGGGTACGTGAAATATTTCTCTACACTTCACGCTTTTCTGACCTGACAACGTGTATGCAAAATTTCATGATTGAGTATTTAAGCGTAACAAACACACGTTCCTATTTATATTATTAGCCAAGATTATGAAAAGATACAAAAGTTTACAGCGCACCCCACACATCACATCACCCCATCCCCACACACTACCATACATTCGTTAATTTTATTTAAAAACCAAAATATTCAGTAGATATCATTTATAAGGCATTACAACGTTTGCCGGGTTAGTTAGTGATTTTATATTATCATGCACGCATCATAAAAATATACTAAAGTTCTCGTTATATTTTTGTTCATTTATTTTTTTCTTTGTTATTAGTCTAATTATTATAAAATATAATAATGTTATAGTTGTTTATTTTAGTGTCCTCTTGCCATTAGTAATGCCATTGTAAGTAAGTAGTAATAGCATGTAAGTGCTATCTAACGTTGTTAAAATAAATAATGATAAAAGTTGGAGTAAACAGCGATATTCAGTTTTATCGAAATAAGACCACGTCGCTTCACAGTCAAAATATGCAATGTATGTTTTTTTTATAGATTAGACACCAACCTTGGCAAATAAGATGTTCTGTCCTTAGCCTATATTGGTCTATCTTGCGTATATTGGCACACTCCCCTTTAAATCGGGAACATAACAATATGTGTGGGTGTGGTACCTACCCAGACAAGCTTGCACAAAGCCCTACCACCAAGTAAATAACAATGAGATAAGATTTCAAGTTTTAATTACTATTTTAGGTCAACATATCATATCATATACCATTCACCTAGAAAAAAATCTGCCACAAATGCATCCACCAATCGGCATTCGAACAGGGTGGTGGGCAGCTATACCTCAAAAGGAGAGGAAACGTTAGCCCAGTGTTGGGACATTTACAGACTCTTACTCAATTAACTATTACAATGACAGTTCTTTAATTAAAATCTACGTAATTGCCGCCAAACAGGATATTGATTTTAGTAGATATCGCTTTCAATTAGCCGTCTTTGATGTAGCATATTTCAAATGCAATAAACGATATTTCACTAATTGGTAGAGCGGTAAGGGAAATGCTCATTCATTAGAAATTCGACCTCCAAGCAAAAGTTATATTTGTGATTTGTTTCGTCAGCAATATTTAAGGCAATGAGACATGGCACATTGTTCATCGTAATCATGAATATGACGTTTCATTAGTTTTAGTTCCCTTTTCGTTAAACGATGTTTTTTAAGCCAAATAAAATATTAAACAAGAAAATCGGTTACAAATTAAATGGATATACGTTTTTATATTTGTCGAAATACCCGTAAAATGTTTCTATTCTTTGCAATATCAATAAAAAATTTAAATAGCGAAAGACTTTTATTTTTATTAGCTAGTTTTTGAAAATAGAATATTTTATTACAACGTACACAAATTCAAATATTATTTACATGGTTGATTCGTTTAACGTTTCGAAAAAATAATATGAATAAGTAAACGCAGTACAGTTTCGCTTTTTAAATCGGGCACGATATTATTTTGAGCATTTTACGCTAATGTTTGTTGCTACTAATTTGGCTTTCCACGTATATTGGAAAAAAACCTTTTTTGTGCACAAATACCGGGTGTTTTATGAAGATTTCGAATTCAAGCCCGGGTAGGGGTCACTGTATTTCATGTATTCATGTATATAACTTGGGTCTATAATTCGTGGTGCTTGTCACATACGTACCCGCCAATTTGACTGCATGATGATTTGTACAGTAGGTATTCTTATTTTTATATATTTCATGTAAATATTTTATGATAATATATATGGAAATCCTGAACATATACAGATTTAATAATCTAAAGTATTAAATAGTTATGTATTTGCTTTTCATGGCAAAACAAACTATATTGAAATGAACATAACGCACTTATTTGTTTAAGCGTATTCATAAGGCGTGTTATCATAGGACGAATACTGATTACATTATACAAGATATGTTTGCTATTTAAACCATTCACAGTTAATTGTAATTTGTAAATGGAGACTTATTATTATAATATCTTAGATTATAGAATAATGAAGATTACAATTTAATTAAAAGCTTTTTTTTATAGTATTGGTAGGCGGACGAGCATATGGGCCACTTGATGTTAAGTGGACACCAACGCCCATAGACATTGGCATTGTAAGAAATGTTAACTAATGCCAATGCGCCACCAGCCTTGGGAACTAGGATGTTATTTCCCTTGAGCCTGTAATTACACTGGCTCACTCACCCTTCAAACTGGAGCCGACAATACAAAATACTACAGGTTTGCGGTAGAATATCTGATGAGTGGGTGGTACCTACCCAGACGAGCTTGAAAAAAGCCCTACTACCAAAAAATACAGCTATAGATGTACGGTTAAAAATTTAAATAACACCATCTTTACTAATATTATAAATGAGAAGGTGAGTTTGCTTGTTACGCTTTAATATCTTAACTACTCAACCGATCTTCGGTGAAATTTTGTATATACTTTTTCCGGGATACAGAAAAAGAATAGGTTATCTCATCAACACCCCATAACAAGCGGGCAAAGGCGCGGGTGGAAACTAGTTTAATATCTCGTTAATGATCTTAGTTTTTGAAGTTCACATCAACTGTGATAAAATATATAGAAAATACTAAATAGGTCACTTTGGACACGATTATTGTCATGATTTTAATAGCTTACTCTTTACTCTTACTTATTATCCTTTTAGTATGGACTAACTAGTATGGACTAAAAGTATAATAAGTAAGAGTGAAGTGTAAAGTCGAGGCGGCTTTGGTGTGTAAAGGACTTAACTCTCATAATCCGATGAGACGGCAATCCGACACGACCCGAAAGAGTTCAGGCGCATTTGTAACGTTACGTGCTTTCCGAAGCACGGTAGTGTACACACTTCCGACTTTGATACTCCGGGATGCTTCTGAGAATTTTCGACAGAAAAACTCAATAACCTTTTATGGATCTTACCTGAGATTTAAATCTGTCCTAGACTCGTACATATACTCGTCATTATATCTAGGCCTAACGAGCCAGTCCATAATTATAATAAATAGATTAATACTAAAATATGTTATATGGCCATTATTATTACAACAAACTTGTATTGTATTATAGGTGGCAATCGTACAGTTGTAGATGAAGAATACAAGACGCTTTGACAATTTAGTCATGAAAATGAAACTTGTTTTTTTTGACATGTATTTTCTGTCTCGGCAAACATCGAAATTTATCTGTCAGTTGTTTTTAATCAACATTGAATTAATTCT
Source organism: Nymphalis urticae (assembly GCA_905147175.2). NCBI lineage: Eukaryota > Metazoa > Arthropoda > Insecta > Lepidoptera > Nymphalidae > Nymphalis > Nymphalis urticae. Next base: position 2,462,104 of record LR989999.1, on the reverse strand, counting down.
AAATAAGCTAGCAAAAAGCGATTGTTAACTAAAACAATCGAATTGTTTTGTTTATTTGATTACAATGGAATACAACCGGAATTATTCAATTGTTGGTCGATTGTTATCAAGCACTTGGCGTGTACGTGGTAGTAATTGGCTAACAAGTCAAGTGTAGTTTCACCGGGATGCATGAATGCATTAATTGATTACATCATAGATTTTTAAGTATATGAGCGTCATATGATAAATATTTCTATATTTTCTTAGTCTTGACTTACAATTGTCGAGTACATATAATAAAACCAAGTACTCACGCGTCTAATTTTCTGTCTGTTCGACCACGATAAACTCAAAAACCACTGAACAGATTTTCATACTGTGTTTATTAATGTACGGAGTGATTAATGAGAAAGGTTTAAGTATTTCATTCATGAAAGTTTTGGGTTAATTGGGTGAAATATTACGATGATTGTTGAAGATATTAGAAAAATAATGCCGACTGGTGGCTTTAATGGCGCGCGCTATGCAAACCAATTGAGTTATATGTACCGTAACCGTAACCGTAACAGCCTGTGTATGTCCCACTGCTGGGCTAAAGGCCTCCTCTCCCATTTGAGGAGAAGGTTTGGAGCTTATTCCACCGCGCTGCTCCAATGCGGGTTAGTGGAATACACATGTGGCAGAATTTCAGTGAAATTAGACACATGCAGGTTTCCTCACGATGTTTTCCTTCACCGTAAAGCACGAGATGAATTATAATCACAAATTAAGCACATGAAAATTCAGTGGTGCTTGCCCGGGTTTGAACCCACGATCATCGGTTAAGGTTCACGCGTTCTTACCACTGGGCCATCTCGGCTTGAGTTATATGTATGCATAATGTATTAAGTAAAATTATATCCAGACAAGAATTGAAATATACATATCAAGTAAAAGAAAATTCCCACCTAAATAAATCAATATTAAGATTCACAACTTCAAAATGTACAAAATATGACATCTAGAATCCTTGGTCTATTGTTATTCCTACTTTAAAACAAATACTGGCATAGTAATATTACATTAATAAATAAAACATGAAATAGAATGAAAATAAAAAGGAAAAAAAAAACATTTCTTTGTATAATAATATTTAAACAATCAGCGCAATAAGAAAGACACATTGTTTTACTGTGCACTGTGGATTAATTAACGGTTGCCATAAAATAAAAATAAACCGACGTAAAAAATACAGGTGCAGTTGCAGTACGTTAGACAAAGGCAACATAGATGAAATTTATAATATTATTTTCTGTTGTGCGAGTTCTGAGAACATTTTACAAGACTAACGATGCAAATTGGTATACAAAACTCGATAGGAAGGCTTTTAACAAGTAAAATATTTATGCCACAGTAAAATTGTTTGTTAACGATATCTTTTGAGTTAACAAGATAAATATTTATTATAGTTTCGATAATTTATTGGAGATTTTTGAAGCAATATTCTATTAAAAATATATTAAAATGTCAAATATTGAAACTGATAGATATTAAAAGAAATTATAAAGAAATGATTTTCCTTAATAAAACAAATATATGTTTCTTACTAATATTACGAAGGTAATCTCGCCCCCCGCACTACTGGCTAGTGCGTACGGCAGCGCGAGACCATCCCGGCTGTCGTCCTCCTCAGGGACGTCTGAAATAGGACACGCGAGGCCCCTACCTCACGCATCCATGGCCCCAGGATTATGCCCTATTTTTTAAGCCCCGGGCGTTGGGGCTGTGGGAGGGCCAAGACGACGATGACGTCGTCTCCGCCGAGCAGGATCGGCCCTTTCCCGTTTCCGCTCCCGTGCACGCGTACCGTTCTTCGCAGAGACGTTCGTGCCACATAGCAAGGACCAAATCTAGCGACTAGATGAGAGATTCAAAAGACATCCTAAATAAAACATGAATATGAAAGTTATAGCCTCGCTGCATCTACCGTCGGTCGCTGTCCGATCTGCGTTCCGGTTTTCGAGTGAGAAGACCAACCTAAAGCCCACAAAATATTACAAGATTAGAGTCCATAAATTTGTAAAGCCATCAAGAATCCTCAAATATTTATTATGACACTAAATGGAATTAAAAATATTTATTAAAATGCTTGTAAAAACTAAATAATAAAAAAAATGCACCAGACAAACTACAAGTAGCGAATGAAAGAGAAAGAAAGAAATTGTGGGATTGTATCGTTATAAACGAGAGACCAGTTACATAAATCCCACAAATGACATTATTGATCGTGAAGAATCAGCAAGCAAGGTGCATTACTTTAACCTACCTACACTACCTTTGCTCCAAGCAATACAGATATTACAAGATATTTAAATAAACGCAGGAAATTTTACTAGTACAAATTCAGTACAGGTTGCTAGAGAAAATAATAAAAAGTCTTCCATAAAGGACAGGGTAACATGTGGTATGTGTTATTTTTACACTGTTGTAAATATTATCGTTGAACACAATTTTTCCCCGTTGAATGTTATAGTTTGGTCTCAAAACTTTTACTTTTATAATGTTTGTATTTTTTTATCGTGAGCATCTCGCAATTTATGACACCATTTATTTTATCCCATGGGGTAGTAGTGGCGGAAATAGGACTTTTATATTTGGGCGATATGTAAATTCCCCTTGCATTCATTTTCCTTGTCGGCCTTAGAGAAATATAAAGTCAGAATTTATATTTTAAGTTCATTTATTCATAAAACTAGGCATAAAATAAATCCAAGATTTCAATAATAAAAAATATATTGTTAAAAAACAGCCTGCAAGAGTTGTAGAGCTCATCCACCTCGCTACTGCAATGTGAGTTGGCGGGATAAATACGTCGTAGAATCACAACCGAAACATTGCACCTTTTAGTTAAAATTCACGTGCTATAAACACTGGACCTATGGCTATATAAATCAAACTATTATTTTAAATCAGCAAAATCTGTACTTGGGTGTATGACCTTCAATCATACTCGAAATTACGCTGAAAAAAAAACGAAAGAAATTTGGCATGGAAGTCAATAACGTATATTGTGAATTGTGACGTGTAATATTTTTAGTTATTTTTATTCAAAATGATGCTTAACACCAAGCAACAAACAACATATAATGTACACATGATGTCAAAATATAAACCCTAGATAGGAGCAAAGAAACATAAATGGTTTCGTTTTGGTTAATTCGACTAATAACTATAAATTTAACGCATCATTTTGATCCCCTGAGGAAGTAAATGCGAAGAAAGATTGCGCGTCATAGTGATAACTTAAGATAACTCTAGACAACAAATGAACTCTAGACAAATCTAACGCCAAAGCTTTTTGTTTTATGTAAATAGTATTTTTAATTTTGAAGACATACATTCCTTATATAGTTTAGAAAAATAATAATAAATAAAGTCAAGTAACAGCTGGAAGTTGATAAGTAAAGGACTCCTCTATGTTGGAGAAGTTAAGCTTATTCCATAAAGCTGCTTCAATGCGGCCTGGTGGATACACATTAGGCAGAATTTCATCCACACATGCAGGCTACCCTATGATGTTTTCCTTCATAGCTGATCACGCTATCAATTATAAAGTCAAATTAGGCGCATGAAAATTTAGAGGTCCTAGCCTAGAGCTTAAACATGCAGTCCAAAGCTATAGACAAAATTTTGTGTTTAAAATTTGACCTTGAATGTGATTTATATATAATATATAAAAATCGAAAATCTTCAAGAGTTTTAACCTTATATGCTTATTATTATATAATGTTATTTGAGGGTTTTATAAGATTGTTATATCGGTGGCTTAATGCTCTCTACGGGTTTGTCAATATGGCCCAGAATATACCGGAACCCAGCGCCTGCCTCGCGAATACTAAGTAGTTTTGCATCAACTTGAAAGATCACTTAACATATTCCAGACATGGAATGAATTTAATAATTTAAATGTTCCTTGAAAAAATATTTATTATTATATAAAGCTGTTTTTATTTTCTTAACAAATAACTTTTCACTTCTTTACATCACTTATAATAATGTATGAATTAATGTTTCAAAAACGTTCCATAATAAAATGTTGGCCGCAACGGGAAGCTGGAAGATGTGACTTATCAAAATCGATAGTTAATTATTGGAAGAAATAAATGAAATCGAAATAATGAAGGTGAAAAAATAATAAAAACAGACTATCTTTATTTAATATAATAGGTAGTAGAAATCAGCGGTGGAGAGGGGACATGACAGCGTTCGAGAACGTTATGCCGTTTGCCGTTACGTCATACTAGTTTCGTCTTATCCGCAACGCGAATAGCAATAAATGTTTCACATAAAAAAGAAAATCAACTTTATTACATGCTATTAAATAACATAACAAAAGAATTATATTCGAAATTTAAACGCTAAACTTAATTTTTTTTTCTTTTCATTAAGAATAAATGTCAATTACTTATTTAAATGTACCATAGTAGTAGAGTGTTGTAGTTTTACCGAGTGTAAAATCGTCAGTTTTAAAAGCCAATCATTATTATGAGTGGTTCTACGCGTTCGGTTCCGAAATGGCCGATAAGTGCTTACCATTCCACTAAAGGCTAGTGTTATGACTAAGCGGTTTAACCAAAATAGGTACTGCAGATGTATGAAATATACTTTTAACTATATGTTAAATTTAAACAATAACTAAGCTAGTGTTAAATTTTGTATTTTAACTCACCAGGTTTAAATACATAATAAGTATTATATAAATATAACTTTAAATTTATACTATGTATAAATAGATACGGAAATAAACAACATAATATTGTTTATTTTTGTTAAATAATAGCAAAGTCTGCATCTGTAAATTATTATATATTTTTAGATTTTTTTTACTGGTTTTGATTTCGATCACCATTTCAGAAACTGAAGATATGACAAATAAATAATCGTCTTATTTTTATTACGAAATTCTAACTAATATTATAATTACGAAAGTGCATTTGTTTGTTACGCTTCTACGTCTTAACTCCTCAACTAATCGTCATAAAGTTTAACATACACATTGTCAGAGATGCAGTAAAGAACATAGGGCACCTAAAAACTGCCTTCCTCACAGGGAGAAGCCGCGAGCAGAAACTTGTCATATTATACATATATATTATAGAATAAGAAGGCGGACGAGCATTTGGGCCACCTGATGGTAAGTGGTCACCAAACGCCCTTAGACATTAGCACTGTAAGAAATGTTAACCATCGCTTACATCGCCAATGCGCCACCAACCTTGGGACCTAAGATTTTATGTCCCTTGTGCCTATAATTACACTCACCCTTAAAACCGGAACACAGCAATACCGACTACTGCTGTTTTGCGGTAGAACATCTGATGAATGGGTGGTAACTACCCAGACGAGCTTGCACAAAGCCCTGTAACCGTAACAGCCTGTGAATGTCCCACTGCTGGGCTAAAGGCCTCCTCTCCCCTTTTTGAGGAGAAGGTTTGAAGCTTATTCCACCACGCTGCTCCAATGCGGGTTGGTGGAATACACATGTGGCAGAATTTCAGTGAAATTAGACACATGCAGGTTTCCTCACGATGTTTTCCTTTACCGTAAAGCACGAGATGAATTATAATCACAAATTAAGCACATGCAAATTCAGTGGTGCTTGCCCGGGTTTGAACCCACGATCACCGGTTAAGATTTACGCGGTCTTACCATTGGGCCATCTTGGCTTCTTACAAAGCCCTACCACCAGTAAAATATGTATGTACATTTTTGCTCTATGGTGACATTACATAATAATTATTATTATCATTGTTATTTATGATGCTTAGTGTCATTTTTGCATGTAGTGCTTACCTATAAGTATGGCAACTTTTACCCTAACACCTATTAGTTTGTAAACTTTTGATTTGTAATTTTAACTATATGTCATGTTGGTGATCCTAAATAGATAATAATAATAATAGTCCTTGGCGGCCACCTCAAGAGAGATTAGCCAACTGCACAGGACATTAAAGCGCATAGTGTGTGCGCAAACACAGATGCACTATGTATTCAGTAACTCTCATAATTCGTTGCGACGGCAATCGACCGGTAATAGTTCAGGCGCAGGAACAACAACTTTACATGCTTTGCGAGGCACGTGTACACACTTGCAACTCCGGGCTGCTATTGAGAATTTTCGACAAAAAAACTCAATAAATTTTTATCCTGGGATTTGAACACAGAGCTATCGGGTCTGCGGCTTTACATAGCCACTAGACCAACGTAGTAGTCAGGCTCTATATATACAACTATAAAGAAGGGTAGAGTGATTAGATGGTTAGATTAGATATGTGGTTTTAAAGTTATTTTGTTTTTCGTGACGTCATTAGTAATCCATTACGTTATTGGTAATAAATCAAAACGGCCTTATAACAATAAAAGCAATCATTAGTAGCAGATAAAGAAATGTAATGATAGAACTAAAATGTATTAAGCTATTATAATATATAACTATTATAAGTGAATAGAAATGATTTTCCAAACTATGATCTACGGACATTTGTACTTGTGTGCGTAGGATTTGTGTATGTGTATTATGATGTGATTTTGAATGTACGTGTGACGTTGTATTTCTGATAAGGTTATATGAAAATTAGATAACCATGCCGGCTTCGCACGGGTAGATAAGAAGAAAAATGTATTATGTATGTAGGATTTGCGTAAAACCCGTTCTTAGTGAGCGTCTACGTCGGGGAAGGAGTAACTGTGACAAATTTCAAGATATTCGGGAGGATAGTTCAGGAGATCTCATGACGAGTGGTATTTTGCTTATACGAGTATATATATATTTCTGACATATTGACAATAACGAATTTATAAAAATTGTAAATATGTCAAAAATATTCGTCTTGTAAATATGTCAAAACATATATTCGGAGCGTAACAAGATCGCTAGTTTGAATTTAACCTTAGTAAGTATAAAAAAAACTGCATATTGACAGTAATAAGTTTTAATGAACTAGTTAGTTTTGCTTGCATGCGCTGATTAATGCAGCTGGCTGGGTTGGTTTAATTATGATCGTTAAGATGGGTTTGATGTTTGTTTATAATTATTACGGTATGAAAGTTTTCAATAAAAATTGCCGTAACGGGATGCTTGAATAGATGTTAAACATTGAAAGTGATGTTTATCGAAAGAATTTATAATTAAAGAAAACCAATAAGTAAATATGGTGTAAAATAAAGAAAAACATAGTTTCATTATTAACAAACCAAGCAAATTCTTGTAACATGTTTAATCTATGAGAAGTGACACGTCAGAATACAATAATGATGAATACGGAGAATAAATTAAGTGAAGATTCTCTTTGTTTTGTACCTGTGTTTGTACGAAACGTGGAGATAGTTTCTTAAGAATTAAATAAGAATAAAATATTATGCGATATTCATTTAGAGCTGTCCAATTGTGATGACTTTAAAGTTTTATTGTCATGTCAAATCTTTATATTTAAGAAAAATGTATATAACTTATGTATGTATATATATGTATGAATTAAAATTCTATTTCCAATTTTAATAATAAAATATGAAACTATAATTTAAATGAATGACTGCATATGTGCATATGACTTAATTAATTATTGTAAGCCACTGCAAATAGAAGTCAAATATGAATTAAACCGACTTAGCATAGCTTAATCATATGCTTAGTAAGCGTAATTTTAAATATATTACGTGAGTTTTTTTTATTTTTTAACAGAACGCGTAAATACTGAACTTAATTATTTTATACGATATATTTGTAGGATAAACCAATCCCATCCTTGGGATATTTAATATATTTTTAAAAGTAAAACGGCGCAAATTACCATATTTTGTTACCCTCAGTTAAATTAAACAAAAAAACGATTATATGTAAACGTAGTTTTGGGCAGAATTTTATCAATTTGCAAAGAAAATGATCCACGCGAATGTAACATATAACATTAACTTATAATAAAACAACACGTTATTACTATGTCTAAATAACTATCACAATAACTATAATATGATGTCGTACTTTAGTTACTTAATATCAGTTTCGATATCAAAATATTTAATATATTTTGCATTATTAACTAGAAATTTTGACCAACAATGTTTGATTTTTGCTTATTTATTCCATAAAAAAATAGTAAAGGTTTGTTGTCAAAATTAAAAGTAAAATTATGAGCTAAATAAGATACACGTGTAATTTATCCTACTTGCGAACTTGCCAATAGTATCATAGACTTCATTAAAACAATTTGTAATAAAACACTAGTTCGTTAAACAAAACGACCCACATATTCGTTGGTCGATCATTGCACAAAGCTCTTCCACACAGTCTGTCATCACGATCAAATATACAGATATATAGGAAAATATCGTTAACATTGTTTAGTGTTTTGAAACATGTTTGCAAAAAACGTTCGTTCGATATCGTATCAAGCGTGTGACGAAAATATTTACGTACACATTTCGCTCTAAAACGTTTTCAAGTTGACTAAATATGAAAGAATATTCTCTAAGCCGTTTCTAAATATTTTGTACAAACCTGTACGAAGTTTTTACTTTAATACTGCTTGCTCTTGTAAAATCGATGCTATGATTATACTGGCTGGATCACATAACTAATGATTTTTTTTTAAATTTTTTTTAATAAGCAGTTGGACTGATTGTGATTGGTTACATAGCACATGGTAAATTACACATCTTGGATCATGAGCTCCAACGATGTGACTCCATTATTACCGGTTTAAGCGAAACTCACTGGAAAAATAGTGGCCACCGAGACTTAGTTAAACATACCATCTATTATTCAGGACACGATTCCAGTAGTCACGCTGGAGTGGCCATTGCAATTCCCAAACAATGGACTAAAGCAGTTCTAGGTTATAATAACCCTGTCAGCGACAGAATTATAACATTGAAGCTCGGTGCATCTCCCACCCCGTTGAATATTATACAGGTATATGCACCCACAGGCGCGGCGAAAGATGAAGATGTAGAAAGTTTCTACAATGACATTGAATCTTCAATAGCAACAATACCAAATAGGAATTTGCTGATTATACTTGGCGATTTTAATGCAAAGGTGGGTGATACACGGATGGATGTGGGCTTGCGGAATATTGTAGGCAAGTATGGTCTCGGCCAAAGAAATGCTAGAGGGGAGAGATTACTCCAATTCACAGCTGATAACAACCTCACCTTCATGAACACAGTATTCCAGCAACACCACAGATGGAAAACATCGGAATCAGATTGACTATATACTTATAAGATCTAGATAGCGAAGCTCAATTATGAACGGACACACACTGCCTGGAGCTGACTGTCAGTCTGACCATCAACTTCTCGTATGCAACCTCAAACTCAAGTTACGTAACTTCATACCTCGCAAATCCAGCAAGAAGCTAGAAATAGTGGACCAAACTGCTTTTATTAACAAACTATCAGTTGATACATGGAAATCCAAAGCACTAGGCGATGATCCTGACTCACTCTGGCAATCTGCAAAAGAGCAAATAAAAATAATTGTTCACTCAACACAGCCTACCCGAACTAAGGTTAAGCACCAGCATTGGATGTCAGACGACACCTGGCGCCTCGTTGAGAAACGTCGTGAGATGAAAGCCAAGGGTACATCTGTCCAAGATTTAAATTTGATGAGTGCGCAGATTCAATCTTCTTCTCGCAAAGATAAGTAACAACTATCTCAAAAACATCTGTCTAGAGTTAGAAAAAAACGCAGAACGCAACGAAACGAAAGATTTGTATAAGAATATTCGTAGCATAACTCGTCAATTTAAACTCAAAAGCTGGGCTATCGAGGATTTCAATGGTGTTACTGTAACCGAAATCAAGGATATTGTTGGTGTGTGGAAAGGATATTGCGAGCAACTATTTACAGATGACAACATGGGATTATCGTGCAAGTTTTTCTCACAGACTGCATATAATACCATGGAACCAGCTGTACTGAAAAGTAAAGTTCGAGCCGCAATCGATCACCTGAAGAGGAATAAAGCTGTAGAAGCTGACGAAATCCCAATAGAAATGTTCAAAGCAATGGGTGAATACGGAGTTGATATGCTACACACTATCTGTAATCGTGTCTGGGAAACAGAAACGTGGCCAAAAGACAGGGCACACTCCTTGTTTATACCACTGCATAAGAAGGGATAAACAAAGAAATGCAACAACTACAGATTAATAGCCTTAATATCACACGCCAGCAAAGTACTCCTTCATATCATCAACACCAGACTGCAAGCTTTTCTGAAACCTCAAATAGCTATGGATCAAGCAGGATTCAGGATTCAAGGGTCGAGGGACAAGGGAGCAGATTTTAATTCTTCGACAGATAATCGAAAAGTCTAGAGAGTTTAACAGCCCGCTCTATATCTGCTTCGTCGACTTTCGCAAGGCCTTCGACACCGTGAAATGGCACAAGTTATGGGACGTACTCATACAAATGGGAGTACCTAACCACCTAGTTCATCTCATTTGCCGACTATACGAGGACGGGACTGTGACTGTTCGAATAGACGACATTGACTCAAAAAGCTTTCAGACACATGCTGGTGTTCGGCAAGGGTGCATACTCTCTCCACTCCTATTCAACGTATATACGGAGTGTATTATGAGATTTTTTTTGGAGCAAGGGAACAAGGGGGTTTCAGTAGGAGGTCGTAAGATATCCAATTTAAGGTACGCCGATGACACTACTCTTCTCGTTCAAACAAAAGAAGACATGGAACTCTTGCTGACACGCCTGGAGACAATAAGCCTCTCCTTCGGACTTGCGATCAATAGAGTCAAAACCAAGATGATGATCGTGGACCGTGCTGAACTGAATAGCCCAGATATATCTATGATTGGCAACTGTGAAGTAGTCCAAAGCTACGTGTACCTCGGCTCCACAATCACGAACACGGGTGGATGTGAGGACGAGATTCGAAGGAGATGTGCTATCACAAGGTCTGCTGTTGATAAGCTAAAAAAAAACTGGTGCAACCGCAATATAACAAAAGCCACCACAGTCCGCCTGATGAGAAGCCTAGTCTTCCCTATATTTCTTTACGGCGCAGAAACATGGACGGTTCGACAAAAAGACCGACGCAAAATTGACGCACTCGAAATGTGGTGTTGGCGGCGACTGCTGCGGATCCTTGGACACAATTTCGGACTAACATCTTGATCTTGGAGGAACTAAAAATAAAAAAAAGACTATCGTCGACTGTGTCCAAGGGCAAGTAGAAGGCAAACGGTCGCGCGGTCGAGTACCCAAGCGTTGGACAGACATTATAAAAGCTACAACACAGACCTCCATAGTCCAATGTTTTAGAGATGCTGAAGACCGTATCAAATGGAGACACATAGCGGGGGCTACATTAGCCAAAAACGATGCATCATCGTCAACCACGACCTCTCTGTCAAGAGCGAACGACTAATACGACGATTCGTAGTACTAAGCCGAATATTAATTTATTTATATTTTTTTGCGTTTCTTTCTCTTTAAAGTTGTTATTCACCTATCTGAATAAATTTACGTAGGTATATAAATAATCTTTTACAGATATCTTATGACGAATTGTGTTCCTTTGAAAAATACAGGGCTCAATGATTTTTACTAAGATTAAGTTGAGCGTAAATAATATATAAAATAAAACAAAAATAAAAACATAAGAATTAAATTTGTAGCATCCCTTTTTGAAACAATTAATTGCAAACATGTTTCTAGAATAGTAGCTATTTCTTAATAAAACGATTTCCTTTATATTATTAATATGATTTTCGGTTTTGCATTAAGAGCAAAGAAGTAATTTGCTAATTCGCATTAGCATAGCATTTATCTAGTTCACGTCGTCGAACACGTGATAATTCGTGTTAAAGGTCATAAAATGTGAGCAATGGCTCAATTCGTTCGAAATGATGTCGTTTAGAAAATGTGTAAAGTTACTACATTCGTACTGTTAGTCTAGTGCACTTAAGTTATTAAAAAAACACGACAAAATTAACTAGCACTAATGTTTATTTAAAAGTATTTTTGTTATAATTTTCCAATATTTACTGACTTATTATTCTTATATCACTTTTGTTACACGCGATTAGCGAAGGATCTTTAAAGGGTCTGGTAAATAAGAGTTAGTATTTTTGCTAGTTCAGACGGTAGCTGCTACAAAACCGTATTTGCTAAAAAAATATCGATTATAAACGCTGATATTGCTGAATTGACGTCAATCGTTAGTAGCATGCCAGCAATATATATACAAATATTAGGAATGTAGCAGTACGTACATTATCACAATAAATAAATAAGTTACATGACATAAAATAAAAAAATGAGAAGGATTTATCTTTTAATTTTATGATCACTAATAATAAATATAATCAACTGCAGGAGCTTAAAGTGCTCACCGTGGCACTGTAACAATATCAAGACGACTGATGCTAAGATTTACTGGTGGTAGGGCTTTGTGCAAGCTCGTCTGGGTAGGTACCACCCACTCATCAGATATTCTACCGCAAAACAGCAGTACTTGGTATTATTGTGTTCCAGTTCGAAGGGTGAGTGAGCCAGTAATTACAGGCACAAGAGACATAAAATCTTAGGTCCCAAGGTTGGTGGCGCATTGGCTATGTAAGCGATGGTTGACATTTCTTACAATGCCAATGTCTAAGGGCGTTGGTCACTTACCATTAGGTGGCCCATATGCTCGTCCACCTTCCTGTTCTATAAAAAATAAAAGAATTTCCTTAAAACACTCAATAACTTTTTATAACTGATGATTTGAACCCTCGAAAGCATAGAGCTGCCTTATGAGCTGGATACTAGACCAATAAAGCAGTCAAAATCTCAGAGATATTTGTGTAACCACGAAATGTTTTCAAGTGATAAACTTTAGGACTGAAATTTATTCAACTAATTATGGTTAACCGTAAACATTTTTCGCCTTTCAATTTTCGGAATTCTGCTCAAAGTAATCCATTGTTTCCGAAAGCTAAAAGCATGACGTGCATTATAACGTTGATAAATTCAGTGCTCTTAGTTGAATATTTTGGATGTTAGAAGTTTCCAACAAGAAAGAGATTAAAGACGTTCTGCATTTTGCATTCTTTTGGATATTGCCGCGACAGGAATTTTAAATACAGAATTTAAATACAAAAGAAATATTTTAAATATTCGTGTAATGTTGTTTTTAATAAAAAAGCATGACAAAAAAAGCGTTTTCACGGATTTTATGCAATTTTTATAAAAAACCGTTACTTATCTTATAACCTTTATAAAAAATCTAATAGGGCATTGTGCAACCACGTATTACCCCAGACGGCTAGTCTGGGTAGGTACAGGCTGTGCCTCATTACTAATTCTACCTCTAAACAGAAGTACTTAATGTTATAGTGTTCTGGTTTGATTAATATGAAGCGGACCCCGACACGACAAAGTTTTAATTTAAATAATTATATTATCTTGTATTATAAATTAAAATAATAATGAATTCGGTCGAGATTTTTATACCTTACTATTAATTTTTGATTGTTAATAAATTTATAATGTTCATATTATTTATTGCTTTTTAAAGTTTTAAGTTTTACCTTTTACGACTTTTATTTTATTTAAAATTTTTAATATAAGTAAAACTTTTACGCTTTTTAAACTTGGATTTAGGTAGGAGGTATGGTCATGTTTCAAAATGAAATATAGGTAAAAATTGTGTTTTACTCTAGTAGTGTTGGGTATTTGTTACAGAAAGTCTGTAGGTACTTATTTTCGTAACTGTTAGTAGTAATAGAGAGAAGCCGAGATGGCCCCGTGGTTAGAACGCGTGAATCTTAACCGATGATCGTGGGTTCAAGCCCGGGCAAGCACCACTGAATTATCATGTGCTTAATTTGTGATTATAATTCATCTTGTGCTATACGGTGAAGGAAAACGTCATGAGGAAACCGGTATGTGACTAATTTTGCTGAAATTCTGCCACATGTGTATTCCAACAACCCGCATTGGAGCAGCGTAATTGAATAAGCTCCATAACTTCTCCTCAAAAAGGGAGAGGAGGCCTTAGCCCAGCAGTGGGGCATTAACAGGCTGTTACTTTAGTAGTAATGTAAAGAATGCAATGCTATTATTACTTTTTTATGTTATAGAAAAGCACTGTTAATTTATTTACTGGACATAAAACCGCTTAATCAACTTGTTTACTTTTATTTCAATATACAAATCAAATTCTTTCATTTGGTATCCCACTCGGTTATATTCGCTTACTATCGTTTATTCATCCAATCTTTCACCCACCTCAATTATTAAACGTCTGAACCAATTTTCTTCAAACACTCTCGAATAAGAAATCTTTCAAACGAAAGCAACTAAATAAAAATCGGTCCATCCGTTCGAGAGCTTCGATCTCATGTAGACAGACAAACAGAGATAAAGACACACACGTCAAACTTATAATACCCCTCGTTTTGCGTCAGGGTTAAAAATAACTTATACCCGATTGATATAGAAGATTGAAGAAGGTAGTAATTATGATTCATTTTATCTACTTGTTTTTCCTATTTATTTTAGTAGCACGCAGTCTTTTTTTTAAGCAATGCAACTTGCAAGACTGATAATTTGCCAGACTTATATAACCAGCCTATCTGGGACTACTTTTATTGGTGGGTTATTTTCTGCCCCTTAATGATGATGAGTATTGACGGTATGGATGTGCTTAACACGAAAATGGATTAACGAGAATCCATCAGTATCCGGGTTCGATTATGTCACCGCGAATGGATTGAAATGACATTTTAAGTAAAAAGCTCAAAATGAAATTAGGTATTCTCGTACATACGCTTGAAAATTCATAGAATTGTTCCTTCGAATTGTATATTCGACTAAGACATTTTTATTTTCGTATTTTCATATAAAAATACTATCCCACATAGTATTGCTAATGGAATTGGTAAACCTAATCATAAACAATACTTTTGTTAGAAAATAGGAGTAACTTCTGATTTTTATTAAAACATAACCCTAAAGTTTATATGGCAGTGTTCATCTTATTTTTACGTATGTTTTTCCAAAGGTACTCGAAAACTTTAATTAATTTTTGTCTGGGCGTTGACACGAAATAAGAGCATTCGATGTTGAGATATTTTTAAAACTGTTAATTCAACTAACAAGGTGTAGCTGTCTAGATCAGTTCAGTACCTTTACCATAAAGTTTTTATGACATTTTTATTATTCTGGTTATTTTGTGAACGTGTAACTATTTCAAGATAAGTTTTAGAATAATAGAACTTACTGTGATGAAGGTTTTTTTTTTAATATTTAAAATAGTTAGCAGATTGGCAAAAATAACTTATCTTTACCTTTTCGATAAATATTGACACTGTAAGAAATATTAACCATTCCTTACATAGACAAACCTTGAGAACTAATATTTTGTGTTGTTATGCATGTATTTACACTGTCTAACTCAACTTTCAAATGCCGAACTTAACAATACCACGTATTGCTACTTGATATGTGATGTCTGAACCTACCCAGACGGGCTTGCATAAAGGCCTACCACCAAATAAGTGAGTTGAGCTGATGTGAGCTGAAATAGGATCTACTGTATATAATATGCTGAAACTAAAGATGGACTTACAACCTGACAAGTTATACTGAGTTATTTCATGTTCAAAATCTTTATCGACACCTAATTTTATTCTTCATATTGCGGTTATAAAATTATAGAGACGTAACATTCATGTAACATACCAGCCTGTCTTATGACAGACAGATTTCACAACGCTGGTTTATACCAGCGTTGTGAAATAATCCTTCTGCTTTTGAGGAAAAAACGCTTTATTATTTACTGTCTATATTTGTTTTACTATTTTTTTATGTTGTAATTTTTTTAAAGAGAATTTATGTTCTGCAATATTTCGTTATCAATATAGCTAAGTGTATGTTTTTGTATGGGAACAGTTTTTTTTAGTGAATACTGAGTTAATGACCGGTATTCGTTTAAATTTACACAAATTTAGTACTAAAATTTCAGTAGTCAACTTGATTTAAACTGGCAATTTGTACCATCTCGGTTCTCAATGAGATTAATGATTTTGCATAAGAGTTTTTATTTTCATGATTCAATTCATTTTCGTGTCAAATATAGGGGCAAATCTTTTTACTGGGAATCCTTTTATTTCTCGTATAAAAATAACCTGCATGTTCATCAATGGGGGTTTTACCAGCAGCCTGTTCCCTTAACCTTAAGCTTTAATGGCTATTTGACGAACGGCAGCTTTTGTGGGGCAGTGAGTTTGTGGCAATATTTTTATATATGATTTATTATGACAAAAACAGCATGAATATCTGAAACATATTATGACTAGTCTCTTAATATGCTCGACACGTCACATTGCATTTGAGTTTAGTACACTAGAAATTAAAACGGATAGTATATTAGGAGCGCTTACTAAAGTTACCGGCAAAGGCATTATACTAACATCAAATTTAGTTAATCACAACGAAACATCTTGATCCTATAGTCTCATTCTATTTGTTATATTGATATATGTTGTTATTGTATAAATATTATTTATATTATATACCTACATTGAATTGTGTTGATAATTAAATAACATAAGAGGTTGTTTTCATCGGTATTTCTTGAAAAGCCGTGTACCTTGACTCGAAGTATATCAATAATAATTTTCAAATGAAACCGTAGGGAATAGAGTAGAAAAAATATTAGTAATTTAAAGCTAAAAACAAAAACTTTAAAAATTAAAACATAGCTTCAATCAAACTTCTTGTTAGGATGTCACATATAGATAGATAATTTATAAAGATACCTATTTTATCGGCTTTCATTCAAGAAACAAATAGCTGTTTTTTATTTATAGTATAGATAGGACAAGCATATGGGCCACCTGATGGTAAGACCAACGCCCATAGTCATTGACATTGTAAGAAATGTTAACCATTGCTGATGTTATGTCCCATGTGCCTGTAGTTACACTGGCTCACTCACCCTTAAAACCGGAACACATTAATACCAAGTACTGCTGCTTTGCGGTAGAATATCTGATGAGTAGGTGGTGGTGGTAGGTAGCTAACCACTTAGTATCCTAAGTTGTCGCGTGATATTTTTATAGTGAAATTGATGCATTTGGTGCTTATTCTAAAAGTGTACATTAGAAAATCACGTATAAAATTACTAACCTCCATAACGGTTTATGATGTTTGTAAATTAATTTTAACATGAATAAAACCTTTTTCATTTCGGATAGGTATATGGTTTCTTTGCACTTATTATTCTAATTTATTACTAATTCAACGGCTTTGCTAATCGTAAAATATAACTTAATGAAAGAGTTCGCTAAATTTCTTGACAGACAAACCAAATAACTTTTTATAGCTGACCCGGGATTAAGTCGAAACCCTTAAGGATTTGCAGTCTTAAAATCTAGCAAATTTTATTTGTAACGCAAGAAGCACCTTTTGTAATATATCTGAGCCTGATTGATTGTGTCTGGATTATGTAAAATATTAAACACTACAATTTCTATAATGGTCGACCTCAACATCGATCAGCGATGTCTAGAAACAAGACATTGTCATTTATTTGTCAAAAATCATAGACACTATTCCCACCCAGAGGTCCTGAGTTTGAATCCCAGGTCGGCCCAATAAAAGAAAATAAATAGAGAGTGCACTGTGTTTGCGCACTCACTTGTGCACTATAGTAATATTTGTCCTGCGCAGTTGGTTAATCTCTCTTTAGATTGACTGCCGGGGCCGAAATCGGTCTGGAGGACATTATTATAAATATGATAAGTATTTGCGCAAACTAATAAAATAATAATGTCTATGTGTTTGTGTATTGCGAAAAATATACTACCAATTAAACATATGGACCGAAAGATATTCAGTAAGATTATGAATTGATTCTTTTAGAACCGAATATATATTTTATTTTTAGCAATTAAGTTAATTAAGTTTTCAGCAATTAGTTTTTTTATATAACAATTATAGGACTTTTTTATAGAAATGAATACTTTGAAGGATAAAGAAGGTTGTAGATACTTAGTTTTATAAGTTTAAGTTTAAAATGATTGTTAATAATTTTATTGAAATTATTTTAATTATAAAAGTAACAGTCTGTGAAAGTGTCATTGCTAAGGCTGCCTTTTTTAAAACAAGGCTTGGAGCTAATCCTCCCACGCTGGTCTAAAGCGGATTTGTGATTGGTGTTTCACACATGTGAAAGATTCTCATCTGACACATGCAGGTTACCTCACGATGTGTTTCTGTACCGGCGAGAACGAGTTGAATTGTAAATACAAATTCACTGGTGCTTGTCCGGTTTTGACTCAATTTGTGGTTAAGATTGATGTAAACTAACCACAGGGAAATCTGGCTCTTTATATTATATACCACTATTATATATAATGCTGTTGAAAAAAAATTTGTGATTTTGCAAGCAAAGTAGAAATGCTTTGTTATAACATACCTAGTTCTCGAACGCTAAGAATATAAATAGCCCGAACAGATTTTTTGTAGAGAATATTAGGTTAACATATTAATAAATTAAAGTCACAGTTAAAGTATTAACTTTTACCCTGATTTTATAAAGAAACTCGGTCTGATAAAATTGATATAAAAATTAAACCTCTCAACTATTGCTATTAATTTCATAACAAGTAAAAGTAAATGTCGAATTGACTGTCTTCCTGGCCGATTAAGGCCAAGGCGATCATTCTCAAGAGAGAAATAGTCAACTGCACAGATCATTATAGTGTAGTATAAAATTGCGCCTTATATTGTTTACTCTCATAAGTTGAATCTGATACGACCGGAAAGAGTTCAGACTTTACGTACATACCGAGGCACGAGAGTTTAAACACTGCCAATTTCCGGACTCTGGTTTAGTACCGAGAATTTATCGATGGAAATATTCAATAAGTTTTTATTGATTTTATCCGGGATTTGAACCCAGGACCTCAGGGTCTTCGGCTTAAGCTAGCTGCTATGAATAAAGCCAAAATGTCTAAGTACATTAATGTAATACATTATACCCAGCGGGATAGTCACAGTCCTATTCCGATAGTTGTTTGACTGCATTATCCAATTTGACGTCATTATAATACAAAAAAACATTTAACACATGAGTACATAAATAGTATTGAAACACAAAAATGGCAAAAAATTATTTAAAACATCCATTGTAACTTTTATTCGTCTCGGTGTGTTGGGTTCGCCATTTTATTACGTTAAAATAGCCGTTTTTACTGCTAGCTTTTAAAATTGTTGTTACCTTCGAAATTGTATTTCAAATTATTAAATTCGAATACGAGTTAATACGAAATGTCAACAGTGGTATTTTGTAGGAAGTCACTACGTATCTCATTCACAGAACGTTGAAAGTCGACTTATGGTGATATGCAATTTTGATTTCGCATATAACTGTCTGGTATTAATTTACAATCGTGTCCTTAAATAGATTAAAGATATTTCTTAGCAATTTTTCGACAATTTTGGTTAATGCAATTTATTAGATTCAAATTATATATAAATATAATCGATGACATTCTGGACGTTTTACTTGCTTAACCCCTTTGCACCCCGTTTGCACTTGAATTTTTATAAAAATATTATTTTTGACACACCCAATTTTTTTATAAATTTCATACTATACTTATTTAACCAGGCGACCTTGGGATGTATAATATTACATAACAAGGGTTTTATCTCTAAAAGAGCAATTTCTTACAGACAACCTTCGGACATACGATACGATGCTGTACAGTACTGTAATATTTACTCGTAATAGAATAACAATATTATTTATTGTAATAATATTTCGTTAATTATATTAAATTTTATATAGTTACTTTGTCGGTACATATATATGTACATACTCATTCCTCATTGATGTTGTGATTAGATTATAAGGCTTCCTGGTCTCGATAGTCACATTTCAATTCAGGTCAATAAAAAGTTACCGTCAAGAAATTCTACAGCAGCATAGTCTGTTAGCAGACTTTAAACTCCCACTACCATAAAATTGAGGGAATAAAAACTGCCACCATGTTTACCCACACAGTTGTAGTATAATACGGTGCTAGAGTTGGCTTGTCTACAATGATACGGCCACCGTGATGAACGGTTGATTTCCTCTCAACCGATTCAACAACAATCAATTACTTCGGCTCGAACTTAGGGTATAACGAATTATTTCTCTTCAGAAGTGTGGACACAAGGCACTTTTTTTTTAAATAACTGAATTATCCCGTTCCATTTTCCCAATGTCAGCTTTGAAGACAGATAGGTGAAAAACAAAACGGGTAATGGATTATTTGTATTCCCTTTCTGTACTGTAAATCACAACGATTTTCTGAATAACAATAGATAAATCCAACTTAAAATGTATAAAAGCATACATATACATATTTGAATTAGTTCTATCGAATACTGCTTTATTTTCTAAAATCAAACGAGATGGAAACCTTTACTGCTTTGTAAGAAGTACTTAATACATTTTATTTAATCGGTAATATAATATAAGCCGAGATGGCCCAGTGGTAAGAACGCGTGAATTTTAACCGATGATCGTGGGTTCAAACCCGGGCAAGCACTACAGAAGTTTTTCATGCGATTAATTTGTGATTATAATTCATCTCGTGCTTTACGGTGAAGGAAAACATCGTGAGGAAACCTGCATGTGTCTATATTCACTGAAATTCTGCCACATGAGTATTCCGCCAACCCGCATTGGAGCAGCGTGGTAAAATAAGCTCCAAAGACTTCTCCTCAAAAAGGGAGAAGAGGCCTTAGCCCAGCAGTGGGACATTTACAGGCTGTTACCGGTAATACAAAAATATTAATATTATAAAAGTGAAAACAACTGTATGTGTGTTTGATATTATGATAATGGAATTTGACATTGATCTAAAAAAATATATGGCTGATAGGAACCCGGAGCAGCTATGATTATAATATACTTAAAAAAAATTGACTAAGGATTTTGTTTCAGCACATATTGACAGTTTAAAGTTTGCTTATAATTTATTTATGTGTGGAAGGGCGAAAATAATATTACATGCTCATATATATTATACTACTTACTACTCCTTTCACTGTTAATCCACTGCCAACTTTGGAATCTATGATGGATTAGTATCTATATTACTGGGTCCTTTATCCGCCACATAAATTCATACAAATATGCTTTATTGATATTCGGTATACCACCAAGTAAAGCTTCGCCACCATTGTATAACGTCATATAACACGTAATGCTATCACTATAAGGCTTAGCTTACATGGTTTCGCAGTCGTACAGTCCAGTCAAGAATTTATTAATGGTGGAAAGACAAACGTACTAATTAAAGTATATATTCATTAGCAGAGGATATTAAGCGTATAACTGAAAGCAGGGGATTGTAAATACTACCAAACTCCAGATTTCTTGTTGTCCCAAGATGAGAAATACGTTTATTATTGTTGATAATAAAATTAAAGATATATTACGTCCATTATTGTTATTAAATTGTGACTTGCAACCTATAAATATATTTTTTAAATTTAAGTAAAGTTTAGTACACATAAGTAGATTTTATGTATTGATCATTTTGTTAGGGTTAGGTGCCTCGTTATTTAAAACATGGCTTAAATTATCTGCCAAGCTGGAAAAGTTTGGCGGACTAATCTTGTTACACTAATCCGTAAAAAAATACATTTTGGTGACTTAAACTAAGGTCCTCCTAAGGAAAATTTTAACCATAAAAAACCTCGTAGCTGTTAAATACTCTGCTTTTTAAATGCCGAATAAAAATGGTAATTCGATATTGCCTCTCACTTCATTATATAAGATAAAAAAAGGATAAGAGATCACAATAAGTGAAACTCAATACAAATCATGAATTATTCATTGGAATGTTCTCGAGGTCCGATCGTATTTATTAGCATTTAGAAAACTTCTTAAATATAAACATACTTCTTAAAGTTCAGCGATTGAATGAAATAACTTTGAATATAATTGACATTCATTGATGAAGTTTTAATTTTTATAATTATATAAAAGAAGAAACTTAATAATGGCAACTTAGAAATTTAAAAATGGAATCATTAAATAAAATAAATTATTTATTAATCATTTAATAAATCTATATCTTGTATGTATCTTTGTGCGGCTGAGAAATATTTCGCATTATTTAGACTATTTTAAAAAGGTCGTATATAAAAAAAAGTGAAATCTGTGACCGTTGCATTGATTTTTTATGCGTTGAATTGTCAGGAAACCTGCACGTGCTTGAAACTCTGCAAAAAAAAATCTGTCAGTTGCTGCTAATGTTTCTTATGATTTCATAAAAATATTTATCGCACTTTAGCACTAATTTTATTTTATTAAATAAATAAATAGTCTACTTTTTAGGTCAATACTTACAAATTTTTTCTGTAATCATTCGAATTGAATTAAAATAACATTTAGACGGAATTAGTAAATACATTTATACTTACATTCCTTTCCTTGTTAAACTTCGTCGTGTCCACGAAAAAACAAGCCATAAAAACGTCGTTTGTAGTTTTTACGGGAAACGAGAAAGCGTTCATCGAAAATTCATGAAACAAGCGGAACGCTTTCACGCACTGATGGATACCAAAAACTATCCGTAACTCAAAATTGTTTTGAAATTCCAATAACAGTTAAATAAAGTCCGTGAGTAAAACTAAAATGGACACTGGAAATTCAATCCGTGGTCCGACATGTATTCGGAACCATTCTCGAAGACTAACTTTTTTGGCAAGTGGGTCACCTTATATAAGTGGTCACCTTCGCCCATAGACGTAACAAATATTAACCGCCCATTACACCGCCAATGCCCTTCTAAATATAGGAACTAAGATGTCACACAACATCTCTTGTGCAATACTTATACTGGCGTCACCCTTCCAACCGGAACTCAACAATACTAAGTATTGCTATTTTGGGGTAATATGATGAGTGGTTGGTATCAGTTACTCTTTAACAAAAAACAAATCGCCTTATAATAAATATTTTTTATTTATAGAAAGCGTCCAAAAATTATAAACGAAATCCACACCTTAAAGCACCCGAGGCGCGCTTAAAAAACTCCAACGTCCTTAGTTCGACATTAATTAAACGTAACGAGCCCAATTCTGGCCGCATTTCAACCTAATTGAAATAAATGTTATATTTTTATATGAAAATAGATTTTGTAAACATTGAATCCTTTGCAGGGACGTTTCTTTTCATGTTAACCTTTTCTAGAGTAGAGTTGAGGTAATAAATGAAATGTCTTTGGTGAATTACACCGTAATAGTATTAAATTTATTGAATATTTTCCTCTTTAAATATAAAACCATGTTTGTATTGGGTGTTGGGGGCATGAGCCGAAGCCCCTTATATAAATGAACTTACTTTTGTATCTGATCTGTATATTTTATCTATATATATAAATACAAATTTAAATTTGTAAGTGACTTAAATAAGCTATCAATCATTTTAATTTTTAACGGTCTTACTCATAAACGTTGTGTATCGGGTGAGTAGTGAAACAACGCCATCTTCTTTCAAATGTCAAATAAATAATGACAGAAAGAACGTATTCTGTGAATGACTAAACAGCTGCTAACTATTTATAAGTAAGGCTAGTAAGTAAATATTAAGATTGTTTTTACTTTTAAATATAACCATTCATAAAACCCTTAAATTAAGTATAAAGAAAAAGCCTTGAAATGTGCCATTGTTGAACTAAGCCTCATCTCCTTTTATGAGAAGAAGGATTGGAGCTGCTCCAATACGGGTATACATACATGTGAAGATTATTCTCTGATTTTCTCACGATGTTTTCTTTTACTGTGGAACATAAGATTAATTATAAACTCGAATTAACCATATGAATATTCAGCGGAGCTTGCTCGGATTTGAACCAGTAATCTTCGGTGAAAATACAAATGTTTTCCATCTCATTTTCAAATTTTGTCGAATTAGGTAACTAATTATTAAATTTTGTAACACCGAATTAGTTATTTTTTTTATTTATTTCTGCCTAAATCGGCCTTGTATCAGGTTGATAATCATAACGCTAAGCATAGGCTTTCACAGTCTGTATACTACGTACGTAAGCTGTAAATGTCGTTATGCGAATCTGAAATCGTAATAGAGCTCCTGCGTACCTAATGCGCCGTGAAAAGAATGATCGTTCGCTGCGCTTAGAATATAAGATGGGCCGGATTGGCTCTTTTGCGGATGACAGAATGCTTAATGATGAAAAATATGGAATTCTTCGATTTATTTGCGTTATTTATTCATTACGGCAAATTATATCCGTTTGACGCAATAGCCCGATTTTTTTGTTTTTTGTAATAATATTTTTTATTTCTAAAAATATGTTTTGTACATGAAGATTATGACAAAGAAGATACACAAACAGTAATACATTCATATTACTTTGCCTTGTATGAAATCCTTATCGCTAAAAGAAGATTTTGTCAAATAACAGATAAATGTCAAATAAAGGCTAGCACTTGAATTGTGTAAAAAATCTCACAAAAACATTACCTACATAAATAATACTAGATAAATTTAAATATCACTCGAATCAAACATTTTACAAACGACACAAATCATTTCTAAAACGGAATTTCAAATCATAATAATTTATGAGTCAACCGCTAAAATAAACCATGTTATCATACTATACCGATACAGGGTCGGAGATATTTTATTCCCTTTACGTAATAAATAACTCGACGTTATGATGTTTACGCAAAATGCGACCCGATTCTATCGCTGATCGATCGTGTGCTTTACAACGGGACGGATCCGTAACGGGACTAACCCTAACTAATATTTTAAAGCATCTATCTATATCTATGACTCATTGCAAGTCAAATATTTAAATACTGATAGTATAATCTAAGTTGGGTATAATAATAATAGGGTGGTGGTTGATTGATAGTATAAAAACCTTCTCTATGAAAAAATACATATTATATGTACGGGTATATACAAACCTTCGTGGTTACTGTTCGAACCATGTTGATGTCTTATACCTCAAACAGTTATACCGACAAACATATTTATATATCCTTACTATATAATTATAAATGGAAAAGTATGGTTGCTTGTATGTTTATTTTTTTGTTTGTTATCCCTTCACGTCTTATGTACTCATTTGATTATCATGGAATTTTGCATAGACGCTCTCAGGGTCATAGAGAAGAACATAGAGTACAGTTAATACCTTTCACCCCCCCACATTACAACTCGTAAAGGATATAACTATAAAAATTATAATCATAAATATCGTAGGGACATAAAATCTTAGGTCCAAAGGTTGGTGGCGCATTGGCGATGTAATCAATGGTTAACATTTCTTACAATGCCAATGTCTAAGGGCGTTTGGTGACCACTTACGATCAGGTGGCCCATATGCTCGTCCGCCTTCCTATTCTATATAAAAAAAAAATTAATACGCACTCTTTGAAAAGACTTACACCCTTTGTATTTTACATTAGAAGATACAAAACACGATACAAACACACGTTATATCAAACGATAGTATCATTTTATTGTTGTTAATTGAAAACGATGCGATGTGGAAATCCCACGCAAATGAAAAGGAAATTACTACGCAATTTTCCATTAAGAAGCTATCATTATGATGTTTTGCATTTAGCACAATGGACGCTGTTTATTCCATCGAAAAATGAACTCATTAGAAATGGCATCAGTTATAACAATATTTATTTTATTTATTTATTTAAAACTTTTTTGACCAAAAAATGATGTATAGAATTAGTAATAGTAATTTGTTTGTGATGATGGACCGATCTTTGTTACTACTCTTTCATGCTAAAACAGCTGAACGAATTCGTGTAAATAGAGATTATAAACTTTTTTTTGCTATAAAACATAATTGCGCCATGAAGTGGAGGGTATGTGGGACTCACGAACGCCGAGCACGCCGGAATACCCATAAAAAAAAACCGGCAGTACCCATTCCGTCAATTCGGGGTAGCATGCGCAACGGTGACGCCCCGACGATTGGACCATCTATGCGGGTCTCCATTCCTAGAGGTTCCCCGTACGGGGAACCCAGAGAGACTAATACTTACACCCCTCCCTCTCACATGCAAACGCTACGCGGGCGGAAGCTAATAATTTCATGAAGCTACAATTTTATTATAAGGTTGCATATTAAATGAATACTGATACGAGGATGTCAGTATCGTATGTTATTTGATCATATAGGTAATTTTAAAATGTTTATATATATATATATATATTTATTAAAGAAACTGCCTTTGAAAGACAGGTCTTAGGTCAGCTCAATAGAGCTGGGCTAACTTTTTCTTCTATAAAAGGTCTGGATTGGAAGATATATAAACATAAATTAAGTCCATGAAAATTCAGTGATGCTTACTTTTTAACCCGCTACCTTCGATTCGAGGTTCCAACTGATGTGCCTACTCGCCTTTTCTAGTCACGTCAAGACACGTTGAATAAAAATAAGCTTGACACATTAAATCAATGGCTTAGTTAGAAATCGTTAAGATATTAAATATCTCAGTGAATGAAATTAATTTTATTTTGATTTAGAAAAACATGCACTTCCATTAATATTTGTTCTATGAGCTCCTCTCTACTTTTCCTTACCCTGACTTTTCTATTGCAAGTTGTTTCTTTTATATTATGGAAAATTGTCCAGCTTAGTCCTGGAATTCATTGATATTGCTCGTGAAACCTTTTTTGTGATAGAGAGAAATCTTTTATGATTTGTTGGACACAAAACTTTATTGTTAAGATTTTTTTACATATGTACTTGTCATGTAGCATTTATTTATGATTGGGTTTTTGTATATTAGCAATGTTAAGGAGTTGAAAATGTTAATATCACAAAAGTCTCAAGTGTAATATTGTCCTTTTATTGGGTAAAAGTAACATACTTTGATTCATTATTCCATGTATTCACTTGTCGTTAGCTGAAAGTTATTTTATTAAAAAAAGTAATTACGAGGGTAGTTTAATTTATACTAAAGTAATTATTTCAGCGCAATTGTTACGCCGTTTATTATTTTCCAAATAATTTAACAAGTTAAGGGCTGTTCAATATCATAATTTTATATTTTAACAACGTTTCATTTTAATTCTCCAGTTTTATATGAAAGAGCAAAGCGATTTAAGCTTTTAATCTTACGGCTTTACCTAGAAATGAATTTGAAAAATGGGAACAATTAGATAACGAATGCTGTCTTCCTCTTTCGAATGTCAAATCAATGAAGATAGAAGGAGCAATATCAATGATTAACTAAATACGCGCTAAACAACGTTTATGTATAAATCCAAAGATGTTTTTCTTACATGCCCTACTAATTATGGAATTCATATTGAATTTGTAATTACACGACCTAATTACAATTCAAATCTAAGCATGGATATTCAAATCAGTTTGGCGTTTGAATTATATTGGTGACTTAAATGGATCTGCACTGATCTCGAAGAAAACTATACATTTAGATAAACATGACCTGAGGGCTTACTATCGACTAAGACACGTCGAAATGGATCTGTGATTGGAAAACGTAATGATTGCTGGTTGAGTTACAAGGAAGTGCCGCTAAAACTTCATGTGCTTCATTTATGTTAATTAATTTATTTAAATCTTGTACTTGGTGAAGGAAAACAAAGGAAACTTGCATGTGTCTGATAAACATCCGACCGCCATATGTCAGGTATCCCTGTCGCATGTATCCCTTATCCTCAAAATGTGGGTACACACTAGCCCAGAAGTGGGGCATTTAGACTAAAGCTACTTTTAGACTATACTTTTAGAAATCAGGGCGGCTAACGCTAGAATGTAATAATAAAGTTAATTTAACTGGCTTGATTATAAATCTAATACAAAGGAAATGAAATTATTTGCCTTTGAACAAAGCATTTGCCAAGTACATTATGCGAGGCTCTGAATTATGTACAGAAATATTTAAAATTAACTCTGTTCCTGATATGAAAATTGTTTTATATTAATTTCGTTGTAAATTAATTTCTAATATGTATGTTTATTACAAATGAGTTAGGGATATAAATTTCCAACGCTTTTCAATTGTCTTCGGTGTTTCACATTAATTGTTTATAATTCTTTGTTTATCCACCATAGCTTTCAAATTAGTTGTGCGGTATCGGTATTTACACAGACCGCTTGCTACATTACTTTCAAACGAGATTAGAATTAATAATTAATGCAATAATATGTTTGTTATCTCACGATTTGTGATAACAAAGATAATTACCTATCTATACAATCAAAACTTGGTAGTTACAAATATATTTCAATGACTAATCGAATATTGAAGTATATCTAATAAATAAATTATTATAATAAGTATATAATTATATGTGGCAGAATTTCAGTGAAATTAGACACATGCAGGTTTTCTCACGATGTTTTCCTTCACCGTAAAGCACGAGATGAATTATAATCACAAATTAAGCACATGAAAATTCAGTGGTGCTTGCCCGGGTTTGAACCCACGATCATCGGTTAAGAATCACGCGTTCTAACCACAACCACAGGGTGCCTAGTGCAGAAAATTCTTCCCGTCTGTACTGGCCGTCGTCACGTTTAGAGTCTACTACCACTTACCATCAGGTGGAATAGTCATTTGCCTTATCGGCAAATATAAAAAAAATACAATGAAACGTGAATACTATCGTGAAATAAACGAATAAAAGGCAAAATACTTAGTTGAGTTACGAATACTAAAGTGAAGAAATAATGGTAAAGTAAATAATGTAACATTTGAAAGACATAGGACTTTAGACCTTTTTACCGCGACACTAAAAACTACGATGGTAACTTTTAAAAGCAGCAACTAGTTCAAAGGTTTTTCCTACATACTTAATAACTACAGAAATGAAAGTTTACGAGCAAAAACTACAACTCAACTTGTTAGGTTTAATTATGATGTTTTCACTAATTGGATAAAGTCTTTTTTGAAACGATTTTAATTAACTTCTAAAGTCTAACTTCAACCTTAATACTAATAAAGTACAATATACCAAGCATTATTACCTTGAAACGCCCCCAAAGTTAACCAATATCATATTTTTATACTTAAATAGCTTTTTTAACTGGCTCCCAAGTTATATGATGCGGTTCGGTGGATATTTATGTTACAGTTATTAACTATAAGGGACGATATTGTTGTATGAAATTGTAGCTCTCTTGTTATTTTTTTATTTTTGTGGTGTAATAATTTGTTATTTTAGATGATTGCGGCACGCTAAAGGTACGTGAGAAAGATAAGATTACATAAATATGTTTCTTTTTAAATATTTCCGGTTCTTGCTATTTAAGCTGATCTGGTATTTATATATTATATAAAAAAATAACATATTGTGAATGTCCAACAGCTGGGCTAAGACCTCCTCTCCTTTTGTGACGAGAAGGTTTGGAGCTTATCCCACCAAGCTTCTCCTATACGGTTTGGTGGATTACACATGTGGCAGAATTTCAATGAAATGAGATATAAACAGGTTTCCTCACAATGTTTTCCTTCACCGTCACGCACGAGATGAATTATATAACAAATTAGGCACATGAAAATTCAGTAGTGCTTGCCCGGACTTAAGCTCACGATCTTTGGTTAAGATTCACGCGTTTTAACCACTAGGTGATTTCGGATTTTTTATACAATATTGACTATATTGGCTTTTGAGATAAAAACACAAAAGTGGTATATATATAATTTCATTTTATATCATTCAATTTTTAAACTATAGGCTATAAATAATATAAAACTGTGTAATGATCAGATCAGCTATATACCTACGTATAATACCGAAAATAATAATCTCAATAATTTAACAAATGACAACTCTGGTATAATAATACATCATACATTTAAATTGTGTTATCTATGGCTTTATACAACCACAGTCCAACTTAAATCCTTTGTCAGAGAGAATTCGTGATACCGACCTTTGACCAAACGGGATTAGAAAGGGACTACATTTATCTCTTAATTTCTCCTTTAATTGAATCCATAAACTTTTCTGTAAGTTAGTGTTGCATATTTATACTAATATGTTAAATAAACTGTAATTGTGTGCAAATGTAATAAATTTGGTTTGAAATGTATATAAAGATATAATATTATATATATAATAGATATAAAGGTTCATTTTCTTTCTAATCGTTATTGCAAAGATTTAATAAATTACTGATCTTAGGGTAATATAGTAACAGCCTGTGAATGTCCCACTGCTGGGTCTCCTCTCCCTTTTTAAAGAAGGTTTAAAGCTTATTCCACCACGCTGCTCCAATGTGGGTTGGTGGAATACATATGTGGCAGAATTTCAGTGAAATTAGACACATGCAGCTTTTCTCACGATGTTTTCCTTCACCGTTAAGTATGAGATGAATTACTCGTCTCACTATCATCAGTTAACATTCACGCGTTCTTACCTAGTTACCTTACTGGGGCATCTTGGTTTGTTTATCTTAGTGTATTATCTAATAATAAATATGAACAAGCGAGTCTGCCAAATTTGTGCCAAAATCACATGAGTGATCTGATTATCAAATATTTTATTACATAATTTTATGTATTCAATACGACGTTTAATACTGGCTAGATCACTTATCATAAATAAAATTCGGATTCAAGCACACAGTCAATAAAAGTAAGATACTTTTACTTGTACATACATGTAGATTATATTTACCTGTAATAGTATATTTATTTCTTAACGAGATTTATAAAGTTTTAGTTAACTTGTTGAAGTTTTCATCGCTCATTGGGCTTCTTTCGCTTACGCTCGGACTTAGTGGTAACCATGACGTAATCAGACCGGCTTTATGCAACCTGCAAACGCCCGTCGAGGTCGATACCACCTAGTTATGTTCTGATTTGGTGGTTGAGTTAGTCAGTGTAATTGAGGACACGAGAAACTTTTTTGTTTCGAAGGTTGGTGGCACTGATTGACAGTATAATTAATGATTAATTTTTCTTACAATGTATATAATGTATGTTATATTGGTGGCAATAGCTATGGGCGGTGGTGACCACTTATCATAAGTTTTCTATTTACGAAAGCCCACCTATTTATGAAAGATCTGTTCAGAAACGATTGTATGTAATAATGTAAAAGTTTTCGTAAATCATTAAAACTAAAACAAAAGAGTGTAATATTAACACAATGAAACGAGTTGCTAAGACGATTATTTGCAGTATTGTCATTTCTAAGTGACATCCTATAATACAAACAGCGATCGTATATATCCGGTAATTGTCAATATCTCTATGACATTGTGAGAAATGCTGTATCTTAGTTTGAAATCATATTATCATTAGTTCACGTATCTTCCCAATACAGTTTAATAATAGACTGAGAGGTTTTGTTTAGTTTAGTAATTGACATTCAATTGGAACCTCAATCGCTCATAATTTGAAACCATCACTTACGTAAACGCATTACAAATGAGGGTCTTGATTCCCAATGTCATTGTCAATATTAGTTAGTCGTAATCGACAATCAGTCGTCCAATGTACACGTCTAGACAAAACAATCCTGCGGGTAGGACGGGTGCGAGCCCAAAGTGCCATACACTCGCTTGCTTCATACTGCATGTGCCTTATACTGCATATGCCTTATACTGCATGTGCAAAACGTTTTATACTGCATGTCTTGTTGATCAAGAAACGATATCGATTGTACAGAATAAATTTGTAAGATCATTGAAACGAACATTTTTTTAATTGTTCTCTTGCTGTTGGACTTTTTATTTCAGTTTAGGGCAAATTCTGAATGACATCGTTTTGTAGAACAGGTTCATGTACTTTGAACTTCATCAAGGAATCATCATAAATCCTTACAAAGTAATAGGCCGTTAATTTACAATGCTGGGCAAAGTTTTTTTCTCCTGTTAAAGAGACGATTATGGATTAATGCTACCAAGACGCTTCAAAGCGTGTTTTTGGGCATATAATAATAATAATGTCCGTCAGCCAGTCTCGGAAATTAGCCAACTGCGCAGGACATATTATAGTGCACAAGTGTGCGCAAACACAGGTGCCCTCTCGATTCCCTAACTCTCATAATCTGATGGGACGGCAATCCAACACGACTGGAAAGAGTTCAGGCACAGGACCAACGGCTTTACGTGCTTTCCGAGGCACGGGAATGTACACACGTTCAACTTCCAGACTCCGGGCTGCTACTGAGAATTTTCGACAGAAAAACTCAATAACTTTTTATTGGCCTGACCTGGGATTTGAAATTGAGTCTGCGGCCTTATATCTAGATCAAAGAGACAGTTAAGTCAGTGATGGGCAAATATGTACATTGTACATGTGGAAGAATTTCTCGAAAAGTTTAATCACGTGATGCAATATAAACATTATTTAGCTCGAGAAATGTGGTTTTGAGTGGAGCGATTTTAATTCGTAACGAAGGCTACAAATATTATGATTCTAAACGAAACCTTTTCGGTGAAAATGTTAATGATTTAGCTGACTTGTTCTGATATTTTAACGAATTCCGTGTCTCTCAATAGGTCAAAGGAAATATTATATCACAATAATCTATAAATATTTAAGGTTTACTGTTACGAAGATGTTTCTGTAAATAAAACATTTATAAAAGATCAAACGTACGATATAATGAAGTGATTCTCAAAGACAAGTTACCTGAAATTATTTTTTGTCTATCATCGTATATATTACTAATTTATAAAACAATTATGGATACGAAAATAACTATACTTAAAATGAGTGAAAACTTTTTGTATCAGAATCGTTTACTACAAAATATAAAATAATGGCACTCAAGTTCGACCTTGAGTTTACTTCTTTTTTTCTAATAAAACAGGTAGGCGGGCGAGAAATAGGTCACCTGATGGTAAGCGGTCCCTACCGCCCATTTAACAAAGCTCCACCACCACCGCATCGAAAACACTTAACTTAGAAACGTTGCACTCTTGTTAGACTATAATAGCTTACCATTTAAATTGTTTAGGAGATACATCGATACAACGTAAGTTCGAATAAAAGAAACCATCGTGACTTGTATAGTGTTTGAACTAACAAGAAACGTATAAACTAAGTTATTTGTGTTATAATGAAGCTTGTTTAAAATATGTGCAAGCTGGTTGTATTATTATTAGTATTCAAATATTGACATGGACCAGAAAGTAGGTATATGTCAAAGCTCCATGGAATATTTCAATTAGTTTCTGTGATTCGACAAAATAGTTCACATCGTGTTCGGACTGGCATTCATCATACAACTAGCACTGAAATGAGATTTAATTAGCCACGTATTCCGAGCTATTTCTGTTTTGGTACATGTGGCGTTAAACAATGATAATTTTCTAAAGATCGCGTCATCAATAGGATATAATAATATTTGAATATTCGACGAATAAGTCATTTCTAAATCATACAGTACTTTATATTTAATTTTCTTTTAAATTCGCTGATTATGATTAGCTATATAATTAAAGAATGCGTACAATTAAGTCTTGTCCGGTTTGAATATAATTAGAATTACGTACAGAAAGTTCCTTTTATATGTGATATTGCTAGATGAAGCTAACTCCCATTACTACCCAGTGAAGATTGAAAAATTCTAAGATGTACTGCATTCTCGCTTTTAACAAATTGTCTCAAAGGAGTTCTTTTTTTGAAATACTAGTGTTGACAATCAATGGTGTTCTTTCTTTAATGAAATCGACGAGCCGGATGGCGTGGGTGGTAGATTGTCTTTCACGCCGAAGGTTGTGGGTTCGATTCCCACCCAGGACAGACATTCGTGTGCACGAACTGTTTGTCCTGAGCGGGGTGTAATTATCTATATAAGGAAATACATATTTACAAAAGAAATAGTATATGTAGTATATCAGTTGTCTGGTTTCCATAGTACAAGCTCTGCTTAATTTGGGATCAGATGGCCGTGTGTGAATAATGTTGCAATAACCTTACTGCCAATTATATTCAAAAATAGCTGTGACAGTGATTTCACCAGCGTATAACTTAAAGAAATTACTAAGAGCAGACTTATAATATTTCAGTATATACACCATATTTAGTTTTATTTTCGTGGGATATTAGTATTAATTGGTTTTCGCCGCATGTTTTAAAACTGAAAGGTAAATCTGTGTATTTAAAAAAAGTACTTATTATCAACTATCGGTTAGTTAACTTACTAAGTTATGAACATACCGAAAAAGCGAAACCGAAATACTTAAGTATGGGTATTTTCTAACAACCGACTCAACTACATATTGAAATATGACAAAAAGTAGGTACTGTAAAATACAAACTATAAAAAACTGTATGTTATAATTTCTATTGTGTTGATAAAGGCCCCCCGGTAATAGTTTTACTCATATATCTTCCATGTACAGTCAGCGATCAGTTACATTTTTATTATATGTATCGATGAGTGATGAAATATGATATATTTTTTTTTATTTTGATGTCAGCCATAACTTATCAATGACAAATTATAATAATAATAACTTAATCCCACTTGTTTATCTCCTACTTGAATATTGAAGTAAGTTTTGGGAGGTAATTAAAAAAAAATAACGAAAAAAAGTACCTACATTTATCATTATAAGACTTTAAACTGCTTACAAAATACATAGGCTTAGAAAATTATTTAACTGCATACGTATTGTTAATTTAAGCTATATTCACGGAATTCACAGAATATAGCTTAAAGTAACAATACGAGTGTATCGTAGGTATATCTCATCTACGCGTAGTGTTATCATTCTAGTATATTGCAATTATGTAATGCACTACACAATTCACGGTATAAGAGTAGTTTTAAAAAAGATTCGCTTTGGTATATGCGCCAGTATCAACAATGATGGGTGTTGGGAGCTTACAATTACTGAGATGCGTCTATGTAATTACAAACTTGTTCGGTCCTAACTTTTTAATCTGCTTGGTGCTGAGTTAAGCACTATAGTGAATTAGATGCAGTGTTTTGTATTTTTTTCTATTCTTTCAACCTTTTATCATGTTTTTATTTTGGGTTCTATTGGAATTATATATGTATGTTATCTTTTTAGCCCGCAACCTTGAGTCCGTGGGCTAAAAGCCCGTATTGAATCAATAAAAAAAAATTAGGGTTTCCCATCGAGAAAATGTAAGTAAAAGTACCTGAACTGTTTTTCGTCAGTGTTTGTGCACACACGTGTGCTTTGTTATACGTCCTGCGCAGTTAGCTCGCCTCTTGAGAATGTCCGCCGTGGTTAAACTCGGTCAGTACTTTATAAATTTTTACAGTTTAACTTCTATGTACTTTTGAATTCTTTTTGAAGAACTTTTCTTTTTTGAAGAACTTATCGATTAAATTTAATGAAAATTAAATATCTTGATTATTTTCAATAACATGTTTTTAAAACGAAATTATAATTAACTATGTAATGATGAATTAACTATGTATGGGATGTAAGGGGAGTCGACAACGACCTTAGGCTCCCTACCGTCAGCCTCACCTGCCCGTGGTGCATCCTGCTGATCAACGAACGAGGCTCTGGCGACCGATATCGTGGCGGTATAACCACACAAATGCTGGAATCCGAAAATGTAAATCCTGATAGCGGGCAGCAGCGCTATCAGCGAAAGATTTCCAGCTACTGCGGTCACCAACCCGCCTGCCAAGCGTGGTGACTAAGGCAACAAACCCCCCAAATGAGCGACAACAAAAATGCACGGCCCCCAATTCCCGGTAGTCACACTATCCCTGGCCACGGTACCGGTCATGGTAACGGTGTGACGGGGGGTGCTAAGAATCCCCGGGCTACGGCAGGGTACCATAAACGGCGATTGTTTCTGGCCACGTACAATGGACGCTCTCTGCGGCTGGACGAACATCTCACAGAATTGGAAGTAGAGTTAAGTCGTATTAACTGGCATATAGTAGGTCTATCGGAAATCCGAAGACAGGGCGAGGACACGATAACACTGGATGCTGGTCACTTACTCTACTTCCGAGAGGGACACCAACCATCCCAAGGTGGCGTCGGCTTTTTGATCCACAAGTCACTCAGAAGCAATGTTATGGAGGTTTTTTTTTTTTTTTTTATATTTCCCGGGTGGGCAAATGACTCTACTCCACCTGATGTTAAGTGGTAGTAGAGTCCAAACGCGAGGACGGCCAGTACAGTCGGGAAGAAGATTCTGCACTAGCCGCCCTCGCCTTGCCGGCCCGCAAGATGCCTCTTCACGCCTCGTAAAGAGACGTGAAGCGAGCGACGTATTGCCACGATAGGGATGGGCAAAGTGTGGAGGCGTGTTTCCCCCGGCATTGGTTCAGCAGCCGTCTCCACTGGACCAACACCCATCGCGGCAATGCTCGCTCGGGCACTGGCTGTACGCTGGCTGACCTCGAAACGCGGCTGCAAGCCACTTCACGAGATTTTCACCATGCGTACGGTGGTAACAAGCCAGGCGGATGTTTATCATCCTACCACCAGATGATATCCCTTAGTCGCCTCTTACGACACCCATGGGAAAGGGGCAGTGAAATGTATTCTTTCTCCGTCACTGCACGGATAAGGTTGGCAGTGTGTCAGCGAGGGTGGCATACCTTGTCTTAAAGATAACCGAGAGGTATGCCTTGAAGGTTATACAAGTGTATGCCCCAACGTCCACATACACTGACGAAGAAGTCGAAGCCATATACGAAGACATAGTAAAAGCTATGTCTCGTACCAGTACCTTCTACACAGTTGTTATGGGTGACTTCAATGCCAAAGTGGGAGTACAAGAAGATGGTGAATCGAGGGTAGGAAAATTCGGCTATGGGAACAGAAACCATCGGAGACAAATGCTGGTAAACTTCCTAGAGGCTCAGGGATTATTTCTGATGAACTCATTTTTCCAGAAAAAGCCCCAAAGGAAGTGGACCTGGCGAAGCCCCGATAGCGTAACAATGAATGAGATCGACTTCATTCTATCCAATAAGCGCCAAATATTCAGGGATGTCTCCGTGATCAACAGGGTCAACACTGGAAGTGATCACCGCCTGGTAAGAGGCACCTTGAATATTAACACTAAAATCGAACGATCGCGGCTAATGAAGTCGACTCTTAGACCAACCTTGCCCCAGGTCGAAGCTGGTTGCGAAAGCTTCCAGCTGGAACTACAGAACCGATTCGCCATGTTGGAAACCGAGCAGGACATTGACGACGCCACCAACAGTCTGGTACGTGTCATTCGCGAGGTGGGTCAAAATCACTTTCGACAAAGGAGCAATGGACGTAAGTCGAAGCTCTCAGGCGAGACTCTGGACGAGATGACGAGAAGACGTGAACAACAGAATATGACGCCATCTGAGTGTCAGGCACTTAACAGGAAGGTAAAAAAACTAATAAGGCGTGACACAA
This sequence comes from Nymphalis urticae, assembly GCA_905147175.2. Lineage (NCBI taxonomy): Eukaryota > Metazoa > Arthropoda > Insecta > Lepidoptera > Nymphalidae > Nymphalis > Nymphalis urticae. The sequence goes on along the minus strand of LR989999.1, from coordinate 2,424,718 downwards.
GACGAGCGCATACCCGAAATATTGAAGATGCTATAGCACTCAATAGGGGCTCAAAGGTTCTTGCAAAGTCGCATACCTCCTGTTGTCACCTGACAAAACTCAGAACCACACAAGGCACAACCGTCACCTCAAAACCAGAGATTCTAGCTGAAGTCGAAAAGTTCTATAGCAATCTATACTCATCACAAGTACCTCCACCTGAGTCCCACAGCGCGGATGACCCAAGAGCCAGACTGACACGCCATCTATCTGACGAGCTTCCCGACATCGACTTGGGCGAGATTAGGATTGCTCTCGAACAACTTGGAAACAACAAGGCTCCAGGGGAGGACGGAATTACCTCAGAATTACTTAAAGCGGGAGGAACACCAGTTCTGAGAGAGCTGGTAAAGATCTTTAATTCCGTCCTCCAAAATGGTATTACACCAAAGGCATGGAGCAGAGGTGTGGTGGTGCTGTTTTTTAAGAAGGGTGATAAAGCTCTTCTGAAAAACTACCGCCCCATTTCACTTTTAAGTCACGTATATAAGTTGTTCTCGAGGGTAATCACGAATCGTCTCGCCCAAAAATTCGATGACTTCCAACCCGTTGAGCAGGCTGGGTTTCGAAAAGGCTTCAGTACCGTAGACCACATACTCACACTTAGGCAAATGATACAGAAGACCGAGGAATATAATCAGCCTCTATGCCTAGCGTTTGTGGACTACGAAAAAGCCTTCGATACCATCGAGACCTGGGCTGTTCTGGAATCGATGCAGAGATGCCTAATAGACTTTCGGTATGTCCAGGTGTTAAAGTGTTTGTACGAAGCCGCAACCATGACCGTCCAAGTACAAGATCAGAGCACAAGACCAATCCAATTGCATCGCGGGGTAAGACAGGGGGATGTAATCTCCCCGAAACTTTTTACCAATGCATTGGAGGACGTCTTCAAGACGCTCGATTGGAACGGACGCGGCATTAATATAAATGGCCTACACATTACACATCTGCGATTTGCTGACGACATTGTCATCATGGCGGAAACTCTGCAAGATTTGGAAGAGATGCTAAACAGCCTAAGCGATTCTTCAAGACAGGTGGGTCTGCGGATGAACTTAGAAAAAACTAAAATTATGATCAACCAACATATATCCCCGAGACCGGTTGTCGTAAATGGCTCTCCACTCGAGGTTGTGCAGGAATACATCTACCTGGGCCAAACTATACAACTTGGCCGGCACAATTTTGAGAAGGAGGTCAAAAGAAGAATACGTTTGGGCTGGGCAGCATTCGGGAGGTTGCGTCATATTTTTGAATCGTCGATCCCACAGTCACTTAAGACCAGGGTATATAATCAGTGCGTCCTGCCTGTTATGACTTACGGCGCCGAAACGTGGACACTCACTGTAGGACTGGTCCACAAGTTCAAGGTCGCTCAGCGAGCTATGGAACGTGCGATGCTTGGGGTTTCTCTGGCAGATAGAATCCGAAATGAGGACATTCGCCAGAGAACTAAAGTCACCGACATCGCGCGTAGAATTAGCACGCTGAAGTGGAAGTGGGCTGGTCATGTCTCCAGACGCATCGATGGCCGATGGAGCCGACACACGTTGGAGTGGAGACCACGCTTAGGCAAACGTAGTGTAGGACGCCCTGCGGCAAGATGGACCGACGATTTGAAAAAGGTGGCAGGTACGGGATGGATGCGGGCTGCCCAAAATCGGGATGGTTGGCGTTCTATGGGGGAGGCTTTCGTCCAGCAGTGGACGGCGGTAAGCTGATATTATATTATGTAATGATATGCGAAGATAATAAAACATTTTCGTATACAGACTGGCCTAGTGGTAAGAACGCGTGAATCTTAACCGATGATCGTGGGTTCAAACCCGGGCAAGCACCACTGGATTTTCATGTGCTTAATAAGTGATTATAATTCATCTCGTGCTTTATGGTGAAGGAAAACATCGTGAGGAAACCTGCATGTGTCTAATTTCACTGAAATTCTGCCACATGTGTATTCCACCAACCCGCATTGGAGCAGCGTGGTGGAATAAGCTCCAAACCTTCTCCTCAAAAAGGGAGAGGAGGCCTTTAGCCCAGCAGTGGGACATTCACAGGCTGTTACGGTTACGGTATACAGACTAGGACCTTTAAAAAGTGAAGATTAAAGCTAGCTTAAATATAAATGCCTTGATATAACGCATGCCGAGGACATTCTGACAACAAATTTATAGTGTGGCGTTGTATTTAACAAACTGTAGCAAGCGGTTAGTTCTAGCGATAATTGCATGTGGTGTTTGTATGGTGACATCGCCCAAAACAGAGTTTAAAGAAATTTGCTTGACATTGAGAGACTTGCTTCTATTTGTATATTTTATTTTATTGTATTGGATATTATAATTATTCCATTACGTGTGTGTGACACAGTGACAGTGACACTTGTCTGTGTCAGTGAGACCCTCGATGTTTTAGATTAAAGTGTAATTACAAGCACAGCGGCCATAACTTTTTTGGTTTCTAAGGTTGGTAGTGCATTGGCGAGTTAGTAATTTTACAGCTCCAATGTCTAATGCCATTTGTTTGTTCGTCTATCTATTGATATGTGTATAAAAAAACATCAATACTTATACCTACGTAATTTATTTTACATTTGCCTTAATTTTCGATGGCTTATAGTCTAATAAAAAAGTGTATTCAAGTCTTCAGCCTGCATAGTATAGTATACTATTATATTATTTATTTAAGTATAGTACCGTGGTCCTAAAAATAGTTCAGATTAAAATAACATAGTTGAGAAAGTTAAGCGTTAAACGCATATATAGTTCGTAAAGAATGAAAGTAATGCTTCCACACAAACGTAATCGCTGACTTTAGTATTTTAATCAAGAACTGCAGATCGTTTTTATTCGTATGTGTATGTGTTTCACATGACATATGTGATGTGCGTGCGATTACGTCATCAATCTCGGGAGCATAATTATTGAAAGTACGGAACGAAATCGAGATTTTATCACGCGAAAAGGTTTATTATTCATCATACTATCTATTCCGTATTCTACAATCTATTGTAGATATCATATTTCATTTTTGACAGTGACAATTCAAACATTTTTGCTATATTTTGCCTAACTAAAGGTCATTAACCTGTGTTTTTTTATATATTATCCCTTGTTGCATCTAGCAGATAAATATTATAGGAATTTAATCGGTTAGCTGAGGCGTTGGGTTACATGAGTTTGGTGGACTATATTACCGAACATTTTTGCCTATTATATCTTACACGATATGTCATTTTGGGACGACATACCTTTAATAGATGATTTTTTGTGCTTAGAATTAAGAGAAGGATGTATTGCTATCGCTGTTATTGGAATCATTTACGGCTTAATTGGATTCTTAATTTTTCTCTCATTTATTATCAATTATGAAGAATGGAAGATACTCTATGGCAATAAGACAGATGAACTTGTTTATTTAATGTCTTTATTTGTTATAATATCGGAATTATTTTTAACAAGCCTTTTATTACTAATTGGTGTTTTGAGAGCTCAAGAAATATTGCTTAGATTGTATTTATGGGGCGCCTTCATTCATCTGTGCTTCGATTGGTTAGTGACGATTTGTTTGTGTTTATATTGTGTGTGTGTGCACAGTTGTTTTGGACACAACCCTGACGGCACGGTTGTTGGAGTTGTTACATTGACAGTGCTTTATACTTTCTTATGGTGTTACGTTATATTAGCTGTAAACGGTCTCCGTATGGAACTGTGAGATTTTAAATTTGTGTTATAGATTTTTAAGACACAATTCTGTGATTTTATAGGAGTTAATAAATTATTTTGTTATTTACTTCGTTTTCTTTTTATATATTGTATATACAATATAATATTGTTTAGTTTAATAAACGATAATACCTATTATGCAAAATATTCGATATATTATATAACTCAAATAATCTTATGGGCATATTAAAATTAGTGAAATAAAAAACAAATTTTCAAAATTGTAATTTAATAAGAAAATATAAAATAATTGTTAAAATTATAAGAATTCCTTCTATAATTTTATAAACTTAATGATCTAAGAAGGCGTTTATAAGCATATATTATTAATATGTCGTGGCATAGGACAGCTGAAATTAAATTATATTGTTAATATTTCACTAAAAATTATATTCAGTATCAGAAGCATTTCAATTTGGAATATACACGTATGTTGTGATTCGGTATTTTAATTAGGCACTGATTTGTACACACACATTCGCACATACAAACATGGAATAATATAATCGTAATTATCACAACGTTATATAAACCACCATCAAATAAAGTTGCAGCTTCGATAGATTCGACCGTACTCTGGGCCTGTTATCTCCACTCCTACCACAAGATTTACTTATGATAAAAATGAACAAAATTAATATAATCTCATCAATTTTCCACAAATTTTTATTGCTGTTTTCTTTTAAAAGAAAGATTTGTTGAACGTTTGTTAAGTACTTTAGTAGGAATTTTAATTGTGGAACGGAATATTAATACAAAGATAACTTCTTTTTTCTTTCATCAGCAATTTGACATTGTAAAGAAGGATACAATGAAGAAATAAGAAGAAAATGTGTGTACATTTATAGCATAATAAATATGTGTCACGCATAGAAACGACGTTAATCGTAATTAAAAAACGATCGGATACAGATGTATAATAACTATTTATTTATTATTTATATAAGCAAGTAATTAATGTGCTTAATTTCTTATGAAGGAAAACACCGAGACAAAACCTGCATATATGCCACACGTGCATCTGTCCTAGTAGTGAATTCTTCTCTAGAGGAAAGGCGGTCTCTGCTAAGTAGTGGGACATTTAGAACCTGTTACATTACATTATTATATATTAACGTATAATTGTAAAAAAATTCTAAATCTCACTTACTAATTAGCGAAACCGATAATGTTCCAAATAAGATAGCCAAGAAAAAGTGCATTGTCAAATAACCGGTTCGTATAAAGTAAACTCCACCCATAACACCCAAAACTGTGTTATAAGACGCTATTGTAAGACACAACCACAAACCGATTTCGAGAGCAATAGTTTTCTCCTGAAAAAGTACAATATTATTTAATTTGTTGATGAGCTGTGCTAATGTAATAATAATAATGAGATTTCGGCCACGGCGGCCAAGCCAAGTAAGTAAGTAAGAGATTAGCCATCTACGCAGGAGATATTATAGTGCACAAGTGTGTGAGCAAACACACCTGTGTTTCCTAACTCTCATAATCCAACACGACAATTAATACGGCAATCCGACACGACCGGAAAGAGTTCAGGCGCAGGACCAACGGCTTTACGTGCTTTCCGAGGCACGGGAGTTTGCACACTTCCAACTTTAAGACTCCGGGCTGCTACTGAGAATTTTCTCACAGAAAAACTCAATAACTTTTTTAATGGCCCGACCTGGGAATTCAACCCAAGACCTCCGGATTTGCGATCTTACATCAAGCCACTAGACCAACGAGACAGTATTATATACTACTAGTACATTAATGTAAACATCAAAAACCAAGTACTTTTAACAGAACAAAATATTGAGGTATACGTTATGCTTTTAATAGACCTTATGTTATTATACGCATGTATTACATTCACACAGGATCGGAAATTAACAACACAGACACGAATTAAATAGAGCGTTAGTATAACATATATTTTAAATCAACACAGGCACAAGATTAAAAATGCACCACGTTTTTTAGACATTATATGGTGAAGACGAAGAATCAATTAGAATGATTGAACACTTACTTCTAATGCGCCCAAGAATAGCAAAAGTCCATTCAGTATAATTAACGGTATTATCGCCAAGGTCATTATTTGTATAACATAAGACATATTTCCCTTACTATTTGCATGGACTAAAAAATAAAGGATGATATAACATACGACTGAAACCTGTAACGTAATTTTTAAGCTTGTATTACTGGCTATTTCGCACACATTCATAATATTGCACGTCTTGTGAAGAAACTTTTTTATTACTTGATACTTATTAACTTTTTTAATCGAACGAAATTAGTAATATAGATATGTCTAAATTGATTATGATATCATTTTGATAAAATCAAAAGACAAGTACTCCATTCAAGTATTTTTCTATCATAATTTAATTAGATTAAAGTAAATTTGAAGTTTAAATTCATTATGTAGATTATACCGAAAAGAAACAACGATGAACTTTGTAGTTACTCGTTCTCACAAATTAAATTACATAGGTATGTTAAGTTACTTGGTTTCTTATTCTTGCTTGAAATTGTTAGAGATATGACTTCAGATTATTATATCAACGGCATACTTCATACCCAACTTTGCTTACGATGTTACCTCCCTTGTGCCTTGAATTATACGAGGCAATTTAACAAAGTCAGGGACACGTTAATGTTTTAAGTTAGATAACAGCCTCTTCTCTAATTAAGAAAAATGGCTCGAAGGTAAATCTGTAAAGCACTTGTAGAAGTCAATCTTGAAATAATTGTCACCATAATCTAGTAAGTATAATAGATAAGATGTATTGCTATAGCTGAATCTAGTCAACCCATATCAACCCATAGTGCAGCATAGCCATCAATCCAGCATGTAAGTGCGTCAATCACTCCTTTGGTGGTTGGAAAATACTAAAAACAATCTACCAGTATTTTATAGGAGTAATGGAAGCCAGTTTTTTTATGCAACTTATAAGCTGTATTGATCCTTTCCAACATGTCATCAGGGCCAATGAATTATTAAAATAATTATTGCGTACTTTACTTAACATTGCGACTTGTCAAGATTAAAATCCAGAACAACGTATTCTACATGTTTTTATATTTTATCTTAAGATATAATTCTTACTAATTTTAACCACCCTATACATATCACGGCGTCTCGTAAAGCTTTTCGTCTAAATGCTATCGCATCTTGATCCATTGTCCTCAAATCAGCAGTCACTAACATCATCATATTTTCTGAATAAACCTGTACCCAATATATATGTAAAGATATATATATTATTTCTCTGGCGCGTGTTTACTCTAGTTAAACACAAAATATTTGATAATATCTAATATAATCGAAAATATTATATTAGCTATATTTATAAAGAAAAAGTTTTTATAAAGAAAGTGTATCAAGTTGTACTTAAAATTTGGCATTGAATTGTCATCAAATTGTCACCTATCAAGTCTAGTTTGAGTAATGACATAGATTCTGATCAATTAAGCATTTATGATTTATTATATTAAAAGTAGGTATAATATATCAATGTTTGTTTTCTCATTGTATTAGCTACAATCCATGAGAGTTACTCTCGTATATGATTATTATTCTGATTATATAATTTTAACTTTATAATAAAATTGGTTAACAGTGGTTAAATTGCATTAATATTTTTTGAGATTATACAAGAATCCGTTGTAGTACAAAAGAACAAACACGCTTTAATTTAGTGGTAAGGCTTAGTGCAAGCCCGTCTAGGTACCAACCACTGATATATATTCTATCACTTTTATATCCCTAAACAGCAATGCTTTGCATTGTTGTGTTCTAATTTGTTAAGTGAGTGACAACTAAAGGCACATGGGATATAACATCAAAATTTTTTTCGCTTGGTAGATTTATGACAATCAATAAGTAAGTATAATGCTTCTATATTGAATAAAATAAAATATAAGCCGAGATGGCCCAGTGGTAAGAACGCGTGAATCTTAACCGATGATCGTGGGTTCAAACCCGGGCAAGCACTACTGAAGTTTTTCATGTGCTTAATTTGTGATTGTAATTCATCTCGTGCTTTTCGGTGAAGGAAAACATCGTGAGGGAACCTGTATGTGTCTAATTTCACTGAAATTCTGCCACATGTGTATTCCACCAATCCGCATTGGAGCAGCGTGGTGGAATAAGCTCCAAAGCCTTCTCCTCAAAAAATGGGAGAAGAGAATTTTACTTTGAACTCCCACGTTTGGTAGCGCATTGGCGTAGTAAGGAATGGTTAATATCACTTACAGTATCTATGGGTTGGTGGTGACCCATCAAATGGCCCATTTGCTCGTCTGCCTACCTGTTATCAATAAAATAAAAACATAACAAGATTAAATTAAAAAATAGGTAAAACACTTTTTGTTTGGTAGATTTAAAGGAACACATTTCATGAAGCAAAATAAATGAATGATAGAAATATATACTAAGAGAATTTGTGACATTATAGTTGAGAAAATAAACCAGCTCAATAATGGACTATATTTTTAAGAGCATTAGATACATTAAAAACTTATATTGTCAACACTCTACAAAGTGTTTAGCAACTTGAACCTGCAACATTTATTACTTACATATTAATTCTGGTATTTGGTATCTGACCAGGTACTGGTTTCATTTAACACATTTTTGTTCATTTCTTTTATTTTTATTGTTTAATATATGATTCAGACTTACATACGATTTGATTGTATGTGGTCACCCTCGTATACATTAAGGCTAAAACAAATATGAACTAATTCTAGCACCTCCAATGCGTAACCAACCATGAAAACTAGGATGTTATGTCTCTTGTGCAATGTGCTATTATTAGTAATTGCAAACATTATCATACGAGTTTAACTCAAATAACTACGTAGTTATAGTGGTTAAGCGACAGTATTGCTGTATTTAAAAGCTTCGTTAAAGCATCTGGTTCGGGCTCATAGTTCTCAACTGTATTATAGACTTAGTAAATGTACAGTTACTTGGAAAACTGTTTTAAAGTTGGTCATGTTTCACCTCTATTATTTATTCAAATAAATTGTGGGTAACTGTAGTCTGGCGGCATATCGCGAGTGGATCAATGGCTGCATTAGCGGGGCATCTAACATTAACTCACTGAAAGCAATCTACAATAAAAACTCCAAGTCCTGTAGGAAGGCTTACACGAGAGCGGATGCACAGCGCATTGTACAGATTGGTCATGACCTTATTTCACATCCTAGGGGCTCCCGTAGCTTCTGGCGTCTGACCAAGTCTGTGCAAAACAACTTCTGCCAACCTTCGCTGCCACCGCTCAGAAGTCCGGACGGATCGCTAGCTCACAGTCCGCAAGAGAAAGCTGATCTCCTGGCTAAACTCTTTGCCGACAACTCCGTCATCGATGATTGTAGTGCTCTGCCACCAATAATACCTTCTTGTGGCCACACGATGCCTGACATCAAAATCAGGCAGCGTGATGTGCGTGCGGAGCTGCAATCACTTGATGTACGGAAAGCTAGCGGTCCCGATGGAATACCAGCCATAGTGCTGAAGAAGTGCGCGGCGGAGCTGTCTCCCGTGTTAACGCGCCTGTTCCAACTGTCTCTTTCTTCGGGATGTGTGCCGGAGGCTTGGAGAAGAGCTAATGTGCAAGCGGTTCCCAAAAAAGGGGATCGGTCTGACCCGGCAAATTATCGGCCAATAGCTATCACCTCAGTACTTTGTAAGGTGATGGAACGGATTCTTAACAACCAACTGATCCATTACCTAGAAGATCACTGTTTAGTTAATGATCGCCAGTACGGATTTCGACCAAAACGGTCTACAGGTGATCTTCTAGCGTACGTAACACACCTCTGGGGTGAAGCTATCGACAAGCGTGGGGAATCGTTGGCTGTCAGCCTCGATATCTCCAAGGCTTTCGACAGGGTCTGGCACAGAAGTCTTCTCTCCAAGCTGCCGGCATATGGTCTGCCTGCTCAGCTTTGCACCTGGATTGCCAGCTTCCTACACAAGCGCAGCCTTCGTGTTTTAGTTGATGGTTGCGCTTCACAATTCTATGTAGTGAATGCTGGGGTCCCCCAGGGATCTGTGCTATCTCTCACTCTGTTTCTTTTGCATATCAATGATATGCTCTCTCTCGGGAACATTCATTGCTATGCAGACGATAGTACAGTGCATGGTGGATACCACGGACGCGCAGTGGCTGGGCGAGCGGAAATTAGGAAGAGGCGGGAGGATCTTGTCATTGAACTCAATAGGACGTTAGAGCTTATCGCCAAATGGGGCTCAGATAATCTTGTTGAGTTTAATGCCAAGAAAACACAGGTATGCGCTCTCACAGCAAAAAAGTCACCATTTTCCCCTTTTCCCTCCCTCTGTGGCACTCCGCTGGTGATACAAAGCAAAATCGCCATGCTGGGGATGGACGTTCGCTGCGACCTTAGTCCAAGGGATTACATCGAGGCTGTAATAAAAACAGCTTCACGGAAATCGGAGTTCTGAACAAGGTGCGGCGTTTTTTCACGCCACAACAACTGTGCCTGTACAAAACACAGGTACGGTCTTGCGTTGAATATTGCTCGCACCTTTGGGATGGCTCCGCTAAGTACCTACTTGAGGCCTTGGACCGGTTGCAGCGACGTGCGGTCCGCATTATTGGCGACGTAATGGTCACTAACACCCTCGAACCTTTACAATTGCGTCGAGAGATAGCTGCGCTGAGCGCTTTCTATCGACTGTATCACGGCGAGTGTTCCGAGGAATTATTTTCCCTAATTCCTGCTTCCCCCTTCCTTCACAAATCTACGCGTGCTGGCTCTCGATGTCACCGACTAACTGTGACATCAATTCCATCGCGCACAAAGAAATTTGGCAACTCCTTTCTTTGTCGCACTTCCAAGAAATGGAATTCCTTACCAGCACACGTATTCCCCTCCTCTTACGACCCGGGTTCCTTCAAACGAGGCGTGAAGAGGCATCTTGCGGGCCGGCAAGGCGAGGGCGGCTAGTGCAGAACCTTCTTCCCGACTGTACTGGCCGTCCTCGCGTTTGGACTCTACTACCACTTAACATCAGGTGGAGTAGAGTCATTTGCCCTCCCGGGTAATATAAAAAAAAAAAAAAAAAGTCTTCCCTTTTAACGTTACTTAGTAGATGAAATTGATAGTTTTTTTGTGTGAAGCATATATTGGTGTGGGTGTAAAACCGACTCGAATGTCGTGACGGCAAAAAGCATGATGCTCTCTTGTACCGTCATGTTTCTCTCCATCGCCGCTGTTTGTGTGTGTGTGTGGTGCGTTAAAAATATACCTCTTTGCTATATATTATTATATTTTAGTAATACGAAAAATATATTTGTTTATCTTTTACTGAATAGATATTAATATTTAAATAAAAGCACTAAATTGTATTTAAAATTTATCTTTCATATTCATTTGTTTTATATTACATAATGACATATTTAATTTGCTAATTACTTTATTTATGGGACAGTATATTACTAGATTAGAAAGCCAAAAAAGACTATACAATTAATAAAATATTTATTGTATTACAAACTAGATTAGTTATTAATTAGAGAACTAGTCATTTTAGTAAAATTATACTAAGTATAGAGATGAAAATCTAATATGCGCATGAGTGCGTTTGTGCGTGCGTGAGTGCGTTTGTGTGTGTATAACGATTGACGCAATATCAATGATCGTAAATAAAATCGATCTTATATTATTATTAAGCTGGTTTTCGCCCGTGGCTTCCGGGGTAGTTGGGGGGAGTAGTTGGTGTCTTGTCATAAAACCTTATGTACTCCATGTCTTTTTTTGTATCCCTAAGAACGGTAAGGTATGCAATATGTATGTGTAAGCATAACAAATACTCTATTACACAAACAAACAAACTCACTTTCACATTAATAATATTATTAAACATTTTGTGCACAAAACGTGACGTCACTTCTTGAACATGAGTGTCGTCATACTATGTATTTATAAATTACCAATCGAAACCTTTACTTTAATACATTTAATCCAACCAATATAATAGTCGTTCGTATTGACAGTTCATTTTGTTGTGAAACATCTATTGACGCGCCTTTTGAGTAAAACCAATTCGTATACCGTGACGGCAAACAGGAAGGTTTCTTATATCGTCATGATATCTTATTATGAGAGGTGACATTTTTTATTACTTAAGGAAATGACATGAAGACAAAATGGTGTCAATTGGAAGAAACGCGAATGGTGACGGGAATTTTGACTTGAAATAAATGCTAGAAATCGGAATAAGAGTTTTTTTTTTAATAACTGAATATATCCAACACGTATGTGTAAATACTTCGTTGCTATATATTATTTTAATACTAATAAAAATATATTTATCTTATTAACGAAAACCTATGTTTTTATTTATTTTATTCTATATACCATCATATCAGCCGGAAAACGTCCACTGTTGGACAAAGGACCCAAGGATTTCCACGATGGCCAGCCTTGCTCTACTCGCATTCAATGACTGACCGCGCCCCTTAAAATGTCGTCGGTCCACCTTGCACACAGGTTCACTCACTCTGTTCCATTTGTATTTATTGATTTTTTTATAATTATAAATTCTTTCAATATCCATTAATTTCGAGGTTTCACATCTGGCAAGCGTCCTGGGACGGACGAGTTTTTTTTATATTCGATTGGGCGAATGATAATAATGGATGTCATAATTCATTTGACGGGCCGTTTGGCCTGGTTGGTAGATACTTAGCGTTCAAGCCGAGGGTTGTAGGTTCGATTCCTACCCAGGACAAACATTTGTGTGCATGAACATGTCTGTTTATCCTAAATCTGGGTGTTATCTATGTAAGTATGTATTTACAAAAGAATAGTGGTATATGTAGTATATCAGTTGTCTGGTTTCCATTGTATAGTTTGGGATCAGATGGCCGTGTGTGAATAATGTTCCAGGTGTGAATAATGTTCTAGGATATTAGGATATTATTATTTATTCATAAATAACTAGAAAATAACAATACTACAGCACCAATAAGAGTTCAATTTGAGTATCCGATTCAACTAAATTTTTTGTAAAAAAAGGTGACTGGACTTTATATCCCCAGACATACACGTGGTCGTACCACCATCAAAAACTATTTTCTATACCAAAAAGGCCGAGGTTTTACCGCATCGAAATCAATAATGGATTGTATCCCTTGAGATACAGATTCGAATACGGGATAAAAGTGTTCCGTTGATATTCCGTATGGTTTGTCTTCCTAAAATATTTTATTGAGATTTGTTTATATAAAATAGTAATAAAATACTTTATTTAATTATTTAAAAAATATATATAAATTATAAGAATGACAATAATAATAATTACTTTTTAAATTGACTTAATTACCATGTTAATTATTGATTTTGACATATTAATTATTATCAATAAAAATATTTGATCTCGACAGATAGTTGTCAATGATTGAGGATAAAAAAAAATCATATTTTATGGTTGTAAATCTAGAATTGTTTTGACTACATATAGTACAAGTAGCAAACGTAGTGACTAAAAACCCAATTTTTTTTAAATACTTTCGAAGATTCTCCGATATTGTTAATATTTAGAATTTTGAGATTATTATATTGAATGTATATCTGCTCGTTTAAACTAACTGATCAGGTAATGCAATAGTTGGAGATACAAAACTTTAATTATCAGTTCACTGTTCGCTAACTCTAGCTATGCAAATCGCCAATTCCGATTGGACTGCTGACTCCGAGTTTTATTAAGTAACTTTTATACCTTACCTTTTCTCGAAAGTTCCACTAAGTTATTTAGCATTACAGTGGAAAATTGAAAATACTTTCGCACGGAACTGTATTTATTGTATTAATTATTTGATTTAATTTTCCGTTCCATCGATTTAAAAAATAAATGACTGTGTTTCCGATGAATTCACAATTGTTTTATTCTTTGCGAACATAATAAAAATATTTGATCATAATTTGAACGCACCAATTGCTCGTATAGATATAATTTATTTCTTAAAACTGTATTTATATTTTAATTTTAATTGAAATCTTTTTTTTCAACACTCATAATAAAATTATTTCCTTTTTTTATTTACATAATACGATGATAAAATGTAGTTTTTTTTTTTTTAATTAAAGTTCTACATATTTACTAAATACAATATTTATAAAATGCTTTCTAGTTGCAAGATGTTGCAGTTCCCTATAACATCCTTTGAGCAGTGCAGTTTGTCTTTATGGTATCTTGTTGTGGCTTCGAGCTCTCTGTTAAAGTTCTGGCAACTGTTTTGTAGTAAATATTTTACGTTCCGCGTCCTGTTGCAAGATTCTTGTTTACCAAGCGTTAAATAACTGTTACGACTTTTCAAAACGTTCTTTTAATGAAAACTATATTGATTTACAAAGATCATTAGTAATTAAATGTTTCAAATACAAAACCTTTTCTTCAGTTACACGAGAGCTTGTATAATTTTTTTAAATTAAGAACACAATCGGGACTATAACACACCTAAACTTAAGTGATCACAACCGCGCATATATACTGACACTTACATATCTATGTGATTTTTATTAGATAAGGTTTAACTCTGACAAAAATCTCTCTAACAAAAATGTTATATCTTTTATTTTTGAAAAAGTAGTACAATAAATATCGTTTGCTATTGGCAATATTTTTTAATTTATATTTATTATAATTCACGTTTCAAATACTCAAAAGAAAACCTCTACAATAAAGTTGTTTAGAGATGTTTGAACTCAAAATTGCAATTGTCATCACAACACTTGGTAAACATGTTATATACAGTACGCAAAAAATCGACTTTTATATTCAGTTGTTTATTATCATCATCATGAATCAACTACTATCGTCAGTGCATCGGTCTACTTAGCTGGACGATGCCCTGAACTGCGTTTGTTTCGCGTTACCAATCCGTAGTTTCTAGGATTAACGACCAACAACCATCGGTACTCCATACGAGAGGTTACTGCCACTTCAGTATGCTAATTCTGCAAGCTATGTCGATTGCTCCGATATTCTTCTAGATCCTTCAAAGATACATAGCATAGCTCGCTACATACGTAGTTGTTTTTCCTGCGAATCAATTGTTGCTTTACCTAAGATTGTTCTTAGGTAAAGCAACAAAAAATAAAAATTTCTCACAAATTTATAATTTGTGAAACCTTTTTGTTTATGTTGTTTTATATCAGAGATTTCCACTTAATTTAAAATAATATGTTCTATTTTTAAAACTGTACTGAAGCGAATAAATTTTTTTTTTCGTTTTTGTTGAACTGGCTTGAAATTCGGTTGTATAATGTGATTCACACATACTAACAGTGAGGTTAAATGAAAGTTTGTAAAATGAATGGTGTTGGGAATACATAAATGAGAAGTTTCTGCATTAGAAATGCTTCAGTCAAACATTACAAATACTCTTTCACTTCAATCAAGGCATTATATTATTTATTTATATTACCAACACTGTTAAACTATTAGAGTTTATATTAATATAATTTCTATAATATACAGATGATAAAAAAAAACGTGGTGTTAGTATTAGTTGAATTTAAAGCAGCGTATGCAGCTTAAGTTTTAATTCAATATTTCAAGGATCCAAGTTTCCTTATATGAACCTGCTGTAAAAAGTATTTTAGTTCTATGTTTTAAAAGTACTTCAATCAAATATTTCATCGAACGTGAATGAAGCTCAATTGTGAACTTTAAAGTAATAAAGCAATTTCATAAAGACAAAAGTAAATAAGTAGAGGAAATACTGGACCACAGACTACCTAACAGATCGCACTTAATGTGCCAAAGTTTTGGATATAATTATAGGGAAAAATTAACTATAAATATACTTTTATATAGAAAAATTACATATTTGTATGTTAATTAAAAATATTAATTTTTTTTTAAATACCTTGATTTTATCAAATATCATAAACAAAGTCCATACTAGAAATGTGACTTTTTAGATTTGTTTCTTAAAACAGTTTTAGAATTAAATTCACAAATGCGTAGATCCCTTAACGAGGTATGATGGTATGATGGCGCACCTTTCACGATACATGATTACCAATCGATCATACCGATCGTAGTGTAAAATATCCTTATAGAGTTATTTCCTTTCAAATTCAAATTCAAAGTAAAAATATTTATATATATGTGTTATTTATATATATGTGTGTATTTCGTTTAAATTACTTGGTATTGTTGTATTCCGGTTTGGAGGGTGAGTAAGCCAGTGTAATTACAGGCACAAGGGAGATTAGATCTTAGTTCCCAAGGTTGGTGGCGCATTGGCGATGTAAGCGATGGTTAACATTTGTTACAATGCCCAAGTGATGGTAATCACTTACCATTGGCCTATATGCTCGTCACTATAAAAAAATACAAACAAGAGCACAAAGTCACCACAAACTACAACCACTATTTAAAATAAATCACTAGAGCCCACTTGATAACAGTTCAGTGCAAGTTAATTAATTATTCGAATTTAAACTTCATTTATTTTAAATCATAAACGAGGTTTATGTTTTGGGTCGAATTGATACAGACTTCAATTCATGAGGTCATCGTTTCCAAAAAGAAAAGTCAGCTAAAAAGTTCATCGTTTAAAAAAGTCACTCATACGTCAGCTAAGTAATTCAGCACGGGTAAGTTTTCGACATCACGATCGAAGTTCTAATATCAAAAAGTTATTGGAATAACAAACTTCCAGGCTCCATTTACTCCCTTGAGTTAGAGGGCAAGTTTAATTTTATGGTATATATTTTAATAAGCTTAATCATGTTTGATCGAAAAAATTCTTTGCTACCAATATAATTTCATAGACTTTTTAAGTTTCTTGAAAGATTAACGTTAAACGTCCATTTTCATAATCATGCATGTTTAATTTTGTATTATGTATAGTTATTTGACTAAAAAGTACCCCGATGATCTATCAGTGAGCTTATAAAGCTATAGCCTCAAAGGTTAGGAAGTTGGCCGTGTTACACTCACGTGTCTCGTAAAATCGCCTATCAAGTCGGATCGGATATCCATCACATCGGATTATAATAGAGAGAGAATACTCGCACAATTGTCGTCTTTGATATTCGCCTATTTGAGATTTCTCATCTCAATAATGAACTGTTTTGTTTCCTAAGATAAATAGTCTTTACTGCAAAATATAACCTCGTATCTTGTCTGTTCTCGTCACTACTAACAAACTATGAATATCACGTATCAAAAGTGCTTTCAAGTCTATTATAATAAATTATCTTAATTCCATTATGAATTGTCTGATACAGTTACATATTACAAACTTTTTTAACATCAATGTCTAAAATTTTTTACTTACAAACTTTGCTATATTTTGATTAAATATATATTCGTATAAGCTCAATCATATTTTATTGAAAAAATTCTCACAGCTTATAAAAGATTTGCCTGAAAAAACTACTTAAGAAATTCCATTGGGATAGTCATTCAATAATTGTAATTCAATAATTGAGATTTCTCGAATGACTGAACTGACTGACTGAATTCGAGAATCTGAGTACATTCTTCTTTAAATAACTCTTAAGATTCTTTTTTGGTATAGCAAAAGATGGCGTCTGCTAAGCTATACGTAATAAATTGTTTTACTCACAAGTAAAATAATTTATACCGCATTAAACCTTTTTAATGTTCGATTACAAAAATCTCTCTTTTAGCAATTTTTTCATCATCATGAAATATTTTAATATTAAAAATTCGTTTTAAATATTTGGGTCGAAATATTATATTTCGACATCGATCGTTTTTATTTGTGCCTTGTTGTTTATTTTTAAGAGCGTAATTATATGTTTCGTTTCTTTTCCTGGTTTGAAGTACTAAAAGAAAAACGCGTTAGGCGTCATGAGCGGGCTTCAAACCCCCGCCCTTCTGGGGGCGCATACACTTGTCGGGAGTGCGGCCGAAGGATCCGCTCTCGCATTGGGCTCTTTAGTCATGAACGCAAGTGCCTTCGTGATGCTGCTTGAATCATCTGTCAGAGATGCAGAGGCCTATATATAATTATATGTTTATCAAATCGATATTATTCATATATCATTAGATATTCTACCGGAGTGCCGGAATGGAAACCAACAGCATTACTTGTTATTGCTGTGTTGCGGTTTGAAGGGTGAGTGAGCCAGTATAATTACAGGCACAAGGGACATAAAATCTTAGTTTCCAAGGTGGTGGTGCATTGGCGATGTAAGCAATGGTTAACATTTCATACAATGCCAATATCTATGGGAGTTGGTGACCACTTACCATCAGGTGGCCCATATGCTCGTCCGCCAACCTATACTATAATTATATATATGGTTGATAACAAATAAATGAAACTGTAAAGAGGTCGACTCTTGTATATGATTAAGCTTTAACATATATATAATAAAGAGTTACGACCTAAATTATAATCGTGCTTATCGAGTGATTATTTAAACAATGCTGTGTCTTCTTCTTTCGAATGTCAAATCAATAATGACAGAAAGAGCTAAACCAGTGTATAACTAAACAGCCGCTACGCGATGTTTGTAAATAAATCCGTTAGTCTTTGATTAGAAATAAGAATATAAAATATGACTATGTTTTTCCAATTAACAGCGCATTGGTTAGAACACGTGAATCTTAATCAAAGGTTACGGGATCTAGCCCGGGCATGCACCAAACTTGGTGCTATATGAATGAAATCATCATGACGTGGTATAAGGAGTTAGCCAAGTATAGCTTTAAGGTGTTATCTCCTGTTCAAAATAAGTTATTTCAGCTTATTCTTCCACGCAGTATAATGCAGTATACATAAAACTTGTTGTAGGATAGTAGGATTGTTGCTCTGGTCACTCGCCATTTACCAAACAGCAATATTTTGTAGTTATTTTGTTCCAGTGAGTTTGATTGCAGGCACAAGTAACATGACATCTTAGTTCCTAAGTTTGGTAGGGCTTTAAAGATGTACCGATGTAACGATGTTTATGATAACCATCCCTGGTTAATATTTCTTACGGCGCCAATGTCTAACAGCGATTATGAAGATTATCAGATGGCTCGTTGACTATTTATATAAGCAGTGGCATAATTTCTTACGACAAAAACCCATTTTACCGCCAAATATATAATAATATATATGGTATGAATTTAATGGTAAAAAACAGAGCTTCTCATATTGGCGCGTAATTAAATTGTGTAGGTAATTTCCTCGGTTTCAATGAACTCTTAGTGAAACTTTATACCCACCCACCGGTGGGTATAAAGTTTTTAAAAACGTTCATCATCCTTATATTTTATGAATGAAGGAAATATATAATATAAAATTAAATTTTAATCTGCATCGCGGGTTAACTAGTCCTTGAAATTTCAATTTTCATCCCAAAGACAAATTGTCTCAACCTGCGCGAGATTGGTCTACGTTGTTTTATTGCGGGTCCCTGAAAATTAATTAAGATTAAACATCTCTTATAATGTCTTGGGAGTGAAGTCTGTTTTATATTTTTCAAATATTATATTAATAAAACTTATCAACTTATATACTAAACATGAAAATTTTAACTTAAAAAGATTAATTAATTATTAATCATTTCGCTACACTCATTACGTATCTATTGACGTATAGCTTTTTATTTTATAGGTAGGCGGACGAGAAAATGGGCCACCTGATCACTATAATTTGGCTTTATTTCTATTTTTGTATATAGTCTTTATTATATTCGCTTACCTTTTAATGTATATTTTATATTCAAAGTCAACCAAAGTCAGGCAAGACATATATATTTATAAATTAACTGCTTATATAGTGCACGTATTAAAATCTCAACTATGTTAAATATATTTTTCAATAATTTTTGTTTGATACAATAAATAATGTTATTTTTATCTTTTAAGCTTTTTCTGTTAATATTCATTTTTATAAGCTATTTGGAAATATTTAGTCAATATTTATTACATTCCAAAGCCTTTAAATAATTTAAAATATATAAATATTGATATGTATAGTTTATATTTCTGTATACGCTGTCGCCATTTACCGACTTTAAGGGAATGCCTCGGAAATAGGTTAATGTCAAATAGTAATAATGGAGTTCGTCGCCCTCTTCGTTTCCATTCGAGCGGTCCTTTTGATGTGGCGAATACGGATTCAATTGGTTGCCAAAGTCAGGTGAAATTTGTACGATTGTTCCTTTCAAATTAATCCACGAATTTATCAAAAATATAATAATTATGAGCTTTATCTAGATTTAAAAAGTAATTTTCGCCAGCATTTAATAATTAATAAAATGGATATAAGAAAAAAAAAGTAATTGCCTGTAAATGTCACAGTCCCTCTTTATTGAGGAGAAGGTTCAGAGCGTTCTCCACAATGCTACTTTAATGTCTGAGTTGAAACACGTGAAAAATATTTCTTCGACACATACACAATATTATTATATATTTTATTTCTTTTGTGAGCAATTAGATTGGTACAATAAGGTGATCTGAATAGTGGCGGTGGTATTTACCAGGATACCCCTCGATAACGCGTCTACAAAATTTCACGATGTTTGATCGGGTAGTTAAGACATGAAAGGACTTACATCAAAGCAAGCCCAATATATTTACATAGCGGCAACATAGCATCAAAACGATACAAAATGCCAGTTGACCCTTTCCAAGTATCTTCCTTTACTGAGACAAAATAATATTCAAGTAACAAACTTTATATAATTTTTAAATATTAGCATTTCATTTGAAAACAAAATACGCTTTCGAGAAGGGATTACGATCAAGATCAAAGGATAAACTCAAATCTTTGACTGAAGAGAATCTTTTGCGACTAATACTCTTACGTTAGTATATATAAAAAAAATCTATATCAAATTTATGTACAAATAAAAGTATAATTTATATATATGTATCCAGTGTAATAACAGGCACAAGGGACATAACATCTTAGTTCCCAAGGTTGTTGGCGCATTGGCGATGTAAGCGATGGTTAACATTTCTTGCAATGCCAATGTCTAAGGGGCTTTGGTGGCCACTTACAATCAGGTGGCCCATACGCTCGTCCACCTTCCTTTTCTATAAAAAAAAAAAGGTGGCCCATATGCTCGTCCGCCAACATACAACATACTATAAAAATATGTATAGAAAACTATACATAATAAATAAATAAATAAATAAATAAGCCTTTATTCAGACATAGTTTACATTACTAAAATTATCACTTTAGTGAATTGGCATCGACAACTTAGTCTGTTAGCCAAATTTGGCAAAGACCTTCTCCATTCTATTTTATTTAGTGCGGTCCTGGTCCAGGTATTCCCTGCTGTTGCTTTTATTTCATCTTCCCACCTTCGAAACGGTCTTCCGCGTTTCCTTTTAGCGTTTCTGGGATACCAGAAAACCAAAGTTTTGTTCCATTTTTCAGTACCTCTTATTATATGACCTGCCCATTTCCACCTGAGTTTCTGAATTCTAGTTATTACGTCGACTATTTTCGTGCGCTTTCTAATGGTTCTGTTTAGTATTCTGTCGCTTTTCCTGACATTCAACATGCTCCTCTCCATCGCCGTTTGGCATCTCTTAAGTTTTTCATTTTGCGCTTTGGTGAGTGCCCAAGTTTAACAGCCATAAGTGAGTACTGGCAGCACACAGGTATTATATAGCTTCTTCTTAACAAACATCTTAGTTTCTTTATTTTTCATAACTTCTTTTAGTCTCCAA
Organism: Nymphalis urticae; assembly: GCA_905147175.2. Lineage (NCBI taxonomy): Eukaryota > Metazoa > Arthropoda > Insecta > Lepidoptera > Nymphalidae > Nymphalis > Nymphalis urticae. Next base: position 2,403,256 of record LR989999.1, on the reverse strand, counting down.
TAACTTTTCCATGCATTACCTATTCTTGTGTCTATTTCTTTTGACATTGAATTAGTTGATGAGATGAGTTGGCCTAAGTAAGTGTACTCTTTTACATATTCGATGGGTTCGCTATTTAATACAATAGAGTCTTCGGTCGCGTTTGTCAATACTTTGGTTTTAAAGGTATGCATAGTTAGACCAACTCTGCGGCTTTCTATATCCAGGTCCGTTAGCATATTTTAAAGATGGGCACTTGATACAGCGAATATAATTATATTGTCAGCAAATCGTAGGTGGTAGGTAAGCTGTTCTCCATTTATGTTTAAACCATTTAACTTTGCGAAAGACGTTTTCTAAAACCGTCGTTAATAATTTGGGAGATAGGGGGTCTCCTTGGCGTACGCCTCTGTTAATTTTTATTTATTTTCCCTGTTTTTCTAACTTTATTTTAGCTGTACTGTTTGCGTATTATATTTTTTTTAAATTCTTATGTATTTATGTTCAACTCCTTGGTTTTTTAGGCTTAACCAGATGCTTTCATCATCATCAGTTCAATTGAATCGAAAGCCTTGTTGTAATCTATGAAGCAACAGTAGAACGGTACATTATATTCACTAATCTTTTCAAAGACTTGCCTTACAACGTGTTCATGGTCTAGTGTTGAGAATCCCGCCCTAAATCCGGCTTGTTCTCTAGGTTGGTTTTCGTCTAGAGTTCTAGTTATTCGGCGGAACAACCTTTGCAAATACTTTGTATATATTGGATATTAAGCTGATAGGTGTATAGTTATTTATTTGACTAATATCACCCTCGGTATTGTTTCGGTTTGTAGTATGTCGTTATAAATAACTTTTAGTACAGGTACAACAACTTTTTTACAGTCGATTAGTAGTTCATTGCTGATGTGGTCGGGTCCAGGGGCTTTGTCTGTTTTCTGTGTTTCAATGGCTTTGATTATTTCCTCTTCTAGGATAGGTGACACATCGTCTTTACTAGTTAGGTCGGTCTAGTCTAGGTTATTTTTCCTGAAATATAAGTCTTCGTAGAATTTAGTAGCTATTGACAATATATCTGGTCTTTTAGTCTTTTCCATAGAATATTGGTCATTAATTATGGGCATCCAGTTTGTCTAGGAAACATATCATCAAGACTGGAGGTATTAAGAGAGCTTAACAGCTCTCTTAATACCTCCAGTCTTGATGATATGTTTCTCAAAAACCACACGTCTAAGGCGTTCTCTGTCTTTCTTAATTTGTGTTTTTATTTCTTTACTTACTTTGCTTATTTCTTCCCTGATTCTTTTTGTTTTGTTTGTAATATTGATCAATTTCAATCTTTTTTCTAGAAGTTCATTAGTTTTATGAGACAAGTTTTTCTTCTCGTTCGGTTCGCCTTTATTATTCTCTGATTTTGTTGTTAGTGTCTCGTGTAGTACATTATATTTTTGTTGAGTGTTTAGGTATTGAATAGATGTCTCGTTTTCAAATTTATCTATTGTAGGTCTTAAATTGTTTGGAGGGTCGGTGGTCGCTTTTCCCCGCGGTGACCGGCCTTCTTGGGGTGGTTGCTCTGGTTGTTTCATTCGGTAGATATGTTTCGTTAGTTTGTTTTCGTTTCCGGTTGTCGATGTCTATTGGTGGTTTTTTGAAGTTGTTGGCAGTGACAGTGACGTAGATCTACTTCTCGTCACATAATCCAGCATGTTTGTTTTACTAACCTTCTTTGGAGCAGGCGTAGTTAAGCGGTGTGGCGATTTGATTGGAGAATCTGTGCGGTCTTTGTCTTTGGTCTTCTTTCGGATCTTTGGTAACCAATTTATCTCTTATGAGATAACAGATTTTGCCCTACGCTCCTTCATTTGAGGTAGAAGCTGCTTTCTCTTTTCCAGAACTTCTTTACTAAAATCCTTTTTAATATAAATATCTGACTTTAATTTCTTTTTGTTTTTAAGGATTTCCTTTTTTCTCCAATTTGTTGTAAAAGTTACGAGAATAGGACGGACTTTGTTATCACTCGTTTCGCCCAATCTGTAGGCGTTGTTTATTTGATGTGGGTTGATATGGATGTTCATCTCCTTTCCAAGAAATTTTATAATAGAATCGTCCTGGGACTCACTGCGATATTCTTCTTATACCCCAAAAAAAATTAAGTTATTTCTTCTTTTTTCTTCTTCCATAATTTTTATTTATCTTGTAAGTTTTTTACATCTATTTTCAGGCTTTTATTGTCTTCTAAAAGTGTAATTAAATTCCCATTGATACTTTCCGTAACGTTTTTAGTTACCGCTTCAGTTATTTCCTTCGTTTGTGCTGCCATCTGCTCTTTTAATTTTTTCCCAGAAAATTCCTATTTTTAAGGGTAAATTTCTTATTTAGGTGGCAATACTCGATTTACGTTGGCAACCCTGATTTATAGTTGGTATTACCAGTATTATGATGGCAACTCTAATAGTATATGGTTTCGATGACTTTGTTAGGTTGGTAGCCTGGATTGAGTGGGGAATGGTATTACCTACCCTCTTTGATTAGCGTAAATATTTGAACTTATATTTACTAATAATTATTGGCCCAATTTGTTTCTTTAACACTATTTTTACTAGAAACTAGAAAACTATACATAGAATTATTGAAATAATTTTGACACAACATATTATTGGTTTAATAATAACTTATGGTACAATTTAATTGTATTATATTAAGAACTTGTGAACTGATCGGCGATTTGACGCGAACTGATTATTCCATAATTAACTCGTGCGTATATTAAAAATCGAAGGCAAATGTTCGCTCAATTCATTTGATAGCATAAATGAATAAATTTGTACTATAATATGAATTGAGCGGACGTAGTCGAAGAGCATTGTGTGTCATTCAATATAGCGAAGATAATCCTTTACATGGAGCAAGCATTGACAATTCTAAATCGAGCGATACCATCGATTCGACATTTTATCGTTATCTTAAGCCGCCATTTACAACATCCAGTCAATAACCCTTTGCTTCTGTTAAGAAGTCGGATTTGGTTCTCAATCCATCAGCTCGATAACTTATTCGTCTCCCCGAATTGTCTCCGTCTTATATGATATTGCTAATAAAATGTTAACTATTAGTAAAAAAAAATTGAAATTTACGAGATTCCATGTAGTTAATAAATGAAAACACAGTTTTTGTTTAATAAAATGAATATAACGTGTAAAACTACAAACACTCATTCATTTGAATTATAATATAATAAAGTATGTGCGCAACATACAATAAAGGGAGTAGAGCGTTATGTCATTTGCTCACGGCATACAAGTCGGTCTGACCTTCAATGCTGATGTGAAACATCTATATATATATAGATGTGATGTGTGTGAGAGTGATATATATATAGTCTAGTACTCCCTAACTCGCTTACCCCATAACCTCAGTTCGGTAGTCCCTTTTAATTCTGCCATTGCCGAGCTCTCATTTGAGGAGAAGGGTTTGGTGGATATTCCACCAAGCTACTCCTATGTGGTAGGAAACCGGAGACCATAGAAATGTAGAATACCCTAAAAAGTCTGCGAAATACTTGTATTAAGTTTTATAGAACACTTCGCCGATAAATAGGATTTAAAAATGAGTTATATTTTATTTTGTCACCTAAATTATTATAGGCTATAGAAAAACGGTCTTTTTAAAATAAAACTTAGCCTTAAACTAAGTACCTACTTAGGCTTTAAAGCGTTGCGATGAAAATTAGTCTTTCACTTGACAAAGTCATAACCGTTGGGGCATTTATTAAAATTATGTAAAAACAAAATAAAAAGGACTGTGTTATCTAATGTAAAGATCACGTTACATTTTTAACAAAAAAAAAAAAAAAATCACCAGATTCATCTCACGATCAGTAATCTTTCATCAATCTAGTCTCAATGACTTTATAGCAAGCCAATTTATAATACACAAGCTTGTAAATCACATTGCATTACTGAAATTCAGTTACATTACACTACATGAAATTCAGTTACGTTGAAATTTAACTAATTAAAGTGACAATGTCGAATTTAAATGTAACTTTTCTAATCGTAATGTTCGAAATTAAACTTTTCTGACGTTTCACGTTTGTCATCTATATCAAGTTCTAAGCGTACCTTTCGTTTAAAATAAATATTAACAATATAAAACAAATTATGATTGAATCCCACGTTGAGACCATTAGCAATAATTTTGTTGATAATATTATACTTCGTTGCGCCTACTACGCCCACTCACAAGATACAAATAGAAATGACTATGTATATATATATATTATGTACATATCATTTTTTTCGGCGTTACGAAATAAAAATAAGACATTCGATATCGGAGACTAACCTCTGCGCAGATATGTTGTTAAAATATAAGAGAACTCTCTATTTCCCTCATTCTCCTTTTGAAAAGGAATTCGATTCGACCGGATATTATCGGAACCCACGTCTTTACCATGCTTTCCGAGGAACAAAGGTAACCACTTCCTAAATCTAGGCTTGTATAGAGGATTCTATGACAGAGTAACATTTTTGTAGCCCGACCCGACATATCTATCAAATTATAATATAAATATAAAATACCCCGAAAATACACTTTTATGAAATGATATCAAATTCAGCGAAAAAATTCACACACACCAATTCAAAAACTTAAAACGTATCTTGAAACTAGCTAGTCCGATATAAATCGTTTTGTTCGTCGTAATTCTATTTTTTTCTACACATAAAACTGCAGAAAAAGTGGTATTAGATGAAAAAGATTGCATTAATTATGCTTGTGAAAGGAAAGACTTGTCAAGCGCAGAAGCGGTACAACAAAGACAAAAGAAAACTGTTACAAATGAAATAGAAAAAAGGAAAAATAATACTGTCACTATCAGCTATGTAGTTACGTCACATGGCATATCTAATGCCATTTAAGATTCTTGCATATATTTAAGTAAAATATTTGATTAAGATGTGAACTATTTTGATTGATTGTTTAATTAGAACTACTACTCAAATATCTGACTTAATTAAATAATAAAAACTAATTTACAAAAACATTACAATTGTTTAACGTTTTTATTGTATGCGTATTACAAATTTGATAACGAATTGATTATTTCATTACGACTCATTATTTCTGTTAGATTTTCAAAATTATGTTTTATTGAGAGTAATTGGAAGTTTATACGACTCGGAAAACGTATTTTCGTTGCATTGATTAAGATTAATACTTACTTTATTTTTTATAAACTGTATTAAATGTATTCATTTTATGTTACCCGTTGCCTGTTGCCGTGTTGCCCGTTTGACGTCCACCTAGGACGTCAAACGGGCATCTGATGGTAATTGGTCACGACTGCCTATAAACATTGGCAATATAGGTAATATTAACCATTCCTTACATCACCAATGCACCACCAATCTTAGGTACTAAGATTTTAGGTCTCTTATACCTGTGGTAACCGGAACGCAACAATACTAGGTATTTCTGCTTAGCCTGTCTGCTTAGAGTGTCTGATGAGTGGGTGGTACCTCTCCAGGCGGGCTTGCACACAGCCATCCATCTAGACTAGAATGTATACTATTAAGTTGTTTAATAACATATAAAATATGATCTGTCTTTCTTTCTGTGTTCGCATCAAGTGAACGATGATGTATGAGGATAAAAGTCAAGAAGAAGATTTTTAATATCCTGCGTAAATAAATTGGATATTTTCATCCTGAGAAACGAAAGAGTCTCCCGGGAGTCTGTGTTCATATATAGGATATGTTATAAATATTACTGATTATAAAAGAAAATAGTATTTATTTGAGTGTTAAATACAATCTAGAATTAAGGATCGTTTAAATTTTTTTATATTATACAATTTATATAATTACTACCAACGCAGTTATTTTTGTAAGAACTACGGTAACAGCCTGTAAATGTCCCACTGCTGGGCTAAGGCCACTTCTCCCTTTTTGAGGAGAAGGCTTTGGAGCTTATTCCACCACGCTGCTCCAATGCTAATTGGTGGAATACACATGTGGCAGAATTTCAGTGAAATTAGACATATGCAGGTTTCCTCACGATGTTTCCTTCACCGAAAAGCACGAGATGATTTATAATCACAAATTAAGCACATGAAAAACTTCAGTGGTGCTTGCCCGGGTTTGAGCCCACGATCATCGGTTAAGATTCACGCGTTCTTACCACTGGGCCATTTCGGCTTACAAGAAGAACTAATTTGTGCTTTTTTTTAAAGTGGGTATTCTTTAAATTTAACAGTTATGTCATTAGTGTTTGACAAAACATAATTGTGTTTTACGATAAGTTTCTATTTTGTTCTTTTGAAATAGCTCTTTAGACCAATCGTAATATCGAATCGAATTTCGAATTTTAAATTCTATTATGAAAATTAAAAGCTAAGCGATAATAATAACAGAAAATTTTATTTCCAATTAAGATAAAACAATACCGTTATAATTATCATGTAAACAATACCAAAGTGGATTTAGAAACAATGAAAGCTGATTGACTGTGGTTAACTAAAATTATTTAATATTTGTTGTGGTTATATTAATTTTACATTTATGACTTGTGACTCTTAAATAAATAGTAATAAATATTTATTAATTTATAATCAATTATAGCGTTGAAAAAAAAAACAAAAGACCTTATAATTGCCCTTTTCAAAGTTGCACGATCGGCAAACGGTCCAAGTTGCGAAATGTATTGAAATTACAGTTGTAACTAAATCTTGACTGAGTTATTTAAAAAAAAAGTAATGTGTAAGTGAGTATATGTATATGTTTGTGTGTGCGTGTGTGTGTGTTTGTTTGTGTGCGTGAGCTTTTAGTTTATTTCGTACTACCTAATTTTAAACATATTGACAATATTATGTAATACGTGCTTTATTAATGAAATATTTTTTTCCATTCGAATGTTTATTCACGGCTCTGGCCAAACTAATTACACATATTCAAATAAACAAATAGAATCGTACTGATATTGTGACGTTGTTAAATTGTGTATATATATCAACATATGTCCGTGTTTAACCATTTAACCCAATGTTGGTTACCATATAGCAATGCATTCGACCACATGCGGACAATAGCTACGTCATGTCAGTGGTGAGACGATGTTGACCACATGTTGCTTGAGGTTACCGAAAGTGTGCCAACTATATCAAATGTTGGGCCCAATATCTGAGATGTGATGTTTTTGTATTTTATAAGAAAGAAAATTTTTTTCTTCATTTAAAAACGAATGTAACTCATCTACAGTGCCAACTGTTCCAATCCTAATACCAATTGTAAAGCGAATTGGTGTAATAAAATAAATAGCAAATTCAATTTTCGGGATGAGTACATTTCTGTATAAAATGTAGCTAAATTTATTTTTAAGTACATGTAATTGTTTTTCAAATATATAATATAATTCATAAGCAAATATTACGTATAATGCGAATTTTGATTCTGTAACAAATATATTGACTAATTTATTGTTAACAAAATAGTGTTTCAATTAAGCACTGATTTATCTCTTTCTGTCATTATTTATTTGACATTCAACAGAAAAAGAGGCAAAACAACAGATTTGTTTGCGTTGCCTTACTAGAAATTATCGTAATTCGATATTTGATATTCTTATCGCGTATAAGGAGCATCTTAGTGCCTAAGGCTTCTAAACAATTATTATTATCCTTAACAAGGAGGACTTTGTTTAAGAGTTAAAGTTTGAGATAATTACTAAAATGCTATATGTCTTTGGTATTGTGTGTTGACAACTTACCATCAATGGGTCAATCGCTCTGACTTTTTATAACAATAAAACCTTATTTTAATTTATTCTATAAAATCATTTTTTTTTAAATATATTTTGTACCTCTTAGGTAAATCTTATTATATTTGAAATAACTAGTGTGTTTGTGGTTAGTAATTCTCACCTGGGCTTTGCTCGTCTCTGATTTATCCCTTTATGCTCTCTGTGTTCTTTGCGCGATAACAGCTTTACATACAATCCCCAGGGATCTTTAAATTTACGTTTATTTGCCGACCGGTCACTGTATCTTAAAGCCTCTGAGAATTTATTTAATAATATATATTTAATGATAAACAAAACACCAATTCTTCTGATAATTACTCGTGAAAGATATAATTTTTAAAACATATACGACAATTGTATGTCAGTTAGACAAGACTAAGTTATCTAGAAAGGTATTTAATAGGATCGTAAAATATTGTGAATTTGCCGTTCTATAATTAATTGGTGTGCGATTGTATGGATTTTGATTATAGAAAGTGAAAGTTTTTACGCAATTTTTGTATTAAAAAAATAGTATGTATGAAGATGACAGATTAATTTACCATACCCTCTATAACAAGCCAACGCTAGATTCTAAATAACGCCTCGTAGACAATTCTACTAACTACTAACATATGAATATGAAATGATATATGAAATATGTTGTATAATCAAAGATATATAATTTAACAACTATTTAACTTTAGACTCCGTGATTTTTCCTCAAATTTGAAAAAAATAAATTTGAAAAGATAGTTCTAAAAATAAAATCATTGAATTCTTACGTATGAAGTAACGCTTTTTTATTCTTTCTAAATATATATTTTATATTAAATAATGTCAATGTCTTTGCAAGTTAGGGGCTAATCCATGGAATATATAATTTTAAATACTATGTATTTTGTAAAGATCAACCTTTATCACAGATTTAGGTTGATGATAAGCCTTAGTGATTACGCCGGGGTAAAACCTTGGGACTGTCATAACTTTTGTATTCTTCAACTCCGTACGGAATTAGGTGTATTGTGCGTGAAATTACTCATAATATGCAAGCTTGAAGCTTTATTGTTTTGTTTTCTTTATCTTTAATAAACGTCCTTTATTGTTTTAAAATACATTTTAATATATAAAATTCTAAATATTATATGTTTTTAAAATTAGCAAACATTAAGGTTTTGGATTTTGGAATTTTATTATTTGGTAGCAACACGAAATAGATCTAAAAAGGATTAGATTTATAGATACGTTACGTTCAAATTCTTTTCCCCCTTGAGATGAATGATGTTTGGTATTTTATTAGGGTTTGCGTATTATACCTGATTGAATAGTTTGCTTAGTTTTACACGGAGTAATATTGAGGATGAAAGCAAAAGGAAAATCGGTAACTCATTTTTATGACGTTACGAGTTGAGTACCAAATATTTTAGATATAATATTTAACGGATATAACAAGAACAAAGTTGAATTTTACTTTATGGAAAAATGTATAAAGTTTCGTAAATTGATCAAATTAATAGCATTATAAAAAGATGCAGAATACCGAATTGACCAAAGTATTAAATATGGTAGCTACTGTTTGCAAGTGGATTGGTAGGCGGTTGATTTCGGTTGGGGTATAATACTCACGGAGTAATGTATTAGACTAAATTATATAGTTGATAGGTCACTGAAAATGTAAAATTAAACCTGACCACATGGTTCATGATATGTGCTTCATTTGCGGCTTCTTATTTATAACGGCAAAAAGTTAGAATTGATCCAACGAATCTCGATGCACATCGAAGGTACATTCATCAGAAGTCTGATTAAATTGGCTTGTCTGGAACCAGCACGTATCTAAATTGTAGACATGATATATAGCTCCATAAAAATGCTGAAGTTTGCAAATAATAAAATAACAAAAAGCACATTTCTTTTTGTATGTTTCTTTACTAGGTAGAAAAGAAAAATTAACCTGACAATGCCTTATCTGAGTTCAAAGCAACATTGGAGCATATTGGAGCAATCAATATTTTCGTTGATTGGAAAACCAGTTTCATTTCAACATGTTTAGATACAGAATTGATTTGTGACGTAAAAGTTATTAGAAGCCGACGTGCTCTAAAATTTATCAGGAAAACTATTGCTATTATTTTTTTCTGATGATGAGCATTTTTTTTCTTATTATTAATCAAAACAACATGGATTTTTTTATGATTTTTTCTCATTAATAGTAGGATATCGAAGGATATCATCAATATGATATGTTCTTAATTAGTAAAAACCCTTTTTATGGAGAAGGATTTACCTACTACAATACTTCAGTACTGGTTAATCATGTTTTCTTTTAGCGCACACTCGAGATACATAATACACAATGTAAACATTTAAACGATTTAAGAACGCGTTAAAACCAATAAAATTACAGATTTCACCCGCACCTCCCTTACATGCCACTCTCTGTGCGGTCTCATTACTGTGCTTTTTCTACGACGTACGATGGTATGGTATTTAATATATTTTTCACGATGCAATCGTTTAACATATTATTCCGAGAAATATGATATAGTTCCTTTAACAATAATACGAAAAATAATTTAAAGCGTTATGACTTTTTTTATTAAAATAATAATAATAAATCTGAATGATTTAGGAAACAAATATATATTTGAAGAATTCAAATTTAGGTATAGGTGACATGTGACAGGAGATGTGGGTTTTCATAGACAAAAATGTACTGAACGCAAAAAATAGAATGAAATAGTTTTACAAAAAAAATCTAATGGAGGTAGATTATGCAAAGCTAGTTAATTTATGTTTTTGATGAGACACAACCTTTGAAAGTATAATGTAGCTTACATACAAAATAGTATAATCAACTTTAAACTAGATTTACCCAAACAACCCAAATAGAAGATTAGCAGTTTTGCTTTATACCCCCCGGCAAGAGCCACGTCTTTAATCGCTAGTCCAAACTCAGGTTAATAATATTTATCTATATCTATTATACTAATACACTTCCGTAAGGTATGTGGTAATTTATGTATATAGAATGCCGTTGCATTCAAACTGGAATAAAATTTGATATCAATGCGAAGTTATCTGTGGAATTTTATTATGTCCTGCGTGTCTAAAATAACAATGGGATTTTCACCTTTATAATGAAAGGCCGCAATACAATGCAAAGTTTTTTGATTCCAAAATCATTATTATTATGGGTAGGTATGGTAGGTATTTGTATAGATTGGCTTTTGTCTAGAATTTCTAGAAATTAAACAAAACAGACACATTGAAAATATGGCTTTGTTCTCATATCAAATAATCTATATCTATACTCTATACTAATATATAAAGGTGAAGTTTGTTCGTTTGATCCCGCTAATCCCAGGAACTACTGGTTCGTATTGAAAAAATATTTTTGTGTTGGATAGCCCAATTATCGAAAAAGGCTATATAACATGACGCTACGACCAATAAGAGCGGAGCATCAATGAAAAATGGGAAAATTGACACCTTTTAAGAGCTTCAGTTGCGAGCGCTACGTAAACGGTTAAGTTACGCAACAATCATGTATGACGGAATTATTCCTCTGAAAAACTTCTAAAAAAAGTCTACGATGTGTCTATCTTTGAAGATTGAATAACTATAACCATTTTTATGGTGATTAAATTTTACTGGTGGTAGGGCTTTGTGCAAGTTCGCCTGGGTACCAGTACCACCCACTCATCAGATATTCTACCGCAAAATAGCAGTACTTGATATTGTTGGTTTGAAGGGTGAGTGAGCCAGTGTAATTATAGGCACAAGGGACATAAAATCTTAGTTCCCAAGGTCGGTGGCGCATTGGCTATGTAAGCGATGGTTGACATTTCTTACAATGCCAATGTCTAAGGGCAACCCCCTTACCATCAAGTGGCCCATATGCTCGTCCGCCTTTCTATTCTATAAAAAAAAAATCGAAAGTTGTACATGATTTGCGAAGTTGTTTTCATAAACATGGTAATAATTTATATCTAAATAAATAAGTTATTGATGACAAGTATTTAATTTTGAAAAAAAATATACCCATACATCATTTGATTTCAATGAATATCTTAGGAGATATCACAGTTTAAAAATAATTCCGCAGCAAAATAATGCTCAAGTGCACGGCGGGCTTTAATGTGAGCGGGGTAGGGAGGTCGGTCACTAGCTCTGCGAGGAAGCGTGCCGCGCGACCCAGGCGCGTGCTCGACTCCTTACGAAACAGTTGTGTTCAGCGAACTGCTTTTTTATATGTTTTTGCGATATCTCATCGTATCATAATTGAATTTGTTTGTTTTGTTAAATTATACTTAGTCGGTTACTTGATAATAAGATTTTTTTTAAATACACAGCTTTACCTTTCAGTTTTAAAAGGACACAATTTTTCTGTCAAGGTATCGTTTGCAGTCACAATAAATAAAACAGGGATGTCTTTATGCTTTATATATACATATATATGTATATATTAAATGCTTGACATAGATATAAGACATTATGCTGAATGATGCTGGCCAATTGTATGTTGCCCTATCTAAATCCGGATTTCTTTAAATTTAAGTCAAAAAGCAACACGTCTTATTCGGTCGTTTGACAGATTTACTGGTAAACGAGTGGTACAACCAAATCAAGCCTGATCCGAATCCTGGTTTTTAAATAAATTATTAAAGAATTATTAAAATTCATAGTGCAATTTCCATAGTAACAAAACTATTGGTGATTAGTATAACAACGTTGTTTTCAAGCGAGTCGCAACATACACTAGTATTTAAAACAAGTGTAAATAAAAATTTCATAAAAGCATTCTTTAAAGTAATTTATGAGTGAGCCACTCTGAGTTATTAATGACTACACTTCGGCGTTTCTGTCTGAAAATTTGGTAATTAAAATTTTGCGCTATAAATTTAAAATACAAGTCTTACGTTACAAGCAGTATACAGGGGAGGCAACGTGATACATATTAAAGTATATAGAGGATTGAATCCTGTGCTGCAATTTTTAATTGAACACTTTAAACTTATTAGTGCGGGAAAAAACTTGCGGAAATTTGCATATTTTGGAAGAAATAATTGTAGTATACATTTCAACAGCTTGAAAATTGAACGTACTCGTTGAATTCTAAATATAAACAACACTGCATTATTTATAGTAGCCTATTTGAAATACAAATTGCATGATATTAAAATTCTAATAAAGGATCCAAGTCTCTTTGAATTACTATACAATTTTTGTACGGTCCCAAGCAGGCCATATTGACAATGGTATTCTTAATTGTTATAAATGTTGCTGCCTATAGACTTATTATTTAAGGGAATAAATCTGTCATCAAATATTTATCCTGATTTACATATTTTTTATCAATCTTTATAACATATTAGCATAGGCAGAGTAGGAAATTTAGCACTCGTCTTCGAAGCAATTAACAGTCAGATAGTGTCTTATCTACCGAAATTATAATTTCATATCAAAATATAGAATTTAATGTAGTTTTTTTATTAAAGCGGTTTCGTAAATTCGAAAGTTATTTCTACTGAACTAAAGGAAAAAAAAATCCGCTAATACAGATTGTAGGCAAAGTTAGCTTAAATATTGTTCAGTTTTTTCAACATACGACACGTCAAGTTATTTATTCTAAATAAAATATCATTGTCACTAAGTATTACCATTACGTTATCAATTACAAAAAATACCGCTGGTTCAATTTCATAAATTTAAAATGTTTCAAAAGAAATCTTAAAGTAGCATTCTGAAATATACCTAAAGTGCTCAATGTTCTGATTAGATAAAGAAAAAAATTCTGCTTATGAATCGAAGAATCTACTAACGTTTTATTTATACATTAATACATATACATGTTTTTTTTCACATAAAAAAACTGACACCCGTTATGGTTTTTTGGCACAAGGCGCATTCTTAGATATCGCCTATAGTAACATTATTATTCTCAGTCTTTTGTTAATAAATAACAAAGTTTAACAGAGCAATAAAACTAAGATTATCCTGTTTTTTATCTAAATCCTTTTTCGATTATTATTAAGAACTAAAAAATCTAAAGCCTATATAGCCTATAGGCGCTTATAGTATTTCGATATTTGCCTCAATTTACCTTATATTTTAAATAAGAAGGCGCTATTATTTAATTCAATCTGTTATACTTATTTTGAATGAGAAAAAAGTAATATTAGAAAGACGTATTTCTTTATGAATGAAGTAAATGTTCTTTGATGTATTTTAAAAGGCTTCGATTAAACATATTTCTGATTATACTCTTATTAATATTAGATGTATTTTATTTAGAGTATTGGTAATTTTTACTGTGACCCGGGAGGTAGTAAAAGACCTAATAGTTAGTCTTCAACTCCAAATATAAACATTGACACAGAGAGAAGTATAAAGAAATTCTTCCAACAAATTTCCAAGATGTTTTGTTATTAATGCCTTTAATGATACTTTGGATACATTAAGTATTCAGAATTAAAAATTATATATTGGTACTGGTGATTAATTTTAGATTCCATGGTAAGCAAGGCATGGCGGAAAAACAATGTTTGAAAAGCTTATTTGTACTGATCCTCCAGATCTAAAATAAGAACATAAATCTCTTTGATAAGCATTTTTTGGCAATAATATAATCTGCTTCAATTTTACTCATACGAAAAAAATTAAGGTTGATACGACGAGTATTTGATTAGCATATATATTGCCTAAATACATCGTAACCGTTGATGGAACATTTTTGTCAAAAGGCTTTTGGAACGTGAATATGGAACGTGTCCTACTTTTCATTGAACAAGTCCATTTCATAATGTTTACTTGTTTTAAGAGATTTTCAGCATTGTTCCGCACACAAATATCTGATTATTAATAGTATTTGCATTACGAATATATTGTATTGCTAATATTTTTACAATTTTCCACAGTATGGAAATGAGGTTTCCCTCCAGCAGTGTGACAATTACAGGCTGTTCTTTTAAATTTATATCAATAGCATTATTAGCATGATCACAAAATAAAATTAAAACTTAAGGCTAGAAAAGAGTGTACGATAAATGAAATTACAATAATATCAAATTAAATCTATAAAATAATAAGAAGCCTAAATATAGTTATATCAATAATTGACAACAACTTTCGTTGTCTTTTGCTTTTTTATTACAAAAGCTCATCAGATGGAATCTCCATGAGCGTCATGCAACTAAGCTTTGTTTTCACGTTATTTAAAAATTTAGTAGCATCTCAATTCTTAACCATAGTTATATTATTGTTATAGTTATTCAATAAAGATCAGGTTATGTAATTATACCTAAGAACTAAAAATAAAAGTGTATTATTTCCACGTTAAGGTACTCCCTGACAGATTACGACAGTTACGTTACGGTAAGCCTTGCAGATGTAAAATTAAACAATACCAATATATAAATATGGAGTAAAATATATTTTTGTTTTGTTCAACGAACTATATAGTACACGCGCACACATACGGTAGTACAATAGACTGAGGAACGGTCTGTGTCATGACGTTTGCCGTAATGATATTTGATCCAGCGTTACCTCCAGGGCGCGCCAATAGATGTTTATGTTTTTTTGATATAGGCAGACTTACGGCCAAATTGACCTCTCGATGGTAAGCGGTCACCAGCACCCATAGACATTAGCGCCGTAAAAAATATTAATTATTTCCAAAATCGCCAATGCGCCACCAATTTTTGGAACTGTACCTACTCAGACGATCTTGTACAAATCCCTACAACCAGTAAATAATATATACTTTCAATAAATTTTATACTTTATAAAAAATAATTGGCATAGCATACAACACATTTAAAATTTAATATTTATGCGTGAAACTTTAATGAATAAAGTAAATTTACGTTGATTTAAATCTTGATATTTAGGTAGTATAGAAGAACCTAAAATAGAAGTTTTCTAATTTAAAAAAAAATAGGTGTCTTACATCAGCTTCGTTTATTTTTAAAACTATATAAATAAATGCATAACAGAAAGAAGTACTAAACCAATATAGATAAAACTTACACTAGAAGAAGCAGCGCAATTCGGAGAAGGTTTATTATATTACTTCAAGTATCTGCCCTTCAGGGTTTCACCCGCTTTAAATTTATACTGTTGATGTGAAAAGCGTGAATACTTGTATTACATAAATCTGAGTCAATAATATTTGGAAATCAAACTTCATTAAAATTAACTCGATTTTCGCCGTCAAACTATCGTTTCTCATTCCATTTACCTTCAAAGCTTTGGATTGGTAATAATTAAGGGACCCTAATGACTATCTCCGGACTCAGTCAGATCAATGGCTTATGTACATGTTTGGTCGTGAGCCTTATGTAAACGTATGTTTGTGATACTATTAGTCTATCAACATATTACGGTTAAATAGTGTGATTACATATGCAAGAAGTAACGGAACTAAGGAAGGATATAACTGGAGATCAATGGAAAATTAAGCCTTATTTATCTATACTATGAAAATTATAAAGGTGATGAATTTACATAAGAATAGTTAGAGACTATCACGTTACGACCCATAGGAACGGAATAGTACCATTTAGTTTCAATGAAAATTAATTTTCTTCGTAGAGTACTCTAACGTTTATTTATATTAAAAACTTCAAGTTGTATTTTTTTGGGTTATAAAAATCAGTCGTTGCTTTCGATGCATTATTTTATTCAAAACTGCTAATCTTTTACTTGATTTTGTAGGTAATTCAGTTCAACGTTAAAAATGAAATATTGTTTATTGTAATGTTTTTGATTGTAAATTTAAAGATTAATATTTTCTTGATAAAAATAATACCACAAAATATACTCTTATTAATACTAGCAGTACTGTAGGTTATTAAAACGAAAACTAGATAATTAATTATATTCACAAATAATCTAAGACTGACAATAGATTTTTTTTTCATATATTTTTGGTTTTATTTTAAAACGATAAAAAGCTTTCGGTGTCTACTATGTTCTCTTTATCGAATAACACTCGACATGTTTTAGGAAGACTGCAATAGGTAGCCATCATGCAGAGGAAGTGCCGAAGTAACAAGTATGACGTGTACACGACGTTAGTATGCCGGAACCTTTAATAATAACACTAAAAACGTACCAAAAATAGACCAAGCACAGTTACATTAACTTGAAATGTTCGTCAGCGTTAAAGTTACACGTGGCGTTAATTACGAGCCCGTTCAGACATTAATTTTAATTGCTGATAGCCTTAATATGATACCTTAATAAATTCTGAGGATTAGTGTTTTAATGAATATATATTTCAGATCTTGATGGTGATAAATATATTTGTTTAATTTTTAAAATTGTATAGCCTAGAAAGTCGATGCGTTTATAATGATTAATGAATCAATAAAAATATATATTAATATTGAATAGCTAGCCCATTTACTTAAGAATAAGTGGTTCCTAACCAACTAGAACTAGATTTTATATAAAATTAGCTAGCATCTGCCTAAGATGGGTTAATGAGTCACCTGATGATAAGTACTTCATTGCCCATAGACATTGGCGCTGTAATAAATAAAAACTATCCCATATATAATATAATAATAATATACACATCACTAATTTGCCACCAACGTTGTGCCTATTATTACACTAGCTCACCCAACCTTCATACACAACAAAACAAAGTAGCACTGTTAAGCAGTATCACTCATTCTTATACATAAGTTTTTACATAAATGTCTTCTACAACAAAAAAATATTCTTTTATATACAACATATATTTATATGGTAATGTTTTAAATACTTCAGTATCATATTGTAAACATCATGAATGTCTCACTTTGTTGGACAAGGGTTTAGCGGCTTGTAAGCTTAATGTATGGCACTCGATCAATCTTCACAGTGAGTTGAGCTTTTTTGGTTGACAATAATTTTAACTTACAAGGAAACTCAAATTCAACACCGTTTGGTAGGATTACTGTTGAATGCAGTATTAGTGTATATTTTTAACGTTTTATGTTAAAAATAATAATTATTATCTTCTTTACAGATAATCATATTTTCTAAGAGTGCTATTTTCAATAAAGAGAACCCATCTTTGTAGGAATATTATAAAGCACATGTATATGCAAGCACAGACTTCTTCTCTCTCATAGTCCAATGAAACGGTAACCTGGCACGGTTATTAGGAGAGTGGTTACACAAACGGCTTTGCACGCTTTCCTAGATACGAGACTCGGTTTCAATTCTTGACTAAGAACTTCTTGATAGAGAACCCCAATTAAATATTATTATTCATTTTTTTTTCTAAGTACATGTTTGCTTATGAATATTTCCTGCTTTTATTTTAACAAAAATAATATCGTCCTCTATTTATTTCAACGGATGTATCAGAGTATAATTATCTTAAAAAGCTTTTTATCAATATCAAACAGATTTTCTTAAATTAAATTTACAAACGATATTATAAGTAATTAAGGAAAATATAATTGTAAACATATTTCTCTTTTTTCTATGGAAGAAATGAATGAAAATATTGTTTTATTAACAGCCTATAAATATATATAAATGAGGTTTGAGACATATTTCACTATAGTGCAATTTAGTATATACAATACATGTGGTATATTTTCATCCGACACCAGCAATGAAACCCTACAACTGAACCCTTAAGCTGAAACGCTGAAATATTAATTAGAACGCCATACTCTAATCTAATCCATAAAATTGTAACTCTTAGCAATCCCCCTCTTATCTTTTAGTGACTGGACTATATGGTCTATGAGCTAAGCTACGAGCTTTATCCACATCTTTTTTTAAGTCTGTAAAAAATGTTTGCAAACAAACACAAAAAGTGTAAATTTGAATCCGCTACAGGATATTACACTTCAATTTTTACTCGGAGCAACACCTGGGACCTTGTAACAAATATGGTTAATTTACAACGATCTTGTTTTGATCAAGATAGAGTTCAATATTCGTTGTCAAGTTTCAAGCGTATTTCTCACTAGCTGTCATGACTACTAAAAATAATGGTATCCGGGTTAAAATATATCGACAATATTGTTTGTGCATGGAAATATGATTAAACCACGACCCCTCATCGACGAACTATACACTAACTCAATAATGCATATGTAACGCAAGTTGACAAACAAGGATGGCATTTATACTTATTTAAAGGAATTGTAATATTGGAAATATAAATGTATTTTAAATTTGTATTTTCAAATTGTTCTTATAGTTTGCTCTAAATGTACGTATACACATAAGTTTACTTTTAAAAGTGAAGAAGTGAAGCAAAGGTCCTTTTTAAAAAGCTTTTTTTTCCAAAAAAATACGGTGGTACGCTAAGTTTGTTGCGTCAAAGAATGACAAGCCAACAATCTTTGTTCTTCACAATCGTCCTTGTAATAATAGTTAACATTTATTTCATATTAAAATACTTTTATCACTAGAAACAGATCCTGAGCGTACCTTCAACTTACTTCAATTATTGTTATTGTAAAAAAAAACTTTATTTTGTGTTTCGTCGTGAGAGGGAGCCATCGTTCGACGTTTAAATAATGATAGTAATACTGCCTCATTGGTCTAGTAGCTAGATATAAGGCCACGGATCCCGAAGTACTGCACTGAATAATGCCACTCGATGCATACGCGCGAGTAGCATCTTACCGTATTATTGGTGATGCAATGACACTAGGTTTGTGGTTACGACTGATCAAAGCCCAGCGGCTCACTGCAAACACTCCCGACGTACGACGAGAGGTTCAGAGCGCTCAAAAGTGAAAGAGGAATAAACATTGCGTTTGCCCTCTTCTAATCTACTTTAGCCAGTTTTTTTATTTTGATTGAAATTTGATGCGATAAATTTGCAATTTTTAAGTCGTCCCACGTATACAACTCGATGTCACATATATTTTAGATTGGTTACATTCAATTCCATAGCATTTACTCAGATCAATTCATACATCAAATTATTAAATTGCACGGTTATTATTCAAATGAACATTGCTATGCTTCGTATCTAACCCTACCACTTCCCTGGTGGTATGGCTTTCCGTGGTGGTAGTAGGGCTTTGAGCTAGCTCGTCTGGGTAGGTACCACCCACTCATCAGATATTCTACCGCAAAACTGAAGTACTTTGTATTGTTGTCTTCCAGTTTGAAGAGTGAGTGAGCCATTATAAATACAGGCACAAGGGATATAACATCTTAGTTCTCAAGGTTAGTAGCGCATTGACGATGGTTAACATTTCTTACAATGCCAATGTCTATAAGCGCTGGTGACCACTTACCATTAGTTGGCCTATATGCTAGTCCACCTATATATACTATAAAAAAAAATTTCGAAATATTAATATCTACTTAGTGTCATGTGACAATAAGCTATATTGACGCATTTATTTATTTATTTATATGTTATAAATGTTATATTGACATATCGAATGTTCTTTGTTTCTAACATTTGGATTGATAGATATGACAAAAGATCATTGGAAGCATGCTATTTATCTCATGAAGGTTTTCTTGAAGGCAAAATTATTATTATAATCAAAATATTTATATCCATGTTGCTCAGATTCGAACCCGCAACTACCGTCTAGTATCTACCTATGTATTTTATCCACTGGGCCATATCAGTTTTAATATATTCAGTGATTAATTTATTATAATATTATATTATTATGTACGCTATAATAAAACAAAATAATGGATTCCATAAATTGAAATAAGCCGAATATTATCGTTTATTGTTCTTTCATCTCAAATTAAATATAATCACGTTTCATATGAAATTAATTAAAACGAAATGTACAAAAAAATAAACATTGTTTATTAAAAAAATGTTCATATTTCAAACAACGTGAAGCAAAACACACGTTTCAATTTTAAAATAAAATTAAATAAACAGTTAAAAAAAATTAAGACTTATTGTTTACGTGTAAAGTGCCGGCAAATTTAATTAAGGCAGGTCCCAATTAATTTCATCGTCGTACTTCTCGTGGTCCTTGAGAGGTTCCAGTACTGGAGCTCGAGCGAGAAGACCTGGAAAAATTAAGGCAATTAAGTTCATTAATGAATTGTAATGCAACATATTTATTCGTTGAACTTTGCACTATAAAGAAAACAAATGAAAAAATATATCATATGAATATAAGAAGAGTATATAATAAAAAATATTATGTTAACGGCACTTCAGTAGAGGGCTTTCAGTGGTTATTATTTTGTTATGCCAGAAGTACATAACAGTGACAGATCCGATTTATATATATCGTCTTATATATAAACTGTTAGGAATGGTGTCATGAAATTGTGAACGGAATATTCTATTTAGAATAAAATGTTTAGCATTTCGATAGTTTATATATCTTATGTTACCTTAGGTTCATGAGTTTCTTCAAATACATAAGAAAAAAAAAACGTTATAAATAAAGATTAATTAAATCACGTTAAAAATATTTGAATACTTAATACGATCAGACTTATTGATGTTATAATATTTCATTGTGAATGAATGTTCTGAGTTAATTCGAAATTCTGATTATTATCAGAAAATCATAATAGATGAGTTCGGTCCAATCACAATAGACATTTGATCTTTAGTGTTCGTTAATATGTATGCAGGGCATAAATTTACGATTGTATACGATTAATATATATAATTTAATTAATGAAAACGAGTCACTATTCCATATTTGCTAGGTTATATTATCTAATTTATCGAAATTATTATTAAATTTCTAACATCTTCAACCGCTAAGGTCTGTTTAAACAACAATACATTTTATATTATTACATTCCTATAATTCCTATATTTGTAATGCTTTTACGTCTTAACTATTCAACCGATGTTAATGCTATATTGCATATACGTTATAAAAGAGCCGAGATGGCCGAGTGGTAAGACGCGTGAATCTTAACCGATGATCGTAGGTTCAAACCCCGGCAAGCACCACTAAATTTTCATGTGCTGACTTTGTGATTATAATTCATCTCGTGCTTTACGGTGAAGGAAAACATCGTGACGAAACCTGCATGTGTCTAATTTCACTGAAATTCTGTCACGTGTATTCCACCAACCCGCATTGGAGCAGCGTGGTGGAATAAGCTCAAAACCTTCTCCTCAAAAAGGGAGGTTTAGCCCAGCAGTGGGACATTCGCAGGCTGTTACGGATATACGTTATCAGGGACACAGAAAAGGAATATAACCTCTCCACTCGTGAGCGTATCTGTATTGAGAAACTTTTTTATTACAACAGTAAGACTTAATTCTTAAGACAAGGTGGCATACGACCACGGCTTTTCTCTATAAATTACTTTGTCTTTGTATTAAATTAAAATGCATATGTAAGTTGTGTTGCTTTAAGATAATAAATATTGAATGGATATTTGTAGATAACAAATATCCATTCAATAAGATTGAAATGTAAGATTGAAATGTTCTTGATTTTCTTCTTTTATACTTATCAGAGCGTGATTTTTGTTGTTTTTTTTAAATACATTTTATAAAATTTAATTCTTTAATTTTACAATTATATATTAAATCAGTATAAAATTAATTCAAATCAACCAAAAGAAAAAACTAAAAAAAGTCTAGCGTGTAAACCCGTTCCAAATCTGAGTCGTTTATCAGAAACGCAATGATCTAAGGGTATTTGATTCAGCCAACGTTTTAGATACATTGAGTTATCTCAGAACAATTGCCAGAAAAGTATCGAAATAAAGCGTTCTTTTTCTATGAGATGGATCATGTTTGATTTACGAAACGATATCTTCTATATAAAAAAGAATGTTGGTATATCTGTGTGAGATAAATAGACTTTAACGCTATTAAAGTTGTGGTTGATCACTATGAATGTTTGCAAATACTACAAGTATTTATATATTTTTTTCATCATCCGATTGCCATATAACTGGACAGGTACCATAAAATGGATAATATTAAAACATCTTTATGAAAAATTACATATATTATCATATAAGCTAGCAAAAAACGTTGTAATGTACATGGGTTACATAATATATTCACCAATTTTTATGATGATCAATCAAACGGACCCACATTTGAACCCACGACCTCGGGCCGATAAAAAGTTATTGGGTTCTTCTGTGGAAGGTCTTTAATAGTAGCCCGCATTGGTAGTGCTAACACTCCCATGCCTTAAAAAGCACATACAGCAGTTGGTCCTGCCGTTGAACTCTTTACGGTCGTGTTGGATTGCCATCCCATCGGAATATGAAAGTGAAGGAATAGAAAGCGTGTTTGCGTGCACACTTGAGGACTATACTATGTCCTAGTTTGCTAACCTATCTTGAAAGTGGCCGCCTTGACCAAGATCAGGAGGAGAAAGTCATATAAGTTTATGTGCTATATCCTTTTATTCTCCATGAAAATATATAACATATGTACCATATTTCATGGTAGTTGGTAACCACAAACAGTAATACCAACATTCATTTCTATGTATGTCGTTTCGTAAATCTGGAATCCATAAAGACCGGATGAAGATGTACGTTGAGCTTATTACAATTTTTCAAATATTATAATATTGCAACATTTTATTTTTATTACATTGTCTTGTAACCTCTAGTGTTGTCGGTGCTTTTGGTGTATCTTCCTATCGGGTTAGAGTTTTTTTTTACATGTTTTTATTTCCAGACAGTATCACAAACAAACTTTTTGGAATTCGTTTATTCAAATTTTTCTTTTATGTTGTCTACGTCATTGCAACATTTATATTTACTGTGTTCAGGGAAAATTAGAGTTGTTAGAGAAAAGGGTCACATGCTAAGGTGTGATAAGTGTGATCGCGCAATGTTTCCCTGCACCGCCAAGCATGAGACAGCTTGTAAAAATGTTGCCACAAGTTTTTCGCATTTGAACCCTCGAACATATTTAGATTAATGCTTTTTTATTAAGTACTATTATTTTTTTTAAATTATAAAAGAGTAGTAATATTTTATTTGTCATAGTTTTGCGTATATTTATTAACGTAATTGTAATTTATGTTAACGTGAATATGTATTTGTTCTAATTACAAGTTCAATATATGTATAGTATTTATAAATGCTCAGTGGTAATTTTTTTAGGTGGAAACTTAGCTGATATGCAGCTTAATTATGTATTATTGATAATTAAGATAAAAGAAAATTGTTATCCAAAAAAATATTAATGTAAGTTGGTAAGTTACTAAAGTAAACATAATCTGTTCAAGATAATTTCCGTGGAACTTGGAAAAAGTATTAACAATTAAAAAGCCAATTTTCTAAAACAATTAATTAAAACTTGATTTTTATAAAAAAACGCATTTTAAGAAATTTGACAACCCGTTACAAATAGGAAGATTGATCATCGAGTGATTAATCTTCCTATTTGTAACTTATTATTTTTATTAAATTCTTTAAATAATGACTCGAGTCTTAAGTGGCAAATAATAAAACGGACAAGGATAAATGGTTCCGCTTTAAAAGGCTTTTGTTTCGATTCCCGAAACCTCCCGTGTAATAGACTAAATTGATACAAAGGTCAATAGCAAAACGTTAAATAAAAGCGATTCTTTACAAAATGCCATGCCTTTGCAAAGCTAAATTGCCATTCACGATATCTTTGGTTCGATTAAAATTGAAATATGAAAGCCTATCGTTACGCTTTAGGTTAATTATAATTTTAATGTTGAAATTTATATCCAAATAATAAATAATATATGGAATGCTAATCAAAAACACTCCAATATAAAATATTACATATTAAAACAGTAGAATAAAATTTGCTTGCATAAATAAGTGGTTAATTAGTCTAACTACTGAATTAATTCAGTTAAACAAATATTTTGTTATTAGCAAGCGAGTAGCTTGCTACTCGTATTACCGTGTAACCTAGCCAATGTTACTAACTACCAGCCTACATTATCGCTTTGTTAGGCGTGAAATATAACTTTACAAAAATATCGATTTCATTTCAGGGACTAACTCTTAGGATTGAAGAATAATATCATTTTTCTTTTTAACTATACCCAGGATTGGGGAATAAAATTTTATCACGCTTTTCTTTCAAGAAAATATACTCGGTAGCAAAAAGAAGTTTAAATATTTTAATCATCATCATCATCATTTTAATGCCTAAACTGAATTGTATTGATATGCTAAATTGGGTCATATTACTTTAATTTTTCATAATTATCCATTTTAATTCCGCACGCTTTGTTTAGTCCATATGTCATTAATAAAACACAGTTTCGAGATTCAAATGTGTGTCAGTTACCAGTGACAGAAGTGGGGCAGAATATAGAGTGATCTAAGCAGACAGAACCAATAGCTAATGAAACCTCATACTCAGTAATTCACCTCATATACAGTAATTTATTTAAATGTTTTTTTTTTATCCCAGAGTGGAGTTCGCTTACAATAAAAATGCTGTTTATTCTCGTAATCACGTGCCCTCAATACACATTGGAATCAATTTATTCCTTACGAGCCGCTTGATTAAGCCCCCGCCACATAAATATTTGGGTTCATGTGTAAATGGAACATAATTTAACATGTAGAAAGCATATTCTTTTTTTGAATGTTTTCTTTTCAGTAATGCCTGACAATGTATAATTGGAATAGTATTATTTAGGAATATATTTATCAATTTGAAATTAAATACGTTAGTCTATTACTTTTGCGGTCGTACCACATAATCGGACTATTTATAAGGACTAGTTTAATGATATGTACATATTTAAAAAACAAATGAATTTGGAAACTCATCAAGTTACTTAATTAGTAATATTTCGCTGTAAATGTTATTGAATTAAAAATTAATTATGACATTAATTACAACCTGTTTTAAAAAACATTAAGACTTTTCTTATATTTCAAATAACTTCGTATTCATTTTTTATCCTGTAATTTAGATAACGTACTAAAATATTTATTTTTTTAGGTACAAATCTCTTTTGAATAAATTTCTATTATATATTTTATTTCTTAGTGAGATGAAATAGGAATAAAGGAATATTATTTGTATAAATATTTATCAATAAAATTATTACTAAGTCCCTACGTCATATATATATAAAACGTATGTAGATATGTACTTAAAAGCTACCGAAAGAGGATCTCTGGTCTCATGAGGATATGAGTATTTCTTTAAGTACTCCCTAAACACATGACTATTTGGAAAGGAATCGAGCACCGCGACAAGTGAATAAAGCACCCGTGACGACGCACGTGTAATGCTACAGCCACATCTATGTAAATAACAAGCACTAATTTTATTGCTTCATTGCTTAGTAAGCTTACAGTTTTCGAATGATGAACCACTGATTCGCTTTGTTGTATGTGTTGGATCTTTAATGTTTTATTTTTTTATTTAGACGATTTAGCGAACTAGAAGCCGTTCCCGAAGACTTTCACAAGACAATGAACAACAACAAGCAAATTAGAGTCTATCCTTTGTTTGCAATACATACAATTATACATAACGTTATGTTGTAACTATGTCTGTCGACAAGTAATAATGACTTATATAATACATCTCATTTTGTTCATATTTGGTTAGCAATACTGACGATTCAAGGCCAATTGTGGACTTCTGATATTGTGGACTTGTGTACTGTAAAAACAGTTTCACTATTTAAATGTATATTATAAAATCATATATATTTATGCAAAGACAATTTATCGTAACAAATCATGATGGTAATTTAATTGAAATTTGAAAAAAAAAAACAATATTCTTTGCATGAAAGACTCATCGTAGAGCATCGGCATTTCACTTTCAAATTCTAGAGCCTATCAAATTTTGCCAATTTAGATTTTTTTACAATTAGATTGGAACATAAATGATAATCACAAAATATATAATGTTATTGTATTGTAAGGAACTTACCGGTAATAATTCCACCAACGCACGAAATAACAATCGTGACGAGTAAAGCGAAAAACTGGCACAGCGCTTGGTTTCCCGCTGTTCTGCCAAGGCCATCCTGCGAGTAGTAATTATGCAATTAGTCTTAAATGAACAAACAATTTAAATACATCCTATAAATCCCACGGATTGGTATTAAGATTTCATACATTATTCCAAGATAATGTTTTATTTATTATTATCATACAATGATTATTATTGCTGGAGAAGTTTAACGCATAGTGGGGTTTATCAATACTATTCTGACGTATTTTTGTTTGTACTAACAAATTCTTAATATTTTGGATAAATTTCATACACAGAGAAATAAAATACATTTTAAAATAATTCACATTCTGCATTTAATTAAAGATAATACAATATTGGTTAAAAAATGTTAAAATTGGATTTATGTTGAAACCTTTTGTATTGAAAAACAAAAAGCGACGAAGTACGGATCGTATTCCAGACCACCATTGCGTTTTGACTTTTTTTATTACGTACATTTTTTTTTTAATAACGGCCATAGTTATTACGAATATTTCATCTGGATAACTACTACAATTCAAAAGAAACATAGTCACGTGGAAAACAGGCAAACTTATAAAAATTCGTAGACTTTGTAATAGGGATAAACCCTAAAAACATAACTTTAAACATTTTGTTTTTATAGAACAGGAAGGCGGACGAGCATATGGGCCACCTGATGGTAAGTGGTCATCAAACGCCCTTGGACATTGGTACTGTAAGAAATATTAACCATCGCTAACATCGCCAATGCGCCACCAACCTTGGGACCTAAGATTTTATGTCCCTTGTGCCTGTAATTACACTACACATACATTAAAAATGCTAACTATACACTGAAATTTGGCCGATGGAAGTATTGTCTTGAAATGTAATATACTTACTTCACCCATAGCACGAAATACACCAAACAGATCGCTTCCATATTCTTCCTTGGTTGCGAGTGCCGCGAACAATACTGTTAGTATTCCAGAATAGATGCCTGGCATACCGTGAAGATTATTCACACCACACGTATCAGATACATTCAGCTTTGTCAAGAGAGGCTATAAGAAAATAGTACATAGTATAAAAGTATTGCTAATTGCGTAGATAAATACATACATACATACATAAAATCATCTAGGCCACAATGCTCTCCTTTTGAGACGAAGATTTAAAGCATATGAATACCTATACGAATTAGTTGGTGGATTCAAATTATGTAACAGACTTTTTCATTCAAGTTTTCAATTTCAATTTTATTTTCATTCTCCGCAGAGCACGAGATATTTTAAATTATTAAAAACTCGGAATTGTGACTGAATTTTAGGTAAATTTATCAAAAAAGAAAATACCCTCGGATTGTTTTAAAAAAAAATTAAAACAGGCAGATAAAGTAGATTCAAATGTATTTATGCTATGAAATTCCCTAATATTAATGTTACATTAATATATCTATTGTTTAAGTAAGAGTCACTGACGAGGAATTACTTCCTCGCTGATCCCAAGGTAAGAGAGGTTGAATTTTTGAGAGTTTGAATGAGGTTTGGGAAAATTAGGTTTATAAAAAATCATGTTTAAGGTTTCAGTTAGTTCTTGAGATGCTTCTGATGATAAATCTCATACTAGTTTTTAAAGGTTTTTTAAAGGTATGTTTTGGTGTTTTCTCCATATTTAATGCCCATACGATATCAAGTAACAGTATGAAAAAAGTGGTACTTTTTTGTCAAGTGGTGCTGGGCTAAGGCCGCCTGTCCTTTTTAAAAGAAAGTTTGGCTTACTTCACCGCGTTGCTCCAATGAGGGTTGGAATCATCGAAAAGACCGGGTTTGATTCGAAGATTCCGAGTTCCAATGTTTAAGAATTTACGGTTCTCGTCTTCTAAATACTCACCCAAAATTAAAAAGAGAATTCTAAAAAAGTGACACAATTCATGATAATATTCACCGTTAGGTATCTATATCCCAACACACTCAGCAAACCAGCACCGATGCCGATAGCGACAGCGCCGCCGGCACCAATATGCATATTACACACCGATCCAACCGCAACACCGCCTGCTAGAGTTGAGTTTTGTATGTGAACCATATCGAGTTTACCGTTATGTTTGCTGACTACCGAAGACATAACGAATGTTGTTACCTAAAATAAAGAAAATAATCGTAATTTTACGCATTGAATTACATAATACAAGTTATACAGACATGGAATTTGTTTTGCTTAACTTCTTCTATATTCCTCGTTGATTGTGTGCATAATCGTATTTATGATAAGAGATCAATTAATTATAAATTTAATTTAAAAATAATACCAAATAAATTACTCACAGTCGCCGCAGCAAGGGACAAATAAGTATTGATAACTGCCCTCTGATATTCGCTGTTGGAATTTGTCAAACCGGAATTAAATGACGGCCAATATATCCACAAAAATATTGAACCTACAAAAATAAAAAATAAAAGGTAAACAATGTATAGTTTTTCATTTATAGTTAAAATAATAGTAATAATTGACACTAGGAATTATTGATTGCAATTTCAATATGTTGTAATTGTTGTTGTAATTGTTTTTTAAAAGCAATAATGTAACTGTATAATTATGATGATTGTTAAACTTGTCATACTTTCTGATCATGTAAAGAACACTACGACTAAGATTAAAAATTTACAAGAAATAAAATAGTGCGTTAAGACCATCTTATTACTTACAGCGATCTCACACAACCTTTTGTGACATTTTAGCATGAGAACGAGTAACTGAAATTAACGTAAGAAACAAAACAAAGCAATGTGTATGATGATCTTGCATTCGAATATCAAGTAAAGTTAAGAGAGATATAAAGTTACGGAATATCGGTTGGGTTTGTAAGTAGAAAAACTTTACTAATTAGAGTGTTTATTTTTCCCGAGACAGTTTTGGCAAACACACGATCAAAGCAGAGATAAAGTAACAGTACTATTAGATTTATTTTTTATTTCAGCGTTTTCAATGTTTAAAAAGCATGAGATGATAGCAAAAGTAAATAAATAACATTATCAACATTTTGTTTTTATAAGGATATCCTCAATTTCCCATGTATCCTTTCATTATATCAAAAGAAAAATATCTAGACAAAAGAAATAGGTTAAATAATGTTAAAATAAAACAGGTGAACTATTGAATAACAGGAAGCATATTTAGATATAACTACGTATTTTCATCAGGAATTTTTTATGCATTTTTTTTAATCATATACTGCTATGGCTTTATATATTATGAAGATAAATTTAATGTAATCTGGAATTTCGGATACAAATACTTATAAAGAAACAGTCTGTACAAGTGTTTCAACAGTGAGATGTTGGAGTATGTTAAAATATAGATAATACCTTTAAATTCCGAGGATATAAAATGCAAGCATAACAAATAATTTAATGCTCTTATATCATGTACCTATCATAGCTGTAATATCTGAGTTATAACTTGGTCCGCTTAAATCCACCGTATGAGTTGTGGCTGGGGTATCAGATTTAGTTTTCCTAGAACGCATCGCCCAACTTGCCCCTAAGCCGAAATATGCACCAAATGCATGGATAGCTATCGAACCACCTACGTCAGCTGCCTGTAATTACAAATTATGTTAATAATTATAATCAAAATAGCTTTAACCATAAATTAAGATTAATCGATATTTAAGTAAATCGGTTTTATGATAGTTTTATCTGCAACACAAATACTAAACATGATACGATAAATGACGCAATACTAGCCAACAGTGCAGTAAATGTTATAATGGTTGAGGTCATGAACAAAAACAGGTACTATTTCGATATTTTATTCCTCACTCTCATAATCCGACGATAGTCGTAGCCAACCAATAATAAATTAGGCAAACGACTAACAGCTTTACTTGCTTAGTAGACCGGAGCTACTAAAAATGAACGGACAGGGAAACTTTTATTGCCCTAACCCGGGCTTCGAACCCGAGACTATATAATCTACAAGTATAAACAAGGTTTAATATAAATGGTAAATAAGTTTTTAAAGTTATTGAAAGTAAATACTGACTGATTAGGAAAAATAGTTTCAAATTATCGATTTCGTACCTTGAATATATCAGCCACTAGCCAGAAGTTAAGGCAAGCGACAGCAACTTCGACGATTGCAATGAACAATAATTGTAATCCACTCGCCAGACCCAGAACTGCTCCAAAAGTTATAAGCACTGTTGCCGACATTATGTCCGCCTCTGTGAACAAAATCGGTAATTAAAACTGCTAAAGCTTATTAAAAATTTAAATCTATTTTTTGTTTATTCAGGGCGCAACCTGATTAGATTTTTGAGAAAATAAAAAAATTAGTACATCGTTATAAACTATATGAGGAACTAGGTTTATCGTTACAGAAAATTGCTCAATAATATAACTTGGTGTTCGAGCTTTGTGCAAGCCCGTCTGGGTAGGTATCACCTACTCATCATATATTCTACGGCCAAATAGCAATACTCAGTATTATTTTGTTTGGTTGGAAGGGTTAATAAATTGAAGTTGAGTGAGTGAAACTTCAGGCTCAAGGTAAATCAAATCTTAATGGCGCATTAGCTTTGCATAGGCGTAATATTTATAATAAGTTATTTAGTCATATTTATTTGGCGTACAATATTACGGCGCTAATTTTTCTCTTTCCATCAAATGCAATGCATTACTTGCAGTGTAAAATTATGTGTTTTTTTTGTTTCTGTCTTCTGATTCTAAAATGCTGATAAAAGTAATATTGACTATTTTTCTTAAACCGTTTGGATTGGCATTCCATCAGATTAATATATCTCACAACAATCAGCGTAGAGTCTGAAGATAAATCAGATAAACAGATTCTTAATAAAAAGTCCTGGTTTATAAAAAAACTTTTATTCATTACTTTTGTAGTATTGTGTAATATTTCCAACAGGAAATCTTTGTTCGACAAAACAATTAAAAAAGGAATTGACATAAAGTACGCTCAGAATTAAGTATTATAGGAATGTAGCTGTAGCTTACAGTCCATAAATAAAGACAGGATTTACAGCAACAAAACAATCTATTCCGAGTAAGCTACAACTAACTTGAGAAGTATCTTAAGCTGCAGATTACTTTAACTATCCAGTAAAACAAACATTTACTCATTTTAATTTACTAAAAATACAAACTTAAAGAAGATAAAAATCTTCAGTTTTTTTTCCAAGATTCAACATTTCATTTTAATAGCTTATTTATAATACTTCTAAAGGAATCTTTCTAAGCAGACATTTTCAAAGGAAATTGCATTTTATTCTAGAAAAAAAAAACATTTAAAACTTATTATCTTTATAGTCTACTACTTCATATTTTGTTTGCATCGACGTTGAAAATGAAGATTTACAGTTTTCAATATCTTATAGAATACATTCTGAAAAAGAAAAGAAATTGAAGGTATATATATAATGTGCTAGCTTATAATGATTTACTTCATTGCAGGCATTCTCAAAGGAGATTAACCAACTGCGTAGAAGAAAATAATATTCGGGTGCACACTAATCTTTATTTTATCTATTTTATAAATAGGTCGATTATATGACGTTAATCCGAGACCATCGAAGAGAGATAACGCGCAGGACTAACAACGACTTAACGTGCTTACATTTTCCTTCCATATATTTTGAAAATGGAAAATAAATTTACTATATCATACCTAAAATAATAATGATAATTCTATCATAATAATACATACATAGGAATTAGGATTCACAGGGGGAAATGCTGCTTGTATTCTTTCTTTGTATATATATTTAAGGCTTTAATATAATAAAACTTGTTATATTAAATATATCTGGAATTACTTTAAACGATATTAACTTACTGTAATATATAAAGGTTCATATGGATCCTTCTATATGACTACATTACCATCAAA
This sequence comes from Nymphalis urticae, assembly GCA_905147175.2. Lineage (NCBI taxonomy): Eukaryota > Metazoa > Arthropoda > Insecta > Lepidoptera > Nymphalidae > Nymphalis > Nymphalis urticae. The sequence goes on along the minus strand of LR989999.1, from coordinate 2,370,715 downwards.
AGACTACGGTATGAGTTGAAAAATTGCTACGAAGATTGCTACGAGCTTTATAACTGACTCCAAAAGAGGAATATTTACTGAAGGAGTGGTTTTATGCGTACTTCATATCTTTTACGAAGAAATTTTATCGTGATGATAACCATTATGTGATATTATTTCTTACTTTTTGCTATAACCATTATATATTGTAGTAATAATAAAAAAATATTACTCTTATATTACTAGCTAGTAAAATGTCCAGTACAATTTCACTTATCACTAATATCATAAATGTGAAAATTTGAAAGTTTTTCTCACATCACATCTAAAAGGATTTGAAACCGGTTTTTTGGCATAGAGTTTATACATATTTTATATACAAAGAGCTGACCTACTCCCGTGAATCTTATTCTTGGATGCTTATGCGTGGATCTTATTAAAATACCGCTATTGATTATTTAAATACTTATACTTTGTCTTAAACTTCTCTATTAAGGAGGAAATATTTTATATTTTTTTTTTACTAATTTAATGTAATTAAAATTTAATAAAATTCCACAGTCTATAATTATAATAATTGAGTTGCCACTAAGCAGGATTTAGTAAGTTATTAAAAACAAACATAATTAATTATATAATATTAGTAATTCTGCTTCTTAATATATTATATATCCGACAAAAATACTTGAATTGACTGATTGCTAGATCTCGTGTAGGAACTAAGTGTACTTAATGTAAACTTGTTTTAATAAAAAAAATGTAACTACTGATTTAGATTTGACTGATTTTGATTTGACTGATTTAGATTCTTACCGGTTTTTCTCGTTAAAATATTCCGATCGTGTGATAAGGCTTGACGATTTGTAAGTACGTATAAAAGACTGAATAACAATATTGTGATTTGAGTTATTAAAAATGTAAATGTATGTAAATGTACATGTACAATATCTGTCAAATTATTAGACGAAGAGATTTAAATTGAGTCAAGTTATTTTCTTTTACTTTAATGATTATATTTTTTAACAGCTACTAAATATGAAAAGACATGCTTAAATTTACTCTAAACAATAAAATTTTAATTGTAATTAATGGCAAAATAATATTATGATGTTTATTTATGATTTTAGATTTTTATATTTTAACCAATTTCTAATCATACAAAATAGCAATTCATTAAACAGATACTTCAATATGTAATACTTTCATCCACAACAAAATGTTCCATATCGATTTTGACTAAGGAGGTTATATATGCGAGGAAATACTCCGAGTGACTGTATCACTTTACACAGACTTATACGCTTGTTATAAGCATTGGTACGTATTTCGAAACATATTTCTAAGTAATTTAGTGTATTTTTTTTGTGAACTGTATAATAATATAATCTTTTTTTTTAAGAATAGCTATCCAGACAGACAAACGGGCAACGGACAAATGGAAAGTGGTCACCAACGCCCATAGACTTTGGCATACAATATATGCATACAAAATAGCAATTCATTAAACAGATACTTCAATATGTAATACTTTCATCCACAACAAAATGTTCCATATCGATTTTGACTAAGGAGGTTATATATGCGAAGAAATGCTCCGAGTGACTGTATCACTTTACAGAAACTTATACGCTTGTTATAAGCATTGGTACGTATTTCGAAACACATTTCTAAGTAATTTAGTGTATTTTATTTTGTGAATTGTATAATAATATAATCTTTTTTTTTTTAAGAATAGCCATCCAGACGGACAAACGGGCAACGGACAAATGGTAAGTGGTCACCAACGCCCATAGACTTTGGCATAGTAAGAGATGTTACGTCCCTTATGCCTAAAATTACACTGGCTCATTCACCATTCAAACCGAAACATAATAAGACTAAGTACTGCTGTTTTGCGGTATAATATCTGATGTGAGTACCTGCCCAGATAGGCTTGAAAAGCTCAATCAACAAGTAAATATTAAAAAGTTTTACTTACCCAATAAACTCTGTTTGGTGATATAGATAACGTTGTTTTCCATATGATAGAATGACTGGCAAAGCAAAGCCCATTGTATGACCAAAGCTGCTAAAAACCAGTTGAAACCTAATGCGCTGTAGCAATACTTCTTCAAAAATGTCATTAAGAAGCCGAAGCCAATGAAGATCATTACATGGGTGCCTTCAAAACCTGAAACATAATTATTTAAATAATTTTAAAAATGCAAAGCATGTAAAGTAAAAATGTAAACTTTTTGAGTAGAAATAATTAAGTCTACTCCACCACGTTGGTCTAATGCGAGTTCTGCCTTCAAGGCTCCTATAAAAAGTCAAAAATGGTTACAGAGAAAATGCAAATACAGTATATAAAATAAAAGGATATAAACTAAAGGTAAAGAGTTAAAAAGCGGCCGAAAGGTTTTTTGGGGTGCTGGCTTTGTGTTTTCTGTTCCGATAACTAAATATATATTAAGTAATCCCACTGCTAGGCTAAGGCCTCCTTTCCTTTTTGATGAGAAGGTTTTGGAGCTTATTCCACCACGCTGCAACGATGCAGGTTGGTGGAATAGACACGTGTTGAATTATAAACACAAATTAAGCACATGAAAATTTAGTGGTGCTTTCCTGGGCTTGAACCCACGATCACCGGTTGCCATCCTCACCAGGACCGTCTGAAACAGGACACATGAAGCCCCCACCTCACGCATCCACGGCCCCAGGGTTACGCTCTATCTTTTAAGCTTTTAAACTACAAGGCCATCTCGGCTTAAATAATATATATATATATATATACAAAAGACAAAACAGTTAATAAAAGAGTAGCCAGCTAATTTAAAATATTACTCCGTGAGACACTTTAGATTTAAGCTACGATACAAGAACAAGGTTTAAAGAATATACAACGCTGCTCCGTAATGTTCGATTAAAATAGGGTTTAAAGTAAAACACGAATTACACAGGAAAATTACTTACATTATAAGAGATAACTATTGTTCTGTCATTTAATAATTCATCGAATTTTTCTTACATACAAAATTTAAAATATTACCTAGAAGCCTATCAAGCAATTTAAACATTTATTTAATGGTAACACGTTACAATTTTACTTTGACAAGAAATTTGATAATCAATAGCCGATCAATTCTATGTGAGTAGATAGTTCTAATGATTGTTGTAAATTACAATAGACAACATGTGTGAGTTACATGTACATGATATGACATGTAGAGGTACATGACATACTAAAATAATTAAAGGTAAAAAGCGTCAGAGAAAACAACATATACTTGTAAGTCTATTTTTGGAAAATCTACTAGATTTTGTAAAACTTCATAGAAAAAAATAATGTTGTTAATTATAGTGTCGCTAATACAGTGCGAGAAGTAGAGTATGCGTAATGCATACAAAACACAAAGCATGGATATGAACTAAAATTAAACTCCTGAAAAATCAATGGTACAATTCCAAATCTGAACCAAAATCCTACAAATCAAATCAAATCATTTTTATCCAAATAGACTTTTACAAGTACTTATAAATCAAGCGCTACCACCTCTTTGAAATGTGAATTCTACCAAGAAGAACTCAATAGTTACCCTATTTTTATAAAAAATCAAATTTGTATAAAATACATAAACTTAGTACGAGATCCAGCAATCATTCAATACAGATGAGACCGTTTGTGATTATATTATATGTCTTATTGACTTTTAGAGGTTATTACTAATAAATATTTATGCTCAAAGATAACCAAAAAACGATACGAGCAAATTATATGGCGATTTCATTTGGAATTTTTCCAAATTATACTCAGCCGTTGTAAATTCTCATTATTCCATATGATAATGTATTTACAAGTAAAACTGATAACAGATTACCGGCTCACAAATAAATTATATTATTACTGCCATAATATAACTTCGTTGAAGCGTAAATGTGATGGATTAAGTAAAACTTTTAGAGGTAATTATGTTTCCACGATTTAATATAATCGGTACCTCATAATACGAACTTTTAAATAATTCGGGCATATTCTAAATAAAACAATGTTATAACTTTTGTATCCCCAATTTCCCATTAAACAACGCTCAAACCTAATTGATTGGGATTCAAAAACTCGGATAGTCGATCTAAAACAAAATTTGATGAAGTCGTTCGAATTGAAGTTACAAACGAGGCCCATAATCTACCTGACCGTGTAGAAAACAAAATGCTAAATGAAAAATTGCGAACGAAATCGCACAATACCCGTTAATAGGCCCCGAGGGTGTAATGGAACGAAAAATGGCTTCACATAGAAATCCGTAACATCGCGATAGTAGAGTTTTTTTTACTGCACAAAGCTTTGATGCGATGTCGAGAATTTAATGGGAAGGTCTTCGTAATTATTGTGTAACTACAGCATATTTAAGGACATAATATTTATCTCTAATGCAGTCTATTGGTATAATTAGGAATCTTTGCCAAAAAACGGCCACCGCAGTTGTTGTAAAGGGTTACAGTTTACATAGCCTAGTTCGAACACAGGTTTTGCTGGTGGTAAGGCTTTGTGCAAGCTTGTCTGGGTGGGTGACTACGAGGTGTACCTAGACGGGCTAGCAAGCTGCATAAACAGATGCTTACCCCGTCCCTTGATCGTCTTAGGGGACTTCAACGCTCATTCCAGGGCTTGGGGTAACCCCAGAGACGATCCAAAAGGAGAGGCATTACTTGAGTGGGCGGCTGTTCTGGACCTCCGGTTACTGAACCGAGGTTCGGAGAGCACATGCGTGCGATGGCAGGGTGAGTCGGTCATCGATCTCACATGGGTGACGCCCGCTGCCATTCGCATGGTGTCAGGATGGCGCGTCGCAGAAGAGGTGGTCACACTATTCGACCATCGCTACATCATATTCCCTTCCAATACCGGTCTGGTCCAGCGAGCTGGGGGTGACCGAACAGGAGATGAGCCTTGCGGTCGATCGCATGCGGGCTCGTAACACCGCGCCTGGTCCCGACGGGATTCCGGGGCGGGTGCTGGTGTTAGCTTCGGTTTCGTTGGGGAATAGGCTGAGGCGGCTGTTCGACAGCTGCCTCCGTACTGGCACATTCCCCAAAGTCTGGAAGGAGGTGAATTTGGTTCTCTTTAAGAAGGATGGCAGGGCTGCAGAATCTCTCTCTGCATATCGTCCCATATGTCTGCTGGACGAGACTGGCAAGCTCTTTTAGCGGATTGTCGCTTCTCGTCTGTGTGGGCATCTGTCGTGTGTCGGCCCCGATCTGGCTGAGTGCCAGCTCGGCTTCCGACAGGGTCGTTCGACTGTCGACGCGATCTTGCGCGTCCGTTCTCTGTCGGAGCAAGCGGTGGCCCGGGGTGGCGTGGCGTTGGCGATAAGTCTCGATATCGTCAACGCATTCAACACGTTGCCCTGGGACGCCATCAGGGAGGCACTTTTACACCATCGTGTGCCTTCCTACCTGCAAGCGATCGTCAGTGGCTACTTGCGCGACAGATACGTTTCGTATACGGAGCAAGACGGTACGAGGACCCGGAGAGAGGTTTGCTGTGGGGTTCCACAGGGGTCAGTTTTGGGGCCTCTGTTGTGGAATCTCGCTTACGACGCAGTCCTCCGTGTCCCTCTCCCTGAAGGTGTCAACATCGTTGGCTATGCAGACGACACGTTGGTGTTGGCGTCGGGGGAGAATTTTGAGAGAACCAAAGAGCTCGCCGGCTCTTCGTAGCAGAATATCGTCGTCGATAAGATCTGCGAGTTGGGCCTTCGGATAGCATCCCATAAGACGGAGGCGCTATGGTTCCATAAACTGTCAAGGAGCAGGGAACCGCCCGACTCGCACATCCGCGTTGGTGACTCAAACGTCCAAGTGGCCAGGTACATGAAATACCTGGGCCTCACCCTGGACGGTCGCTGGGGCTTCGAAGAGCACTTCGAGCGCCTAGCCCCTCGAATCGAGAAGGTAGCGGGTGCCATGCACAGACTGCTGCCTAATCTCGGGGGACCGAGGGAGGAAGTTCGCCGTCTTTATGCCGGTGTCGTGCGATCGATGGCACTCTACGGGGCACCCGTTTGGTCTCACAGGCTATCGGGCGTCCGCCGCTGCAGGACTAAGATCCAAAGTTCGCAGCGGAGAGTGGCTATCCGCATAGTGCGGGGATATCGCACGATATCCTACGAGGCGGCAACCATCCTAGCGCGCTTTCCACCCTTGGATATTCTGGCGGATATGGATGCAAGGGTCTATCACAAGACCCGCATCCTCCGTCAGAATAGTGGAACCGCGCCCCCTCCGAGTACGCTCGAGGCGTTGAAGCGGCGGGAACACTGGAGGGCTCTTGCGACGTGGCGCGACCGTCTTTGCGAAGAACGGTACGCGCGCAAACGCGTCGTTGGAGCGATCCTGCCAGCCTCCGAAGCCTGGATGAGACGAAAGCGACGAGTCACCTTCCGACTTACGCAAGTAATGACCGGTCACGGTTGTTTTGGAGAATACCTGTGTAAAATCGGACGCGAATCGTCGGCGATGTGCCACCACTGCGGTGCGGACCGGGACACCGCTCAGCATACGCTGGAGGTATGCCCCGCGTGGAATGCGGAGAGGGAGATTCTGGTCCGCGAAATCGGACAAGACCTCTCCCTGCGAGCAGTCGTGTCGGCGATGCTCCGCAGGGAATCGGCGTGGAAGGCCGTAGCCTCCTTCTGTGAGACCGTCATGGTCCAGAAGGAGACGGCGGAGCGGGAACGGGAAAGGGCCGATCCTGCTCAGCGGAGACGACGTCGGCGTCGTCTCGGCCCTCCCACAGCCCCGACGCCCGGGGCTTAAAAGATAGGGCGTGACCCTGGGGCCGTGGATGCGTGAGGTGGGGGCCTCGCGTGTCTTATTTCAGACGGCCCTGAGGAGGACGGCAGCCGGAATGGCCTCGTGCTGCCGTACGCACTAATGAGGAGTGCGGGGGGGGGGCGAGATAACCTTCGCCCCCTGAGGAGAGCTCCGCCGAGCATCGGGCGGTGCACAGTACGGGAGAGGCCGCGGATGCGTTATATCAACACGATCCCGTAGCCTCTCCCATCCGTGCCGAGGACGGCCATCGCAGTGGTTTTAGTGGATAAGAATCCCACATAACCCAGTTCCCCCCAATGAGAGCTGGGTACCTTTCTGAAGGTTGGAAACCTTCAGAAAGGTACCCAGCTCTCATGCTGTTAAGAAAGGTACCCAGCTCTGCGTTAAAAAAAAAAAAAAAAAAGGGTAGGTACCACTCACTCATCAGATATTCTACCGCAAAACCGCAGTACTTGGTATTGTTGTATTTCAGGAAAAAAACCCGCTGAGTTTCTTTCGCCGGTTCTTCTCAGGAAAGGAAAGAATTTTTTTTACATTTAGTAATTTGACAATCAACAAGTAAGTTTGATGCTATGTTGAATAAAAGATTTTGATTCGATTAGGGGCCCGGGTACTTTATTGAAGGTTAAAATTGCGTATAAAAAGTAACTAGCTTATAAATGTAGTACTAGCTTATTATGTAAAAAAAAATTAGATATTGAGGACCTAGGCTCAACATCTAGGCTGGCTTAAACCCAATATAACCTACTTATAAATAATTTAAAAGCAACCGAAATAGATTTTTATTTGATCGTTTTTTACAAACAATATATCTCTCAAGTATTTATACATTAAATATTGCCTCAAGATATAAATGTATTTATTCTTAAAATTATGTATACATATTGTTACGATGATAAGTTATAATAGCATATTTAAACAGAAGTATCTTAAGGTTAAACCTTAATGGTACCCTAGCGGGCTCGTGGCAAGTAGCCAATATTTTTTAAATTGATTCTATTTTAGCATACTGTTGGAATTCATCTGGAGGCTATATTTTCCTTTCTAACTTATGGAAACATATTTGCTTTAAGTCAACTATGTTGTAGTAAGGCTTAGCTTACTTTTGTTGATATTAATGAACAACGTGGCTTATACTCAGATCGACAAAATATAGTAATATGACGTCACTATTATGTGATATTATAGAAAAATATCTTGAATTTTTTCATTTACTATTTGTTGCTTAATCTAAAGACAAAATATGATATTTGTATTTCGCTTTTAAGAATAAATGACTCAGTGAGCATGTGGGGGTACATTCAGCCCCGCCCCATACACACATACAACGCAATTCATGTAGAGGAAACTCGTAAACGAGTATTTCATTCAAATATGAAACCATAAGAAAATAATTAATCAACTTGAAATAATTCATAATTACACAGAAAACTTTTTAACTTCAGAACATTTTATTTGGGTGAGCTTTTATTGTTATAAGAGCTTACCGAAATAAATCAATTGAAGTTGTATTATAATTTTACCTTTATAATATCCTTACAATAATATTTAACTTTAATTCAATATCTGTCAGATTAACGTGATTTCACCTGACTTGAGGCTATCAAGCTTTCGATCATTCATTACATTCATAATTCGGTTCACCGTCCACAGAAAATATAGCGCTATTTAAAATGTCTTCATTACTTTTGTCTATTATTCAAATATGGCTTACGTTTAACTGGTGGTAGAGCTTTGTGCAAGCTCGTCTGGGTAGGTACCACCCACTCATCAGATATTCTACCGCAAAACAGCAGTACTTGGTATTGTTGTGTTCCGGTTTGAAGGGTGAGTGAGCCAGTGTAATTACAGGCACAAGGGACATAACATCTTAGTTCTCAAGGTTGGTAGCGCATTGACGATGTAAGCGATGGTTAACATTTCTTACAATGCCAATGTCTAAGGGCGTTGGGGACCACTTACCATCAGGTGGCCCATATGCTCGTCCACCTTTCTATTCTATAAAAAAAAAACTTAATTATTATGTTTAAAATTATATTTTTTAAAGTTAAAAACAAACTTGGGCGTGGATATTAGCCGACGAGTAATATTAACTGTAAATAATAATTTATGCTACTATACCTATTAAAAAATATGACATTACGTTACGAAATGTTTATATGACAATATATTAATAACATATAATATTAATGAAGATATGGTATTAATTTATATAGAATATACTTTTGGATTATAAAATATACTTCAAATGAGCCTCTCCTACGTTCATACAATTCACCAGTAAGGAAGTTAATATAAATCGAACTTTGGTTGCTTAGCAAAGTATATATTACATACTACAATTTACTTAGTTACGTTTTTACTGCATTATTCATTATATCCTTAACCTGAATCTATATTTTATATCCACTAAAAATAAGCTAAGTTGTAATTTGGATAAAAATAAATAGATTAAAAGTATAGCTTAATGACGTCACACAATCAATGGACAGTGAGCGCTACACCTAGCCCGATGAAATTACCCTGTACTCGGATAGAGGAAGATATACCCGGTAATAAGGGACGATTGTTCTGACTAAGCCTGACTTTGAAAGGTATCGGGTAACAAAGAGGGGTATTGAAGAGTAATTTGTGTTTCCAATACGCACAATGATCGTTCGATACTCTATTCAGACGTGTCTATCATAGTGATGATAAAAGGCATTGATTGAGTATTCTCTTGTTAGTTTTATATACGTTGTGATTTTTCATTTGTTTTTTCATTTAAATACTACTTTTTTTTGTTAATGATTCACGTGTCATAAAATTATATGTGCAGCAAAAAAAAAGTTAAGTAAATTAAATAAAACCTTTTTATGTCAATATTATACTCTTCTTACTTTATAATAAGGATGAAATAATGTTGGTGAAATCTATTTTCAATTCTATCATGCATCGTATTGTTTTGTTTTGTTCTCAGATATTTCCACAATTGACCTGGATTGAATCTAGTCATCGTTATAACTGCTCTTATCGACTCTTCTTAGCGCATTTAATTAAACTGAATTATCTGTGTTTGAACTTTATATGTTCACATTAAAGAATTAAGCGATTTATTTTATTTAGTTTATGGTTAGGTATTTTTTTAAACATAACCAATTGCTCATACGTAGCCAATTATTCGTAGTGTTAGCTTAAATTAAACTTATATGAACTCTTTATTTTTAAGGCATATTCTTATACCTATCCACAATACGTTTAGTTCGGTAATGGTTGTTTTTTTGGCTAGATTGTCGCTACCCTAGTTATTTTGGTAAGAAAATCTAAAAAAATATATAATTTAAATAAAAATAAAAAAAATTAAAGAAAGTTCGAAATTTAAAATATTTACAAACATCATTGCTTTTTAGAATGTATAAGTTATACTTATATCATTATTGAGAAGAGCTTTGTTATTAAAACTTTGACAATCTATACAGCCTGGAAAATAGCTGACCAGATTTGTGATTCTACGCATTGCTATTTTCACTTCGAAACCTGTCTCCGAAGTTTATATAGCGCCCTAAATAAGGATGGGCCAAGATACTATTTTAGTTCACCAATCTATCATATAACACTGTTATACTTTATTACAAATTGCCGCAATAATTTGTTCCAAACCCATTAATCAAAATATTTTATGCATGTCCAACTTTATCAATTTTGTAACAAAATGATTTTACAATTTTTTTTTTTATTTTTTATATAGAAAAGGAAGTTGGACGAGCATATGGGCCACCTGATGGTAAGTGGTCACCAACGCCCTTAGACATTGGCATTGTAAGAAATGTTGCCCATCGCTTAAATCGCCAATGCGCCACCAGCCTTGGGAACTACGATCTTATGTCCCTTGTGCCTGTAATTAATGCTATATTATTATTTCTAATTATTAATAATTTTATTTTGTTCAATGAAACGTGCCTTAACCGAATCGTTATAACTATTTCTTAGTAAGAACCATTGATTCATTAATATTGTCAATTAATACATAAGCTCGTCGAAGTTATAATAAGAAATAGTTCGGGTGAACAAATTCATTAAACTTGCTCGTAATACTTATGAAATGAACATCGTTAGTCATCAGTTAAGATGAAATGCTTGACTATTGATGAATAAAAAAACCGCAATCTACGAGCCAAGCGATACGAGTGAGTCAATCATGCGTTATAACCTAACCGCGTTTCGATTAGCTCTTGGCACGACTAAAATTTAGTTCTTCTAAATGCTCTTATCATAAAAAAAATGATTAACTTTATGAATTATTAAAAAAGAAAATTTAAAGCAGTTGCCACATGTGATAAAGCTTTTTCGTCAGATTTTGTTTTCAATCAAATTAGTATTTCTTTTACAAAATGTTTTTATGACTTTGATCATGTTTACAATACTGACTTACTAATTGACAAGGATAAATTACCTAAATCGAATTTCATTTTATTGTAAACAATATTATAAATATTTTTATATCTTTAATATGGTCATGGAATAAAAATAACCAAGAATATAAATAAATAAGCAAATACCTTTAATAAATAACACAAACAGTTTAGGAAATACAAAACACAAATATTTTAAGCGCTTCGTATCCCTAAAACATTAAATAGAATAAGTGTACTGGAAAAAAGTCTCATGGGTGTAGAAGACAGTGGGATGCTTTGTAATCTTTGAATGATAACAATTTTACTTTTGAATAAACATCTTAATGATATAATAAAATATATCTGAAATGAAAAACTATTTTATTTGATTATCCGCTACCCGCTCCGCTTATCACGTCCTAAATGGTATGAGTGAACCAATCAACCGCTTCATCTCGACCGCGTTTAGATTGGCCATGGGAACGACATCAAAATTGACTCCCCAGCAAGTCCTTCCTTATTATAAAGTCAAATTTATTATAATAAAATGTGATTCCATTTCAGAGATATCATAAAATTATATACGAAAGAGAATGTATTTATAGAAGAAACAAATCTAAAAAAAGGTAATCATTTCGCTTAAAATTCAAACAGCAATTTCGTAATTATTAATAATTCGACTGAATATATATTTTTATTGTATAATATAAGTGCATTTTTTTAATTAATTAAAGTTTGATAATGATGAAAACACTACAAAACGTATTTAATAGTACGAATGAACGAAATAATACGAATGAACGAGAACTCGAATTATAGATCTTGTAGCCATTGAAGTTCTGCTGACCTTGGATCAAGGGTCGTGTCAATTCAAAGCTATTTGCTTAAATTTCGAACAAAATAAATAAAATATCGTTTTGTATGATATTTGTATAATTAAGGAATTACAAAATTCACGAAGATTTAATGACCATTTAAAATGTTAACAGTTGTTTAAGTAAAACTTCCTGTTCAACACAGCATATTTACCGATTGCTTATACGCGTTAATTAAGCGGTCATCTTAAACATACCCCTAACCCTCGGTCAACCGGTACTTTAACGCTACAAAATATCTTTCGTATTCATTTAATTAATTGGAATATTATATGATATTATTAAGTTGCATTATATCACACACAGTTCCATTTAAAAACGTTCATTTTTACTAAGTTTACTTACAAGTGACTAGAATAAGTTACTATGGAATTGGAACTTGTTTAAATACTATTTGGTAGTATAATGAGGTATTTGCTGGAGTAACTAGGCGTTTTTTGTATAGTTGACACTTAACTTTTATTATTATAATTTTTTGTTCTCCAGTTTTATTTGCTATGGACTAGTTTAAATTCTAATTTAGTAATACTTATTTTTATGTGTTATTGTTAAGTAAATTGTTTGTCGTTACTTGCGTAATTTAATATATGTCCTCGATTTCGACTCTTTTCTGAGCTAGCTTCACTGGCTTGTGTGACAAAGACAACATTTGAAGTGATATTTAACATGTCATTGTGTTTTCGGTTTTGTAATGTATGTTAAAAGTTGGTTCTTTTTTTCACATATAACGATCGGGCTTTAACAACAATGTTTGAATCGGTTCCCGTGAACTCCAGCATAATTACATTATTGCACGTCTTAAAATATTGAGTATCATGTGGCCCAATAACGAAATTAACAGTTATGATCTTATTAACAAAATTTCTTGTTCAACTTTGAGTTCGATTATAAAATTAGTGAAGTTATCAATGTGGCTCAGATTACAGTGTTGTTTTATCTATAAAAATTTCCGGATAGTTTTTTAGTCATAAACTAAAAGATAATGACAATTTTAATTCTTTTAATGTTTGTTTACTTTATTGCATATAAAAAAATATTAAGAATATGCGCTTAGTTATAAAAATTTCAAGAAGTACGACAAATTCAAGTAGATTATAAAAGGTGTTTTTTTAGGATTTATACAATAACTAATAACAGCAGAGATACAACAACAGACACGGTATTTTTACGTAAATCTCAAATATAATATACATAATTATATATTTTTTATTGACTAGATAACATAGATGATTGTAATTAGCAGCTGCACTAATTCTTTTTATAGTATAGGTCAGGTTAGGCGGACGAGCATATTGGCCACCTGATGACAAGTAGTCACCAACGCCCCTAGATTGGCATTGTAAGTAATGTTAACCATCGCTTACATCGCCAGTGCGCCACCAACATTAAGAACTAAGATGTTATGTCCCTTGTGCCTGTAATGACACTGGCTCACTCACCCTTCAAATTGGAACACAACATACTCTCTTATATATACGTTCTCTGAGTATCTATACCAATGAATTTTAGCGATTTGCCTTCGGCTTTACTCTAGTCATAATTCAGAATTGCTAAATACCAATTTACATATATCTTTCTTAAAATATTAAGGATATCGATCAAACTTTTATCCCTTTTATCACTACCTAAGGATCCACAGTAATAAAAATATTTCTTTATTGATAAGTGCCTACTGCTCAAAACTTTGTGTGTCAGTCAGTCAGATATTAGTAATATGACCGACGGTACCAAATAAAGCGCTGCGAAAAGAAGTAGCGCTGCTGATTTTATATTGGCAACGAATTGTTATACCACGGTGTCAATAGCAATCCTTGAATGTAGACCCTCAGAACTGGCGGAAGCTAGTCATAGTATGGGTTGCAAGGTTTTCCTCACTGCTCGGGTATTTCCTCTTCTTCGATTTCAATTGCCGCGTGATTTTATTCTTGGCAAAATGTGTGCATTTTGTGATATGATATTTCTCTGCAATGCTTGAACGTATAATTAGTTATCATATCAGTCTAGTGGGTTTAAATTTTTACTAACATTTCAATGTTTTCGTAGATGCCATCGATGTTTGAAATGGATCTTCAGTGACATAGATCTTGTTGTATATAAAGATAGGTAGATATCCATAAATCCTTGTCTGAAACTGTTAAAAACGACTGATCCGAATGTGTCCATTCAGTTTTGAGCTGTACTTGGACTGACCTGAGTTTACAAATATTTGAGTTTAGTTCATTAATTAATTACTTAAGCAGTTAACCACTGCCGGCGTTGCGGCGCTGCTTTTATTGCGGCGATGTATGTAACAATTATTGATAAGCCTATTAATTAATTTTGAAGCAAGCAATCTAGAAATTATATATGTTCTCGGAAGATATTGAGCGGTATTACAAAACAGTCTACATAATATCGTTAGATACAGCGCAAGGACAATACGTAACATATCATATGCAGATAGCATCGCTCCTATGTGACATTACGCAAAAGTCGATGTTCATTTGATAGCATTGTATGAATAATAGTTTATTGTAAATTTTGAATTCATTGAGAGTTTCGTTCGTCGGTTCTTCATTGTTTTAGGTATTTCTTTCCATAAAAATTGTATATTTTTACGAGACAACGGTTAAGATGAAGAATAGCTTATATAATTTTAGTAGGCTTTACATGTATGTTGCCATATTTTTTAAACTACAAATTATAATTTGATAAATGGGATGTCGTCAGAAGAGTTTTTATCGTCCACTGGTTATATTTTATTATTATGTTTACACACTATATTTAATATGGCTTCGTTTGAAGAACATAAGCAGAATAAATAAAAAAAATCAGTAATCACATAATATGCCATAATCATTAGATTTCAAAGGTATATCTTACACCACACTATAAATTATTCTTAATAAAGTGAATTGTTACCATAAAGGGGACTTCCCTTTTTATAGTTGTACAGCTGTCAAATTAAATTCCCTAGAGTAGGCAAGTGAATAACTCACAGGTTCTACTCGATCTCAGTCGATCACAACTGTCCTCAGATAAGTAATGGAAATGCTCTTTCAGATGGGAAGTAGCGAGTGGATTGAAAAGTTTATTATATAGCAGCTACAGATGTATGTATATATATATATATATATATATATATATATATTTCTTCTTAGCTTAATGAATTATTACTATCTAATATAATAATCAGTCATACGGTGAAACCACAGTGTTGTTGCTGAAATAGAGCTGTTGAAGGCTCTGCTGTTTAGTGGAAGAAGTACTGCTTGTTATATATGTATATATATCTTATATTGTTTATTTACCTTTATTTTTAATATCTAAATTTAAAACCTATATTTATAATTATTATTATATTAAAATTAAAATTTATATCCTTGCACGACAAAATACGGTCAGCAGCCTACCCTTGATTTTATATTGTTAAATATATTTTTATTTTTATTATAATAAAGTGGACTTGCTTTAGCAAAATTCTTTGTTTTTTGACCCCTGCGATAACTTTTCGGTCGAATTGGCATTACCCAAACCGTAACAGCCTGTGAATGTCCGACTGCTAGGCTAAAGGCCTCCTATCCCTTTTTTTTTTGAGGAGAAGATTTGAGGCTTATTCCACTACGCTGCTTCAATGCGAGTTGGAGTTACCCAAAATATACATTTATTACAATGTTCTGAAACCATTTCTACCACATCCTCGGATAGTTCAAGAGAAAGTAATCCAAATGACGCAACAATAAAAAAATCACCACTTATAAGACCTTAGATTCAATTCGCAGAAAATTCAAGCCAATTATAATGGCTTATAGAAGTTCCCTAATTAAGAAATCAAGAGTTTGTATGGATTGTCAGCAATTACATAAGAAAAAATGGCATCCATTCTTAAAATTGTATCTGGAATAAACGCGTCATTAATTTAGACACAACTACCAACTCTCATGCTGTTACTTGTGACGATTTGTTGTAAATTACTCGTACGCTATGACCAATCACTAATAGCAGCTAAGGCTGTATTAATCTCCACAACTACATCGCTCAAATTACAAAATTATGCAACATTATAAATTTGTAGATCATTAGCTTTTAGGTGATAATAAGATATTATAACGGGAACATTATTGCTTGCTTCTGTATTGCATCTAGACTGCCTCGTCGGTCTAGTGGCTTGTTGTAAGGCCGCAGACCTGGAGGTTCAATTCCCAGGTCGGGCCAATAAAAAGTTATTGGGTTTTGCTGTCAGAAAATTCACAGTAGCAGCCCGGAGTCTGGAAGTTGGAAGTGTGTACACTCTTGTGCCTCGGAAAGCACGTGAAGCCGTTGTTCCTGCGCCTGAACTCTTTCCGGTCGTGTCGGATTGCCGTCCCATCGGATTATAAGAGTTAGGGAATAGAGAGTGCACCTGTGTTTGCGCACATACTTGGGCACTATAATATCTCCTGCGTCTAATCGCCTAATCTCTCTTGAGATTGGCCGCCGTGGCCGAAATCGGTCTGGAGGACATTCTTATTATGATTGCATATAGATTATGACTTAAATTAATTACAAAAAAGTGTCATATTTAAGCATACAATATTAAATATAACTGTAAACACTGTAATAAATATAGCGGATAGCATCAACTGTTGAAAACTGATTCATACAAATGTTATAATATTGTAATTAATATTTCTATATTTTATACTGCATTTAAGATACCATTCAAATATTATTAGTTGTATATTAAATTATTTAAAAACAAAAAGTGATGCTAACTATTGATAGTTTTACGGATTACTTGATTGTAACGTAAAAAACAGCTGTAAGTAATTATTGTTGGAACTTTATATTTGTCGTGGAACCAGAAACTTTTACACACACAAAGATTATCGTTATATAACTCACTTGCAATATTCATAAAACATAATTAAAAAGTAACATGATACAGGTATCATTGTCGAGCGAAAATGGCTAAAGTATGAATTTTAAAGGTAAAAATTTTTAATATGAAAGCTTTAAAAAGGTTCATTATTATTGAAAATAATATTAAAAGTGAAAAGAAGAATTTTATGCTTTTCATTTTTGAAAATAGAAAAAAATATATATATGTAGATAATTTAAATTTAATTTAATTATTGAAACACACAAACATATAAATGTATACTGGGAGCTAAATCTCAATTCAAATAACATTATTTCAAACCTATCTTCAATAAAGCGATAATGCCACTGAGGTAATATCGTTACGCTAATCACAAATCAGAGGCGTAGTCGATTAAACTTGATGAGGACGTGTCTATGCTATAAAGTGCTTTGCTACGTGATATTGACGTTATAATCTATATATCTATTTGACATATTGTAAATAAATTAATTTTTTTGTTAGTTCGTGTATTACACAAACAAATCATGTTACTGATGTGATGTGTGTTTTTGTCAAAATTCATAAATCTATTATCGAGTGGTCACCACCGCCCATAGACTACGAAATATTAAACGATCCCTTATAACTTCAATGCTGTCCATCCGTGCCCCACTAACCCTTCACTATTACTAGTATTAGTGTAATAAGCTCAGACGGGCGTACAACGCTAACACAGCCCTAACACCTCAGTACACATAGTAGTATACTAATAAATATTCTATGTAAAAACCTACATATATTTCAATTATTGGAAAGGAACAATAAAGATAATCTAACCGCATCATTCTTTCAATTCTTCAATAGACGATGAGAAACATTAATCGTTCATTGTTGTGACATTAAGACTGTGTCAAGACTCGTTTAGTATTTAACGGGATTAATAAGGAATTTGTTGTTAAAATTAATTGCTATGTTATTGCTACATCACGTCATTGAGTATCATATTACATAACATAACGATTAATATTAATATCACCGAATGTATTTAAATTGTCAAGTTGGATTCCTTAATAAAGATGGCGCCTTTTAATTGTGATCCTGGTCGTATTTGTTTAAAAAGATAAAGAACAAAAGGACAATTGATAGTTTCGACTTACATTTTTTTTATAATATTACGACAATATTTAAAAAAAAAACGCCACAATAATATCATTAATTTTTAAAGAGGTTATTAGTGTTGCAACAATATATTCAGCTTAGAAAACTGCATAGAAAAGTATAATCCATATGACGAGTGATATTCGTCTTCACATTATGTTGTACAATGAAAAGTATATAAAATAATAATATTTGCATACCTCTCACGTCGTGATGTTTATCTCCTCCATATCTCACGAATATGAAATATAAAACCATCAGTATCAACTGAAATACCAACAAGGGTATATATTTTATGTTTGTGAATTTATAAACCATCTTGATAACTTGAAGCTGAAAAGGAAAATGTATTATTACAATGCGTACTATTTATTAACTTGCTATTCGGAAAATATTTTATTGGGAGCAATTTGTTTATGTTTCGAGAATCTTTAATTACGTTTTTTATAGTGGTGTTTGCTTGTGTGTGTGGATGTTCGAGTGTGATTATCTTTCATGTAAACTAATTGTGATGCGATTTTTAATTTCATTAAGACGATAACGGCATTATCTATAAATTTGGTTTGATGGGTTATTTACTTAAACAATATAGTTTATTTTTCTTTCGAATGTCAAATCAATGATGACAGAATGAGAAAAAACAATGCTTTAACTAAATACCCGCTAAATACCGTCTATAAGTAAGGTAATTTATGGCAAACTTCTCATTATTACATTCTTTGTAATTAGTTTCAATTCGGCAGATTTTATTACGAATGTAATATATAAACAATACGTGCGTTAAAAATCGAAAAACATTTGATATTATATTTCTCTTTGTTTCCAATGTTGCCATTTATATTAGTAGTAACGTATTTTTACCCGTAGTCTCGCTTCCATGCATTTTCATTTTTATTTTCTTAGGCTAGCCTCTATCACTTAGGTCTTTAAGTTATCTTTGTCTACATACCGAAATCAAGCCGATCCATTACTCATTTGTTACGAGAACTTCTTTCTCGAGACCGAAAACCAAAAATACACTTCCGAACATTGAAATCCAAATATACTTCATAAAAGTGTTCTCTTACAAGCATTTTTAAATCGTCATCCGGTTCTGAAAGTAGATTTAACCGAGAGCAGCTGGTAAGACTTACGAGTAACTTTCTTTTGCCAATAACTTAATAAATTAAATGAGTATATTTTTAAAGAAACGTACAATTTTCGGAAGAGTCATTTAATTCCTATTAGGTAATATAACGCACGCCCAGACGAAAGTTTGAATATATAAACGTATTCGGTAGCTTGAACAAAATCAGCGAGTTTTGAGATGGAAATTGATTATAAATGAGTAGTTTCTAAGAAAATCCGTAAGTTTTCTTTTCTTTTGGACACAGTGATTTTTTTTTCTTTTATTACCTGGTAAAACATTTACATTTACATTAATTTTAACAAGAAATGAGTTATATAAATACATATATATATAGGGGTGTCCATTGAATATTGATATTCCACCTTGGAAAAGTTTAACAACGCGTTGAAATAGTTTAAATCTATTATTAAAATCAGTGATGTTAACCGTTGTCAACATGCCGCCTAACGCTGCGTGCAATTGCCGTGCCGCCAAACGACAGATTGGAGACCAACAAGAATGCCATTCATTCTTGTTGGTCTCCAATCTGTCGTTTAATGCATAAATTGGGGACAACCAGTGGTCGATGACGCAGTGCCTGTACGTTAAAGAAACGCAAATCCGTCAAAGAATATTGTTGCCTTGCGCAAGAGCTTGGTTTTTATGCGACATCAAATAAACGGATTACGCGTCGAGGCTTAGGCATACATACAATGTTCAATAAAATAAAGATATAAAGTCCAACGACCTTATAGTGCGCTGCGTATTTACTAATTGCACTTAAGAGAATTTGGCGACTGACCATTTGGCCGATATTGTTTCCAATATATTATAATATTACTTAGACAGGTTCTGTTATTTCAAAGTTCAGGCACTCTTAATGAATAAGCCTGTTTTTATAAATAAATATAGGGTGGGTTATCATCAGGCCACCTGATGATAAGTTGTCACCACCATAGGCAAAGACCGTTTAAAAAAACTTTATACATTCTTCACGACGCCAATAATCCACCAATCTTTGTGCACTAAGATGTTATGGACCTTATATTTACACTAACTTACTTACCCTTAAAACTAGAACACAACGATATTAAGTGAGACTGTTTAGCAGTAAAATATGTAGGTATTATAGATAGCTGGTCGATACATAATTAATAAAAACGGGTTTCGTTAATTACACTTCAATTACAAGGTTAGACTGAAATAGTGAAGGCTTGAAATGTAGAACAAAAAATTAGGACCAGACTTTGACCAATTAATCACGGGATTTAGTGACACGTCCGAAGCCGGTAATTAGGATGAAATCCTCTTTAATCAATTCAGGCCGACAGCTGAATACCTCAGAACTTGGATGAGATTTGGCAAAAGTGTTTTCGTTTCGAATAAATATATAAAAAAAGGTTTAAACCCAAAAAGCTGACTTCAATAATTTACCTGAATTTAAGTTTCAATTAAAAACTTAACAAAATTAAACAAACTATAAAATTGAGATTACTCGCTGTACTGAGTTCAACGTAAATAATAATTATTATAATCGGTTAATAAACAAAAAAAAACGGACCTTTTCTTCTCCTCAAAATAAGTGTTCTGAATTTATTGCACCGTGCTGCTCCAATGTGAGTTGGTACACAGGATACACATGAAGCAGAATTTCAATCGATACAGTCTCCTCGATCGGTTTCCTTATGATGTTTATTTTCACCGACGAGCATAAAATAATTTATAAATTATATATATATATTTTACAGTTAATAGACAAGCGCTTGACCGTTGACTTGCCTGATATTAAGCATAGTCACGGTCTAGGATGGAGCGCGCCTGCCCAGAAGGAACCCGTTTACTCTGGACTTATTAGGCACATGAAAAGCTAGTCATGCTTGGCCGGATTCGGCCCGCAGTCTGGTTAAGATTCACTTGTTTTAACAACTGGACCGGCTCCATAAATATAATTTGCTTTTTATTTGAAATAAGCTAAACACGAAAGCATCGGTTTAAACTAGATGAAATTTCAAACTAATAACAGGAAATATTTAATTTGTTTTAAAGTAAATAAAAATATTTTTTACAACTATGCTAAGTATCTTTTATGTATCTAACAACATTTATATATATTTAAAAACGGATTAAAATATATTATTTATAATTTACTGGATATAAATATTGAAATTTATTTTAAATAAGCCAAAAGTTAGAATAGTCACTAAATAGTATACTTAATCTAACACAAAAATGAGAATAACCTAATTAAAGATGAAATAACAGATATTTTATTATTGAATGTTATACTAGTACCTATACTTAAAATATCCACCACAATTCAGACACAAACTGTTTTAAATAATCCAGCGTAGAAATACATAAATACATACAAATCTATGCTTTCAATTGCAAAGGTGACTTCTATTTGAAATCTGAATCGTGAAAGTCGACAAATCCTTTAAAATTGAAATAAATCGTGGAGATATCAAACCTAATTTCGCAAGTTAGCAATTCATTGAATCGTGAATTCACGTTTTGGTTCAAACTAATTCTAGATGGAGATTGGACAGTCATTATGCAATTTGCTGCACGCGAACATAAAAATTTAAATTCACCGCCCTTTGAATAATTTCAGGTAAATATTTGAAAACGTTGAACTTTTCAAAACTCAATACTTATTGACTGTGTTTATATCTTATTTTGTTGTATTGAATGACGTTTAACACCTCTTAAATAAATAGAGTTCGTGGTAATTCAACGAATATTTTATTAAAAACTTCCTGCTATATTTTGTTGTGTTGTAAAATATCGCGTAGGATGAATTTCTTTGTGTTTGTAGTCTATATTATAGTTAGCTTACACACACACACACACACATACGCACACACAGACAAACATTATGTTTATTTAAATAATTTTCATTATTATTATACATTTTAGTTAAAAGAAAAAAATTAGCCTTACATAATTAGTAGTCTGAATTATGTGATCAACTCAGACTTATTTACGAATTTATTTTTGTACATATTATATAAATCGCTGACGTCATTTAAATCCACAGACAATGGTATTCTTAAACTAAAATTATGGCTCAAATTTGGTATTTAAACTAAAAACTTAGTCAGTACAATGAATTCTAAATTTATTTCAATCTTTCAATAGTATGCTTAATAAAACTGGCCTCAACATTTTGATGAAACTGAGACAAGACCACCTGGAGCTAAACTAAACATTTCGCAAAAAGAAACAACACAATATAACAAAAAGAATAAATAAAATCGGTTCACAAATGAAAAAGTTATTCCTAAACGTACTTAAAAAAATAAAATATACATTGAAATAAAAATGAATTGAGAACATCTTCTATTTTTAAA
Organism: Nymphalis urticae; assembly: GCA_905147175.2. Taxonomy (NCBI): domain Eukaryota; kingdom Metazoa; phylum Arthropoda; class Insecta; order Lepidoptera; family Nymphalidae; genus Nymphalis; species Nymphalis urticae. Next base: position 2,348,231 of record LR989999.1, on the reverse strand, counting down.
GTGAGTTAAGAAGTAGTATCACCTTGTCATACTTTTTAAATTTTTGGTGTACATTTTAATAAAACTAATCTTTAGTCTATAAGCAAAATTACTTAAAATATACTTAAATTAATTATTTAAAATATACGTTAAATATTTTTGTTTTGAATTTTTTTATATTATTCCTAAATTCAATTTATATGCTTAGTTTTATTTTGAAGTTTAATTTTCACGAAGAGTTTGTTTTATTTTAAACTTCTATTATTAAAGATCGAGTTCGTTAATCTGTTTTATTTAAAATTAATATACATAGATAAGAGCTTTGAAATTGTAAGAATTTAATTAATTAAATATTTACTTTTGAAACTTTACTCACAAAAAATAAAAGCAAATATTTCTTATTAAAATTCTCTATAATTTAATAAAATACTAACTGTAATCGAGTACTGTAAAATATAAACTTACTTTAATCCCAGCAGATAAGAAGTATGTACCAAGTGACCCGCGCTTCAGCGCTTACTGAGAATATTCATCCGCCATACTTCACATACGTTTGACGCATTTGATCTGTTTCGACAGTATGTTTTATTAAACTTTTTAATAAACGTCTAGTTACTAGTTCAACGTATATTTATTTTGTTATCTACATAAAAAAATATAAAACCTCGTTTGTGGAATATATTTTAAGTAAATTAATTTCAATATTAACGCTCACAACACTGATATGGCAACCAAACAAATTTAACACCAGCATAGTTATAATAAACCACTAGTTTTATACATAATGTCATTCATAATAAAATGTTAAATTCTTAAAAACTTCGTAATTCAAAAATAATAATAAAATAACAGGCAGATGTGAAAGCTTGTGAACATTTACAGTCGAGGCACTGTGAAATCGCGGCAGGCCCATCAATATCCTATATTTATTGTTACACCGAACGTGCGATGCATTGAGCGATATTTGAGTGTAGCATGTCGAAAAGAATAACGTATGAAACAAAAAATAAACGCGTTCTATTTTTGATCGAAGTTTCCAAATGTTTTTTATATTGTTAATGAAATGGAACATATTGTTTGTTTCATAATTAGGTTTTTAGTCCATCACATTATATATTTCGATTTTCTTGACATTCTACAATCAAAATAAAGGTTAATTTAAAATATGCTCCTTTTCCTTGCTTCTATATCTTCTAATATTATAAATACAATATTAATTCTGTTTGTCTGTCTGTCTCATTTCTCTCTCAGTTCTCATTTAACCTCAATCAATCACAATCTAAACCAACTGTTTATTTAATAGAGATTTTGAATTTGTCAGTTTTCATATTCCTATTGAACTATAAGAATAAATATACAAAATTAATAATATGAACACAAAATGTTTAATCTAATCATAATCAATATTTGAATTGATCGCGTCAGAATTTCTAACGTTACATATTGAAACGTTATATAAAGGTAAATAAAGGATTATTAAACTGAACTGGGCAGAAACAGCCGCATAGGTTTGACCTGAAGTTCAAAATACAAGTTCCTCACGTCTGTGATATTGGGGACAAGTGACTTCATGTTTCCGAGTAATGAAAATACGTTTCTACTACAAGAATATTATTTGCATTGAATGCAGATTTTACATATCGGTTTATGACATTTATTGCGTCAGCATTTATCATTAAAAATTAAAGATAAAACAATAAGATCTATTAACGAAATTTATAAATTATATTTAAATTTGAATCGTATTTCAATTGTCCATATCAGCGTATTAACTGCAACATAATCGTCCTTGTCACACCCTATATTATTCGAGTGAGATGGGTAGATTATTTGTAGCAAACGATTCACTAGAGACGTCAATTATATTTCATTTAGCATATACGGCGCCCTTGTACTTGTGTTACTTGTATTTATTGTATAATATTAGTTTGCAATAAAATATCTCTTTTTTTTGAGACAACAATATATAGAAATTATTGATTTATAGTTCAGATTTATATCAAGAAGCAAGACACGATGTATTATGTTGGATCAGATATTTATATTAATATATATTTATTTAATTACTAATTAATCAAAAATGTTTTGATTATGTTCATTTTTAATTGTAATATTTTTATTCTTATTAATCATTGTAAATGACCATTGATAACAAATTATTTTCATATAGTCGTAATTATCACGTGTGATGAATTCATTAAGATCTTTTTGTCAAGATTCGGTCATTTAAATTATTTAAATGAGTAAGTGATGACGGTTATCTTAATATTAGACATATTAAAATAATTTAAAAAACTTAAAAACAACCAAACACGTAAATAAAAACCGAAAATACATTACATAAAACCGCGTCAGGCTATTTGCTATGAGTATGAGAGTAATTAATATTACAAAAATATAAATTATTTAAATAACTTCAAAATTATATTTTTGCGGTATTTATTTTAAAAAAATATATCCCGGGTATTTTTTAAGGAATTACTAATATTCCTATTTACCCTTCCAATTAAGCGGAAAACTCTTGTTCGGATTAGTGGTTACTGGGGACGACAATAGCCCAAGGGGCCTAATTTAGTTAAATAACTTAAAGTTAAATAAGTTTTGTTATAATATGTACAAACTTGTTTTGGAAATATTCATTATTTATTTAAAATCTTTCTTATCACTTCAATAGGTCTGGCCAAAGAGATCACGGCAGGAATCGACAGAGATGGTGAGCTGGACTTCTTCCTGAAGGATGGGTCTTCTATCGCAAAATATGAGTTGTTATAAGAGACTAGAACGGCCCATCAGTGAGACACGCCAGGCTGACAATTACAATATGGCTGTATAAAAATTATAAAGAATGAACTGAATATGAACATCAACAAACATTTATCTATATAAATCTTATAATCCTATATTACCATTAATTTGTTGAAAGTTCGTGATCTGACAATTTTCATTTGTATTAAGTAACATAACTATTTATATATTCCGATACGTTGAAATAATTTAAAAATGGAATTTATTTTCCTATCATTGCCTTATTTGTTCTTAGTTGATTCCCATTGGCCTTTTTAAATTTTCATGTTACAATATCAATATAGCTAATTAGTTATTATGTTAATTTAACACGGGTTCAGAATGTAGATTTTACAGAACCGACAAGAACCTCGAAAGTGTATACTTTAAGCCAATTTAACCAGACCCCTAATTATTATATTGAAGACTTGATTGAATTTCTATTAAAATTGATTTAGCAGTTCTTTTTTTAATAAATTAATAATATATGCTTCAAAAATATGTTCCATAATATAGTTTTCATATCACCTTATAATTTAACCAAATTTAACAAAAACTCTTTATAGTATGGCATCAAAGACCTATTATTACTCAAACCAAATTGGGCGTCTAAAATTTATATGCATTTTATAAGATAAACCTTTTATTACGAGTTATAGATTTTTTTCTGTATTTTAAAAATGAAATAAATATACCTTAAGATGTAACGAGTTGAGATCGCCAAGTGTGAACAACACTCGTATAATTGTGGGTTCAAACCACCACTGAATTTTATTCTTAATATCATCATCATCATCATCATCAACAGCCAATCATTTTGTCCACTGCTGAACATAGGCCTGGATGGATATAAACATAACATAACTGGATGCGGAAGACGGAGGACAGGGAGCTTTGGCGCACCTTGGGAGAGGCCTATTCTTAATATATATTAATATAATATCATTTCATGCTCAGTGGTGAAGGGAATCATTTTGAAGTTACCTACACGTGTTTGATGCAAATCCGTCAAATACATACGTATCCAAACCAGATCGGAACTGACTTGTGGTTTACTTCGAACCTAAAAGGAGAGGAGGTCCGTCAAGTCGTAGGATATTTACAAGTTTTTCCTAACACATAACATAACGGAGGATAACAGAGACGGAAACACTGTTCTACATCACATATATTATCAGGTTCTTTAGTAATATTCATCGTAATTCATTTTTTTTTATCGTCGCCTTGTGGGTATTTTGGAAGGATAACGTCGGGAAATTAGATATGTTTTTCTGACAAAAAATTCTGATTAGTAGCCCACATTTAGGACGTAGGTTCTATTACAGTCGCGTGCCTCGAAAAACACGAGAAACCATCGGTCAAGTGTATATATTTTCGAGAATATCGGTTTATACTACCATCGGCCTATGAGAGAGCGGGATTAGAGGGCGCACCTGTGTTTGAGCACAAATCTATTCCCTATAATATCTCAGATTCACCGCCTCAGCCAGAATTCGGTCAGGAAGGCAATATTTCTTCTGTACTCATATTACAATACTTTATTGTAACTTATTACAAAATATCTTCTGAGCCAAATTTGAAGATCTGAAGGCCCTGGGGCAAAAAGGAGCGAAGGCCCCTAATTAGTTTCATTCACTGTAATTAAAATAAACAAAAAAAAAATATGTCGAGCTACTTATTTTGTTTTTATATTTTATTAAAATATTAAATTGATGGTTATAACTACATATAGCCTTAATTTCAAGAACTATAAATTAGTAAATATAAATAACATCTAACGTCGCATAATGCTTGTAATAATATTTTTGTATTTATTTCAATGTTTACACTACTCCGTCAGTGTAAATTGTCGACGTGACAGTGTGAAGTATCGTTGTTTAACTGTCATGACGTTCCAATTAGCAAAGTTTTTTATTAGATACTACTTGTGTAACCCGTTTTAAAATAGAAACAAAAAACTTTTTCAAATGAATTTCAAATTTGAATTTAGAATAACCGCTTATAACTTTTTTAACAAAAAATAATTTACATAATTACTTTGTCCACACATTCTGAGAGTAGTGGATATAACCAAAGATTGTGGGTTCAAATCCGAAAAATAGTATGGCGTTTTGATATATTGTTGTGTATATACAAGAAATGCTCATTTAAAATTATTATATGTTCATAAATTTAATATAATTCATACAACTACATTTACCAAAAACAGACTTATTTTATGTCATGGCTGTGTATGAGGAATAGGCTACTTTACTTTCTATGTTAATAATTTCACACATTATTTAAAGGTTCAGGCTAAAATACATCTACTTGTCATTTTCATATTCATAAATATATCGCGTAAGTCAAAGTAACAATTCAGAGGAACAGCGAAGGAAGCGCCCGAAAACATCCGTTGAAAGACGAAACAAATAATAAATTAAGCGCCTAAGTGGCCGCGATTATCCACTTCTACTTTACGCGAAAATCCTCTCAAACAAAAATCAACTGAAAACTCAAGGTAATTTGGTTGAAAATCATTTGTATTAAATAACTTAAAAGGACTACATCCATTAGCCATCCCCTTAAACTTAGCAGATCCTTTATTCCCATAATGCTGAAAGCACTATAGACCATTGAAACGTCTTGTCTTAAAATAAAATAGAATATTCTCCGGCTGCCCACATCTTATCTTGTACGATCTCATACAATATTTATGCGTGAGGAACATAGGATGTCGATTACTGGTATATCTCTGTAAAGAAAAGTTATAGAGAACTGAGAGATACGGGGGATTTGATCCGATTATTCTTATACTTCAACGAAAGACTCCTCGAAATCCTCTTTAGGGTTTCACTGTAAAGTTTATTAGATCCAATGTAGTGAAACTTTTTTATTACAAGTTCGCATTTTTCTTTACAAACATTAAGATTGATATTGTAAAAGTTTCAAAGTTAAATTTCAAATACTATTTATGGTGTACGATTTTTGCATCGGTCGTTCGTATTTAAGACAAACTGCTGATTTAAAAAAAAAAAACTTTTGGGGTGAAAACACAAAGGCGGACTCAAAATCGGTGGCAATATATTTTATATAACGTATGCATCAATTCAACCCAAATGGGTAGAACTACCCTATACCCAGTAGTGAATGAAGTCTACCTACGGATGCTTATCATGTTAAATCATGAGATGAGATTTATGTATGTTACATATTATAGTACTTTGCTATTGTTTACTGGTTTTTAAAGACAAAAGCGTGACTTATGACTTATTTATTGTTTATGTCATAATAATAATATTAAAATATGTATAATATATATATATTTGAATAAAATAATAAGGATTATAGAGGTTAAGTATCTGCTATGACGTAACTTACTATATTTTAAATAATCATTTTCTGCTTTTAACTCTTGTGTTTTGCACGTTGATTTGATATGTAAAATTTTGCAATCGATTTTATACACCAGTATTTAGTCTCCAGCTCATTAGAAAGATGTTAAACTTAACATCGAAAACAGACAAAAAGATAAAATACAATATTACCAAAAACGTTTTAAAAATATAAAATTTATTCAAAAAATAATACTAAGTACCCAATTTTACTTAATAATTATTTTATAAGAGCGTATATTCATTATCACAACAAGATCTGACACTCTAAAGTAATTTACACCTTTTGATAGCAAATCTTTCAAAGATATAAAATACTTACATAAATTACAAGGGCCTCAGTAATCACTTTGAGAAGTAATAAATTAAATTTGCCGCTTTTAAGCGAAACGAAAATCTTGAGTTATTGACTTTAAGGTTATGAATCGTGGGCTTACTATATTACTTTTATATTAGATTTTTAAAAGTAATGTAACCGTATGTAACTCTCCTAAAGCTATGCTTAGGGCTCTAAGAGCTTTGACGAGAAGGTTTGGAGTTTTTCACCCACGCAGCTTCAATGCGGATTGGTGGATATATGTACCAGATTTTCATCCCACACATGCCGGTTCCACTCGATTTCTTACTTCAGCAGCGAGTATGATTTGAATAAAAAGCTCAAATTAAGCACATAAATATGTATATAATCAATAGTCCTAATCCAGTTTTGAGCTCGAAATTATCAATTAAGAAATCAGGTGCTCCAAACGTTGGACCATATTAGCTCCATACCACTTATAATATATTCTTAATATTTAATAAAAAAGTGATGTTTGTTTATGACCTTCATATGAGGCTAAATATGGAAATGCAGTATTTTCATATTCCATTTGACTCCTTTCATTTCCATGAATGATAATATTCTAGCCGCCATCTTGAAGTTTTTATAAAATTCTTTTTAGGGGTTGATGATGTGGAATCTGTGAGAGAATTACTCTTTATATGTATTATATTGTCGACGAAATTACGTTTCATTGAAAGTTTAGTGGTATTTTAATTGAAAATAAATAAATTGAAGTGAAAAAGTATAGAAAATTAATTTGTAATTATTTTTTTAAAGATAAAATTTTTAATTTAGTAAAATTATTGATATACCTTAAACGAAGCTGTGTTAAACGAGGATGTTGAACACTTGCTTTTGGGTCAAACTCATCGAAACGTTCAACTTTTAAACGAGTTGCGCTAGTGTGTACGGAAATAATGAGACACATTTTTATAAAACACTTAAGTATTTTTTATTCGTGTAATAATTACATAATTAATTTACTAGTTCTTGAAAATTGTTTTTGTTTTGAAGTTGTCACGTAAGAACTTAGACATATGACATTGACATTGGTAGGTACCATCCCTTCATCACATATTCTAGCGTCAAAAAGCTCTACGTAGTATTATTGTCCGGTTTGAAGAATGAGTGGCCCTATACGGGTATATATAGCGATATAAAGAATAATATGCTGACAGAAACTACATATGTCTACGGGTGCGGGTGACTACTTACCATTAGGTGGCCTATGTACAAACTGTTTACCCTTATTAAGAAAAAAAATATGTATGTAACTTTTATTGCTTTATACAACTATGCTTTAGACGATATAATAACTAGTCAATGTCATATAACTATATTTCATGATCGTGTTCTGTATTGAGATTTGTATCTTAACTTTTTTTTTATATAGGATAGGAAAGCGGACGAGAATATGGGCCACCTGATGGTAAGTGGTCACCAAACGCCCTTAGACATTGGCACTGTGAGAAATGTTAACCATCGCTTCCGTCGCCAATGCGCCACCAACCTTGGGACCTAAGATTTTATGTTCCTTGTGCCTGTAATTACATTTATGACTGCCTCGTTGGTCTAGTGGCTTGATGTAAGGCCGCAGACTCGGAGGTCCTGGGTTCAATTCCCAGGTCGGGCCAATAAAACGTTATTGGGTTTTTCTGTCAGAAATTTCTCAGTAGCAGCCCGGAGTCTGGAAGTTGGAAGTGTGTACACTCCCGTGCCTCGGAAAGCACGTAAAGCCGTTGGTCCTGCGCCTGAACTCTTTCCGGTCGTGTCGGATTGCCGTCCCATCGGATTATGAGAGTTAAGGAATAGAGAGTGCACCTGTGTTTGCGCACACACTTGTGCACTATAATATCTCCTGCGTAGTTGGCTAATCTCTCTTGAGATTGGCCGCCGTGGCCGAAATCGGTCTGGAGGACATTATTATTATTATTATAATTACACTGGCTCACTCACCCTTCAAACCGGAACACAACAATACCAAGTACTGTTGTTTTGCGGTAGAATATCTGATGAGTGGATGGTACCTATCCAGACGAGCTTGCACAAAGCCCTACCACTAACTGCTCTTCTGATTCTAAAATACTACAAAACAATTCACCTAGAAGTGTTGGAAAGATCTGGGTGTAATTGAAATTGAAATGGTAACCAACCCAATTTATAGTTTTACTAAAAAGTGTGTACGCTGTAATAAATACAAATAAAATGTAATAAATAATCACGTATCTTTTCAGATATAGTATATTAATGCAAGTTTTATGCAAAGATTAAAAGATATTTCGTTCCCGATACAATAAATAGATTAAATCACGTCGATTTAATTTATTTATTGTTCAAAAATATATTATTGGAAAACCCAATCGAGTATTTTTAGTTCATTTCTGATTTCTATTCTATTTTCGAAAAGGTTTTAATTTTACGAATTCTCACGGAATAGCTCTTGTGATTCTAAAATACTTCAAAACAATTCAGCTCGAAGAAATTGAAAACTCGTGGGAGATATTGAAAGTGAAATGTCAACCGACTGAAAGTGAAATGTCAACCGACCTATATCAATTTACTGTTGAACAAACGCTGATAGGATTAAAATTAACAAATTCGAAAATTTAAACATTTTAGACAAAATTCAACAAATAATAAGATTTAAAATGAAGACAAAACATTGTATGAATTAAATTATTATATTACAATTTCTGTATGTACTTATTTAGTAAGTTACATAATTAAAGAAAAATATGTAAAAAAATAAATATTGACTGTATATTCTCATTGTCCACGCTTTTTTCTAAAAACATAATAGATAGCGAGCGATCTCTCTACGGCTTCTGTGGACACTGCCATAATATTTTTACTTGTGCTAGAATTTTAATTTTGCAATGACGCCTAAGATATTAATTAAAATGAAGTATATAAGTAGTTTAATTTTCAAGTGTTGTACAATATAGCGTTTTAAAGTTTTAAATAATAAAAAAATGCTAAAACTGTTTTTAGTTTACAAATAATAAAAGGTGTAGGCAAATAATTAAGTGAAGCGTTCTGTTCACTTCCGATGTTTATGTTTTGCTCACACTGCGGTATTTTTTTTATTTCATTATACTTACAGTCCTTATTTCTAAATGAAAAGTCCGATTCGAATAATTTACTGATAAATTTAAATGTACATAATCAAACTTTATAATGAAACTATTTAATTAATTATGATTAATATTATCGTGATACGAATGTCATCTTTCGATTCTACTTGTGTTTTATTTATAAATTTAAATAAAAAACAGATATCGTGATTACCTACAATAACCATTATATAAAAAAATGTTGTTTTTCACTTTTTTCTGTTATTTTTCAAATGGTTTCAAATATTATTCTTTTTTAATTTTTATTACCATACGCTGATCTTTTCGAATTGGTCTAGAAATCGTAGAAAACGTTATTAATGATTAAATACATTTCTGAATAAACATAATAAAAGTTATTTTGCTTTAAATTTAAGAACAGATTAAATAATTAAGTTGGAAAGATTTCATATCTCGAATTTGACATTCTAATCTTTGTTTGTGTCAAATGTTTTATGTTTAAAGAATTTTATATCAGTTTCTGGAAAATAGGGCATTCCCGTGAGACGCTTGATCATCGAAGGCGCCCTTTTTCCCAGAAAAAAAAATGGACAGCTAACACTTTCAAATTGCAATCCCAAAGAGATCATACTTTCAGGGTAAAAGTTTTCAATGTAAATATAAGTTAAACCCACAAAAATGTAAAACAAAACATAACAAATACGACGCTGGTTTCTTTTCAAAAAACCAACGTAACTAGTGAATTGTTCCTAGTTTTTTCCCATTGTATTATCACCTATTCATTATAGTATTGTTGTGTTCTGGTTTGAAAGGTGTGTAAGCTAGTGTAACTACAGACGCAAGGAACATAACATCTTAGTTTCCTTGGTTGGTAGCGCATCGATATTGTAGGTGCGATATGGGCGGTTGTGATCACTTACCATTAGGTGCCCCAGTTGCCCGTCCGCCTACCTATATTATGAAAAAAGGCGAAAAAAGAGGGATTTCTCTACGAGCATGCAAAGAGTTGAAATGTTACAAAAGTGTTTCTAAATTTGAAATAATATAGTTGAAGCATGAAGTTGATAGATACAATTTGTTGCCTGGTAGCATTCGGAAATTATGGTTCCCCCACGAGTCTGGGCGTCTGCCAAAAACGGACACATCGCCCTTTGACTCGATGCAGGTAAAACAAGATTCAATTTTTAAGCAAAATAAATGCTGACTCCGTTTTACATATTCAAATTTTAATATCTGAATGCAAACGGTTGCATAAAATATATGGATATAATGAAGTGAAAAACTTTTCTTTACGCCAGTGTTTTTGCTTTAGAGAATACTTAAGTCAATTGGATTTAGAAATGAGTTTTCGTTAAAATTTAATATTATGCCAAAATTTGTAACTTTAGCTTTGCGAGTAGGATTTATAATACTTCCGACTGTTTGGCCTTGGTTCTAAATTATATTATTTTTATATTTTAAAGACTTTGGGCTATATTTTGATTACTTAATATAATATTAATATATAATAAAATATATTTTTAAACGAAGAAATAAAATAAATAATATTATCATCTCCAAGTCTCAAAGACGAAACATCTGCGTAAGATATATTGCATTGCACAAGTGTGTACCTCATGCAATTGCACTCTCTATTCTACATTTGATTACCAACGGCTTTATGTGTATTTTTAGGTATTGGACTGAACAATGTCATCTTTCTTCTAAGATTTTTTGGCAAAAACTAATCTTTTATGTATACGAGAATGGACCAAAGACCTCGAGTACTACACTGATAATTTTGCCCCTATTGCAACGAGGTAGATGTTATTTTAAATGTTCCTTCCGACAGATTTAATTTCATACTGGCTGTCTCGAAGGCAAGTTTAGACAGTGGAAAATATTTTTACCATAATACGGTGTTAGTATTAATACACTAAGTTCGTCGCACGAGAGAATAGAACACGAGAAAACAGTGTAACTTTATTAACAAATTTTGTCACCTCTCGAAGTACCCTGAAAAGGTCAAGGCTTATTTGTGGTTACTTCAATTTCAGTTGGGACTTAAGTGATGTGGTAACCTAAGTTATATAATAAGCTTATATTTACTATAAAACTTCGTGTATCTAGAATTAAAGTAGGATATTTGTTTTGTTCTAATTATAAATATTTTTCTATACTATGATGTTAGCAAATCTGCAAATGGTTATAATTATGGCAAGCTATTATTAACACAATAAAATGATGTACATAGTTAATATTGTGTACTGTTCTTCATTAGAGTTTTGGTTTTATCGTTAATTTTATCGAATAATGCACATTCATTTGTACATAAGAATATTCGCGATATTTGCTTAAGATCCATACGTTCTATGCACTGCGATAGATTATTGATGTAATCATATTATAAGCCATAGTCAAATGATAACTGAAGAAAATAACTTAAATCCTTTGTGTTCAAAAGACATTAACAGATGGTATAAGAACGCTTCAAAAACTTATGTTTTAAGTGTCGTTCGGTTGAACAAAGTTAGGTGGTTCAAAACTTCGAACTTTACGCTCTTCGTTAAAATAACTAGAAGCAGTTTATTTAATGGCGGCCAAATTTATACGATAATAGATAACGGAAAGTAAATATATCGTGATAAATAATCGAATGGAACATCCATTCGATTATTTTTGATAATATTTTGTAACTAATTTGGATTATAAATTAAAAGAAATATTCCTTTTTATTCAGTATTTTTTTTATTTTATTTTATATCATTATCACAACCTATAAACATTAAAACGATTAAAAATATTCTGTATGCAGGCATAAACATGAACGTGTTTTTAGAAGTTGTGATGTACACATTATAAAACGTATAAATAATGAAAATAAATAACTATTATTTTGTCGAACAAAATTACGATAGACTGACTCACACATTCATACTATAGAAATAAACAAAAATCTTTAACTTAAAACAGACAGACAAATACCTAATAGGACTCAGGACCTCCGGGTCTGCGGCCTTACATCAAGCCACTAGACCAACGAGGCAGTCATTGTCATATTATTATCATATTGTCGTAATATTGGCAATTATTGTCATTTTATATTTCATTCATTTTATTCAAATTGATCTTGGTTGTTTCGTTATAAATATATTGGGTAAAAGCTCACATAGTTTCATCGTCCTATAAATTTTAAGCGTTTGTTGAGGGATGGGTCCTGTTTTATTTTATATAATTTATCTTATTACTTGCTGTTTAAGTCTTAACAAATAAATTCCTGCTACGTTTGTCAAAATTTAATTGGTTTTTTAGTCTCGGCCACACCGTTTGTTGTCCTTTTGTCTTCTACATCGTTCTTGACATTGGCGAAATAATCTGTACTCCGCTACAACTAAAATATATAAAGGTAAGAATTGAATTGTTTTCTCTGTTATATATATATTTATAACTAATCATCTAGCGGTCGAAGTTATTTTTATTACGAGTTTTCAAAATCCAATCACATATACCAAAGTTTTTATTGCTATTTATTTGTCTTTTGCTTCAAGAAAACAGCTTGGGATGTGAAATTTAACACCAGCACTGTGAAATAAATTAATAAGATGCAAATCGTTGTTTGCAACTTATGCAGAAACTTTTTGACCAGAAGTGATGTAATTACGGTTCGTAACAATAATTATGAAAATTCTCCTAAATACGAGTACTAACTAGGGACCTTGTTACCATATACTAAACATTATGTACAAAATGTTTCGATCGCAAACGTGCACAATAAAGTACTTAAGTTATTATTATATATCAGACGAATTCACAGTCAAAGCATATTCTTACTAACTAGCATATGTGTACTTCTTTCAAATAACGAATCACTCACACAGACGCGACATTCATAACGTTGAATACGTTTATTCTTCCACGACTGCCGCCCCCGGTAAAGTCACATCTGACTTTCATTCAATTACTTTTGTAGACGTACTATATCTTTTTACAGTTGTTTTTACTTCTATAATTTGTCCCATCTTATGTCAAGGAAATGTTGTTTAAAAAAGACGGTATTTGCAGCGGAAAATGTAAATATTCATCTCTCATTTCAAAATAATGTCTTTGTGTCATTTGCAGTCGGAACAAGACCATAAAATATAATAGTGCAAAAGATTTTTTTTAAAGATTTAACACCCCGCCTTATTGCCTCCACTGGTAGGAGGGCTAGTTAATTTTTCGCCTAGTGGAATGGAATTGTATTTTAACGAGGAAATTCTTGTATTCTCGCTATCTTTCCACGCGCTCATGATTTATCAAGTTATTATTTTGAAAAAATATATATCTGCATGTGTTTAATAAGATGAAAACCTACTCACATAATTTTATTTTAATAGTTGATTTAATAGAGATTAAATAGAGTTTAAATCAAAAATTTAACTAACGATTTTGGTGTTACTCTGTACTTATTATATAATTACGCATAAATAAGTGGTTTCAAGATTTTTGCTTTCTTCCTTAGGTTTTATTTGCTTATAATAGGTAGACAGACAGATAAATGGGATACCTTATGGTAAGTGAACACTACCCATAGTCATTGGCGGGTGGGCAATGGGATTTGAGCGGGCCTTTGGAACTAAAAAGTTATAGCACTTATGCCTGAAATTACACTGGCTGAGTCACTCACTCTTCAAACTGGAATTAAACAGAATTAAGTAGTGATAGAGTGGTTGGTATCAATCCAGAGGGGCTTGTACAGAGCCTTGTCACCAAAAAAACTAAAGGCTACATTTAAAAAAATCGCTTTTCTTTAGTCAATTGCAATCATTCTCTTCAAACCGGTCATTATAGAGCTTTATGGTTATATGTTCCATATAAGACGGTTATTTCAAGGGCTTTCTTTATGCTTAAAAAGAATATGTGCCATAGTGTGCATTTAGAATGCTGATGGTTGTCTTTGAATTGTACGGAAATAGTGCAATTGACGACGACGAATGACGACAAAAACGTGTATATTTTCTTTATGAGATTTATGGGTGAGAATTTTATTGAGTGCGAATGTGTGTTGTGTGACTTCCAATAATAGAAATGTTTAAATAATATACGAGCTTTCTGAAGAAATATATAAATTTCTAGAAGAATAAATTTCTCCGTAACTTTTACGCTATCTTTTATATTTTATTTACAATAAAATTTTCACTGTCTCGTTGGTTTGATGTAATGCCGCAGACCCGGAGGTCCTGGGTTCAATTCCCAGATCGGGCCAATAAAAAGTTATTGGGTTTTTCTATCAGAAAAGTCTCAGTAGCAGCCCGTAGTCTGGAAACTGGAAGTGTATACACTACCGTGTCTCGGAAAGCACGTAAAGCCGTTGGTCCTGCGCCTGAACTCTTTCCGGTCATGTCGAATTGCCCTCCCATCGGATTATGAGGGTGCACCTGTATTTACGCTCGCACTTGTGCACTATAATATCTCCTGCATAGTTGGCTAATCTCTCTTGAGATAGGGACATTATTTTTATTATTATTATTATAAAATTTTCATCGTTTATTTAGTAGTTATAGTTAAAATTTTATTATTTCTCCTTGTAGAATTTAACCACTTCAATATGCTACAGTCGCACAGGTGTGCTTGAGTTGTTTCTCTGACATAATATTGAAAAGTCTTTATAACCCATCTTAAAATTCAATAAAGCTATACACTAAAGAAAATAACCTGTATATTTTCGTACAATATCAAGATTAGTTTATACGCTTAAAATTGCTGATGTCTTGTAAGCACGAATATGAAATATGGCAGGTATTCCAAATTTTTATGAATTTAATTTTCTTCATGTTCGGTGGTTTTTATCCTGACATAGTGAAGTAGCTCGGTGAAATGCAGTTTCAAAAGTTGTTCTTAAAGAAAAAAGAAGGATTTTGCTTAGTAGTACTATCATCATCATTACCATCCTCTCTCCTTTATTTCATTTATTCAGGGCTAGCTCAGTGTATTTTATAACTTTGCAAAGAAAAAAAGCGTATTCATGGGCTATTAATTACTTTATCCGATCCGAATGGAAATGGATCGGATAAATCTTGAGTAGATAACCAGACCACATATCCAAGTCAGCCATAAATTGGAACCATCAAGACAAGAAAACTCTGGCGCTTGATATAGTCGTTGACCACACGTATATTTCCAGCGCCAACCTTCTAAATAAATGCTATAAACTATATTATGCCACTCTTCTAGCACACGTGGGGAAAAAGAATGGTAAAGAAGAAGAACTACTCATAAGTATTTTTGTGGATGATCTGTAGCTGATAATATTGATAATATCCTGGGACATTATTCACACACGGCCATCTGATCCCAAGCTAAGCAGAGCTTGTACTATGGAAACCAGATAACTGATATACTACATATACTACTTTTCTTTTGTAAATACATACTTATATAGATAATTACACCCAGACTTAGGACAAACAGACATGCCCATGCACACAAATGTCTGTCCTGGGTGGGAATCGAGCCCACAACCTTCGGCGTTAAAGGCAAGTATTTACCAACCTTGCCAACCGGCCCGTCCGATTACCATTCAAGTTAAAATATTCTATCTGATTCTTCTCGAGAAAATCTATATTTTGAATCGATGGTACCTTTAAATTACATACAAAAACGCTTTTGTCAATTATAATAAAAAAAAAACATTCTTATTTGTTTATTCTGTAAATTAGTCGGGACTAATCCACAAAAACCGATCATTAACATAAACAAAACTAAAGTACTCAAAATAACTTCTTGTATTTTTTACCGACTAATTTGAACTGATCGATACTAAATTTGTACAGAATGGCAATGTGTTCACAGCTTAGGCTACTTACGTAGATAGTTTATGCGAGGGCTGAAGACGTCAAAGTTACACAATATTTGAAGAAGTTTCCTTCGTCAGAGATCGTTAGCTTATATCATGATATATACCAGAAAGTGCACTTATGTTTGTGTCGTTAAAAGTCAAGTTAAAATATTTACTTGTTTTATATACAAAAATGGAGATTGATATATCTGTTTCAGATTTAATCGAATCGAGTATATTGTTCACCATCTGATGATAGTTCTTCACTTCAATTATATATGTTTAAAACCCTCACGCATACAAAAACAAAACACAGTAAAAAAGTACTTATTACTTACGACAAACTTCTTTGATCATAAATTATCATAATTACATTGTGGAAGGTCGTGGAAAACTGTTTTCTTAAATTATATAGTGCAGGAGGTTGACTTATAGTAAAATTCTTTACAAAAATGACTTCTAGTCAAATTTAGTAGCAATCAAAGTTTGAGTTTACGTTAAATGAAAACAATAAATATTTAGATTTTCAAAATATTAGTAAAAGTCATACACCATCCTTGAAATGGATGACATGGTTTTTAATATTAAAGATGAATAAATAATAATTATAATATTAATGTCTTAAAAAGGACTATAGATTCGTCAATATGTATGAATCTTATAGACATGTCAAGTTAAATATTTAAAAAAAAATTATATAGAATTAATTGGAACCTTACAAAATTGGGCAGAGAGCCAATACTTAATAAATTACAAGAAATAAAAAAGTGTAAAGTTTTTTTAATACATAACCAGAAATATTATTATGAGTAAAGAAAAATATGTTTTTATTACATAAATATGAATGATTTCGTTGACCCAAATCGGTAACTAGGTGAGTGACTGGCGGTCGTATAAGTCATTAATCACACTTTTACCCCTTCATCCCGCAAATCCGTAAAAAACCTTTAATGCCAGTGATGACACTCGTAATCTGGAAAATATATTTAATTACCTTTAATTTGATTCAGTCATATTTTTTTTCTAATTTATGAATAAAATTATTATAGAGTATTCATGAAATACACACATATACAAATACTTATTAAGTATTTACATAAGTAAAGCAGTACGCACACACACATAATTCAACTCTTTCCTCTATACTTACATATATATTATGTTGTAACATAATAGTTCAAAGCTGGTGTTGATATATCTTATGTTATTTGAATTACATGTATTGTGGTTTCAAAACTTTTTTTTCACAATTATTTCCAATAAACTTATATAAGAGTAGAATGTTATGAAGCTTAAGCTATGTTTACCGTAATTTAGTCTTAAAAGTATTAATTATTGATTATATGTTTTTCTAATTTTTGAACATCAGTTAGCCTAAATGTTTTGTAAGAACGTAATTGAGTGCTATCCTGTAGGTAAAATTACTAGTATTCCATATTTTAAAATTTTATAAGCCAATCTCAATTATGTTTTTCTTATAAGTTTTGTTTAAGGCGATCTGTAGTCACAAGCACTCATAGTTCATTTGAGTGGACATTGCTTATTGAGACAGAAAATATTCAATGAGAACCCTTTTATTTTTAGAAAAAAACGATTGTCCTTATAAATAGTCCAGTGCACGATATCGACATGTTGAATATCATTCCATCATCATTACTTTATCTATCATACGCTGTCAGGCAACAAATAGAGGGACACGAGATGAGGCATATACTGTAATAAATTGCATTAAATATTTCCCTTCTCCTTCCTTCATTCCTTCTCCGTTATATTAAGGATATTATGAATGATGTGTTTGTCAAAAATAAACACGATAACAATACCTTTATCTGGTTCTAATATAAACATGAACTAATCTTCACCTGAGTGAAGTCCGAACACGGCAGACACTCTTAGATCAGATTAGGCAATTATGAAAGTAATGTACTCGTATATGTAAATTGCACAATTGTGTGAATTCTTGTTCACTAATATTCTAATCCAAAAAGATGGCAATCCGTTATAACTGGAGAGAACTGGCGATGGACTCACGTTCTGAGCAAGGCACGAGTAATACAGCCAACTTCCTATCTTCTTGCTGCTAGTAGCATTTATCGACAGACGAACGATTGTTAAGTAAATTGAATTGTCTTTGAACAAAAAATCGCGACAATTGGAACTTTAGTCAACACAGATAAAGGTAGAAAGGAAAATCAAATTATTCATAATTCAGACAAAAAATATAACATGTATATAACCACGTGTAGATGAATCAAGTAAAGACTAAATCAGAGTAATGACAAGTCAGGAAATTGGGGAAATAAGATCCAAGGAACGCGATTACGGGCACCTCGATCCGTGTTTCAGAATTCCATTCCGTAATTCTAAATCGAATAAGATATTGAGACGGCGTTTTGTCCTGATTTTGTTATCGCACATTTTCGTCACATGCGTGTATTCGGATGTGATGAAGTATATAAAAAAGGTATATCCGACTAGATTTTATCAATCCTGATTTCTTTACATGTTTTCTACGCGTAGTTTTTCAAATAGAGTCGAAATTCTTTGAGCCTTAATATATGATAAAAATGTTTGTTTCAGATGAATATATTATTGTAAAAATATGTATTTGAAATTTTATTTCGGTTAATTTAACATTGGTCCTTATAAAGCTTAATATTAGGTAAAATCTTCATTCTTTGAAAAATATTGTTTTAAGACCAATGCATCAGAGTTTTAAGTAATACCGATTTCACTTCGTTACTTAACCACTACATTAGTGATGATGGCATTAAGAATTTTATTTGATTGCGAGTCAAGGGCTTCTACCACATTGTTAACTTAAATATCAAAACTTAATAAATTATCCTGATCTAGATAGTACAGCAACTTATACTGAACATAATATAATAGCGTATAGTAGCTTTTCTCTCACTCTCATAATCTGACTAGACCAGAAATTATTCCAGTAAAAGACCAATAGCTTTAAGTGGTTTTCGAAGCAATACTGCTAACTTTCGAACTCTGACTGCTGTAAAAGTTTTTTTGAAAAAACACCCAATAACTTTTTCGTTATTCAACTTGGGGCTTAATCCCAGAACTTTAGGTTCTGCAACCTTATAAGCGACCTACTAGGCCAAAGAGCCAGAGACCAAAAATGTGGCGAGCTTAAAAAGGGGTAATTAAATTTGGACCAATTCATGACCAACATCGTGTACTAAGCTGCCAAAAATTCAAACCGATGTGAATCAGTGGACATAACATATAGTCACCGTACTTAACCCACGCGACCCGATCCGCAGTTTTATTAAAACGTTCCACGCAGAGCTCAGTATAGATAGAGATGGAAGGAATTTAATGTTACTACTTGATTTTATTTCTTCGTGTGATATCTTTGCTTGGGTTGAATTTTCACAGTGAACACAACTAACTTGTAAATTGGTGAATTATTATTGTATGTCGATAGAGAAAGTAGGCAATAATATTATTGCAAATGTATTGCAAAGCTTGGATTTCAATTAGTATGTGCCTTGCATGTACTCTAATTATAATTTCGTATAACAAGGAAAAAATATAATCGATTTTGGATACCGGTTATGCAGTTGGTGCTTAGCAACATTAACGTAAAATATTGGAATAAAATAACACTATCTGTCCATTATTAAATATTGTGTCAATTAAATGAATTTAACAAATTATCAATCCGATGCAGTTTCAACTACTTCATTTAAAAACCGCTTAATTTTTATTAAAAGTCATTTAATCCTACAAAAATTAAGTAATTTTATGTTTTTGAAAAACTCAAATTTCGAGGTTCTAAAGTTGGCAGTGTTACATTAAATTTTTAGGTGATCTGTCATCGGTCGGATTGTCAACCCCACGAATTGAGAAATTGAGATATGAGAGCAAGAGAAGAGATAATCCTACTATTTTTGCGCAAATGTTTATTCTCTACGATATATCTCGCGTTAATTGCTAGTTTTTGTGATTAGAGTAAATAATCATATTTTTGTAAGTAAAAAAATAAATAAAACTTTTATTTTTGTTTACAATTATTTGTTCAATTCTAAAATATTCTTAGTTCTTTGCACTATAGTAATCTGCGGGGACTTTAATATGAATGACAGTTTTCACTAGCCGCGTCCACGCTTGTTCTATTTTGTTTCGCGTTTTTGTGGGGGCTTTAATAATTCGTAACAGTGTTGAATTTATGTAAAATAAAAATTGGGTTTAGAATATATTAATAATGTTTTATCGTCTAAGTATATGCAATTAAAATTTTATTTTTATTTTGTTGTATGTATATAACAGTAAGAATATTCAAAGTATTCGTTGTAATTATTTAGATATTTTATAAAAGACGTGTAAAGTATTACGTGTTGCATATATGAGGTGAGACACCTGTCCGTGCGTTTACCCAGTCATAAAAATCATTAACTATATATTTAATTTCTCTTACTTTAGTTGCAATAGCATGTTACTACCGTTTTTTTATTGACATACTATTAATACCAACTAAATAATATACATCCAATTTTAATTTTTAAATTTTATTTAATAAAAAAGCCGAGATGGCCCAGTGGTAAGAACGCGTGAATCTTAACCGATGATCGTGGGTTCAAACCCGGGTAAGCACCACTGAATTTTCATGTGCTTAATTTGTGATTATAATTCATCTCGTGCTTTACGGTGAAGGAAAACATCGTGAGGAAACCTGCATGTGTCTAATTTCATTGAAATTCTGCCACATGTGAATTCCACCAACCCGCATTGGAGCAGCGTGGTGGAATAAGCTCCAAACCTTCTCCTCAAAAAGAGGAGAGGAGGCCTATAGCCCAGCAGTGGGACTTTCACAGGCTGTTACAGAAAAAAGGTCATTATTAACATTAATATATTTTTTTAAATCAAATTGAAAAATTCCCCCGATCTCTTCTCGACGCAAAGCTGCCAATAACATAGTCCGCGATTCCGCGCTATACGCAATGGACAACCTTTGCGCCAAATAAGACCTTTTTTTTTTGTTGTCGAGGAGGAAAGGCGTTTACGCCTACCGGCTTTCGCATGCTACCGTGAAACGCCAAATAAGACCTAGAGCGACTGCCAAATTTTTTTATTACAATAGGTATGTTAGTCGTAATAGTTATTAGTATAATTAAAACAAACAAGTAATAATAATTAATGTAATAATTAATTAAATATATAAAAAATAGAGTAAAAACTTGAATGTGAATCAACCTGGTCTATTATATTTATATTTTTATTAGTGGGGGTAGGCAAGGAAAAAAATACACGTGAGACGCTCAATTAACATATAATTGCAATATGTCACGAAACTGGTTTTTTCTGTCAATTTATTTCCAGTATATACACATACACATCACATCTCAAAAACTTGGATTAATTATGACAAGGACATTTTTTGCTTCTCCGATGAGAAATTTCGAACATTTATTTTAAAGGTTTGTGTTATATTGAAATGGAAAAAGTTAATCGAGTTAATCTTCGTTTCCTTAAGCTTACCACGGTTGTTGAATTATTTCAAACAAGTCGATAGGTCGGTTGCCGCCACTTTGTCCCTACTTAATACGCATCAAACTGCTTTATTTATTAATTCTAAGCACATACTTCGCGCTCATGTTTTTTATATAGATAGACTGTTTCAGATACGATGATTACGACATTTTTCGTGAACGCACGAAGCACGAAATAAACACATAAAAAGTACGCGAAAAAATTTATATTAATTAATAAATTATATTAAAATGACTGTTCATAGCTTCAAATTAATTGTATTAACATTTTTTATATGCTTAGTGTTTTAAAAATTTAAATAGATTAGAAACCAAACACACTTCTACACACAACACACAGAAATGCCTGGCTTTATTTGCCGCTAAATAATTCTCATCTAATTTTTTATTTGCTTTAAAAAACGTTTGATCAATGTTTTCTATTCGTGGAATTTTTGAAGAGTATTTTTATTCAGAATACTCGGCTAAAGGATTATTTTTTTAACTTTTTTGCTTATTTTGTTGTAACTTATTTGCATACTATATTTTTTCGAATGTATTATTTTTCCTTCAATAATTTAATTAATATAATATCAAAATAATATTTATATATAAAAAAAAGTAACAAACTCAGGCTGTAGGTCACAAATAATAATTAATTGGTTAATATTTCGGAACACAACGAAAGATTATTAAGTTTCAATCTTATCATTAATTTATATCATGATCGTTGGTGAAGTAATATCGTAAAGATGATCAACAAAAAAACATATTTCATTCATTTATTAACAAAGAGACATAAATACAACTCGGGTAAATCCTGACAGATCTACCTTTGTTTATCCGCCAATCTGCAATAAGGCATAATAGGTTGAACTGCGTATAACATTGTAAGACTAGCTGCCCGCCCTGACGAATAAAATAAGGATTTCATAGAGATATTTTTGAACCAATAATATATAAACATTACCCTTTTTTTTCTTTTTTTTTTTACGCAGTGGAATCCTTCAGAAAGGTATTCAGCGCTCATGGGGGGGAACTGAGTTATGTGGGATTATTACCCACTAAAACCACTGCGATGGCCGTCCTCGGTACGGATCGGAGAGGCTGCGGGATCGTGTTGATATAACGCATCCGCGGCCTCTCCCGTGCTGTGCTCCGCTCGTGGCTCATCGGAGCTCTCCTCAGGGAATAAACATTACCCAACCCAACTATTCACCCGTATCGCGCTCTTGCATCGTACAACAATCTTAATATTTATAACCATTCCAAAAAAAACACTAAAAATTCCAATAATATACTACATAAAAAATTAAAATTAACATATTATAACATAATAAATAACATATTATATATTTTAATAAGGATTAATAGTTTAAAACAATTAAACGAAATTAAAGTTGTCGTTATTTTTATAACACAAATGAGTTATCTATAAAGATAGATGATATGGTACGCTGTCAGTCTGTCTTCCTGTAGATTGACTGATGTCCGACCTGAAACTAAAATAATGTGTGTTTCTTATCAATAAGCTTATAAGTTTTTGTGTGAATCCAGAAAAAATAATCGTATAAACTTACCTCTTTATAGTAAAACTATCATTTCATCTAGCAGTAAAATTTTAAAAGGGTAGAACCACTGGCTAGTTCACGTATATTTTACCGAAAGATTGTGGGTTCAAGCCCGGGGGATCAAAACTGAGTTATATATTATAGCTTGCGTTAAATTTGTATTTATATTTCATCCCTTGTTCAGCATTGAAGGAAAACTTTATAAGGAAACCTGCATGTTGTCGGATTAAATTAATCCACACATCAAACACATGTGTATCCACTAACCCGCATCGGAGCAGCGTATGCTCCGACCCCTTATCTTCTTAAGAAGGGGCCTTAATCACTGTGAGACATTTAAAGACGGTAAAAGTTCTTTTTTTTTTACTTTTAATTTAATATTTATTAAAATTAGTAAAAATTATGGTAAAAAGTTTAAGTGGCTCGGTCACGAGGTCGTCAGTATTTTTAAAAAGTTTTAATAATTGACCTCTTTGTCCAAAAACCTTCAAGACACTCTTCCAGCTAGGCAAGATATTTTAAACATAAAACTTCACGTCCCCACAAATGGAAAACAAATGCATTATACGTCTCCCGAGGAGTTCACACAAATTGTTTAGAGGCACTGTTTGTAGATCTCTAGACGTTCTTCAGACGTGCAGAGTGCCTACACTTTGAGCTAGAATTTTATACTATAGTTTTTAAGAATCTGAACAATGCTTATTCAAAAGAAAAAACGTGTTGGTTGCTCTAGAATGTTTTTATTAAATCGTGTTAAGTGGAAATAGGATAAATTATTTATGTATTCAGATATATAATGCATTCAGAACTCGACTTCGTAATTGTACATATATATATTTCTTTAAATGATGCTCTTCTGTAATAATAAAAATCTGGTGATAAAAAAGAAATCAAATGATAATAAGGTAAATCAATAAGTTAAAACCATAAAATACATTTAAGAGTAAAAATAATAATTCACATATGTTTAAATCAACAAAAATATATATATATATACCCATAAAACGCTTAAGGTTTTGTTATCCAATTTTTATTCGATGTTATCTTTGTTTTGTTATTCGAGGTACAAGAATTCTTGGAGCACTTGACTGTAAGAATTTCCTTTATATTGGGATCTGAAAATGTAACAGGTAGATGTCGGTAGCTTGAACCTTTTGAAGATTACAGCACGTATGTGAATTGCTCGCCACATCAAATATAGCGAATACTGGTGAGGTAAAATGAAAACATGAAACACAATACTTGAAACCAATAGTGCAATTTTTCGGGACTCGAATGGAATGTGAAAATATTTAAGACTATTGAGCTATTATAAATATCAATAGTAAAACCTTTTATGTGTTCAGTATTTCGTGCATTACTCGGTGATAGGACTATGTGCTCCTCTGCATAAGTATCACCAACTCATCAGCTAAACAGCTATTTGCTGGTGCAGGTGGCCCATTTGCCCGTCCTCCCACTTATTTTCCAAATAAGAGTGTATGTTGGCTAATGTTACCGCTTACAAAATGATCGTCTGATTTTTTTAAACTAAAATTTTACTTGGTGACAGGGCTCGGTGCAAGCTCGTCCAGGGCTATTTATCGTTTATTGCTTAGAGTTGCCAGAATATTTTATGTAACTCTCTCATCTATGCAGATATCATGATATTTTTGGAAATATAAAGTATGAAATAGAACGTCATCTACTGGACATATATTGAATTGTAAATATTTTAAAATAAACTTTATATTAATGGAACAGCTTTTAAGTACAAAGGAATATTACAGTACTAAATATTTTCAGGATACTTTATAGAAGACACAATAGGTAAGTAATTGTTACAACGTCTATAGGCGTTCACTGTCCCAGAAAGTGTTAATTATGCTACCAAGGAAGAGTCTTAAAAGATAAATTTATTTTTATTTTTCAACGAAATAAGATAGAAAATATTTGTATAGTATTATAACATTCGTTGACAGTACAGAAAACTGTATACCGTTTAAGCGCTCGAGAATTGAGCGATCCCACTGGAAGCAGCTTCTCAAAATAAATTGCGGAAATTCCAGTTAAAAATTTACTTTTTTGGTCATGTATGGACTATGTGATAATAATAATAATAATAATAATGTCCTCCAGACCGATTTCGGCCACGGCGGCCAATCTCAAAAGAGATTAGCCAACTACGCAGGAGATATTATAGTGCACAAATGTGTGCGCAAACACAGGTGCACTCTCTATTCCTTAACTCTCATAAACAGATGGGACGACAATCCGACACGACCGGAAAGAGTTCAGGCGCAGGACCAACGGCTTTACGTGCTTTCCGAGGCACGGAAGTGAACACACTTCCAACTTCCAGACTCCGGGCTGCTACTGAGAATTTTCTGACAGAAAAACCCAATAACCTTTTATTGGCCCAACCTGGGAATTGAACCCAGGACCTCCGAGTCTGCGGCCTTACATCAAGCGACTAGACCAACGAGGCAGTCACTATGTGATATATTGACTATGTAAAGATTAGTTAATATTACTCATAATGTAAAATTCTATGGACTGTGGTGATAACTTACCAGCAGGTGGCTTATTTACCGATTGAAAAAAAAAATTAATACTGCATTAGAGAAATGGCTAGTCTCAATCTAGTCTGGCTGCCATGACTTCAATCGTTTAGTCGACATTAGAGATGAAATGAAATGAATTAGCACATGAAAATTCAGTGGTGCTTGCCCGGGTTTGAACCCACGATCATCGATTAAGATTCAAGCGGTCTTACCACTGGGCCATCATTAGAGATACAGTAGCATACGATTAAGTCCTCATTTTTAGCAAGATATACTTTATCAGAATCATTTTTAGCCTGGTACTAATTTCTTCTTAATTTTACAAGACAAAATAAAGAAAACGAAATTGTTCATGCAATAAAAAAAACATTTAGTCTGCATTTCGCACAAATAATACAATTATACTGACTTTATACATTCAACGTAAATCAATTTGTTTGCTTGAAAATAATTGGATTCGGTTTCCAGTAAGTCTAATGCCTATTTAGCCTTCCACGAATATAATGTTTTATTAGGAGCACATAAATTGGATTATAATTTATATTTCAATATAAAATGCTTAGTATTATTAAAATTGTTTTCTATAAATGGATTCTCGAAAATAGTTCATAAAGCTAAAATGACCTAAGTTGGAATAGAGCTCGGATTTCGAATCTAAATTTCAACCGTAATAAAGGTAACTATATGTTTGACCTTTCAAAGGATTTCGATTTCAATCCTGTAAGGTAAAACAAGGGACCAGCCTAAAAAGATCTCTATTCAGAAAACTAATTTGGAATTCAGTAGAGAAACATAAGGGAACAGAAGTTACCATGTGTCAATGTACATTGGTCCATTATCGGTACATCGGTAACACCTGCCACACTATTTACTTTACGATATATCAATTTTTTGTGCGAATCAGTAGTGCTTGGCAGTTATATGTGTTACAATCGATCAAAATGTATGTATAATCGCTAAAATAGAATTGCTCGTAGTGAAAATGACGAAAATTATGGATATGACGATATTTTTGTAAAAATTCTATAGACTAGTATCTAAGGACTAATTATAAGCCATCTGTAAAGTTTAACCTAGTTTTAGGGCTTCGTATATTCGATGAAACCTTTACTTTTGTACACCTTTGAGCCTGTCCGCTTATCATGTGGCTGATGATGTGAGTAATAATTAAAAATATTATATATACATACTTAGATGACCCAAATAAGCTTCATAGCGAAAATAAACTATTTTAATAAGGATTATTAATCCTAAAGCGAAAAAGTTTTTACATAAACAAATATAACGTTTAGTTTTAGAAATACGGACGGAAAGTTTTATAAATAATTTTCGCGAAGTTGGAACAGCGAGACAGAAAATTATATATTTTTAATCTTAATAATAAGCCTTTTTGTAATTTACATATTTTTCAATTTACAATAATTAATAAATATTTATAATTTATGTATATTTTTTTAGAGGTAAAACTATTATTGATTTTCCATTTATACTTATTTTATAAAACTTACCCATGAATTTCTTACCAGTATTATTTGACTTTTATTCCACTGAATACAAAACAAACAAAGTAACATTCGAAACGTATTTGCTTTGCACGTGTTTATTTTCATTGTAAGTTTTAGTTAGTATTTACTCTCCTGACAGTTCACGGTTATATTGTCAACCATTTGTTTACATCGGTTATCACACAGAGCTACGATTTTCCGTTTCCAAAATAATTAGAAGTCAAATTGTTTCATTTAAAACACCTATTAACCACTTATTACCAGAAGACATTATGAGTAAATTAGATGAAAACACAGCTATTATATGCCAAGCATAACATCTTCGATTAACGTAACAGCCTGTGAATGTCCCACTGCTGGGCTAAGGTCTCCTCTCCTCTTTTTGAGGAGAAGGTTTGGAGCTTATTCCACCACGCTGCTCCAATGCGGGTTGGTGGAATACACATGTGGCAGAATTTCAGTGAAATTTGACACATGCAGGTTTCCTCACGATGTTTTCCTTCACCGTAAAGCACGAGATGAATTATAATTACAAATTAAGCACATGAAAATTCAGTGGTGCTTCCCGGGTTTACGGGTTACGATTCACGCGTTCTTACCACTGGACCATCTCGGCTTTTCTCTTCGATTAATATATCTATGATTTTTTATCTTGCTGCCATAAAGATCTTCACGCTTTGCCTTATTAGGGGTAGATAAATATGATGGAATATTCTTTACCCTTATAGGATTACTATCATGATTTTCTGTCCGTCTATTACAGTAAATTACATAAACATATAATTTATCTGTTGGAACGAGGTACTAACTACAGACGTATAGCATAATTGACTGATTTCCATTACTGTTGTTCATACTGCAGTAAAAATGATTTCAAAAGATTTATATCATCTAAAATAAAATAAAACGGCTAGCTTTGAGGGAAAAAATTTGTTCTTTTTATATAATATATCCTTTTTATCGTTGAAAATACTAAGTCTGTAAAGTTCTACGGAAACGCACTTACTGAACACTCGCCACGCGAGCGTTTTCCAGGTTTTATATATACTTTATACATATAATACACTCAGATGGTCTTTAAAGAAACTTATCCCAGTGACCAAGATCGCGAGTACTGAAATATAATGTACAGTAATATCCAAGGTATTGAGAATCGTTCAACAAAGACGATATAACTTGAAAAAAAAAACGATCACTTCACAGTTTTACATAAACCTTAAACTCTTACTGTATTTTTCTAAAAAAAACAGTTTGTGCATTATCATTTAGATTCTACAGCGGAAGTTTCTTAAGGATTTGTTTAAGTCCACAGAACAGTCTTCAGGATGGTTTTACCTTGTTTTATTAAGGAATAGCTATGTACCACAGTTTTAAAGGTATTTTATTATACAAAGAATTATAAAAAATCTAATACCTAACAATACGGAAGCTAAGTAACAGTTTTTCAACACTTTAATAATTCTTTAGTCATTATATTATGTACCTATATATAATATAATGCCGAGTGAGCCGAGATGGTCCAGTGGTAAGAACGCGTGAATTATATTCGTTGATCAAGGGTTGAAGCCCGGGCAAGCACCACTGAATTTTTTAATGTGCATAATTTGTTATTATAATTCATCTCGTGCTTGACGGTGAAGGAAAACACCGTGAGGAAACCTGTATATGTCGAATTTCACTGAAATTGTTTCACATGTGACATTTCACCAACCCGCATTGGAGCAGCGTAGTGGAATAAACTCCAAACCTTCTCCTAAAAAAGGGAGAGGAAGCATTAGCCCAGCATTGGGACATTACCTTTTTATATATAATATTATATACTAATTACCTAGTCTACGTCCTCTCACGCCGAGTTTACAAGCCTTTGTAACAAACTTCCTATTAATATAAAAAAGCGAAAACGAAAATATGATTTACATAACATGGTATAATGTTAAAAGATATTTTCTTCCGCCCCCAATCTATGTACTCACATTATTCCTTCATTTAGTTTTCCCCGTGAGTTCAGTCCATGATTCTCATCTCCTGTTTATCAAATATGTGTCTTCACTTATGTCACATTTAAATTTAAGTCTGCGTGTTATGTGTGTATTTGCACTTATATGTACTTAAAATAACGACAAGCAAATATGTAAAAACATACGTAAATTTTAAATAATTCCTAAAAAAATTCCTAAAGAATCTGTACGTGTAGAGTAGATCCGTGCCTTGGGTTACATTTTTTTCTTAAAGTTGTTTCTTAAAGTTCCAAATTTAATTTTTTTAAGTACAAAACTCTATGAACACATTCTAATCGGCCAGTTGTACTATTAAATACTTAACACTAATACTACCTACCACGCTATGTGCAATCTACATTATGTACTAAAAATACAAAAGTGTCTATAAGGTCCTATGTGAATAAAACGAACATAGGTTTTTATTCCCGGAATAATTCTTACTTCCGTGTATTAGGGTTCATAATTTAACATAATAATAATATCTAAAATCATAGCGTGTGTAATATTAACAACTTTGTTGCTTTAATACACGAAAGCATAAGGAAAACTTTATATTATATTCTATCATAAAGTTTGTACGACACGGTTCTACAGTAAATGTATACGTAGACATAGGTTGTATGGAAGATGCGTTTGTTTAAGTAAAATTCTCACATTGCGAGGCTTTTAGGTGATGAGATTAGAGGACGACGCCCGTGTTAATATAAGTGAGAGAATTAGATGTGTCTAAATGTTAAACACGACGCCATTTTATTTATTCTGTAGATACGGCTTGGTTTCAAACATTTATATTTCTAGGTGTAATTGAATTAGCGAGTTTTATTGTGCTTATGACAATATTATGTTGATTGTTGTTATATATAATAAATAATATATATAATAAAAAGTTAATTTTAGTTTTTATTCACTCGTTTAAGAGTTTGTAATGAATTTTATTAATAAATCTAGAAGTCAATTTCTATATTTAAAGCTCAGATCATGCTCATTAGCTGGTAATCACCAGTATAATATACTTTACAGTGCCTATGTACGAAGGTGGCTTATTTCCTAGATTGCGTTGTTAAATTAAAAATATTAAAAAATATTTTATCAATTGCATAGAATTCTCTATGTAAAATATGATGTCACTATAAAAAAATATTATGTAGTAAGAATACATAATATTACGTCGAAAATATTGTTACATAGCTGAAAGTTCCCTAGACGATAATTGAATTAAAATTCCGCATTAGACAAAAATATAACTTTTGTAAATGTAACGCGGGAAAAGTAATTCGAGCGAAAATGGCCGTGATTTTCCGTGAACGAGTGCGGTGAAACTGCTTATTTCGTGACCCGAAGTGAAACGCGTAGTGGTTTGAACTCATAATTTTAGGACTTGTGATGTTAAATTAAATTGTTATACCTTTAAGGTGCGATTTTTCAATCTTCAATTTCATTATTATGAAATGGTTTTATTTATATTTTACATTTATATTCAAGTCTTTTTTGGCCTATTTATATAATCTACGCTTTTTAAACTTTAAATTTGCAGAAATATTGTTAGGTATGTTCATATAAATGATTTTACCCAACAGTCTCATCCAAGAACAATCGCAATATTTTATTAATAATTAAACTCGCATTCTTGCAAAACCAAATCTATCAAAGGAGGGATGACAACCTGGCTTCATCCTCCAACTATTCACTGTTATGTCCCTATTATGATATGAAGAAAGGGATCCAGGCTGAAATTGTAATTTTCAAGGAGAAAATAAAGCCAACTAATTAAAACGGTGTTAAAGTTCGACCCTTGAGAGTCGTAAAAACTTCACAGAGTTAGCTTCAGGAAATGTTTCAACTTAACTAAGATGCGAGTGACGGGGAACTGAATCGATTTAATATGTAAATGGAACATTTTAAACTTTGTTCGAATTAGTAGTGAAAGAAAAACCATAAAGTTTAGCAATGTTCGAAGCAATTGAATGAAACGACCTAAGAACTCTATAACGGTAGCTGATTGATTGAGAAGATAAGCAATATTACCATTTTTACTGTTGTAAAATTGTTATTTATATGTAAAATACCTTGCGAACTAAGAAGTAATGTCCATTGTAATTACGCTGAGTCACTCACGCTTCAAACCGAAACACAACAATACCAAGTACTACTGTTTTGCGGTAGAATATCTGATGAGTTGGTGGTACCTACACAGACGACCTTGCACAAGGCCCTACCACCAGTAAATTAATAAACATTCCTTTCTAGGGTTTTCTTAAATGATTTAAGCCTGGCAGTCAGTCTCAACTGAGACTATCCCTTTTTTTGTGCACGAGTATGTATGCGTTCAAATTTTTTAACATCATTTTATAAGTGATCACCACAGCCCACGCAAATTTAACTATACCTTAATAATACGCCACCAACCTTGAAAACTCTTGTGACTGTAGTTACACTGGCTCAATTACCCTTCATACATAACAATACTAAGTATAACTATTGCTCTTTGGCGGTGGAACTGTGGAGACTAATATGTCATATCTCTAATGCCTGTAGTTACTCTAGTTCGCTCACTCTTCACACGGGAACCCAAAAATACCAAATATTGCTATTTGGCGGTAGAATATGTGGTAGGTTAGTCGTATTTACCAAACGGGTTTGAACAAAGCACTACCACCAAGTAATTGTTGTAGTAAATCGAACAAAAGACATTTGTTTTAATCTTACAGATATGGATTGTAGTTTACTAAAGTTGAACAATCAATTCATATGGATTTTATGTATGTTCCAGAACTTGTTCGAAAGTTTTCCTTAATAACTATCTGTTTGAAATAAATTCTTCCACATTAAATAAATAAAAAATATGGCAAAAATTTTGCCGTTAAGCTAGAGCTATCATATATCTTTTAATTAAATTTAAAGTTTAATATTGTTTGTCAAAATTGAAACTGATACGATTTAATTAATCTCATTGACTTAACTGAGTTCGATCAATTTCTATCGAAATTTCAGTGACGAGTTTTAGGAATTCCATAGACAATGCCATATTCCATGTAAACCCTAGCAAAATACCGTATAATTTGAGTAAATTCTATGATTAACAGCAAAAGGAAAGGCTTAGAAAGGCACACTGACAAGATATGTTACTTAGGCAGTTTGTTGAGTCCATATATTATGTCCTTTATTAGTAATTTAATTTATTTACTTTTGATTATTATTACATTTACTATGCCATTTATCAATAAGAATTTAGGAATTAGTTAGTTCACTTTAATCTCCATTATATTGCAGATTTAGCATGAATATTGGTTACTTTGTTATATGTTTATATTAAATTCGACCTTTTTATATTGTTTTTAAAATAGTAGTGAAAATGTTTTAATTATGATAAAAAATTACGACCATTACATTTTAACTGTATTATATTATTGGTGTAATCATTATATTTCCTTATTATTATTAGTATATTTTAAAAAAAAACTCATACAAAACTTTGGATTATTTTCTGATTTTTAGTCACGATGTTTAACCGTCTACTTACAATTTGAAGGCAGAATTGACAGGTTATTCGTTGCTACAAAGATTGATTGCTTTTGACTTTGATAAGCCTTTATTGGACAAGGAAAAATTGGATCAGAATAATGGTCCAATCAAGACTTGAAGATATTTAAATTGTGAATCATAAAAACTAATACTAAAGTCTCTCCAATTTTGAGGTTTGGATTTTTATAATATAAATCAGAAATGTGTCAAATCTAGACGAATAAACGAGGAGGCAAATTTTTGTAATCCTTAACTTAAAAACTACTAATTCAATACATATAAAACTTATACCAGAAGATGCAACGAGTTTCGGTGAAGGTTTAAGTATATAATATTGTTTTCTGATTTAAATTTAGAAGATTGACATGATAAATGGGATGTCAAGTTCTTGTTGCAATTAAATATATACGTCATACTCAATGAATATATAAATGCAAATAATAAATACGTATAAATATTTATTGGGGGAAAATTGCATATTTTTAAATCGTTCCAAACCACAGTTCGTTATCCAATTTTATAATTCGATTCATAAAATTGACACGTGATGAAAATCGTTTTTCGGGCTTGAAGCCTCTAGCCAAAAACTAGTTTCAGATAAAATCTCTTTACTGTATAACATTTGTATTAAAATTGGAATTGTGCCCTGTAAGGTCGCACCCCTCATTATCATTACAAACTTAGTTTTACCCCTTAATTTAGTTCCCTTAATTTTCTCTATATAGTTAGAAGGGTGCTGGAATATGGGTCGCTTTGAATAAATATCCTTTAACTTACGAGTTCCATGCATGAATATTATGTGCTAAGTCTGTATTCTAGTTACTGTAGCATTAATTTTATATGTTAAATAATAGACCAAATTGACGCTGGATTCGTATCATCAAAATATGACTTAATTTACCCTCAAATTTTTATCCGTATACCTCACATAGTTACACGAATAAATTGTCACTAACACAGATTATTTTAGATGTCCTTTCTCCTAATTTTTTGTATGTTTTTTTTTTGTCTGAATAAAATATTTATTTTATATTATAATTATTTTCCATTTTGATTAATCTGTTGAGCGATATGTATATTTTTTAAATTAATTGCTTCGTAAAAATACCCTCCTATCTTTATCTATAATTAGATCTATTTTACTAGTCTATTTATTGTACAAAATTAAGATAATTTACATTTCAAAATTCGAAATAACTTTCATGTATACCGCTCACTAATATAATGTTAAATGGAAATTCAAATCGGTGATATATTTGACACGAATGCATAATCCATACTTTTAGCGTTTCAAGCGCATTTCAGTTCTACATTACACAATGTCAATTTGATAACAGCGCTGGCATCAGTAATGTGAATTTAACAAAAGTTATATTACAACAGCTTCGTGAGATGGTATTCATAATTAAAACCATTTGTTTTAAATATTTATCATTCCGTTATTTTTTTTAATGTAAGATAAATATCATTCCTTATGATAGAAATTAAAATTTGGAATTTAATATTGTTTGAAATATGGTAATTGTCTGAGACAATAGTCCGTTTCAGATATTTTTTGTCCTCATAGATAAATTCATCATGGTCTGTGAGTTAAGTTGAAGTTAAATCCACAATGATATACATTTATTACATTAATACATTTTGTTATTTAAGAAAACAAAAGGGATTCTTGTATATCTTCAATATGCCACCAACCGTAGTAACTGATGGAAGGACAGTATTGACCTGTATTTTCACTGGCTCACTCACAATTCAAACCGGAACACAATAATACTAAGTATTGCTCTTTGGCGGTATAATATTCGACGACGAACAAAGCCCTAGTAAAAAATAAATAATGAAGTAAAGCTAAAGGTAAGTAGAATAAAAATATAAAACGGCATTACTATTTGTAATTTAGAATCTGGCACTAAGGAAACAATTATAATGAACTATATTCCCCTGTACTTTAATTGTTCACTTAAATCTTACTGATGGTCTCAATTATTATTTCCGTAAACGTTTAGTAATATGTTTTGTTATATCACTAAGTATATACGTGTCAACAAAATAAGCAATCCATTCGTACTGTAGGCCTAACTTGTTTTATATTGTAAATAATTTATTGGAGCGCCTCAGGGATAAGATAGACTCGTGTGCCATGATGGCAAACGGCATGCCTCCTCTCCTCCGCCTCTGTTTACTCCCTTGGGTGTGCGTGGCGCGCATATCATATACTTCGTTACTATAATTATTATAATAAGAAATATAATATGTTTAGATTTACTAACGTAATTCTATGTTTTGTATGTATTTTACTTCATAATTGCTTTCATGTTTTTTTTTTTGTGTGAGCACTACTGAAAAAAAGTGTAATGTTTTTAAGGTTAATTTTGTGTATGTTGTGTTTCTTCTTTCACCATAACTTTAAAATGCTTGCACAGACTTTAATGTATTGAGTATCGTTAAAATCATAACATTATACCGAGTGACAATGGTAATTTTTTTTTTTTTTAATTAATTTTGGCAGTGTATGTTAGTTTTTTAGTTGTAAGGTCATGTATTTCGTGTAAAAGTACCTGATTCTACGCAAATAGTTATAAATTTAAAACAGTACATCATCGCCATTGTATGTAAAAAACCCCTGAAGAAGAAACTATTCATAGACAACGTTGAATTTGTCTTATTACAATACCAGCGCGTAATTATATTACTTACAACCTAACAACAATAATGATTTTTCAAACAGCATAAGAAGGATGAAAGCGTTGATTTAATTTTCTTTGGAATAATTTAGAATAGATTATTTTTGAGTAAGATACATTTAGATATAATACCATAAACGGCTTATACATAATAGATTAGCTCATAGATATGGCATTACAGTTATTGAGAACTGCTCCAGTGAAATTATGATATTTTCTTCTCATTTCATCCTAAGTCGTGTACGTAAGGTAGAAAAGGAGCGAGCAATAGACGAGAATAACTTTTAAATCCAAGGTCATTTGTGGTATAGGAGATAAGTGCTATGATGTTTGAGACGGCCCGATCTTGTATACCGTTACAAATTATATTTTACTTTCAGTTTTAGTTTAACTAATTTCTTGATTATTTTCAATTAAATATGAATTGTTACTTGTTAAATTAAGAAGCTTTGAAGCATTCGGAAAATAAATCATCCCAGATATAAGAATAACGGTAAAGGAATCTTAGCTAGTATTTAATATCGCTTTTTTGCTTAATTTTTTTTCTCGCTTTTCTGGCGTTTGCTTAAATAATAACAATATCCGTAGCTGGCTAGACTCCGTTAAGAATGGCTGCCTTGACTCTCACTCAGAAGAATATTAACAACATTAATCGTATATTCGAAGGACTCGAACTAGACTAATATACAGATTCTAGGGTTTTTTTATATAGAAGTTGATTACGTAATAAAAGGATAACTCTAGCCCGTTTTTTTAGGTAGTATTTTAAACTTTTCTTTACAATGGTTGTTATCAAGAAAATAAAAAACGATACACCTATATTATTTTATTATGACATAAACAAACATTTCAAATCAATAGCTATATATGTAAAATCACATCAACTTATTTTTAAATACCATATTTACAAAATTTAATTTACAATAATAAACACAATATTTACATACTAATAGATACAGTAACAAGAATTATAGAGATTAAAATTTTGAAGACATTTTTTAATCAACACATAAATTAAAGTTGTACTTTATAATAATTTTACTTACATTTATATCACATTTCTTTACAAAATCCTTATTTATATTTACAATACTTACATATATTGTGATTGAATACTTAATTATTGTTAACAAATTATACGAATTTTAAATATATTAGCATGCGTAATAATTTTTGAAACATTTAACTATTATCTGTTTAACAAAATTAATCTTTACAACTATTAATAAAATTTAATCTATCAGAGTACATAAAATATTCATACCGGTTTCAAAGTTTTACCAAAACCTTTATCCCTTATCTTAATATATGTTAAAACATAAGCAGATTATATTATAATGGAGTAAATAATTTTATAAATCCATTTCAGTAAGAAGTCAATAAAATATTACTAGACATAAAATGTTATTACAAATATATTTTAATGTAAACAAAATAAAACAAAGCGATTTCGATAACAAAAGGTAAACAAACTCCAATATAAATGATCACAATTAACAGTACGTGTATTGTGACAATATCATGAAATAAATAAAATTAATGAAATAAGTTATTTTGGAATAAATATTTAATCTAATAAAAGAAATATTGATAGTAAAAGAATTGTAATTTTCTTATCAACAGACGGAATTGATGAAGATTGTATCAGATTCCTATAATCTTTAGCTTCGTTTTGAGATGGATAAGTATATGTCCTGTCTGTGACACTTTTGACTTCAGCAGGACAAGGTAGCAATTCAACCGGTATCTGTAACAGCGTCCTCTCGTTCTCAGCTCTTATTTTTTTTGGTTCGTCGATGTAAATATCATCAGCCTCATCACCAATGTCGTCAGGAGCATCCAAATCGTTTCTTATCTTTTCCGTATCTTCTAAATTATTATTAACACCAATTCTCTCGTAATAAGTAAGATGCGAACTCAAAGCTGGATCAGCGTTAAATTTGCAAATGAAATTCTCTAAAGACATCCGCACTTTGATACTTTTAGCTTCATGCCGGAGTTTGTGCATCCACGCCAGATGGCAATCGCAGTCAAAATCGTTCCCTGCAACAATCGGCGCCTTAATTAATCTTTAATTGAACTAATGAAGTCTTTCATCGTCTACCAGGCCTAATTGACTTTTATATTTAAATTAAGACCGTCTCGAAAACTCTGTTAAGCTGTATACTTTTACTTAAAACATTTTGTTTATAAGGGAGAGAAAATTTTAGGTTAATTATGTAACATCCTACAGAATATTTGCGCTAAAGCTAAATATATTTATTTTAATTATTAAAATGTTAATTAAACTAGACGGCTGTTAATAGCTAATAAAATGAGAAAGCGAGTTTTACATACCTTCCAAATATATAAAACTTTTTTGCGTCTTCAAGTTGTCGTAGATTGGCCGTAAATTGTCTATTGTGAATCTTTTTAATTTATTATGCCTCAAGTCTAAAGCTGATAATCCCCTGACGCCTTCAAAAAGTCCGTCTGTTAATGTGACCAATTTGTTGTGACTTAAACTCAATTTTTTCAACTGTGATAATCCGTCGAATGTTCTCTGAGCTAATATATAAATCTCATTGTAATCTAACAACAGCTCTTGCAGATTCCAGAGTTCAATAAATGTAAATGAATTAAGAACGGCTATTTTGTTCCTCCTTAAATCTAAACGTTTTAAATTAGCAAGTCCATCGAAACATTCTTTTTTTAAATCACTTATATTATTCCTATCAAGCTCAAGCTCCAATAAATTTACAAGATGTCGAAATGCTCCATCTTCAATGTCACTTATGTTGTTACTAGTCAGAAATAGTTTTTGCAATGCCGGTAGTTCATAAAAAGTATCAGTTTCAAGTTTCTTCACGCGATTTTCATCTAACGTGAGGACAGTTAGATTGGGTAAATTATAAAAAGCGTGCTTACTCAGAACAACGATCTGATTTTTAGTTAATATCATTTCTTGTACCGATGTCAAATTGACGAATGCATAACTTTCAATTTTTAAAATGGAACTGTATTTAATGCTGAAATGCTTAAGCTTTCTCAAATATCTAAGCACCTTTGTTGGCACAAAACTCAACCCTCCATCCGCTCTAACGTTAAATGCTAACGTTTCTATATTTGACTGTGAAGTAAAGTTTGGCCATAAAGGATCTGTCTTGTCTATACCGCCGTTGAATACCCAGCATTCTGTTTTAATTGCCTCGTTTATATCCTGGCTGTTTTCGCAGTAGCAGTGTACTTTCGAGTCTCGGTCGCTTATATCGCAGATGTTTGTGGTTGTTTGGACAATTTTCTCCTTTTGTTTTCTCCTATTAGCATGTAAGGAGTCTATTGCAAATAGCAACAGTAGCAAGGCAGCGGGTACCTTATGAGCCCGCATACCTTCTACCTGAAACAAAAACAAAAAACAAATATAAGAAAAAATATTTTATCAAAATTCTTTAATAATAATTACAAACTAATTTTACTTAAGCCAAAAGACTAAAGTGACGTTGTAGTGTCAGAATTTTAATTATAAATTACGTGACAAAGATCAGGAGCCAATCGAGAAATAAAATTGAAGCGAAATAATGAAATTGAATAATAAAATTGTAAATTCATTCTACCAAAAGTTTCGCATAATTTATTTCAATTCGTAACAAAAATATGCAAACCGAATCGTGACCAGGCCTAAAGGCCTATCACGTCCGGAATATTCAATAAGAACTTAACAGAAATTAAACAGGGCTAATGGAAGATTTTAACGAGATCTCATTAAAGCTTTTAATTGAAACACTTGACAAGTTACAAAGCAATATAAATGTAGTTGTTTTTTTTGTTCCTAATTACCAGTATAAGTTAGGTCTTTTAAGTTTGTTTGACGACAAAGTAAATAATTAGTCCGTAGGGGCGTTGATAATAAGCTTAATAATAAAATGTAACATTTTTTATGTTCTTCTTCCAAACATAATTTTATTACAAATTAATTATTGTAAAATAAATTTTCCTTACGGTTATCTTTTGAATTATTATTTTCAAATAATATAATTTATTAGATATTATTGATAATTAAGATTTAAGTATTAATGTATTAAAATAGTGGAATTAATAAAGAAAAAAATCTTCTTCTTCTTGCCCTTATCCCACTACGTGGGGACGGCACAACATGTTTTAGATTATAACAACGAAAACATTTCATCGAAAATTCTAACGTTATATCATGACTCGTTAAGATAAAAACAAATCTACATGCTAAAATTATAATACCAACTGTCATGACGAATGACATTAAACATAAATTATTTAAAGTACAAACTCCATATCATGAATCGCTAAAGCAAAATACAGAACAATATGATAATTTATTGATGTCATTGGTCCTATCTATGGACCACATTCGCAAACCCTTGTTCTCAAAGAGAATATCTGATAATGTCGACTTGTTAGATACAGTCGAAGTTTATCAACGGTACGAATTCGTGGTATATTATGTTGATATTTATGGAGAATATATGTATTTGTATGGGTTAAAGTCAAATATAGAATACAGCTAGCTTCCTTTAATGTGCACAATTGAAAGATATTGTACGATTATTATATATTGATATATATTTATACTTCATAATGTACTTATACTTATTTTAATTTTAAATTCTTTAAGAATACTGTAACTGAAACAAAATTTGAACTTAAAAAAAATTCTAACATTTTTTTTCTTCTGTTAGTGTATGTCTTGTATGGTTGGTTGGTAGTGTGTGTGAAGATTTTCATTAAAATCACTTACAGAGAAAATTACAAAACAATTATTAGAAAATAATAGATTCAAACTAACCCAATAATTTACAACAATTATAAATTTTACTGTTATAAATATATAAAAGAGCGTATATTACAGATAAATTCTTGAGCAGTTAAATTAATATGAATCTTCAGGACATGTGATCAACGAAATTAGCTAATACGCAAAGTTTCAAGTCGAACTAACGACACAGTTTTGTCCAACTCAATTCATTATACAGAATCGAGTCAATTTGCACATCAACCAACTATTTAACTTGGAAATGGCCCGTTAATTAACTCCGAAACTACCCCAGTTAAGCGAACAATCAAAAGAGAGGTTATAAGGGAACTGCCAATCAGCAGTTTGTGGTTGAAGGACAATTTCGTACCTTACGAACTGGTTATTTGATAAAAATATTAACTACATTTTGATCCCTCTGTGATTTTTAAATCTAGTCGTCTATCTTTCCATGTTAATTAAGTTTTAAGATTTAAAATGTATAATGTTTTCTTAATCCTTATTTTGTATACAAATTATGAAATGATTACCAATTAAAAAGGCTCTTTTTTTCAATTTCTCATTTCTCACTAATAAGATGGATCAATGGACGAAATTACTTTCGACCTTCGCCTTTCTCAATTGCTTATTTAATTTTGTCTCTGCTATTCATCTTGTACTTGGTGGTAGAAAACCTTTAAGTATTTTTCAAATTCTCTTATAGAATCTTTTCATTCCATATTAAGCATCATTAAGAATATTCATGTTCAATGTTGTCATTGAATTACATAATAAAACAAGCCAGATTATTTAACAACATTCATCTTAATAATTTATTACTTTCAGGAAGTCATATTCGTCTAGTACATAGCCCTACCTTATAAACTCATAAACAGGAAAATATATTTATATCGAATTTATATTTAATAACTTTCAGCCAGACTGTTTTTGTATCTAATTTCTTTTGTTGCTTGGTGATATTAAGTAAACGCCCTCGTTTGTCCTAAATTTGGTCAAAATATTCTTCTCTAATGTATAGAAAAAATATGAAGCTTAATCTGCTCCAAAATATTCTTCTCTAATGTATACAAAAAAATATGAAGCTTAATCAGCCCCACAGCGTTACTGTGAGTTATTGATTTACTCCAAGATGACTTTGTGGTTAAGATGGTTGAATTTACGTCATATGTGCCATATGGACGAATAAGCTCCAAACTTACTCATTGAACAAGAAATGTGCTAGTTTGCTTAGCACTAGGACAGTAAGCTGTGTTCCTTTTTGACGTGA
The DNA here is from genome assembly GCA_905147175.2 of Nymphalis urticae. Classification (NCBI taxonomy): domain Eukaryota; kingdom Metazoa; phylum Arthropoda; class Insecta; order Lepidoptera; family Nymphalidae; genus Nymphalis; species Nymphalis urticae. Next base: position 2,306,556 of record LR989999.1, on the reverse strand, counting down.
AATATCTATTGGCGCACCTTAAGGCCGACTCAGTGCATACACTGGCCCACCATACATGGCATACCATTTCCAAATAGTATGATGCTCCTATGTCGAACTTCTCCGTCGCCGCTGTTTATTCCCTTAAGTGTGCGTGATGCGTACACTATGTATTGCGTTCGTGTGCGTAAGCCTATACTAGATGCGTCACTTATATGCATAGTAATTTATTTTACTATAAATTTAATTAATTGTTTTCTTTAGTTACAAATTCCTGCATAATCATTAATTTTGATATTATTATACCGCCAAGTCCTGTAGCGGTAAAATTTTGTATACAATACTGATTACTCACTCTTTATCGGTTTTCTTTATCGTTGAACATGACTAAATTGTTATAAGGCAATTATAAATAATCCAAGATCTGCATTCAAGCATCCAAGTTTTATGTATGTTAAATAAATAAATAAGCCTTTGCATCATTGACAGATGATTTAAGCAGCATCGCGAAGACACTTGCTTTCGTAGTCAATATATTGGTAACATGATACTCATATTGCACTGGTTTGTAGGATATATAGGTTTTCTATGATTAATAAACTCAACAACAGTATACATAGCATAGAAATAGATCCTTAAATTCAATCACGGAACCTATTAATATATCTTCCTATCACACGTATCCTATACAATTAATCCGATTGTCACTTGATACCCGTCTATTACATAATACGTCCATATTACGGGCAGGTTGTGCCTCGATCGTAAAATTGTATGGCATTAAACCAGCCTAAACTCGTGCGTTCATACAAAATGCAGGCCAATAGACGCATTGCGACGCCACGCTCCTGCTCATCCGTATTAGCACGGAAGACTAGTTTGATGTTTGGGTATTTTGTGCGGTTTGTAATATATTACGGGTTAAGCCGGACCTTAATCTCTTCGGTTCGGAATAAGACGTTTGGTTTTTATAAGCTTTTTCGTACCTTACGTTCGTTGTAAAGAATAGTATTTTGAGGTAAAAATGCCGAATACCTATCATTCACGGCGAAATTTCTGCTTATTATGATTGATGTTTTCTTAAAAAAAATCCACAAGAGCAAGAGCAAAACTGCGTCAATTTATCGATGGAGAAATTGATATATGGTTGTTTAATATAAATAATAATATCGTGTCTGACAACTTGCATATTATTTTAAGAATTGACTGCAAAAAAATCTTAATTAAAAATATATATACTAAATACTAATAAAAAGTAAAACAGCTTAACAATAATTAACATGAATTCTAGGTGTCATGTAACATGCGGTAGCCAGCCATCATTATATAATAAACTATCTCAAAAGTAAGGGGGGACGGATGTTAGGTACCTTTCTGAGTTAGGTCCTTTTCTGATTCATGACAACGTATGCAAAATTTCATGATGATCGGTTGAGTAGTTAAGACGTCAAACCGTAACAAACAAACACACTCATATTCACATTTATAATATTAATTCGAATGCTGTTCAATTACGCAGAAGGATGTCACTCATATTTCAATTCCGTTGCATGTGTTGTGAACAATTTAACTTTAATATAAAATATTTTTTTCAGATAAATTGCATGTCAACGAACAAAAAATTCGATATATTTTCATTTTTCGAAGCTAAATTAATAACGCAAATAGTAAACAAGCAAATAGAATCACAGCAGAAATGTTTGTGTATAATTTTAATATGTTAAAATAAAACAACATATTTTTCTTTATAAAAAACCTGTTTTCATATTAAGAAAAAATAAACACCAAATTTTAATATAGTTTATACAAAAAGAGTTTTTACAAGCTCTTTCGAAGAATATTTTATGTCGATTCTATTCGAATTCATAAAAGATCAGCAGTGCTAGCCTGTAAGAGCTTACATCGTATCTCACTCGTAGAATATTGAATATCCTACTTACGCTGATAAGCTGTTTTGTTGTTCTTTAAATTAATAGTTAAATTAGTTATTATATTCCATGTCACATATCACTTTCTGACATTAATTTATGATCGTGTATTGCGGTGAGTTTCGAATTTATTGAAATTCAAGTAAATCAAATTAAATGTATGGAAATCAACGTACGCTTTATTACGCTGCATAATTTAATCGTACAAAATAATATAGTCTATTGTCATTGATTTATTAATTTTGTTATATCACTACCGCCCATATATATTGGCGATGTAAGAATTATTAACCATTCAAGCTTGGGAACAAATATATTACGGGCCTGTAGTTACACTGACTCACTCACCTTTAAAACCGAAAATCAACAATACTAGAATATGTGATGGGTGAGTGGTAGCAGCAGTGGGACATTTATAGGCTGTTATTTTACTTTTTTTATTACAAAAATATCAGTAACGGCTGAATATAATTTTATTTCATACAAGTAAAACCGAAGAGTTCAAGCGGAGGACCAAAGTAAGCTACTACTGATAAAATAATTTATTGAAAAAGACAAATAACTTAATAAAGGCTAGACCTGGATTCGAATCACTAACCTCTGAATCTGCATTCCTATAAGCTGCTAACTGAGCCATATTATCGGCAAATATTTTAATAGCCGTAAGTTAAAAACAAGTTGAAGCACCGTTAAAAAACTTCCCTACAATGTAACATTTTCAATTTTCCCTCACAGATGCATGACGTAATTTACCTCTTTCAGCTCAGTTTTATGGCATATAAAATTGAAACCACTATGTCGTGCAAACAATAAAACTCGCTAGGTATATCCATTTCACCAAAGAAACTTAAAAAATATTGTAATTCAAAATAAAAGTCGCGTCAAATTCAATTTAAATTGTTAAAGTTTCCAAACTAAACCAATACAATATGTATTGTGCAATAAATTCTAAGTTTTGTCATAGACCTAGCCTAACTGGTTTCTGTTATGGGGATAGTTTGATTCGAAATATGAAAATGTGTGGTAACATTGTTTATCTAAATTTATATTGGGTATGGCGATACTGATATTACTTTATGTTGTATAATGTAATGAAATAGACTCAAGATGTGAGCAATTTAGAGATATAATGTGACTTTATTTTTATACACTTAAATAATCAATTGTAATCTAGCATAATATATTTTTTATTAACAAGTAAAACATATTTAAGAATATCATAAAATGAATATTGAGTTGTAGTTTTGTTTGTTTAAGTATTTAATGAAAATTAATGAAGAAGCGTGAGCTTGGCAATTGTGTTATTGGAAAAAGTAATTTTACCTCGGGGTAAAAATTTGAACCTTCTTTTTGTATAGTAGGCTTCGAGCTTATTCCACAACACTGCTTCAAGCGGGTTAATGAATTATCGCAAAATTTGACAACACATACACATACAGGTTTTTAAACGATGGTTTTCTTCACTGTTTAGTACGAGATTATATATAAACACAAATTAAGCATATGGTAACTCGTACTTTCCCGGGTTAGAATGCGCAATATCTACTTAATAATCACCAGCTCTAACAACCGAGTTCCACTTTTGTACTCTTAATATTTTATAATCATTTTTAGTATTGAATGTTTCAGTGTGATTTTATTCCTAGAAGGTTTCGAGTAAATAATTTATATATGTATTTTATTGCAGAGAGGTTGGTAAAGTCGTATTATTTCGTAGTTAAGGGGCAATAGCATTTTATTACAGTTTTATTTGATGCGCAGTAAACGAAACGCATCTGATCCAATTCTGTTAGTATACTCTTGAGATAATTTAAAGACATCTTTACAGTAAAAGCCTGTGAATGTCCTTTTTTGAGGAGGTTTGGAGCTTATTCCACCACGCTGCTCCAATGCGGTTGGTGAAATACACATGTGGCAGAATTTCAGTGAAATTAGACACAAACAGGCTTCCTCATGAGGTTTTCTATCACCTTCAAGCACGATATGAATTATAAAAAAAAATTAAGCACATGAAAATTCAGTGGTACTTGCCCGGGTTTGAACCACTTTTTTTTTTTTTTTTTTTTTTGCTGGAAAAACGCGTTTACGCGTTTCCCCCACATGAAGTGGGGGGGTATGTGGGGCTCGCCAACGCTGAAGGCGTCGGAATACCCACTAAAAAACCAGCGGTACCCACGCCGTCTTTTCGGGGGACGCCACGGGATCGCTTGCGCATACTACCGTGACGTCCCGACGGTAGGCCCGCCTCTGCAGGCCTCCAAATTCTAAGGGGTTCTCGGGGTACAGAGACCCCCTAGCCCCGGCGACACTTACGGTGGGAGAAGAAGGTTCGCATAGCGCCGACGTCTTCTCCCCGGTCTTCTTCGGCGAAGCGAGTCAGCGGAAGCACTGTTCTCACGCTCCCGCTCCGCGGCCTCCTTCTGCGACATGACGTTTTCGCAGAAAGAGACCATCTCCTTCCAGCACCTCTCGCTACCGACCATGGCGTTTATCACGCTCGGCAACGAGAGGTCTCCGCCTACAATGGCCGCCAGGGAATGGCGCTGAGGCCCCCATGCAGCACACTCAATCAGAGTGTGACGCGCCGTGTCCGACGGCGCGCCGCACTCGTGGCAGGAGGGAGTGGCCTCCCGCCTCGCTATCCGGTGCAGATACCTACCGAAGCAACCGTGTCCGGTAAGTACCTGCGTCAGCCTGAATGTGAGTGTGCCGTGACTCCGTTCCAGCCAGCGACTCAAGTGGGGACGGACCGCCTCCACTGTCACCAGGCCTGCCGAGGGGGACCCCAGGTCCTCCTCCCACCTGCGAATCAAGGCTCGCTGGGCTAGAGCCCTGACTCGCTCCGCCTCCGCCAAACCTGGACGAACGCCGCTCGACCTCGCTTCCACCCGGAACCGGTACACTTCCGCAAGCACCTCTGCCTGGAGTTCCCAAGGCAGATCGCTCGCGAGAAGTGTCGCTGCCGTCCATGACACTGTACGGTAACCACGTATCGTTCTCACCGCTATGACTCTCTGTGGTCTCCGAAGAAGAGCCTTGTTGCGAGCGGTGAGAGCGTCCACCCAGATGGGTGCACCGTACAGTGCCATGGAACGCACCACACCAACGTATAAACGCCGGCAAGGTGTTTCCGGCCCTCCTACGTTGGGTAGAAGGCGGCCCAAGGCGGCAGCGGCATTGATGAGCTTCAGGCTGAGTTGGTCAAAGTGCTGCCCGAAGCTCCATTTTCCATCTAGAATCAGGCCCAGATACCTCATCTGGGCCTGCACCTTAATCACCGTCCCCTGGACGGTGATAGACGCCCCTCGAGGGGGACCCCGACGTGGACCGTGGAATAGGAGGGCCTCCGTTTTTGTTATGGAGACCCTCAAGCCCAGCATTCTGATCCGATCCACCGTGAGCGAAACTCCGACCTCAGCCAGGCGGGCCACCTCCTGAAAGGTACGTCCCGTCGCCGTGATGAGGGTGTCGTCCGCGTAGCACAGCACCCCCATCCCGGGAAGGACGGGTGCCCGTAGGAGCCAGTCAAAGCCAACGTTCCACAGGATTGGGCCGAGAACCGACCCCTGTGGAACGCCGCAACCTACTCGACGCCGGACAAGTCGCCCATCGCCCCCCTCCCACAGGACCACCCGATCCTGGAGGTATGCCCCCAACAGCCTTCTGAGATAGGAAGGCACCCCGTGATATCGAAGCGCCTCCTTTATTGTCCCGAAAGGAAGACTATTGAAGGCGTTCGCCACGTCCAGCGATACCGCCAGGACCACGTCCCCTCGGGCCACCGCCTCCATGGTCCGGGTCTTCAGGGTGTTCAGGGCATCGATGGTTGATCGACCTGCCCTGAACCCGAACTGAGCCTCTGAGAGACCCGGCCCCACCTCCTCGAGGTGCTGAACAAGACGGGCAGCGACAATCTTCTCGAAGAGCTTGCCCGTCTCATTCAGCAGCACAATTGGCCTGTATGCCGAAGAAGAGCTTAGTGGGCGCCCCTCCTTCGGCAACAGGACCAATTTTCCTTCCTTCCATAGCTTCGGGAACTGCCCACTGGAAAGACACTCGTCGAACAGTTCCCGAAGCCTCCCTCCTAGGTGTTCCAGGGCGTCACGCAGAACACGCCCTGGAACCCCGTCCGGACCCGGCGCTGTGGTTCTGCCCCTAAGTCGATCAAGGGCCATCTCCATCTCTCGCTCCGTGATCGGTGGTGGAGCCATATTGTGCTCTGTCATGGAGCGAGGGGCCATACATGGTGGGACGTGCTCGCCTGGGTTAGGAAATAGTTCTCCAACCAGGCGCAGGAGGAGATCTGGCGGTAGCGTTTCCGTAACAGGAGCGCCGTGTGTGCGGAACTTCCCTCGCACGCCACGATATGGGCGCCCCCACGGGTCCCTGTTCAGGCCCACCAGAAGCTCCTCTCTTGCTCTCTGCTTAGCACAACTTATCGCCTGCTGCAGCTCCTTTTTCAACTGGCGATAAGTGGCCCACAGCCGTCTTTCCAAGTCCGCGTCGAGACCGTTGCGCCTGCGACAGCGGACGTATGCCCTCCGCGCCCGGTTGCATGTTGCCCGCAGCTCTGCTATTTCGGGCGACCACCAATACACCTGACGGCGCGGTACCCTTCGCCGGGTCCTTGGCATGGCCGCATCGCACACCTCCTTTAGAGCACTGCGCATGCGGCCCGCCATCTCTTCGACGCTGGCGCCCTCCCTCCTTCCCGCGGAACCCCACCTCTGCACGATGGCAGCCTCCTTGACCAGCTCACGATTTAGCTGGCCAAGGGACCACCTCGGGAATGTGGTTGGTACCCTCAGAGGTTCCGCTGGTCTGCAGGAGTTAGAGATCTCAAATCGGATATATCTATGGTCCGACAGAGTCTCCACCTCCACCTCTACCCTCCAGTTCCTTACTCTGCGTGCTGCGACAGGGGTGGCGAACGATAGGTCCACCACGGACCCTCCCTGCTGCCGCACGCAAGTGTGCACATGCCCCCTATTAAGTAGGGACAGGCTGGAGAGTAGGGCCCACACCTGGACGGCCCTCCCTCGCGGATTCGTGGCAGGGTTTCCCCAGGCACGTGATTTTGCGTTAAAGTCACCGAGAACCACTGTCGGTTTCGGCGACTGCCTGGACACCGCAGCTCTGACAGTGCCAAGAAAGATCTCGAACTCCGCCAGGCCCCGGTTAGGGGAGAAGTACGTTCCCACAACTGTGTACTCTCCCCACCCCACCACTACGTAGCCCGAGCCCCTCTCAACGAGTGAAAGGGGGGGACCCGTTCCGCTCCGAGTGAGGATCGCCACGGTGCCATCCAAATCCCCTACCCAGTGAGGTAGGGAAGGGATGAAATAGGGCTCGCAGACCACAGCCAGGTCGATTTGCCACTCCGCCACGGACTGCAGTAGTAGGTCCTGAGCCCCGGCGCAGTGGTTGACATTCGTCTGGAGGAAGCTTAGCTTGTCTTTCATGATGACATGGCAGCTTCCTCCTCGGCTTGACGCCGTCCAACGTTATCGGTGGTCTGGGTGCCTAAGACCATCTTCCCTTTCGTGATGGGTGGGTTACACTCCCCTGACCCCATCACGTGTCCGAAAGGCCTACCGGCGTCCGTGCATACAGCGCAGCGCAATTTTCCGGTGCAGGTAGCTGACTTGTGGCCTTCGACACCACACCGGAAGCAAAGTCCCCCTCGTTCCGCCTTAGATGGGCAGAGCACCTTTGTGTGACCAAGGCCCATGCACTTGAAGCAGCGCAAAGGGCGCTGCTCCAGCACGCACACTTTGGCCGAGCTCCACCCGACTAGGAGGCGACCGGCTTCGGACAGCATTTTAGCTACTGTAATGGGGCATGTCACCCGGACCATCCCCATAAAACCGAGACCACGCTGCATATCCCCACACCTAACCGCCTCTGGGGAGCAGTCCCCTGCGCGTGCTATTGCGGCAACCACCTTTTCTTTTGTGACGAAGTCATCGAGACCCGTCACCCTGAGGTCCACCTGCTTCACAGGCCGCACAACGTTGGCAACTCCGTCCAGCACAGTGCGGAGCTTCTGGGCTAGCTTCTCCGCCTGCTCTGTCTGTGCCTTCGGGAGTTCCAAGACCCTGGCTCCCGTTGCCGACCTTCTGACCTTGAGACCACCGCAGATCCCTAGATCCTGGAGCTTGACGCCCTGCTCGGCCCGCTCCAGGATGTGGGCGTAAGTCACGCCTTTTTCCTGCGCCTCCTGCTGCAGTGTGACGATTACTGCAGCCGTTCGAGGAGCTGCCAGCTTAGGTTTGACCACTTGTGGTGCCTTAGACACTGTCAATGCGGCTGAATTGGTGACTTCTGCCGGAGTGGCAGTCTTCTTCCCCTTCTTTCCCTTTTTAACCACTGTGGACCAGGACGTCTCCTGGACCACTTGTGGCGGAATCCTCTCCGGCACAATCGTATCGCTTGACGGGTTTGCGATCGATGCCTGCGTGGCGGCTGGAGTCACCCGTTTAGGTGCGGGTGCGGATTTCGGCGGCGGGGCCAGGTGTACCGCCTGTGCGTAGGTCGGTGCTGGATTCTGCACCTCAGTCGCCCTTTTGTCCGCCGCTAGGGATGGACGAAGGATCTTTGCAGGGAGGAGACGCTCCTCAATTCCTGCTAGCCGAGCGTTAAGCATAACCCCGATTGAGGAAATAATCGAGGCTTTGAGCTCCTCCACAACTTGCGAGTCCCTTAAAGTGCTAGCTGACCCACTTGCTCCTGTCATCGTGGTCTTCATCTCGTTAAACTCACGACGGTGGGCCTTCAGTTCTGATTTAAGGCCCTCTACTTCCTTACAGAGGCGGCTATTGTCGGCGCGAAGCCGACGGGTTTCCTCCGTCTCGGTTCTTGAAGCCAGAGCATCAACAATGCTCTGGAGAGAAGAAGCCGATTGCTTCAACTTCTTGATGAGGCCACCCTTCAAGTTGCTGGACTTCTGGGCAACCTCCAGAATCAGTGCTGCATTGCGGCCAGCCACCGCACGCAGCTCTTCCGCACCCATCTTAGTGGGATCCTCTACTTGAGCCTCTGATGAAGTAGATTCTTCGGAGTCCAACACTATTTTAGGCAAATCTTTTTTGAATGCCCGACTTCGGAGCGAGCGCTCAAAAGCCACCTCCCTTGCCTCGGCGGCTTTTGCCCTCAGTTCGGCCTTAGCCCGAGCGAGGCCACTACCACGCCCCTTAGACGACGTATTGCCGCGAATAGAAGAATTGCTCTTCGCAGCCAACCTCGATTCCGTCTCCGTATCTGAGTCGGAATTAAAAATTGATAGGCCATAAGGCCGCTTTCGTCTAACCAAGGCATCGGACGACACCTCAGTGTCGACGTCCATTGCCGAAGACAACAAACAAAAGTCGAAAGCGAACGACCAAACAAAAAAAAAACAACCAACTATAACAAAAAACAAGGTCTATAAAGACCTAATTCAATACAACCAACCATTACGCGAAACAAAAGTCCATATGGCAAGCAAGAATGTCCAGATGTGTCGCATTAGAGATAACAAAGCCAGTTTACAATGCCAGATGTCGTTTAAATTCCTCAATTCGAACAATCTTATCGCACTAAGAAACACAACCTCGCTCAACGACGTCCGAACGGCAACTCCCGGGTTTGAACCACTGGATCAACTTGGGATTTAACATCTTATTAATCATAATATTTTCTTAAAGTTTACATTCGATAAAACGGCGATAGTATAATATAATATATAGAAAATAGTATCGAAAACAAATTTAAAAGAATATAAAAGTCGAGCTTGTCTCGTCAATTGTCTAAATTGAATAAACTGTACTAAAACCTTACCCGAAAGCTCTGTATCTGGTATAAGATTTAGATAAATTAGAGTAGTAGTATTTTCATTTAAGTAAGGCCGCAGACCCGGAGATCCTGGGCTCAAATCCCAGATCGGGCCAGTAAAAAGTTTTTGGGTTTTTCCGTTGAAAATCTCAGTATCTGCAACAGCCCGAAGTCTGGAAGTTGAAAGCGTGTACACTCCCGTTCCTTTGGAAAGCACGTAAAAGCTGTTAGTCCTGTGCCTGATTCTTTCCGGTCGTGTTGAAATGCCGTCATATCGGATAATGAGAGTTAGGGAATAGAGAGTTCACATGTGTTTGCGCAAAAACTGCACTATAATATCTCCTGCGTAGTTGGCTAATCTCTCTTGAGATTGGCCGCCGTGGCTGAAAATCGGTCAGGAGGGCATTATTATTATTACAAAAATATATTAATTTAGTATTGTATCTTAAATACGTATGTATGCTGTTGATTTAGTCATAGATATATACAGGGTAAAGTTTCTGGACTGTCCGTTGGGAATTCTTATTTTAGGGATAGAGCATTCTACGCTTATTCTAACTAGCAGCATTTTCAGTATGTCACGCGATAATTGTTTTAAAAAACGATAGAAATTTGGTCACAAGAAGAAATATGAGAATAGAAAACAAAATTCATTTCATTACTGACTGATCAACGCATAGCTTAAACAAAAAATATTTCGAGATTTCGAGAGTCCCTTGGTCGCTAATTGCGATATCGACATGCTGTATTTATACCACTGCTGAGCTAAGTACTCCTCTTTTTTTGAGGACAAGGTGTGAAGCCGATTTTTTTTCACTGATCTCGAGATTATGTATTAACAAAATAATATATATAAATTCACTCGTCACAACCATTGCAAAAGATTTACATGTTCCTATCAATGGTTCTTTTAAATAAAATAGATATAGTTTTATATTTCATGTCATACATATTTTATCGACTTTATGATAAATTACGTAGAGCTAAAGCAATAACTCCGCGACCAAGTGAGATACCTCAAAATATATTGACATTCTTGGGTCGTTCTACGGGCTTGAGTCGGTCTCGTTTTCTATTGTCATGACGTATAAATCATTAATAAATATTATAAAATCCATACAATATAAATTCCATTTCTAGTTCAAGAAAAGGGCGAATGAACCTCAGACATGGCCGCTATGTCAATAATGTGCTGTAAGAAACGATCCTTTTATGTTTGTTTAATTTTTCTTTACGAATAAAACATTTTATTTTTTATATACAAAGTGTATGCCATATTTTTATTTTTATTTTATGTTATCTGCGATTTTTTATATGCAAAATTTTAGAATTTTTCTTTATTTTAGTTTCGTGTACCCTGTGAAAGGAATTATAGGATTACACTCTCTTCTTATAGGAGTTTGTCTCTACGTCTTTTCAAAATATTATGCTATTTTCTCTGAATCTGATGAAACTTTTTTCATCTAAAACACATTGCCATATTACTCTTATTGAACTAGGTGAACCAATCGCATATTTTAATTGTTATTAAATGATTTATGGTATATAATATGGTATGGTATGGTATATAAGATGATTGTGGAGCGCAAATATAAAGAAAGGAAAAAATTAAAGAGATAGGATTATTATAATAAATAAATAGATATATACGTTACCTTTAAATTTTAAAGTCAAAAATAAAATAATACTGAAAACTGTAACCTAAGTCAAAGCTATCAGGGCGGGTACAGTATCCTCCTCTCATGAGTATGACTCACCCTCTTTTTTATTATCATTTTAAATAACTGAAATGTCATAATTGACAAAATCTCTTATATTCTATAATACAAAGATATTAAAGAGTATATTTCTTTGTTTTATATAATCGCATTTATTTTTTGGAAATATATTTTTAAGTTAATTTATATATTTATTGAGAAAAGTTTTTGACTTTACAGCAACACGCTAAAGGTCAATATTAATCTAGTATAATTTGATAAACAATGAAAACCAATAAACAAGTACTTCATTCAGTTTATATTAATTTAATTACAAAGTAATAACAAAATCATAATAATATGAATGATACTATAAATCAAAAATATTTCTCTTAAATATTTCATAAAATCATTGATGGTTTGGTTATAAATATCAATATTGTTGAAGACTTAGTTCGCGTTCAACACTGATGTGTAGTCGAGAATTTATTTCGTTTAGTATTATTAGGAATCGCAAAGGTTTGTTTTATTGAAAAACGAGTTTTCCTAAAATCCAAAATTAGATTTGGTATAATAACACTGTGGATTAAATCATGCAGAACATTAAGTAACTCATGTATTGTAATAATCTTATTGTTTAATTTAAGAATCGAATTTACTATACTCGTATACTATTTTAGTAGATCCCAGATCCTGGTGATGTGGAAAAATATGTACAACAAACATACTGTTATCTATATATGTATAAATAATTCTTTACGTGGATTTTATTGTATTCTTATATGTGGCAATGTATTTGGTTTTACAACAGCAGCACAGAAAGCGCACAAAATGGCTGCTAACTAGAAAAATATAAAGGAACGTTTATGTAAAAGGTTTGTACATCTTTATTAGAGACTTCATGGGTGTTAGCACACCTTTGGAAAACAAAGGCCTTCTGGCTATTTCCCTAATAACTTAAAATTAAATTTTAATACGATAATAATATTACAAATGTAATAGTTTGGATGGATGTTTGTTAGCATACATACTCGATAGCACCAGAACGACTGATTTGTTCTAGATGAAATTTTGCACAGGGATGAAATTTTATATAAAAATCTTTAATTTTTAAAGGAAAATCTATGGAATAGATTATTTAGCAGTACTGAATAATGACGAATGATGCTGCGGGTAAAGCACTAGTTATATACATACATATATATACACTTCAATAAACACAATAGAAGATAACACGCGAAGTTTGCAAAAACATTTAACATGTTTCTCCAAGAAATTTCGAGACTTGTAATTTGAGTAGGAAGGTCGAAACACTTTCATATCCTTACCTGACAGTAGATACGGTATGTTTTTATATTACGAAGGACACTAAAGAGCTGTTACTTCTGTATTTCTTTACAAGACGAATAAAAACAATTCCGGTGAGTGTATTAGAGTTCTCGATATCACTTTAAGTAGTCTAAGCTGAAGGAAAATCGTGAGAATTTCATATTGAAAAATTGAAAATGGAATAGCGATTATGATCCAATTTTTTTATATTATATTCGATATCACAGATAAATCGCTTGTTACATAGTTTGTGCTATATATTCTATATGGTAAATATAATCATAATAATAATATCCTGGGACATTATTCACACACGGCCATCTGATCCCAAATTAAGCAGAGCTTGTACTTTGGAAACCAGACAACTTATACACTTTTCTTTGGTAAATACATACTTATATAGAAAATTACACCCAGACTCAGGACAAATAGACATGTTCATGCACACAAATGTCTGTCCTGGGTGGAAATCGAACCCACAACCTTCGGCGCGATAGACCGAATCTACCAACCACGCTAACCGACTCGTCAAAATTATTTTTCTATAATTTCTTTTTCTATAATTATTACAAATATGTTCATCAACTACTAATATTACAAATTAGAAATTGAATAGAATTGTTTGTTATCCTCACGTCACGTCTTAACTGCTTAACCTATCATCATGAAATTTTGACCAGAGGTTCAGAAAAGTATAAAGTGTACCCAACACCTCTCCTCACATGCGAGAGGACTTTTATTTCAATAGAACCTATAAAACTACTCTATTATAAAAAAAGGTCCAGTTGCTCACATCTACAATATTTTTATACACAGACGCATACTTACACAATAATTCCATAAAGAAGTAGAAATCGTATGAATGATCGTTTATAAGACTTATTGTATCTGTAAATGTATTTAAACTATAATATAAACAAAATATTATATTACAAATTGTTTATATTCCAAAGTTATCTTAAGTAACAAAATATTAAGTGCGTAAAATCTTTCCAACAATATCGGATCGTAAATGAGATAATTAAAATTGTCTGAAACGCAATTTATCCAAGCAATATTAATTTCACACGAATTTCGTTTCAAGTTTAATTAATAAAATTCTTATAGAAACGATAGAAATTAATAAACAATAAGAATGTAATGTGGTCCTCGCAGAATTAAACAGAACCACCCCATCTCTGATATATCTCTGTTAGTGTTGGAAGACCCGAGAGAATTTTCGCTAAGTGTATAAATCATTCGGTCTGATAATAATCATTGTAATTAGTGTAGCAAAATATCTAGGAAGATTGTCACCTTTATTTTTTATTTCACATAATACTTAAGACTTTAAATAAATGGGTATATAATCTTAAATATGGTTTGTTCTGTGCCTTTGATTGTTCAAGTTATAGTAAAAATCTTTTTCCCAAATTTCGGCCTCGACGGCTAACCTTTAAAACTATATGTAGTACACAAGTATATACGCAAGCTCAGCCTTTAAGGCCGCCGGCCACGAAATCCTGAGATCACTCCGATTTGGGCCAATAAAAGGTTATTAGTTTAACTTATAGATAAAAGAACATGAAAATAAATAAAATGAAGAATGAAAAGCTTAGAATTAAATTACTCTGATAATATTATTGTATTTATTATCGCTGTACAGTACATATTAAGTAATTACGGCTTTACATATTAATGCATAGTAAATGATAAGGTAAGCACCAAATTCTCTTTTTCTGTCATTATTAATTTGACATTAGAAAGAAAGAGACATTGCTTAAGTAATCACCTGATAAACAATGTTTGTAAGTAGAGCCGTTACATACTAAACTTCATAAATAAATAATTGATCAGTTGTTAATGTACTTACACGACTCATAATGTTTCCATAATCTGAATTTCAGTTTACAACACTACACAGTAATATATAATTCAATAACGTTATATCTATATATCACGAGTTTACTACAAAGCTCTTATATACGAAAATCGCTAGTAAAATACATAAACGGTAATGTAAATTTCAATCAGAACATACCATCGCTAGAAATGGCTTCAAACACCTTACTTTGTCAATAGCATTAAGTTCATTATAAATTACTTCTATCGAATTTTTTTTTTAATATTTTTCAATGTAAGGTATATTATAAACTCTAAGACTATTTATAACTATTAATATATATAAAAAAATCATTATAGATTAAAATTATAGTGTTAAGTAGTTCGTATCGAAATAAAGTCAGTTTTAAAACAAAGCCGCACTCTGGTCAGTCTGGTCAACAATTGCTAGTCTTGGTTATATTAAAGTACTTTTTTCTTTAAATATTTCAATAATAATTCAGTTACTTCAAAAGTATAGTTACGATAAGTAAATATTTAAAGTAAAACTCCTCCCTTGAGGAGAAAGTTTGCATGTTATTCCATCATGCTGCTCTAATGCGTTGGTGGATAAACGTGGTAGAATTTTATCCGACATAAACAGCTTTCTTCATGATGCCTTCACTTCTGAGCGCCACAAGATTATTAATATAAATTAATCACATGAAATGTCAGCAGTACTTGCCTGATTTTGAACCCGTCATGCTCGGTTATGATTCACTTTTTTTAATATTTAGAATAAATGGGCCGTCTGATGGTAAGTGATCATCATCGCTCATAGACATTGGTGCTGGAAGAAATATTAACCGTATCTTACATTGTCAATGCACCGTCCACCTTGCAAACTAAGAAATTATATCCCTTGTGCCGGCACTCGCACTGATTCATTCGCCCTTGAAACGAACACAACAAATACTAAGTATGGTGTATAGCAATTTATATTTAGTTTTAAATTTTAGTGCAAATTAAAATTGGCATACTTTTGCTATGGAGTTTTTCCCCATTTAGTGATATGTACGTATTATGGCATTAATATTGAATACGTGTAATTCGTAATTGAACTGAAAGATGCAGTAGTTCCCTTAAAAGGTAGACTGACGATATCACTGGTAAGGGTCACGTACGTATCCGTTGGGGAGGCATTTGTCCAGCAGTAGGTGTTTTCCGCCTAATATAATGAGGATGATGACGCGTAATGCATTCAAAATGAATGATTCAATATTTGATGAATCCCCTAGTTTTATTCCCCTAGAAATATATTTTTTTCATTATATTTAAATGGAAGCTCTTAAAATATAACATAAACTACCCAATACAAAAAAATGGATTAACAATCGGCGAAGATACTAAGAAATACATGTATACATCCAAGCTGAATTTGGAACCATTTATGACGTCACTAAAAAAGTTTGGCAAATTCTATATAAAAATCAATAACGTTTTAGTGAAACAGGCGCACTGATTTAAATCCACACATGTCACTTCCACGTTTCCACTATTCTTAAGTTTCAATGGAGCAAGCAAAGACTACTTTAAAACGTTTCTCGTGAACGGAATTTTTATTCTAAGCACGTAGTCAATGTTGAGAGAGACATTAGTTAAATCGCTGGTGAAATTACAGACTAAAAATATATGATGTAAATGATAAACTCATGTGTTTTCAATGCTTATCTTATATAATATTTTCTTCAATAAGTAGCTGCTTTGTGTTCTGTTTATTGGGGATGATTATGAGCTGTATGACGACATAATACGATCCCAAAGGAGTAGCAATAAAGGTCCAACAATATGATATAACTAACTTTATAGAGCAAACATGTAAAAGCTGAATCCGCAGGGTACAGTTAATATAATTATAAATAAACTATTTATATTCATAGTACGATTTCCAAGTTGTAATTTCTGTAACTAATATAAAATTATAACAAACGCGTGAAGAACGTCGTTCTTTTATTGCGTTCTGCTAGTTTCGAAACATTTCATAAAGAATTTATATCGAATGCAATTACAAAGTCAGGTTTTTCGTAATCAAATACGCAGCACGTATTTTAAATTAAAGATTTTTTTTAAAGTTTAAATACGAGCTTGAATAGTAAAAGTATATTACGGGCAGAACTGTAGAGCTATAATTCAGTGAGAACAAACATGTAACTCCCCATAGAACACAATCGTAAAATGCCAGAAGTTGATACGCGATATTAACTGTAATATTTCCAAAATTTAAAGTATATACGCATCAAAATAGCATATCACTGTAAATCGGCATTCAACGTTTTGTTATTGATATATGTACAAAGTGTTCTTACAGAACAGCACTGCTGATCGTTACTAATGCTTTATACCTGGAGAGTTCGTATGTTTGAACAAAAGTCTCATGGACGACTAGTTCGGGTTAAATAATTCTTTATGCGTTAGGCCAGTTTATGAGGAAGGTTATAGGCTATATAGCTTCACACTACGACCCTAAGGAGTGGAGCAGTAGCCATAAACGTCGAGCTGGCAAACTAAAGGCTTGTACGTAAAGCGAGAACAACGACTGCGGCACGGGTGCGGCGCTAAATGATGAGACACATATGGTTATGTACTCATCATGCTTATGAAACATGTATTTGAATATGTAATACAGATTGTGGTTCTGTGAAATCTATACTCATACATATTTCTTATTAACAAGTTATCCAATTTATTTACACACCTTCTCAATTTCAATATATTGAACCCTAAACGATCAAAAATGTCGAATACCCTCATCGTTATTATAACTATTTCGAATATCGTTCACTTAAAAAGCCAGTTGTAAAGACTAGCCAGTTTGAAAGAAATACAAATACATATAAACGTATAAATGATGCATATATTATAGCCCTTATTATTTCACAAGTAAAGTCTAAAATGCAACAAAAGTACCTCGATTGTACCGCACGGAGCATGTTTAACATGTGGCGAATAGGGTACCCTCAAGAGCCTGCAGAATACGTAGGAACTTTGTAGCATTTTCGTCTCTATAGTTTTCACAATAAGAATTACATTCTTATACTCATTCGCAAGCCCCCACATACGAGTGCCTTTACATTTGAGAAAAGCGAATTCCTCTGAGAATGTATTATAATTTCAAGGTGCTCGCTATTTACGTTAATGACTTGCGAAAAAGTTTTTAATGACATGTTAGCGATGTATAAGCCACGTGCAGTTAAGGATTGTGACGGAACATTGTGTTGCATTTCGTAAAATAATTACTTAGTACTTGTAGCGAGCTTGATAAAGAATAATATTCACAGGGAAATTTAGAAATAATTTAATTTATGTTGTACGCTGTTTATGTCCGATAATGATTATATAAAATTTAACAATCGATATAAAACAATGATATTTGCTTATTTTAACTGATAATAAAGTTTTTAATTCGGTCTAGCTTACCACTGAAATTACACAAGACAATAAGAAAAATATATATTTTGAATAGGTAATACCTTCGACCATGAATGATCTCGAATAAAAAAAAAGTTAAAAGCACATACACATATTAAATTTAATTCGAGTAAAATTTGTAAAGTTGTTTTTGGATAAACAGTCGAAATTCCGTAAGAATACTGTACGTTTAAAAACAATTTATAATAGTTTCTGCAAAAGAACAATTTTATACATAAATAACAAAATGTAAAGAAACAGCGAACGTGTACCGGCCATAGAGAATGCGAATTCTAGGACCCATTATTCTCAAAATACAGTCTCACATTTACCGGTCGAATATGCTCCGAATGTTCTACTACTGTTATAAAAGCCGTAACAATAGATGAATGGAATAGAACCGAAAAGCAAAAAAAAGAGGAAGGCTTGAAGCATTGAGTAAAAATCGTGAAATAGCTTAATTACCTGTGCGAAAACATTTTATACCTACATATATTATTAACGATGGCAGGTTATTAAAAATAAAAAAAATAATAATTTTGAAATAGGTTGTTATAAAAAAGGTTATATGTAAAAAGTTTTTTTTTAACTCATATTTGTACAGACTTTATTAGTGTATTCTAAATATTATTAACAAAAGTTAAGAAATACAAAAACGTGCATGACTCAACTAAAAAGCTGGTTGAGTAAATTATTTTATACAGAAATATTTATATAGAGCACACTGTTTATTGAGAAAATTTTAATGTTAACTATATTTGTTAAGAACGTTTGTAGAATTATCATTTAAAATAATAGTATTAAGAAAAACTAAATAATTTTTCATACCTTTATTTCATAGTTGAAATAATATAAGTTAAAATAAGAACAGATAAATTTTAAAGAATTTTCTGTTGAAAATTCGAAAATATCTCTCGATTCAAAATAATTAAAACAGTAAAACACTCAAAACTAAAATAATACAATTTTAAGTAGTCTTAAAACTAATTTTAAATCATATTTTTACCAGATAATCCTGCGCCTATAATAATGATTCTGATAGAAACAATAATTAACATTATATAAAGCCGAGAAGAAAAGACAAACTTGGAATACGTAGGGACGAGCATATGGGCCACCTGATGGTAAGTGGTCACCAACGCCCATAGACATTGGCATTGTAAGAAATATAGACCATCCATCACATCGTCAATGCGCCACAAACCTTGGGAAATAAGATGTTATGTCCCCTGTGCCACTATTACACTGACTCACTCACCCTTACAACTGAAACACAAAAATACCAAGTACTTCTGTTTTGCGGTAGAATATCTTATGAGTGGGAGCCCTACCACCAGTAAAATTCTCCACTTGGGTTTACTTCTCCCCAAATAATTATTGTGTGTTCATTTTTATTATAAAATCACGCAGATAATATAGCTTATATATACAAGATAAAAACTGGAGCTAGTATTAAATGATAAGTAATTAAGTAGTTATGTGTTATACAAAGGATTAGATAAGGTTTAAAATAAGGTTTTTAGGCACAGCTTAAGATAGGACTTTGTAGTAATAACCTTAATCGTCTTATTCTATTGACAAATATTTACATATATTATTATACTTTGTTTTCGGATACGAAGAGGTGAATTAGTCAATGTGATTAAATGGACAAGGATGAATAATAACAAATTATATCCCATGGCTTTCAGCTGGTCTATAGAGCATCAAACCTTTCCTTGTTTGTGATTGTTTCTATTCGAATTGTCATTTTATATGCATTAATTCAATTTTCCTTTACTTTCAATTATTTATATGTATATAAGCAAAATATCAAGAGATCTCCTAAACTATCCGCCCGATTGACTTGAAATTTGTCACAGTTACTCGTTCCCCGACGTAGAAGCTCACTAAGAATGGATTTTACGCAAATTCTATCCAAAATACATTCTTCTTCTTATCTACTCGTGCGAAGCCGGGACGATTAGCTAATATTACATATGTATGTTAATAACATTAATATAACGATATTAATTTGTTCATGATATTTTATTACGTTTAAATTTAATAATTCGAAAAATACGAATTAATTAATTTTTTTTAAGAAATATTGTGATATTGTTGGTTACACTTGTATACATTTTTTTTAGCATATAAATATCAACATACAATTAATTATATAGTACGCGTTTGGTGTTTAATAAATAATCACTTACCGAGCATTAGCTTATTGTAAAAAAGTATAAAATTCTATTACTCGCTCAGTACACTAAGATATTAAATATTTTAAACGATCATTCTAAAAGAGGGCGTAAAAGTTTTATAAGAAGTTTTTCGTTTTCGTTAAGAGGAACGCAAAACATTAGTAGCAACGATCGCTGTGAGAGTCTCGACGTGGCAAATAGCTTCAACGCCAAGGGTTGGTTAAAAGTGAATAAACTTTTCGTACGGTGTTTAAAACACGGTTATCATTTTGGGAAAATATAACGGACTCACGACTCGCAAAATGTTAGTTGAAATACACTTATTTAGAAAATTAATATCCGTTATTTGAGTATGAAATATGTTTTGAAAATATTTTTGCGTTTAATAACTTTCGGACGAAATAGCTATGGTTTTTATTTCAAACCAAATATTTCGTGTCGGAAAAGATTGAAATATATTTTTCTAATAGACAAACTCGATACGATACCTTTGGCGAGTTTTTGAAGTACTTTATTTTATTTTGTTATGTACGAGTACATACAAAATAAAATACCAAATAAAACACCTATGGAATGTTTTATACTTTTTGCTCTTGAGCATATTGGAATTGAACTCTACAAGCTTCATATATTTATGTAACTTATTAGGCAGATTACTTATTTCTCCGACTGTCTACTTATTTCTCTTTCGCATATTTGTAACTTACCAAATTTGTGCAAATCAGATGCTGATCTGATGGTTGATGATGTGATGAATTTCATTATTCTTTCGAGTTTGGGCTGATGAGTACTGTACATTATATTCTTTATAATCTACTGAAACGTGTTAGATATTAGTTTTTCATTTACCACTCGATGTCAACATATTTTACATATATTTCCAAGTAAGAGAAGAAACATAAATCCTTCTTGAGGTGTATGAGTTCATGTCGCGTATCAACGTGATATTTGAAAAGGTACGCAAGCGTTCATATTTTTTATTCTTATATGCAAAGACATCAATCCGCAAGGGTTTCTCGCTGAGTAAACAGTTTATTTTTAAAGTAGGATCTTCTGGTGCGGTGGGATTACATTTCAAGGTCAAACGTGAGTGGGTACGTTTGCGTGAAGTGTTTCTGATGCAAACAAGTTTCTTTAACGTGTGTTGTACGCACTAAGTTTTCAATATAATATAATAAATAGTATCTTAGACAAAACTTAATAAAAACAATAATTAATTCATTCGAATAACAGAGACTCAATTACATATAAATAGCAAACTGTTTTATGTTAACACAAATATAAAAAGAGACATTAACAGAAAAATGAACATTAACTAACTGCTACAGTGTACTGCTTCAGATACTTTACAGCATTTATAACTGTACAATCTAGTACATGCCTAGTGACTGCCTCGATGGTCGAGTGTATAAGGGCGCAGATTCGGAGGTCCTGGGTTCAATTTCTAGGTCAGAAAAAGTTATTTCTGCCCGAAGATTCTTAGTAGCAGCACGGATTATGGGATTGGTAGTGTATACACTCTCGTGCCTCGGAAAGCACGTAAAGCCATTGATACTGCACCTAAGCTCTTTCCGATCTTGTCGGATTGCCGTCCCATCGGATTATGAGAGTTAGGGAATAGAGAGTGCCCCTGCGTTTGCGCACATACTTGTGAACTATAATGTCCCCTGCGCAGTTGGCTAACTTGAGAGTGGTCGCTGTGGCCGAAATCGGTCTGGAGGACATTTCCATCCATTTCCATCCATTATTACAGTATATTTACAAATTAATATATTTCAAATCATCATATCATAAAAGACGTTTCGACAATATATAAACAGTCCGATATGTTATTTTTCGGTTATCATTGTTACTTGTATCATATGGGGATATGGAATAATTAATTCTTAGTCGAGGAGCATATTTGCAATGTCATCGACGAGATTAATCTGTTTATACACTAATATATACGATTATTAATCATCGTTTCCGCGTTAACTGCGTGGCGTATCTCTTGTTGTGTATGTAACTAGTCGAAATTTTAAGCTATTATTTATAGTCCAATTTATATTGGAGTAAAACTTATACTGAGCTATAAAGGACATTAGAAGTCTTTTTATTTGTATACTTGGTAGGGCTTTGTGCAAGCCTGTCTGGGTATGTACTAACCAATATTTTCTATGTAAATGCCAAACAGCGATACATAGTATTTTTGTGCTTAGGTTGGAAGGGTGAGTGAACCAGTGTAATTACATACATAAGGTATATAACATATTTGCTTCCGAGGTTGGCAGCGAATTGGTGATGTAAGAAATGGTTAATACTTCTTACGGTGTAAACTTATTTCAATAACAGGTACATTGAAGCGATTAATTAAATCATAAATTTTAATTTTTATCATAATGTGGATAAAATTTAATCCACATTGAAAAAAATTAAAAAAAAAAAATCTTTTATTTTTAAGGGGCCTTTATAGGCATCCTATATGTCGGCCCCATCGTTACACACTAAATTAAATCAAACAAAACTTAAGAACTAACTTAAATCAAAAACTAGGATTAATTCAGTTTGAGAGAATCACTAACAAATGTAGACCCAAGTAATATAAGATGGTTAAATTATTTTCAATTAAGTTGTTGTTTTAAGTAGGATTTCATAAAATAACCTTAAGTTAGTCTGCTGATGTTATTATTTTAACTACTCCAATAAGTAAACCGGTAAACTTACATCAGTAATCCGATAACAGAATTAAAACTCTAACTTAGTAAAATATTATTCGAATATCTTTTCTTAGGAAAAATTAGGTTAATAATAATTATTGTATAGTAAATAATAACAGATGATACACAAGATAAAAACCTCTTAATATAATTCGATATTATAAATGATTACAAATAAATATAAGCTCATTCTGATTTCTTTGAATAGATTTTCATTACAAAAAGATTTTCATTTTATTACGTTTTACGTTTTTTTTTTTTTTTTTTTTATTTTTTTTTTTACCGTTAATAGGCAAGCGCTTGACCGTTGACTTGCCTGATCTTAAGCATAGTCACGGTCTAGGATGGAGCGCGCCTGCCCAGAAGGAACCCGTTCACTCTGGATTTGAACACACCTACATTGTAGTCATCTGGAAATATGGACTCAGGCAAAGCATTCCACAGTTTCGCAGTGCGAATAATAAATGTGGATTCAAAGCGCTTCGTACGTAGGCGGGGAAGTTCCACTGTGTACCTATGGCGCTTTGGTCGCGTTTGCCTGGCCGTCCGATAGTAGAAGGGGGTGGAAGGAATCAGATCATGTAATTCCTGCGCACATTCTCCGAAATGTATCCGATAGAAGACAGAAAGCGAAGCAACCACACGTCGATGTTCAAGACTTTGGAGTCTTGACTCGACCAATGTGTCGTCTCCTATCAGCCTCCTAGCACGTTTCTCAATCAACTCTAGAGCCCGAAGGTGGTGCTTAGCAGAGCCGTCCCAAAGGTGAGAGCAGTACTCCATACAAGACCTCACTTGTGCTTTGTATAAGCTGAGCAGTTGTTCTGAAGTAAAGTAACGTCTCACCTTGGCGAGGATACCAAGCTTTCGGGCGGCTATTTGGGCTTTGGACTCAATAAAAGAGCCGAAATTTAGAGTCGACGTGAGAGTAACGCCAAGAAGGTCAAGATGGTCAGTTATAGGTACGGACACATCTCGGAAAGAGGGAGGTAGCTGGAATTCCCTCTTTTTGGCGGAAAATAGACACGCCTGCGTCTTGGTTGCATTGAACATGACCAAATTGGCATCGCCCCAATCGGACATCATGCTCAGCTCAGATCATGCTCAGTCGCTCAACCATAGCTTCTCTCTGAGCCTGAATTAGGGCCTCACTAGCTCCTGCGTTGGACCTGTAGCTCTCGACAACTGTGCAGTCATCTGCGTACCCATGGATACCGGGCATCAGCAGATCATTAATGTGCATCAGAAATAGTGTCGCCGAGAGCACTGACCCCTGGGGAACACCAGCATTTATAGCCATTTGATCCGACGAGTGGCCATCAACCACCACTCGTAACGATCGGTTCCTCAGGAAGTCTGAAATCCATGCACAAAGGCTAGCAGGCAGGCCATATGCAGGAAGCTTGCTGATAAGGCCATCATGCCAAACCCTGTCAAAGGCTTTCGAGATATCCAAAGAGACAGCAAGTGCCTCTCCGTGTTTCTCGATGGCCTCACTCCAGATGTGTGTGACGTATACCAGAAGATCACCAGTGGACCGATTTCGGCGGAATCCGTATTGTCGGTCACTGAAAAGGTCATTGGCTTCCAGGTACGTCAGGAGCCTAGTATTTAGGATACGTTCCATTGTCTTGCACAGAATGGACGTAACCGAGATTACGTCAACAAGCAATGGTCTAATGTCTACGTAAAAATTATTATTATTATTGGTACTAATAGAAAATACATGGCATATCGTTAGAGCAGTTTTCTTGATACATTAAATAGTTACTCATTTAATATTAAAAGATGTAATTTTTGCTTGCGGCTTCGCCCGCGTGTATGGGAGGAGAGATGTTCTGTATCCCTGACAACATATATGGAAAATTTTATGATGATCATTGCAGTAGTTAAGGCGGAACAAACAGAATATGTTGGTAAAGATATAATATTAGTAAGTTATAGTACGATGAAAATGTCAATATTAATATTCTTTAAGAGAAATATCGTATGTTGTATGTAGACGATCATTATATTATATTTTTAATATCAGTTTTAATTTTTACGATATTGTATTAATTAATTTAATTTATCCTAAGTATGCGTTAAATTTTAGACCATATGAAATGTAACTAATTTCAATGTATACTGCAAGTTGTTTTTTTTTCATAGGTTTAATTATAGGAAAGTTGTTCTATAGATTATCAAATATCAAATTGCAATCAGCTTATCAACGATTCCTACTATAGCTGACTATTTCCTGGCCAAATATCACATTTGGTCTGTCGTCGTTCCTTCGTCATTTTAGTCGAACGCTATTGGCGTTAATACCTATCGCTTGTGTTTATAATCTAACTAAACCAGCATTAATAATAATAAAATATTTATAGTCTCCTTTTTATACGTACCAGTATACACGCATTGTAAATTGCAGAATAATTTTAGAGTGACTGTAAGTTTAGAGCAATTTCAAACAACGTTAACTATGTTAAGGCAAATTTAACAACGCTTAGAATGCAGTTAGTAAACGCGACTGCAAGTCTTGTTTTATGTTAATTATATTATGAAATGAAGTCGTGATGTCCTAGTAAGTTTAACACGTGGATTTTAATTGAGGATTCTAAATTCAAATTTTGGCAAGTTACATAAGCCTTTATTTTTCTACCACATTAAAAACCAATTAGAATTGGCGCATCGCGATGGAATAAGCTCCAAATCTTCTTCACTAGATGAGATGAGCTTTTTGCCCAGCAGTGAGACAGTAAAAACTGTACTTATACAAAAATAATCTGATTCAGTGAGTTATTTTAATGGTTCTATTTTAATTAGATTTAATTATAATTAAAGTTCTATTGAATTTTGTTAACAATAAATATAAACCACAACAATTACTCTAAGCTATTTAAGAAAACTTATCGAGCGTATTATTTATAAATCGTAACTTCAATTCCACAAAAGACGTTAAATTATTTCTGCCCTAGTCATTTCCTTAAGGTTCTTAAAGGAAATTCAATGAACCATACCAAAGGGTATTCGAAATGTGACGATTGTCACATTTAAAGGCGAATCGTGTATTGTATGGATTTGAGAGGGATATGTGCCATGGGTTTTGAATAATGAGAGATTGGGTCTTTGAAATTTCGTGCCCGTGCGCGATTAATGTGGGTACCTTAATAGTCACCATAATGATGAACGTGGAGGTACAAGCTTAGGCAATACTAATGAAATGAATGATCATACCCGTGACGCCGAGGATTATTAGTTTGGGTTAATTGAAATGATAAGCGTTGTGTTACCAAGCGTCTCAAATGTCGATTAGATGCTTAAGTGGTAAAAACTTACTTAATATTATTCTAGGTTTCCTCACGGTGGTGAATTATAAGCACAAATCAGTAAGCACATGAAAACTCAAACCCACAATTTTATTGACATTTACATGTTCTTGCCACTAGGTGTGCTTATGGATTTGAGTGTTAGGTGAAAATATGTACACAATACATAAGCCGTTCAATTTATAAAGTATTACTAACATTAAAATCAAAATATATACCAAATCATTTTCTTCATTACACCATATATAACGTATACGTATGTATATTGTACTTTGTTACTGAACTAAGTTACATTTCAAGCTTTTGTATAATTTCTGAATAAAATTGCCTTAAAAATTCTGAACTAAAAACAATAAAAAATATATATACATATGTCATAATTGTTTTAAGATATGCGTAATTTTTTTTTCATGTTCTTGATAAGTCTTTATTCATAAATATATGCAAAGCTAGATCTGAATAAACTTTCATATTACAACAATATATTCTGTATAAAGACTACGTTATTAAATATACTTATTTATTAAGACAGGAAACGGAAAGAAAAGAACACGAATTAATGATAGAAAATAGTGTAGAATTCCACTAATCTATGGCTTATATAACATTCGTATAAACTGTTTTTCATTTATAAATAAAACAATAGACGTTGGACAGCAAAGAAATGAAAATGTTCGGAAAGAAACGGCTTAAATGCTTGAAAACACTGAGCTCAGTAATCAGGATTAGTTACAATGTTTCCTTAAAACAAAGGAATATTGGCAAAAATTTTAAAACAACATTATACAAAGATATTTTTTTAGAAGTCTACGTAGTATTTTTGTTTACGAGGCTGAGATAATAAAATGTATTTCGGTCAAACAGAGCGGACCAATGTAACAATACTCTCATATATTTCTTCATCAATTGTTAGGAAAAACATATAAAGTAATTGGTGAAAACGCTTAGTTTGTACTATGCAATTCATTCTGCGAAAAATATAGGAACGAAATTGAAAATGGTTCGTAAATATTGTTTCAAATATCGTTATTGTTTTTCTGTACTTTTAATTTTTCTATAAGTATTAATTTATCTCATATTATAATTTTATATCGCATATTTCAAAGAACAATTTTGTATAGTATGGTTAGTATTATTGACTAAAATACTTAAAATACGAAATACAAAACTAAGGAGAGTCGATAATAATCTTTCTTTTTTTTTTTTTTTTTTTTATATTTGCCGGGTGGGCAAATGACTCTACTCCACCTGATGTTAAGTGGTAGTAGAGTCCAAACGCGAGGACGGCCAGTACAGTCTGGAAGAAGATTCTGCACTAGCCGCCCTCGCCTTGCCGGCCCGCAAGATGCCTCTTCACGCCTCGTAAAGAGACGTGAAGCGAGCGACGTATTGCCACGATAGGGATGGGCAAAGTGTGGAGGCGTGTTTCCCCCGGCATTGGTTCAGCCGCCGTCTCCACTGGACCAACACCCATCGCGGCAATGCTCGCTCGGGCACTGGCTGTACGCTGGCTGACCTCGAAACGCGGCTGCAAGCCACTTCACGAGATTTTCACCATGCGTACGGTGGTAACAAGCCAGGCGGATGTTTATCATCCTACCACCAGATGATATCCCTTAGTCGCCTCTTACGACACCCATGGGAAAGGGGCAGTGAAATGTATTCTTTCTCCGTCACTGCACGGATAGACAATCAAAAAATTTAAACCTGCATCACACATTTTATTTGTTTTATTTTAAAAATTAGATTTACTGACAATTATACTGAAACATAAAGATAAAAAATTACGTCTAACTTAGCTTGTTTAGTGAAATGTAAGTAATCAAGGCAAGGTTAATATGACCACATGGTGAATTCTTATTCTTATAGATCACAAGATTAACTTTTATCATTCGCACTGCAAAACTATGGAATTTGCCTGAGTCTGTATTTCCCGATAGGTACAATGTTGGTATCTGCAAATCCAGAATAAACAGGTATCTTTAAAGCAAGTGGGCTATCTTCTATCTATCTTAGACCGTGTCTATTCTTTATATCAAGCAAGTCCATGGAAAGAAACCAAAACAAAAACGTCGAGCCGCATTGGTATAATAAGCTTCATAAACCATCTCCTTTTGAGATGACGAGAATGAGGAGGAGGCTTTTGCCCAGCGGAGGAAAATTTATTGCTATGGCTGTTACCACTGTTACAGCATGGACCAGATTAATGTGACTAAATGAAAAAAGAAAAAACAAAACAAAATTAACATTGAATCAAGTGAATGTAAATCTTTATTGTGTTGATGATATCATAAAGTTCATCGTCATTAGACAGAGATAGCGATAAACGCTATTTCATGAGTGAATATTTCCATCTCGTTTTGCTTAATATAAATTATCTTCTATCTCAGTAAATATTTTATATAACAGAAAAAAAAATGATACCTTGGGTTATATTATTGCAATTTTCGTAACTATCTTTATTTTTATGAAAATAAAATTCAGCCTAAGTTAGTTACTAAAGCCTTCAGTTGGTGATATAATTTTTAATATCGATGTAATACTTGAATTTATTGACTACAAAGAAACATACAAATAATCAAATCTTATTTCTTTATAATATTTTATATATTATTACGCTTTCGCACATTATAACCCAAATGGTGTGCTTATGTGAAACTCTTATGGTATATTTATGATAAGTGTCTTTCAGCAAATAAATATGAGATGGAATAATCGTTTTTCTCTGCGTTACGAACACACACACTTGTAATAGTTATTCTAAGGGATATTTTTCGGTTCATTGTGTTCATTGGAAAAGTAGTTTAGATAGAAAATGGATATCCGTTCTCATAATAGCAGAAGCTAATTTTTTTATATTCCTTTTATGTTATTACTTCTTACTATAAAGCTAGATCGAAATGTATTTTTTGAAAATTTTAAATCGTTATATATAAGATTATACAAAGCAAAAAAAATAGTTTTATAAAGAATATATTGAAAATAAAATATATTGTATAAATCAATATAAATAAGTAAAACCTTTTATATAATACATGATTCATAAGATCATATAAGAGCTCGGGCTTAGTACTCGCATCTTTACATGCAGAAATAAAATTATTTGAAAAATGATTACTACATGTTATATATTACGTAATCTATAAAATTGGTTGAAAAGGGTAACTTTGGAGTGTCTTGACGTTCTTGGAATACAGATTCCAAACCGGCGATAAGCTTAAATTTAATTTAGTATCTAAAATAACGATTCTATAGAGCTTAACCGAGAAATTAAATATTTAAAAATATTATTAAACAGAAAGTATATTTAAGAAATTATTTACATAAGCGTTTTAAATTTATAAGGTGGCAACAATGCTAGCAGCATTTCCCCTTTGAATCGCAATACCAATCCTCTAGAAATGAACCAGCCTGGCGCCAGTGGAGTGTAATAAGAACAGGTGTTATATTTTTAATAAAGTTTTTGCACAATTACTCAAAGTCCAAGTGTTTCTAATACGAAAAATATCTTAAATTTTCTGCGACCTTTCTAGGTCGCACAATTTTTAAAAGGTCAATCTATTAATATCTTCAGAGTTTTTAATTTTTATATTAAAAGTAAAGATAGATAGATTTTTCAGTTAAGTTATACTTAAATATCGAAGGTTAACAAAATAGAATCTATATCTCAATACCTAATTAATTTCTAAATATTATATACTATATTTATTTGTATATATATATATATATATATATATAAATATAGGTATCATAGTTAGTAAAAAGACACTAGTATATTTGTAAATCGTTCATATTTTTTAAACCGTAAGATTAACTTGCTTTGTTGTATGCTTTAAGCCCAGCTTATACGGCTGAACGCTCGAGCTTCTGGTCATGAATCCCGAGATGGACCAAAAGCAATCAGAGCATGGAGAGCAAGTCGGTAGAGTTAGTGGCAGATCGCCACATTGCGATAGCCCCTGATCTCGCTTCTCGAATGATCGATTCGATTCGATCCATCTAAATATGAAAATAAGGGTATAGAGATTAAACCTGTGATTACGCCCAAACTTGTGCACTATATATCCTGATCATATAGAGGTAAGGTTTTATGATTGGCCGTAAATGTTATTTGGTTCAGAGGACTTTATGAATTTTATTAGGGCTCAGAGCCTACTCAAATAACATAACATAATATAATCGTAATTTGATTTTGGAGAGTAATAAAAATATTATAAATATAATAAAACCAATTTCATGTAACGAATGATAATATACTTTTAAAATCCAATAAAAACAAAATGTTTCCGTGCTTTCGATTGGTTCAACGCTGATTTAATTAAAAAAGTTTTAAAGAGCTATAAGTCCTCGCACCAATTATAAAAAGAATATTAAAATAAAAACATTCCTATTAAAGCATAAAAAGAATTGATTTCGTTTATATTTTATTTGAATCGTTATGTTTTTTTTTAATGGATATGTTTAATTGGTGACTAAGAATGAATAAATTTCGTATGCATAAAATATTTCTCAGAGTTTTCAAACTTTGAGTGCCTTCAAGGCTAGAAAAACGTCACTAACTCCCTGTATAATATTTTGTAGGTGTCGGTATTTAGCCTTATTGAACACATTTGCCCTCAATTCAATAAAAAACTCGTTGAATGTCAATGTACCGCCAATTTGATCTTGTTCTTAGCGCATAATAGAATAACACTAAAACTAATTTATATGTATTGATAAAAGGTGGTAACTAATGGATGGGTTGTACCAATCCACTTTAAAAATGGAAATCATCTTTGTAATATAATTTTTTTATTATTTAATTTTGAATTTAAAATTAATATTTTACATATTTTTTTTACTTTTATCCCTAACCGTTATTTTAATCTTTCACAATGATGATACTATGTATTAATACGATTATATAATATATTTATGTAATATTTTGTAAATACATATTACTAAATAATAATATTTTTATTGACTGTTAAAGAGTTTATTGACTGTTTCCTTTCAAAATGCATTAAATAAAAATAAAACGTGACCTATGATATTTTTTTATATTCAGTGACAATACCACATAATCAAGATTCAATGCCTCATCAGCGAAAATAAAAATTTAGAGGAAGGAATTCTCACGATCCAACGATTTTCTAAGGCGTAAGCGAAATTTAGTAGAATCATTAGTGATATTGTCAAATAGTCGGTAAATTGAAGAATTACGTAAGAGTATACTATGTGTGATTTAAGTCTTGCAAAATGTGTTTTCAAACAACGAAAGTATTTAAACAAAATATTCAATACAAAACATGTCAGATAGCGACAGCTATCAAGTTTTATTAAAACACATTGTTGTCATGATATATGTTTGTTAGTTTCAACATTTATGAATCAAATAACAAAGTTTTCATACATTTTATGTCATTTATTTAATCTTTACATTTATAACATATGTACAACCTCTTTATTCCGTTTCTGACTTGTCATTTCAATAGTCTTTTCATTAAAGACATAACATCTTAGTTCCCAAGATTGGTGGCGCATTGGCGATGTAAACGATTACGACGTTAACAGATCTCTTACAGTGCCAATGTCTATGGGCGTTGGTGATCACTCACCAACAGGTGGCCAAGGCTCGTCCACCTACCTATAACCAGGTAGTACCATACTGGATAATATTTACACTCAATTCATTTACGTTCACTGAATGTTTTCAAAAGATTTTGGTTTATAAGTCTAAAAGGGCTATACGCCTAGTAATATTGTAATTGTCAAACATAGATTATATCTATTTCGATTTTAGCATTGAATGTCTAAATTTGTTTTTCTTGAATTTGTGTAGAAATAGGTTGAAGAAACGATGCGGGCGTAGAAGTTTGATCTCAAAAACAAAACAACAAATCAGCTACCTGCATTTTTGAATAAAGTTCAAAATAATAAAGAGAATACTTGACACAAGCTTTTACACAAGCTTCGATTTGGTCCAGTATGTATGGAATGGAAATGTCACATGTGTATTCCACCAATCCGCATTGGAACAGCGTGTTGAAATAAATTACTCACCTTCTCGTCACATGGATGAGACCTTAGTACAGCAGTGCGTCATATACAGCCTGTATATGTTTTTTTTTTACTTTAGATATTTACATTCTTTTAAATATAATGATTTAGAATACGTTGTTTTATATTAAATTTATTTCTTTCATAATAAGATTCTTTATTTATTAGGCTATAATAGGTGGTACATTTTTGGCAGTCAAGTAAGTGCTCTAGTAAGTGCTGACATATTTAATAATATAATAAACATAAACATAAATTGATATGTATGATGAAAGCTCAATATATTTTACAGAATTGTACAGAAAACAATTGTGCGTTTAATCTATTTTTTCATATAATATTAAAGAACGCTCTAAAGCATAGTAAGAGCCTGTAAATGTTCCACTGCTGGGCTGAAGCCTCTTTTTCTTTTTGAGGAGAAGGTTTGGAGCTTATTCTACAACGCTGCTCCAATGCGGGTTGGTGGAATACACATGTGGTAGAAATACTGAACGTGAACTAGACACATGCAGGTTTCCTCATGATATTTTCTTCACCGTCAAGTACGAGATGAATTATAAACACAAAGACAGCTAGTGCCGCTGCTGTTGCTGGCGAGATCATGTTGGGAATGGAATACTACATTCCTAGCTCAGATCTCGACAGTGGGGGTGCGCGTAACCGTTGGTTCACTCGCGAATGTGCCGACGCTGTATCATCTAAGCAGGCGGCATATCGCGAGTGGATCAATAGCTGCATTAGCGGGGCATCTAACATTGACTCACTGAAAGCAATCTACAATAAAAACTCCAAGTCCTGTAGGAAGGCTTACACAAGAGCGGATGCACAGCGCATTGTACAGATTGGTCATGACCTTATTTCACATCCTAGGGGCTCCCGTAGCTTCTGGCGTCTGACCAAGTCTGTGCAAAACAATTTCTGCCAACCTTCGCTGCCACCGCTCAGAAGTCCGGACGGATCGCTAGCTCACAGTCCGCAAGAGAAAGCTGATCTCCTGGCTAAACTCTTTGCCGACAACTCCATCATCGATGATTGTAGTGCTCTGCCACCAGTAATACCTTCTTGTGGCCACACGATGCCTGACATCAAAATCAGGCAGCGTGATGTGTGTGCGGAGCTGCAATCACTTGATGTACGGAAAGCTAGCGGTCCCGATGGAATACCAGCCATTGTGCTGAAGAAGTGCGCGGCGGAGCTGTCTCCCGTGTTAACGCGCCTGTTCCAACTTTCTCTTTCTTCGGGATGTGTGCCGGAGGCTTGGAGAAAAGCTAATGTGCAAGCGGTTCCCAAAAAAGGGGATCGGTCTGACCCGGCAAATTATCGGCCAATAGCTATCACCTCAGTACGTTGTAAGGTGATGGAACGGTTTCTTAACAACCAACTGATCCATTACCTAGAAGATCACTGTTTGATTAATGATCGTCAGTACGGATTTCGATCAAAACGGTCTACAGGTGATCTTCTAGCGTACGTAACACACCTCTGGGGTGAAGCTATCGACAAACATGGGGAATCGTTGGCTGTCAGCCTCGATATCTCCAAGGCTTTCGACAGGGTCTGGCACAGAAGTCTTCTCTCCAAGCTACCGGCATATGGTCTGCCTGCTCAGCTTTGCACCTGGATTGCCAGCTTCCTACACAAGCGCAGCCTTCGTGTTTTAGTTGATGGTTGCGCTTCACAATTCTATGTAGTGAATACTGGGGTCCCCCAGGGATCTGTGCTATCTCCCACTCTGTTTCTTTTGCATATCAATGATATGCTCTCTCTCGGGAACATTCATTGCTATGCAGACGATAGTACAGTGCATGGC
This sequence comes from Nymphalis urticae, assembly GCA_905147175.2. Classification (NCBI taxonomy): domain Eukaryota; kingdom Metazoa; phylum Arthropoda; class Insecta; order Lepidoptera; family Nymphalidae; genus Nymphalis; species Nymphalis urticae. The sequence goes on along the minus strand of LR989999.1, from coordinate 2,272,501 downwards.
GGATACCACGGACGCGCAGTGGCTGGGCGAGCGGAAATTAAGGAGAGGCGGGAGGATCTTGTCATTGAACTTAATAGGACGTTAGAGCTTATCGCCAAATGGGGCTCAGATAATCTTGTTGAGTTTAATGCCAAGAAAACACAGGTATGCGCTCTCACAGCGAAAAAGTCACCATTTTCCCCTCTTCCCTCCCTCTGTGGCACTCCGCTAGTGATACAAAGCAAAATCGCCATGCTGGGGATGGACGTTCGCTGCGACCTTAGTCCAAGGGATTACATCGAGGCTGTGATAAAAACAGCTTCACGGAAACTCGGAGTTCTGAACAAGGTGCGGCGTTTTTTCACGCCACAACAACTGTGCCTGCTGTACAAAACACAGGTACGGTCTTGCGTTGAATATTGCTCGCACCTTTGGGATGGCTCCGCTAAATACCTACTTCAGGCCTTGGATCGGTTTCAGCGACGTGCGGTCCGCATTATTGGTGACGTTAAGGTCACTAACACCCTCGAGCCTTTACAATTGCGTCGAGAGATAGCAGCGCTGAGCGCCTTCTATCGACTGTACCACGGCGAGTGTTCCGAGGAACTATTCTCCCTAATTCCTGCTTCCCCCTTCCTTCACAAGTCTACGCGTGCTGGCTCTCGATGTCACCGACTAACTGTGACATCAATTCCATCGCGCACAAAGAAATTTGGCAACTCCTTTCTTTGTCGCACTTCCAAGAAATGGAATTCCTTACCAGCTCACGTATTCCCCTCCTCTTACGATCCGGGTTCCTTCAAACGAGGCGTGAAGAGGCATCTTGCGGGCCGGCAAGGCGAGGGCGGCTAGTGCAGAACCTTCCCGACTGTACTGGCCGTCCTCGCGCTTGGACTCTACTACCACTTAACATCAGGTGGAGTAGAGTCATTTGTCCTCCCGGCTATTATAAAAAAAAAAAAAAATCAAACACATGAGAATTCATTGGTGCTTGCTGCGTTCTAACCACTGGGCCATCTCGGCTTTTTATTATAGAATAGAAAGGCGGACGAGCATATGGGCTGATGGTATGTGGTTATCAATGCCCATTGTAAGAAATCTAAGAAAGAATGTAGAAGTAAGAAATGTTAACCATCGCATACATAGCCAATGCGCCACCAACCTTGGGAACCGAGATGTTATGTCCCTTGTGCCTGTAAATACACTGGCTCACTCACTCTTTAAACCGGAACACAACAATACTAAGAACTGCTGTTTTGCGTTAGAAAATCTGATGAGTGGGTGGTACCTACCCAGACGAGCAAACCCCTACTACCAGATTATGTCTAAAGCATAAACGTCATCATATTTAATAACTTTAGGTGCGTAGAAATGCGAGTGCTATAATAGTTAAAAAGAAGCACTAGATTGTGAAGATATATCTAAAGCTATCTTGTAAAACTTGTTATAATCCTGTTTACCCGACTGTCCTACGAGGGTAATATTTTTACAACTTTATTGTATCTTCAATTATCTTTGTATTATATATACAGTTTCACTCTTGATATTTCTTAGTTTACAAAATGAATATTGCTCGTTTTACTTAAAAAATAACACAATATTATTTTTAGTGCTTACTATTTAGATAAAAATATGAAAATTAAATAAAGCCGTCTTATTGTTTTAATTTTGAAAACATTGGGTCAATAAACTTTATTAAAAAAATTATAAGGTCATCTAGATGATATTAGTGAACACTTATATCACATATTTGAACTTTTTTATAAACTAGTCCTTATTTTGGTTACGTGTTTTCAACCTTGATAAGAAGACGGAGACTTTTTGTCATGTACCTGCAATTACACTGGCTAACTGTCCCTTTAAACTAAGTATTGCTACTTGGTTTTAGAATAACTGAGTAATTACTCAAAAAGACTATAACATTCCCATGCCACCAGGCGAAAACGCCTCCGAGATGAAGATTTATTATTATCGGCCAGAGGTTCGTATTAATGTATGTATAAGATGATATCTGTATCTGTAAGAGTGTGATTACTAGATACAAATAAAGGTATTATATTACTTTTATTTCATTTTACTAACTGAACAAAGAAATAAAAATTTTGTTGCGTGCGTTGTAATATGTAAAGTTTTATAGCTGAAGATGGAACAAACAATTTGTACAAGCACAAATAGGGTTATAAAAAGACCTACATTACATGTTGAAGTGGCAATAGAAGACCGCGGTTGTTAGTTGTATCATTCTAGTAAGAATACTAAGTAGTAATTATAGTAGTAACTATCGCACTAAGTAATGTTATGAGGAGCTAAGTTTATTTATTAATTCGTGTATTGAGTATATAGATATGGTTTTAAGAGATAACAGATAAAGATGTTTGATTTAGGCGGACTTCTAAAAAAGAATGAGGTTCTATATTCAAGATAATTTCTTTTTTTCTATGTATAAAATAATTTCCTTCTTTCTTTCCGAACCGGTATTAGATTAAGAAATCTAAGTTAATCAATAAGTAACTTATATATTAATAAACCTTTTTAACTTTTGGCTATTGGATCTTTTTTTTGACAATTTTTTAGGTTAATATATATTTTTATAATTTTATTGGCCATACTTAATATTTACAATTTGAATATATTTGTATTAATAAAAAGACAATATCTTTCTTCGATAGACATAATATCATAATTTAAAAATAAAAACACTCTTCATTCCTTCTTTCTAATCTAGATAAAAGGCAGGTCAACTTAACCGAGGAGATCACCGCAAGGCCAACTTCCTAGCTCTGGACTGAAAACATACAAACGTTAAATATCATAAAGTGTGTTCTTACAGAATCTGGTAAGTTAGAGCCTTTACCAACGGTAATTTCGTTATAGTTAATGATGCCTGCGATAGAACGACAAACAGCGATGGCATCACTTATTGTTCGAATAATTGCACACACCTGTGTCACTAAGCGAAACGGCAACCAATCATTTCGGCCCATATGCAAACAAACAATCACGCCACGGTTTGAGTGACAGTGCCATTGTACACTGTTATGGCTATTGTTTTACTGTTGGTAGGTTAGAGTGACATAAAACCATCTATTAGGTCTTGTAGCAGCTAAGCCTCTTTTTTACGATTATCTCTCATTGTCTTGCTATTATGGCCAGTCAATTCACAATCCGGAATCTATCTAGGCATGAGAACGAGAATTTATTTATTTATACAGAATTTGAGCTTATACAGCTTCGATAGACTAAGGTAGTAGAAGTTCCTACATATAGATATCCAAAAAGGTACCTTTTTGGCTTTTTTGGGGTGGAGAACGACCCTGATTATATGAGATTTTTACCCACTAAAACCACTGCGATGGATGTCATCAGCACGAATCAAAGAGGCTGCGGGACCATGTCGATATAACTGAACTAAGGTAACCTCTACTCTTGAGGTTAAAGTTTGGAACTTATTCGATCAGGCTTCTTTAAAATAAGTTAGTCGATACGCATGTGGCAGAATTTCATCCGAAACGTACAGGCTTCAACCTGAAATCTTCTGTTAAAGTTTACGTGTTCTAAATACTTCGCTATCTTTATAAACCAAATTTCTCCTAATACTTATTATCACTATAATATTGTTGGAGATAATTCCTAAATTAGCACGCATATAAACTTTATGAAGAGTTAAGTTAGCTAATATCACGACCGCTTAATGGATAATAAATTTCACGAGTTTACTTGGTCTTCAAATATTTTAACTTTCAAACACGAAACGTAACTCAGAGTCATAGACTGCAAATGAAGTATTCTCCTCTGACTGCAAGTTTCAGAAATAGTTTGGACAAGAATGAGTATTTGTATAAGTTGTTTGGAATAGATGATTTCAAGTCATAGCTTTCATTTCGATGCTGTATTGTTTTCATTTGACGTCGCTTCCTGTAAATACTTACTAGTTGTGCGTTGATTGCATTGCTATTGTTTTGACACGACGTTGTAATAATGTTATGGGAAATAGATAACTTTTTTTTTCAAACGGGTATTGTTTCATATATAACAGGGATGGCATATAAAAAACACACACAAAATTAACAAACATTATTCGTTATAGCCTTAAAGACTAAAACAGGTATAAAATTATTGTGTTTGAAATTCATTATTTTTATATTGTAATGCTTACGTCAGACTTTCGATATTTAAAAACGTTTAATAGAATCTGATAAAGTACAATATAATATTATAGTATATATAATATTTTATATAGGTCTTTCTAAAATATTTTTTTTTTCATAAATAAGAACTTCCAACTTTCTTTTTCAACAACAAAGTGGAAATAAGTAAAGTGGAATTCTATAAATAAAAACACTGACAATCCCTTGACATTCAAACAAGTATTTTTGTAAAATGTACACTTTATCATTTCACCTTATTTATCCTCCATTTCCAACGCTTTATTCCTGTCAACTTCAGTTTAGACAAATGTAATTTAACGTTACCTTTTAAAATTAATACATATTTGTATTATAAAAGAGAATGTTTTTTAGAAAAAAAATTAACGCTATATTTATATGATAAAAATGTGACAGTTGACATTCTTAATGAAACACACAGTTCTATATTTAAATTATTTTGTCAAAAGTGGTTTCTTAAAAGTAATTAAAACTGTTTCTTATACATTTGTATATTAGCAGTTCTCTTGTATTTATGCGTAGATTTTGATTAATACAATACATGCCAACAATATGTCTTAGCCATATGATTTTTTTAATAATAATGAACTCAGGTTTTTGCAATTATTAATGTCCATGTTTTCTTAAGACGCTACCTGCTTCTTTCGTGTCTATACGACGTATGATGAAGGGACTTGTAATAATTCTATTTAAAAATACTTAAATAATATATAAATATTTATAAAGGCACGTTAGGTTACATTTTATATGTTTTAGTAATATATGTTTTTATTTAAAGTGCTTAGAATGTTTAAAATAAAATGTTTTGCGCTCAGACTAATATTTTAAAAGCAATATTTGTGTGTGTATGGACGATGAAAAGGATCTATTACAAGGTACGTCGAGAATGTTTAATAACCTATGTTCAATGTTGAAGATCCAGTTGATTATCAAGTGGTCCAAATAGAAAAAGAAAGTAACACACAACCGACCGACACGGTTGTGTGTTACTTCCATATTGTACTCGGGTGAAATATTATATACAATCCCTACTAAAATACTAAGTAACGTTAAATTCTTGCAGTCAAAATAAAAAAGCTGAGCGTTATTTTCCAAAATGTTTCATAATTAACGATCATTATTATAATAATATATTTAAAAAACCGCATAATTATATATTAGACACAAAAATATATATTTCTAAATTTAATTTCATTAAGGCATAAAATTATTTAACGGTAATCCAGTTAATCGTTAAATTAAACAGGGTACCCAATAATCTTTTTCATTATCGTAATCACTTCTGGACAATGAACACGAAAATGCGTTATCATAAAAGTTTGTAAAGAGTGCGCTGTAAAATCTGGACAAAATAATATTGGTATTCATCCGGAGCGCTTTAAAAAGCGCCGCATGATTGGCACAATAATCTTAACTTTACTGAAAAACTATAAGAACAGCAAAATAATAGAGCCGTTACACAACTTTTCTTATTAATATTTTATTATCAGAGACTGCGCTGCAAATTGATCCGTTTGTCCAATTAAGGAAATTGAAAATTATTTACAATATTTTTAATTGAATTACTTTTAATTAATGCTAGATTTATAAGCAACTCCCTCGAGTTTATTCTTTATGAAATATAATGTTTTAAGAAACCTTAACATATAATAATTAGTGCAGCCTAGTTACCGTAGCGTGATTCGTAGGCCGGTTGCTACGAGTACGCTACATACTACATTAACCATGTGGAGAAAATTAATCATAAAATCTAGATTCCTTATATTATTGACGACATAAATTATATCTATCGTCAAAATTTATAGGAAGGGTACCATTCTATGTAGTCATGATTTGTACAGAACTTATTTTTATTTGTATATAAATTAGGCTTTAATATAAATATTAATCTATATTAAAGTGTAATATCTACAACTTTATAGTGTATATGTATTTTATACAAGTGTGTGCGAAAACAAAGATGGACTTGATATTCCCTAATATAATCTGGACGGACAAAATTCAGACACTGATTTACGTGCATTCCGAGGCACGGAATGTTTACGCAACAAAATCATAGCCTCGGGGTGATTTTAAGCCTAGACCCCGTGAGCTGTAGTCTTATAAGCCAACCTGTAAATCAACCAGCTTGTAATATTAATACCAAAGAAAAAGAAGAAAGAATGGTGATAGATGCCAAAAAATTCATCGTAATTTAATGAAATAGCTTGATGAATTTGTTATTCTATCCAAAGATCAAAACTATATTTATCTTTGCAGCAGTCTCTTGTCTTTAAAACCCACCGCTGGCCTGTTTCCTTTTGACAAAAAAAGTTTATACCATCATGACACTGTTCCAATGCAGATGAGTGTATACACATGTGACAGGCCACCCGACATATGCAGAATTCCTTCTAAAGTCGTGATGAATTATGAACATAAATGTATGTCATGAAAATTCAGTAGACCTTGCCTGGGTTGAACCTTTACACCACACATTTACATGTACAAATTTAATTCCTATACACGAGTACGCTCAAATTTGTTATTGACAGTAGGTACATAGAAACTTGAAGAGGATTATAGAGAATTATGTTTCGAAAGATAATTACATCGTAAAGGTCAAGTAACTGTCAGAAACAAGGAGGCTATTATGATGCTAGAATGAACTTTGGTTCTGTTTCGTTTGGTTATAGTTTGATAATATTAAGGGTATTCAAATTCCTTGGAAATTCTGGAGTCGTAGTCGACATCGTTATTTGATCGTCGAAATACTTTTGTTAATAATATATTAGCTTTGAATTTAGACGGTACATTAGTAGGGTCAACAGATTGACGATCACGCGAATAAATCTGAAGTCTTTAGTATAAATGCTTTGTTGATCTTTGTATTATTTGTTTTGTAATAATTCGGAGTTTCTACATATAGTTGGTGTTATTCCGTTAAGTCATGTCATCGCTAAGCTCGAGTTGTGTCGCATTGCTATTCTATCGGACTATGAGTTAGATGTTAGATACACCAATTATTAATAAAAATACGAATAACCTGATTGATTATAATCATACGCAGAAATTTAAAGATATGTATCATAATTTTGTTACATTTATTATTTAGTTTTATGGCGTACAATTCCTTATAAAAAATACGTTTCCTGGTCTATAAAGAGCTATATAACTCACGTCCTGTCTTCTGATTAAATTCTCTTGCTACGGTACGATTGTAATAGTCCCCTGGTACCTGGGGTTAATTACACGGTGACATGAACATTGATAACAATTATGGTACCAGCGAAAACTTGCCGAGTCTCTGTTGTTGTTGTTTATTAAACTAGGTTTAAGTCAATGGATAATGTACTTATCGTGTTTGCATTTCATATAGAGCCAAAACAACTCAATTACCTAGTTATTTTCGGTAAATAAGGATATTAAAATCGTTAAGTAATAAGTTTTGTAAAGAAAAAACAGCTTAGGACCTTCGTCACCTATTTTTGCTAACTTTTTTTTCATTGGGCTATTGACGATTTTTATTTATCAATAAAAAACTTTTGAAAATAAGACTAAAAATGTTTGAATAGTATTAATTTATGTTTTCCTTAAATTTTCATTAATTGTTACGGTCGTATTTCAACCACTAGTCGAATATAATATAACTGGATAACGTGAATCATAAATATATCATTACATACCTACATTATTATATAGTTTAATTAATAGCAGCAGCAATTATTAAAGAAAAACGTAATTTTATAATTATTTAAATTATTATTATAAATTATATTTAAAATAATGGTAATGGGTCACTATATTTCATAGATGTTGGCATTGCAAGCATCTTAATCATACCGCGCATCGACAATGCTTCCAACTTTAGGAACTTTGATGGTAAGGCTCTTGTGGCTTGAGTTACACTGGCTCATACATCCTTCAAATCGTTACATAAAAATCTTAATTAATGCTTTTGGTGATTGGTGTTAGAATATGTAATGAGTAAATAAAGACGGACTTACATAGAGCACCAAATAAATTGTCAGTATGATTAATTTAATTCAAGACAGCACTAAACTTGAGGTTGCTATACAAAAAATATTGAATATACTTTATATAAAAAAACAGTTGTTTGACATAATTATGTTTATAATATAATTAACAGCATGTATACAGGCATATCTTTCAAAAAACCTCGTCACCATATGCATGCATAATTATAAAGAATTTTTATTTAAGACAGTGGAAGATTTAACTAATAAAAGTTCAAAGTTTATACGAATTCTTGTACTTAAAATCGTCTGTTTCAGTATGAACAACGATGCCCATAAGTGCTTACATAACCAGATAAACTCTAGTTAACCCGTTCTAAAAGGTATTCATTAAAAAGGATAGCAAGATTAAATTACCTTTAGCGTCAAATTAACTAAGCTTAATTACTGTCAGCTCAAGCTAAGATTAGCCACAGAGTTTTTTTTTTTTTAAATAGGTCAGTACAAGCATGCGACCTAAGTAAGCCGATCGTTGTGCGGCTATATATATCTTTTTATAATTATCACTACATAAAATTTTATTATATAACACAATATCATCTTATCATATACGTATGCAATATAGTATAATTGTATTGGTATCATAAATATTATACGGCTATGTACACATACAAATAAGGAACACCAAAAATGTTATCAAGTTAATCTGAACTAATATTTGTATATATTTAACATATGAAAAATATGGAATTCAGATCTTTTTTTCTTACCGTAGACAAATAAAGTATGGGATGACTTTTTACATCTGCTCTTTTATACAATTCAACTCGAAAGCTATTATGCAGATTCTTTTAAAGTTTTCACTACGAAGATGAGTTTTCACTTTTGTATGTAGCAAGGGAAAATATTCTAGTTTATTATAAACTGTATAAAGGGTCGGATATTTCAACGAAGAATTTCGTTATTCGAGATAAAAGAGACCCGAAATTTTCGAGATTTGTTCAAAGGTATTTTGATATTTTATGAAATTATTTTAATTATAAAATACGCTATATGTTTTATAGCTTCTCAAATTCAACTCAATTAAACCTACTGATATTATTGATTCGGTAAAGTGTATTTTATCGGTAGCCGAGTGCCATGTACTCCAACTGTACTGTACTGTTACCAAGCGAAGCCGCACTTATGAATTAGTAAAAAAATACCGAATTTACTCGAATTGGTTTAGTTGAGTCACTTTTTATACATAACTAAATAATTCAGAAACTTCGAAGTTCCAGCCTAATAGGACGTTTTATATTTTTCCTTAATAACTTTTTACTCCCTTAGGGAGTTGTGTTTAAGGAAAATCGTGAAATGTTTGTGTTTACGCTATTATTGTGGATTGTAATTTAACCTGAAATTATATATCAATGATTAATCTCTTATATGTAAGTTATAGTGAATAGACTTTGCAGAACAAATGTTATTTTTAATCTTTGCGGTTAAGAGTGAGAAAACTTACATCTGTCAAATGAAAATTCTGATATACTCCAAATTTTTCCCTTAAATCGCAAATAATCGTACGCCCAGTACATAATATTATAGTACATTACTCAAGGCTATCACTACTCGAACACTTAGATTAATTTTTATTCTAGCAATGTTCAACTGATGCAAGCCTGATTCGATTCGAATAAGCAATTTAAAAAAAAAAACAAATTAACTTCTAAAGATAGATTTAAAGTCTGTGCATCAATTTATAATTTCGATAAAAGTTCTATTTATTCAAAGATTACTTTTATAAGGTATTTAAGAAAATTCTCTGATCAGATTATTATTTATAAATGTTTGATTTAGATTTCGATTAAAATAAATCTAACTTCAATTTCATAAAAGACGTTCAATTATTTCTGACCTAGTTATTTTTGTTTGTATAGTATTATTATATAATAAACTAGCAGTGCCCGCTGTTTCACCCGCGAATAACTTTAAAGAGATCACTAAAAGCATACTTATAATATTTCAGTATATACTCAACATTTTTAGTTTTATTTTCGTCGGATATTAGTATTTATTGGTTTTTGTTTCGCACCCGGATCTTGATAGGGCAACATATAATTGGTCATGAGAAAAACAGCATTCCCTTAAATCTATTCCGACATACTTGAATGTATTTCCCTGTGCTTTATTAATTGTGATTGCAAATAATTCCTTGATAGGAAATTGTGTCCCGTAAAGACTAAAAGGTAATTTTTTTTTTTTTTTTAAATAAATGCTTATTATCAACTACCCCACTAAGTATAAATTTAACAAAACCATGAGATAAATATTTATGAGGCGTCGAAACGAAATACCTACTTAACCTACAAACTTTAACTTTCAATGTTATTTACAAACTGAAAACAAATGTTTATTTATGTATTAATGTTTTTAAGTAACCTACCCAACTACTTGTTGAATACGTAATAAAAAGTACTATAAACTGTCGTTAAACTTATCTCGATATCTTACATAAGAATGAATGGTATATTTATAAAAACTACTACTACTATTTAACTAACTATTTACAAATAATGCATTATTTCTGAACAAATTTGATTTCCGTACAAAAAGTTATAAGTGATTCAACCTTAAAAGATGGACATTTATGATATTTATTTATGAGATTTTAGAACTTTTCAACAGGAACAATTTAGGAAGTTACACAACAGTCATGTATGACGGATACATGACTGTTGTGTAACTTTAACCATTTACCCAGTGCACGCAACGGAAGTTCTCAAAAGGAATAAATTGTCCCCGTTTTTGTAACATTTTTCATTGATGTTCCGCTCCTATAGCTTTCCTCGAAAAATGGACTATCCAACACTAAAATATTTTTTCAATTCAACCAGCAGTTCTTGAGATTAGTGCGTTCAACCAAACACCTTTAGCTTTATAATATTAGTATAGATAAATAAAGTTTTCAGTTTGTTTGTTTGTTAAGATAAATAGTTTTGCTTCGTCATTTACAGCATTAAAAACAACGTTTATGACGGAGGCAGCATCGTAGATCGGAAGACTTTTATAAAATAAATTCCTGTTCAACCCATTTAGGTCACTATATATATTTTTTTAACCAGAATGTCATTTCATGCTTCTACTTTTAAATCACAGACTTCCATACAACAAGTAATCGAAGCCGCGGGCAATAGCTAGTTAATATAACGTAACAAAGTATATTACAAACGAATACAGACAGAGGTTTACCAGGTCCTTGTTAACAGGGAGCGCCGTGCATCTCCAACATATGTGCGTTGGGTGCAAATAACTCAATGCTATTTATTATATAGGCAACAGCGCGGCAATCGGCGCGCTTTACATATATGCGTGGGCGCGTTGAATTGAATTGGCCAGCATAAGCTGAACCCTAGTTAATATGATTGATCATATACATCTTAGCTTACATTTGAAGATTAAATCCCTGAAACTCCATTTTTTAACTTTGTTTTTCCTATAAAATTTCAATCATCGCCTTTTTACAGACTATCATTTATAGGTAGCTAAAGTTTCAGCCAATTCAACTGAATAGTTATTTTATCGAATAAATGTTCGATGTGTACAGACAACGATCAGTTTAATTTTTATTTTATGTATAGATTATTATTAAAGATTAATAAATTTCTAATGCCTCTTCCATGGTATGTCTATTAGAAAAAAAAGAAGTGTTAGTTAAATACATAGAAATCTATTTAAGGTTTATTTTCTGAATTATTACTTTATTTTTATCTATTGTCATTGCACTAACAATGCACAATAATTGAAAGATTTTATAAAACCACATGTGTGGTGCTATTCTTTTATTGTGTCGCCATTTACTCCCTAATGATCACGATTGTTCTTCTTGAATAGAGAATTTGAAAAAAAACCTAATGATAATAATTCCAGCTCCCATCTCAAACAAAGGCGGTACGTGATATTGACGTAGTATATTGTTCGGACTATCGCTCGGATTACGGTGAACAGAATGGAATTTTATTTTTAATTTCTCACAGATTGCTTCAGGAAAAATATATACATATAAACAGTCGATTGGAATTGATTTCTTTTTCTATATTTAGAATCATATACGTTATAGAAATATACGTTATGAATTTTCAAAATAACTGTTTACAAACATTTTTTTTTCATTTTATATGTGTACTCAAACGAATATTTGTTATCTTTACTACATAGAAATGTGAATTATTATTATAGTTGTTTTAGTTGTATATTTTAGAGATAATAAATTTAAGCGGGTATACGATCACTTATTAGAATAGCATAGCACGACTTGTAGGTTGTTCAGTTGTCAGACGTCAAGCTGTGAAAACATAAGACGGGTACCAATTTTATTATGCAGCCGACTAATGGAAATATAAAATATAAAGGTGTATCTTTCAGCAGTGCGTATGATCGTTTATCGAGCGACCCACTTGGTCTCTTGCTCTCAGGACAGCGCCAGCGCCGGACGTGCGCACTTATTGATTTAATAAAATAAACACGTTGGACGACAATGGCGGCCATTTAACTGGCAATCCATTTGAATCCGCGACATATATATATATTTAAAAAAAGATTTTTATTTTAAAAGCCATTCAGTATGTTCACTTTAATAATAATGAAATTTAATAACTTTAAGTTTAGAATAATCTTCCATATATGTATTTAAAACAGATTATAATATTTTATATGTATGTATTATATAACTGTATGCTTTGTGCTTAAGAATAATTCATTATAGCAAAAGAAACAAATACGTTTTTAATAATATTGCAAGCACGAAACATGAACGTACTATGTACGTTACGAACAATGGTTTGTAAATTTACATTGTTTTCTGTAATGTATAGTTACAATATTCGTGAAAAATATTTTGTATGAATTTATATCGTACGACAAAAAAAGTTATATTATATCACTTTAAAACCTTCGTTACAAGTAAATAATAGGCAAATGATATATTAGATAGAGGCTTTCGTCCCGCAGTGGACGGCTAAAGGACGAAAAAATAATTGATATGCAATGATAATTATCAGTAAAAACCAAACCGCATTGGAGCAGCGTGGTGGAATAAGCTCCAAACCTTCTCCTTAAAAAGAGAAGAGGCCTTTAGCCCAGCAGTGGGACATTCACAGGCTGTTACGGAATTATCAGTAAATAATAATTTAAGAGCTTATGTTATTGATAGAACTGGCTAAAAGAAGACGTAACAGAATTTAAAATAAAAATATTAGAACTTAGAAATACTGATATGATCAGCTAAATTAGACACGGCATAAGTTAGGAGGCAAAGAAATATCAAAATGTGTCTATGTGTGTATCTGTATTTATTTATTTTAGATTAAAATTATATTATATTAAATTAAAAAAAATGTTATCTCTATAAACTATAACTAGTTTTTAATTGTGTTACAGTTTTTAATACATGTTTCTAGTGCAATACTTACCGAGAACGATGTAATAAGGGTTGGAAAATAATAAACATTTTTTTAGTTGAACATTCGCATTTTCTTTCATAAATGTTTATAATACAATATATATTACAATATAAATTGTGAAACAATTATATCAATAAAATTTGCAAAAGTTTTTATTTATACATTTAATAAAACACACACACACACACACACACACACAAAATAAATGATCTATTTGAAACGTAAGAGGTAGATTTACGTCATTGATTTTGCTTGATTAGGAGTTACCAGTGAAAAGACATATGGTCCCATATATATATATGGCTAATTGCCAAAAATGTTAGCAAAGCATCTCGGCCCGCACTGAATGATTGTATAAGTGGGTTTTCATCGCGATTTTCGGGTATCGAGTATGTAAAAAAATAATATAATTAATTAATAATTATTTTGCAAAAATATCTTAAACGTGGAATTGGAATAATACTTGGAATAATACTCATATTTAATATGTCTTAAATATGAGTTTATGTCAAACTCTTTTATTACGGGAAAAAAGAAATTAATGTACATTTCTATTTATATATATATAGTCTAATTTTCTGAAGCAAACAGGAAACGGATTTCCTATTAACACAATGAAGATAATAATCATAAGTAATTCATTACTTTTTTCAATAACGAATATCGAGAAAGGAGGTTTTAATGTAACACAAATGAAACCCACCTAACGTATTATATCAACACTAAGATAAGTAAAGATTAATGATATTATACCTAATGACAATAATCATCAGTAACCGAACATCGATACGTTAAGAGTAGCGTATCTGGACTTGAATCTATCGTCTGCAAACAATATAGATTGCTCTTAACGTTCCATTGCGAATACTATTGTAGGCATAAATCGCCTTGGGCAAGACTGCTATGGGACGTCAATTGGTCGTTTGGTACAGATACATTTTGATATAAATTGCAACGTAAATAGTTACGATACCACTTATGTCTTAAACTTAAAATATATCGTATACTCGTTTATAAAATAAATAAAGATAACCGTTTATGTACCATTTTTTTATGTATAAGAAATCATGGATATTTTTGTGTGTATCCTGGTTTAATATTCATATGAATAAATTATACTCTAATCGTCTAATTAATTTTTTTGTAGATATATACGCTATCTGGTGGGTTATGGTAGTGATCAACGTCTATAATAGGAAATTTCTCTGCGAGAAATATAAGCTGCACCTAATATTGCAAAAGCGTTGTAAGCCATATTCTCTGAGATATAATAAAACTAAAAAACATCCTTTAAACCTGAAATAAAAGGTTAATATTTAAGATGGACTGTACAGAGCCGGTGTAGTTAAATCATGCTAGAACCAATAACGTTTATATTGGACTAGCTAATCTTCTCAACTTTACACGGATAAAGTGTGAACTTTTATCACTTGGGTATCAATTTTATCACTTGGTGGTATATAAAACAAGGCCTGACATGGGATATAAATAAGACCTTATTTACATTGGTTATGGCCTACATACATACCTTAAATGATAAAAATAAAATAATCATGTGCTTCTTCCTATTTTTGTTTAAATGTCTTGTCAAAAATATTATAGTCCTAAAGCAAAGAACGCAATTTTTTTATTTATAGAAAATGCTTAAAGGTAATAAAAAGCAAATATAAGATAAGGTAATAATAATTCTATGGTTTAATTGCATTTTAAATAAAGCTCAGACTTATTTATAAATGACAATTTAAATTCACAATAAGAAGCAATAAAAAAATTAATACTGTAATATAATATTATGTATACAAACATCCAAATAATTCAAACTTAGAACATAAAAGTGAACCACTGGATTAATCATAATATGTAACGTCATAGGCTTTGATTTAAGTCACTTATAACTGAGCAACTTAATTAAGCAGACGATGAAAGGCTTCGAAGAAAACTATATACGCATCTATATTAAACTGAAATAAAAATTTAATCGCCACAATGTAGAAACCGGTTTTAATAATATACGGAGCTTGTAGGAAGCATCCTTTTTTAATTCCTAGTGTTTTATTTTACTACCTTAATAGCCGAGCTCAATTACAGGGAAATATTTTCTTGTTCTATTTTAATGACCATAATTACCTTGGGATCTTGGTCTAAAGAATTATTAAGTTTGTACATATAATAGAAAATTTGTGTTTTTTGCATAGTCTCCTTTAAAACTGGTTGATAATTATCTTTCGTATGTTGAATTGTGTTACGATATGTATTTAATGAACATTTACACCTAGTTTCATAATATAATAATTTTGCATAATTGTTTATTTAAATATATATATTTGTTTTTAGTGTGTGTACACATATTTGCATTCGTGCGGTATCGTGCGTTGGTGTGCATTTACATGTGTGTGCGTGCTTATCATAATTATGTTCGCACGTGTTAATTATAAATTTTTACTTAATTTATTTTATCTGAGGGAGTTGTCAAGTTTTTTCTCTTTACCTTTAACTCCTAAGGTAGACACAACAAATATAATTATAATTGTATATGTGTAAATATATATTGTATATATGTATATAATTGTATATGTGTATATATAAATAATTGTATATGTGTAAATATACCTAAAATTCTTCTGCAAAATAAATGAGTTAAATAACTAATACAAAATTGACAATTTTAAAATACATAATTAAATATTCTAATATCTACAACTGATCGTTGTCCCATCCAGGTGTACCATTCAACTTACATGTATAAGTGGAGACCTAAGAAAGAATTTGATGTATAAATTCGAAGCTGGCTTTCTTATTTCACTTAGTTTCAATTAAATAAATAATTTTGTTGAGAAACTAATTTAATAAATTTGTTTGTTAGTTTTATGTGATGTTGTCTTATACTTGATTCTTGTTTTATTATTCATACCCCCTTAGGGGTCTTTTCGTAATTGCTCCCATTCGAAACTGAAGCTTTATCAAGAATGCTTAATGACTAAGTTAGGCATTTCAAGTACAAGGGTAATAAACTTTGTGATAAAATATTGAAGTTACCTTAGCAAACTGAAATATTTTAATTATTTATTATTAAAATTACTTGTGAACAGCTAAAATACTATAGACACATCATATTCTCTTTTATCTATAATGGAAATATTTTAATAAAGAAATATTTAAACAATGAATTAGTATTTTAATAAATATTCCTTACTACTTAAAACTTTACTTGAATTATGTTAGCTATTGTTTGATGTATATGTACTTATATATGTATGTACATGCTTTATTTTCTTTCGCAACGAAAGATAGCGGAAGTCTATTGTTCAACTTGGCCATTAATAGTACCTTTATCAATTGAAAGACAGCGCGTCGTGTCCAGCCATCCATAAATTCCGTAAATAGTAATTTTTCTCAAAAAAGAAACTACTGTCTATTTTGTTATTTTAAAATACTACAAAAAATCTGATTTAAAATCTTAATATTTCAAAGTATTATGAAAATTATAAATAAACCCTAACAATAGAAACGATAATAAACTTAAAACAAATGAAACAATTGGTAATTTAAAATTTGAAACGCTGCTAAATTTATCAAATCCAGTGGAACAATGAAGAAAGTCCGAAGTCAATTCCGTGTAGTCTCGAACATTCTAACAACTGATAGGCCATTTACAAAAGTTGAATCAACGAGTAACAACAATTACTGTTCATCTGATAATAAGAGAGGGAACAATACAGAAACGTCGTGATCACGAGACTGAGATGAAATGATTACTGAGATAATTAAATCTTACAACAACTTCGCCAAACTAACATTTGATATTTCGTAGCAAGATTAATTATGTTACCGGTTATAAAAGAGTTTATGTTATTTTGTTTGGTTTGTTGAAATGTGGTTTTCTCTCTTTCTTAATTTCTATCCCTTTCTCTCTCTTAGTGGCATTGTATATTAATATAAAATATTACTTAGTAAATTTTATGCAAAGCTCTATCTTTAATAAATGAATAGCTACAAAAATATATAAAGTAGTAGTAAATAAACGTAGCCATTTTTGTTCATAAAGGTATAAAAAATCACACTTCATTTTATTTTTAAAGAAAATGTGATTACTAACTGACTATTAACACACCTTCAACTAAACACCAGAGATTTCAATTGAATACCACTGTTTTATACATATAAGTCGAAATGTTGGCTTTAAGTGCTTGTTGCGTTCGAATCGAAGCAACCTATTCAAACTGACATTCATATCAACAAACTGAAACACATACATATATATATAAAATATAATATGTAACATTGTCTATACGGTATAAGCAGTTTCCATGTTAACCCGTTTTTTTCCCACGCAGTGGAAACTTTCAGAAAGGTACGCCTCCCTTGGGGAGGGGACCAGCTTATGTGGGATTCTAACCCACTAAAACTACTGCAATGGCCGTCTTCGGGATCGTGTTGATAAAAAGCATCTGTGGCCCCTCCCGTGCTGCGCTCCGTTCGCGATTCAGCGGAGCTCTCCACAAAGGTCTAAGGTAAACTCATACTCATCGCTAGCGCGTACGACAGCGCAAGATCATCCCGGCATCCATCCTCAGGGCCGTCTAAAATAGGACACGTGAGGCCCCCACCTCACGCATCCACGGCCCCAGGGTTACGCCCTATTTTTTAAGCCCGGAGCGTCAGGGCTGTGGGTGGGCCAAAATGACGAGATCCACATTAACCCTATGTTAACATAAAAAAACTCTTTTGTTTCTGACACTTCTAAGAACGGACCCGAAGTCCATTTGCTAGTGAGTATTATCTTAACCAAGAAACTTTATACCTGTTTTCAAAAATACATGTTTTATTGTCTTTAAAATTTCATTAATTGAAAGTGTAAGGTATTATATACTTCTTTTTTTTATATTTTTTTTTATAAGCAAATAAATCTCTAAAGATTTTTGTCCAGTATTTTTCCGTATCTTTCCATTATTTTAATTGACTTTATATTCTATATGCCCACATATTTTTATTTCAAGATTTCATCACAATTTTACGATTACTGATGTTAATGTACAATATTAATTGTCCTCTTGTTTTATGGAATTATATTTGCAACTTTTTCATTCACCAAATGTTGTATGTGAGTTTGAGATATACAAAAGGCATTCTTATCACTAAGAAACTAAGATTTGCATGTTATATAACCCTCATTGTATGTAAATTGAAAGATATTATTTCATTTGTAAAAAAATAAAACACGAAAGCATACATGATATATTTCACGCAGTTGAGTGACAAACGAAGTACTCGATATATTAGAGATTCATACAAAATTCTTCCTTTGTTATTCAAATGAATTATAATAAGTAACAAAATAATATATAATCAACAATATTCCATTTACTTTAGCAACTCATAATTGTTACAAATTGTGCTTAGAGAGAATATGAAGAAGATACAGCTTTGTTCCGTAAAGTTGTATGAAATATTAAATATGTTTTTGCCAATTGGTTATGGATCTTATTTATATGAAAATAAAGATTGTATTCCTTTTAATAATGTCGTGTAATGTTTTGATTAAATACATTTTAAGTGGCAATTAATAATATATACTTGTTATAACTTTAGCCACGAGACTTCATTTATCTGTCAACAGAACATAAATTCGTACAACATTCGTACGCATTTTAGTATCTCTGTTATGGTGTCAATATATAATGACGTCATCATCATTTTATCTATACTAAAAAATAACGGGACCATTTTTAACATTTTTAATTTTGAACTAGAGAAACTATACAATAAGGTGTAACGTTTTAAAGAATGTATTAGTATTCCTATAATATTAATATATATGTAGCTACATATACGCTTCATAGTTTCACCCGCTTGAAATAGTCACACTATTGGCGTGACAAGCGTGAATGCTCTTCATGATCTTGTATAATATAAATAAAATTCTAATGGAATCTTAGGTAACTACGATACCATTATGCGATTTATTTATTTAAAGATGGCGATGCGCCCCTATTCTTAAACCTAATGTCCTTATTTTGAACACAATGTATCAGAAAATTGTTTTGATTTTCAGTTGATCTGTTTACTTCATCAACGTTCCATTTGAGGATTCACTCAATATTTGTTTACTCTTGATACAAAATTGATATTATTATATTAAATTTATTAATTTAATGATATATACTTGTAGTTGTTCAATATGCAATTATGTGCCGTATTACGAAAACATGTTTATAAAATCATTATTATAATTATATTATTATTATATTTGTAAACTGATTTGAGCTCTTGCATATTTATGCAAGAGCAATTTTAGTGCTAAATTGATTTCTCTATTCTTACATTACATTCTTATAATACGTTGAAATAAATAGACAATCCGATGAAACCAAAAAGATCGTAAGAACTTTGGAGCTTACTTCCCCACGCCGCTCCAATATAGGTTGGTGTAACGTGATAAATTTTCATCCAACACACAGGTTTACCGAACACGAGATGAATTACGAACATAAATAAAACACATGAAAATTTTATGTCTGTCCCGGATTTGAACTGAATCTTCAGTTAAGAATCAGATCTTCTAACCACTTATCCGTCCACGGTACAGTATGATAGCAAAAAGATAAAAATATATTACTATGTAGTAATGCTACCCAACATCAGACCGTTTTATGTCCTGCCAAGAAAGGATACACGTGCCTTCTTAAAGCCTACGTTGATCGGACGAATCGAGAATACTAAGATATAAGTAAAGTAAAGTCGGAACATTTGGCTGCAGATAAATTTTAAAAAGAAATGATTTTCGTCGTATATAAATCAGTTTTTACTTAAAAGTTGCTAGCCTCAATTAAGGTCGTTTGATCATCTACGTCAAACCGATCCGACTTTTTTTTATTTTGCGATTAAAAAAACAGCCGCTAATATAATTTGAAAATCGAAGCTTTCACAATTTTAATTAACGGAAAACGTTTTAATTGAAATGTCATTTATTTAGATAGGAAATAATTTAAAAAAATTGTCTATGGTTGTTGATATTTTTTATAAAATATTTTAAAAGATAAAAGGTAAATGATTGATCTATCTAAAACAATGTATTTTTGTTGTTAAAATAATTAACAACAATATACATATTTGTTATTATTAAGTAGCTTATTCGCATTTATGATAATACTTCATATTAAATTGTTTATTTTAATTGATATAATTGTTAATTAGAATGTTTTATTATTAATTTTAATCAATTGAAGAAAATTTGGTTTAAATAATTTTTAATTTATTTTAATTACTATTAATCCTCATTTTAATGATGGTAACACTGTCTATTAAATAACTAGGGCTACTTAAAATATATATACAAAAAAAATGTTTAACTTCACTCATTTTTAGAAACTATCACATGCCGAATTTGTGAATAACAGCGAACACATACTGCTCTCCCTACACATATTGTCTGGGATTGCGGCAACGAGCAATTGCTTGCTTCAATTCCAGTAAACAATTTGCTAACTTTTCACAGCTGGACGCCTCTGGCTTCGTAATTTAGTATCTGCCATAAGTTTGAAACAAAATATTTTTAAACTGTACCAGTTGCTGTTCTTGTTTTGATTGTTGTTGAAATACGGCCAATATGAAAAATCAAAATGCAACTCAGCTTTACGTATTAAGTTTATGAAATAAATCACATTATTTTCAAGACAAAACGCTTATCCTAGCTAATATTAAAAATTCGAGTAAAGTGAAATGAGCGTGAGTTTGTTTATTTGTTATGTATTGACGTCTTATCTACATATTTAATCATTATGATTTTTTGCGTACACGGTGTTTGGGGTACAGAAAAAGACATAGGGTAATAGTAAGGAAAATATATTTCTGATAATGATGATATTAATAATAAGGTCCTCTAGATCGTTTTTGGCCACGGTGGCCTATCTCAAGGGAGATTAGTCGGAACATATTATAGTGCACAAGTTTGTGAGCGAACACAGGTGCACTCTCTATTCCCTAACTCTCATAATCCAATGGATCGGCAATCCGACATGTTTGGAAAAGTTCAGGCGAAGGACCAACGGTTTTACGTGCTTTCCGAGGCAAGGGAGTGTACACACTTCCAACTTCCAGACTCCGGGCTGATATTGAGAATTTTCTAAAGAAAAACCCAATAACTTTTATGGGCCCGACCTAGTATCTTGGGTTCATGATGATGTTTATTCATTGTTGAAGATCCTAATAATAACATAATGTAAAAAAATATATGTAATAAATTTATCACGTGTTTCATAACACAACCGGAAGTAAAAAGTGCTTACGTTATAACGTCTAATTTTGTAACCGGCGATAATTATTGATATTAAAAATAGAAACAATTGATGCAGCTTTCTTGAGAATATTATATTTTTGTTAATTTATTTTATTATGGAACTAGATTAATATTATAATGCATCGTGAAATAACAGGACAGTCGAAAATTTGCAATTATAATTGTGTATTACATAGTATAAAAATTTCAGCGTAGCAACAAAGGTTTTATTGTGTTGAGAAAATTTTAATTTCTCTAGTTTATTCATAACCAAAAACGTTAAATTATTGTTCGGATTAAAAAAAATACATAGTCTCAATTCTCGTTTCTGTATTTTATACTTATTACGTGTTATTACGTAAGGTATTTTGCTAATTATAACAAGTATAAATATGATTAATATTCTTTTGTCTTTTCATGTTAATGATTTAATACCTGTTTGTGAATACAATGCACATTAATTTTAAAACCTGTGAATGTTACACTGCTGGGCTTAGGCCTCCTCTCCCTTATTGAGGGGACGGTTTGGAGCTTATTCCACCACGCTGCTCTAATGCGGGTCGGTGGAATACACATGTGGTAGAATTTCAATGAAATTTGACACATGATGGTTTCTTCACGATGTTTTTCTTCACAGTTAAGTACAAGATGAATTATAATCACAAATTAAGGACATGAAAATTCAGTGGTGCTTTTCCGGGTTTGAACCCACGATCATCGTTTAAGATTCGCGTGTTCTCACCACTGGGCCATCTCGGCTTTAAATTTTAAAAGTAATAATTAATTACAATGTCATTCTTTTTTTATTTATCTACATGTGTTGAACGACAATTCGGTCTGAGACGACCTTGTCGTCATTTACATCGCGTGTAATAACAGAATGTCTATATCCCTAAAGACTAACTTAACAGTTACCGGTTATCATTCCTTCGAGAGATACGTTGAATAATTTTGTCTTATATACATATTATATTATATTACTGCTATATATTATTTCTACCCAAGGTTTTGCTCTTGTGATGATGTCCTAGCCTACGTCACTCGTTGGTATATAAAACATGTTAACGCAAAATATAACCTTTTTACAGGAGTTTTTTATTATAAAACTGTCATTTATTTGGATAAAGATTATTTTGTGAATATGAATATAAGGCAAAGTGATGGGAAGTGCCTACCACCGGCCAAGAATATTTGCAAGGGGGAATTGCAGATGCGTTGCAGGCCCTTTTCTTGAAAGTTCCGAAGTCATATCGGTTCAGAAAAACAAGGTTATGCATGGTTGAAAATGTCATAAAAATCGTGCCATAGTGGATTACAAAAATGCTTACTATATAACTTACATTTGGAAGATACATGATGTTCCAAATGTTTCTGTAGGCGTTTTGCAGATATATAAATCTTCCTTACAAAGTTTAGACACATCAGCTATAGTTTTACAAGCCTGAAAAACGACCAGAACGACGATTATCTTTCCAACTTAAAATATATATTCGAGCTTTCTTTCGAATTAAGCAATGTAGTATAATTCTTATGTAATCAAGCAAATAGGTTACCGGATTGTAAGTGATCATGGAAGAACTAAAGACACTTCTCACTACCATTGTAACACCAACCAATAAATCATACACACCATAGAATAACATTAACTTCTTTACCGAAAAACATTAATACCTACAAATAATTGAGGATCCCACTGATCCTATGATAACTTAAATGGTAACCTGACCCTACACAAAGGCCTAACTTAGATGAACACTAATCATAGTAAAAGGTGAGCCTATACAATGTTAAATACAAATTAACAATAACGACGAGAAAAAATAATAAATATATAATGTTTAAAAAATCCATCAATAAAATATTATTTGATGTAATTAAATCAAGTACTTTTACCTTGAATGAAAACAAAATAGGATTATTTTGTAAATTATTAATAAAATTTTAAAGTGCACTTTCATTCATCACACATGGCCTCGTGAAAGCGTGATAAATATTTTATCAACTGTTTCTGGAAACCCTCCTCATTCATTTTTCTATGTAATCCTTTTAATTTGAGCCAGTATTCGAGAATGTGACGTTTTTAATTAAAGGATTTACGACAGCATAACTTTCGTAAAACATTTTCGATTTTGTTTTTATTTTAGACGAAATGATTATCGTCAAAGATTTCAAAGAATAGACTCGTTGTAATGGCATATATTGGCTACTGGTTAGCAATAGATGGCGTTGATTTAATCTGTCACATTCCTGAATTGTGGTTTCTAGACATTCACTTATATTTCAATATAGTGCGGAACTGATTATTATTTAGTGTTTAAATAAATTTATCATCATCATTTACCATTTGATCTCCTCATGTTACTTCGGCATAAACACTAGTTGCACTGGGATTATCAGTGTGCAATATTTTTGATGGTAGGAATTTCTGCAGGTCAGCTGGGTAGGTACTGTACTCTCTTCATGTATTCTACCGCCAATAGAATTGTGTTCCGGTTTGCATGGAGACTAAGGTAGTGTAACTAACAGGCACAAGCGACATCACATCTTAGTTTCCAAGATTGGCATTGCATTGTGGATGCTAGGGATGGTTAATATTTCTTATGGAACCGACGTCTATGCGAGGTGGTGACAACTTACCATCATTTGGAAGATATGAATTTAGCACGTATTCGTACCAATTAGTTATGTATTAGTAAGGTCAATATTTTAAATAACCATTGCCTATTTTTTCAGGAAAAAAAAACTGTCTTCTAGGACAAAGCATTATATAACAAGAGGAAACACAGCAAATATCACCCAGTTCTGATTGGTCGGCCACGTCATACAGCCGGTGCGGGTTATAGACATTGGAAATTGGATCCTAATTACATAACTTAGTTTATTTTGATCACACGCATAATCAAAAACTATACATCTAATTGAAATGGATCGTTTTTAATAAAATGTCACAACAAACATGAACTACTAGGTTTTATCTCGTTGCATTTTATTTTTAGATGCAACGAAGGGTTGCTTTGATCATACTACTAATCCGCGTCACAATACACAATCCATCTCTTTTGATCACGACGCTCTTTCTATTTGCATAACACAAAAGATCATTCATAAAAAACTGTATATTCACACATACAATGCAAGTAATGTTACACAAAATATGCAGTAAATATTTATAGCTATGTTGAAAATAATTGATAAAACTTAATAACACAATAGATAGTGTTCGATTCTAAATTCAGGGTATTCTAATTTTTTAGTAGATAGTAAATCTAAAAGTAATATTTCGAATGAGTTGAAGTATTAGGCAAACAAATTTTCAATCTTAATTTACTAAAAAAAGTTGTTAAAAGATATATAATGCAATGGTGTGTATACCGTTGTGTATAAAAAAAGGTCCATTACATTCAACTAATTTATATTACGGTGATGTATTTTTTTAACAGGTTTAATTTGAGCAAATAATCACCGATTAACGTTGTTCCTGGATATTAATTATTATTAGAAGCGTCAAATCATATAATCAATCTTTACACCATCTGTGTTGCAATACCGAAGGGATCTAAGATGTTCTATCTATGTTGTCTTCTGTTGCTCACCCTTCATACGAGAATACAGCACGTTTGCCGTTACATTGATAAGTCCAGATGGGTTTGCACGAAGCCCTACTAACAATCACAAGTTGGAATTTAATCCAAAACAAACGTCCCCAGCCGTAAACTTATATTATAGTAGCGAAACACGCCAGACTTCGTTCTGCCTTTGTATATAACAATTGTCATATTGATCCGTTATACAGTATAGAAGTAATTTTGCTGCAGTATTTTTTACAACAGCAATTATTGGTAAGTAAAAACAAAGTGGAATATATAAATATAAAAAATGTATTCAATTAAATAATAAAGATGTATATGTATCAACTTTCGTATTAATCGGTTAATCGGTTTTGAGACCGTATTAATTAATTTATAATTACAATTTTATAGTTTCAGTATTCAAGTAATATCATGACACTGGAGGATTAGAGATTATTCCTTAATATTGCTTAATGGCGTGTTTGATGAATACACGTGTAAAATATTATTCAACAATTGCAGGTATACTCAAAACGTTACCCTTTACTGCCGATTTATAATACAAATTAAACATATGGGGATTTCGCAATACTGGCTGGGATTTGAACACCCGCTCTCCTTTATGGATTAGTAATTTTCTTTTAATTTATAAAACATAAGCTTGTGAATCTCAAACGTGATAATACAAGCACGGTGTTTTAACGATCCAGTTGCAAGCTTGTAGGATATAAAATTAGAATTTTGTTCTACCTTTTATTTTTCCTGACCTATTTCTCTAATGGATGTAGAGCTTCAGATGGAATTACTTGCTAGAAAATATGGTTACTAATTTATAGGTTGGGCGTTTACTGACATTGGTTTAGAATTACTTTTGCACTTAAATAATATCTTAAATGAATCTATCATTGATTTCTTTACATGGGGAGATATGTTTAATTGGACATAGTTGACTTTGTATTTAATTTGCAGAGAAGAGTTAATACTGAATTTCTTGCTGATTCTTCTAGAATAATATTTATGGCGTTTTATTCTGTTTGTTTTTTTAAGTAGCGGAAAATAGGACAAAACGTGTTTTTGTAAGAACTAACTGCATATCTCACTCGTGAATTATTGAAAACTAATTAATGATGGTAAAAGTGATACGCTATTTTAATGCTTACAATATTTAATTGTGATATTAATTATAGCCATTATCGCTTGAAGCACTTGACATTTGACGATTATATTTTGCGGTAAATTTTGAGGCTATTATAACTAAAACGCTCTACAACTAAGTGAATATGATATTATGTACAATTTGTTTTACATTATCATGAAAAGTAATTTTACGGCAAAAACATTAAAACAGCGGTTAAGTTTCTTAGTGTGTTTGTGTTTATATGAGTCTCAAAAACTCACACATACATACACCAATGTACGCTGCGTTGTAAATTTATGTGTGAGTTTTTGACGATGTACATAATGTGTATTTTTAAGTGAAACTTCTTAAGCGGTGATTCGATAATCGGTGGACGAGAATTGATAGTAAAATTTAAAAGGAGTCCTCTCACTTCACCCTTTGGCATATTTCATAACATGAAAGAGATGAAAGATATGACGTAGAGAAAAAGAGAGCTATAGATTTAAATAAGTTTTTTTTAAATAATTGTATAGTACAAACATACTTCATATAATCAAAATGTAAGCGAGGACGACCAAAGCCTATGATGCAATAAAATTCTTAATACAAAATACATTATCAAATCCTAAAAGTTAAATGTTTGTGGTCTGAAGAAATACATTTACAGAGATAAAAAAATTGAAATTAACTGAGCGTAACCTTCAAATTCAATTCGATTCGATTTGGCTTTGAGTTCGAAAGAATTCGAGAAAAATCTGTTTCAAGTTGCTTTTAGAACGAATTTTACTCTATATCATTACACCTAAATGGCATCGACATTTATTCAATGCGCTAGACAAAAGTGATACTGAATTGTCACTGATACCTGAACTAAAACTTAAATAAAATCAAATTTTAAGTATTTATTTTTCAAATATTTTGACTTATATATTAAAAAAATATAATATAAAATTACCACAGTGAATCTTGTCTTCTTTTAAGTGTCAAGTCTTTTTATAGGTAGACGGAGTGGTGGGGTTGTTTTAATTTGGTCTTTCTGTTCGTTTTTCGAAATCCAGGTTTTTAAAACAATGTCTTCAACCTGATTCTCCTTCGTTAATATAATATTATTTATATTATTTTTAAACTACGTTCTTGTATTAGGGTGGCGTGACTTATATATAACTATATTAGCAATACAATGTTATAAATATTTGGTGCAAATATTTACAAGCGAATAATATCAGCGTAAATATCTATAAGAAAGTCTTATGTTGCTCGGATGCTTTAACAGACCGAAAGACTAGAATCAAATTATTGCAAAATAACTTAATGTCACAATACAGCTTATTTCTTTAAGCTATTTTGGAATTAATAATTGTAAGATATGTATGTACTAAAAAAATAAACAACATATTCATATTCATTTTATAGTTTTTTAAGTTTTCATAGTGAACACTATGTAACTTTGTTGGACTTAGAGTCAACATACCAAAACATTTTTTTTACATAGTTAAACTTTTTCAATTTGAATAGTAGACAAGCAAGATTAAAAATGATGGCTAATAACCTAAATTAGAGCAGAATTTTCTAAAATAATATAAAAGCGTCTTATGACCTTTTTCTAATTACGTGCATATATTCATAATAATATACCTATATTAATAATAAGAAGCTTAAGAACAATTGATACCTAAATATAGTTTATATTGAAATAATAATAATTTATCTGGTTTAGACAAAATAGAACAATCTTAAACAACTGACCGTCTTCGTGTGTCTTACCTTATCCTTTTGTTACCGCTTGTTCGATTCAACCGTTCTTGTTGAGTTACAGTTTGACATAAACATTAGTAATATACTATAAGTAAGTATAGTGTTATGTGTGTAGCCGTAAATTGTAACCGTAGCTTATTATATAATACATCAAAATACTTGTAATCTATTCAAAAATTGTGAAAGGAGCATTCAATTTCAATGAAATATAAATAGTATTTTATGTTAGGTTAGGTTAGTGTGTTTAGGCGGGGGTAGAGGCCGCGGAAGCGTTATATCAACACGATCCCACAGCCTCTCGGATCCGTGCCAAAGCTGGCCAAATCAGTGGTTTTACTGTTCCACCTTCCCCAAGGGACTGGGTATATATCTAACTTTTCCATTGCGTGTAAAGAAAAACAATATGCGGGCGTCATAATCATTCGACATCTTATAAGTATGCTAAATTTATTATGACCTAAACCATTTATTCAATTATCCGGTAAAATAAAGCTATACATACGAAACTTACTGATTATATAGAAACATTAGTACATAGAGACAAATTGTTCATGAAATTTCCTCCTGTGTTATTGTAATATCGTAATTTCATAGATTTGTTTTTTATTTTTGTCAAAATGTTTTTTGAACTATATTTTAAGAGGACAACAGTTATATCAACAGACAATATATTATATTATACATATATCCTAAGAGATTTTTTTTGGTCCAGACAGTTAACTTAAAATTAACATTTCATTTAACAGAAATTAAAAGAATCCATCTTGCATTCATAAAACACATGAATATATTAAAATGAATACACTTTTATACGGAGTAAATGTAAAGCAAGATGCCCAGGACTGTGGTTCACATATTACGTATTCCAAAGGCTAGTACTAGACTAAGCTTTTAAACGCTGAAGAGGATGAAATGTCTTTTATTTACAGTGATTCTTTTCTGCTACTGAATATAAGTGCTCTTTAAGAGATGAATTATTTTAAAAGTATTTTTTTATTATTATTTAAAACACTTAGAACGTGCAAATATTAGGTATATTCTTATTTCCAGTAGGGTTATTCTGTAAGAACGAACTCGAAACATACCGCAGAAATCGCTCATGAAATTTTAGAAAGTGATATGGGATATTAGCCCCTATAATTATAACGTTTCAAGTATATCCGCATCAAAATAGTATATCACTATAAGTTGATTGTCAAAAATTCACGTGTGAGTAATATACACTAGAATAGCACTGCTGTATCTGAAAGTTGCCTTCTTGTGTAATTATTTAAGACATTTAAAACGCATTTTTCTTACGCAGTAGTGGAAGCCTTTAAAAAGGTACCCGGCTCCATTAGGGGTACCGGGTTATGTGGGATTCTTACCTACTAAATCCACTGCGTTGGGCGTCCTCGGCACGGAGGAAGACATTAAAAACATGTGTTAACCTACCGTTCATTTTCCTTCCTCCGCTGAGGGTTACCTAGAAAATCACTGTTGTAGAAATAAGGTCATTTCTTGTTTATATTTTTTTTATTCTGTGCAGTGTCTTGGTATATATGAAAAGTATTTGTATTGTAAAATGAAACGTTATATTTATCTTAAATAATAAATGATAAAACTGATGCCACAGTAATTAGACTCGCGACGAATTTAGTGATTACTCTTTTCCTTATATAAAATACATAATCAACTACTCACTATACAATATACATGTATGTATGTAATGCAAAGCAACAATAATTATTGTCGCTTGAGAATATTTTAAGCGTCATACTGGACATAACCCAAACGGAATTATTTACATTAGTGCTAACTTTAAACAAGTTGCAACTTATGGGTAATTATTTAGTACCGCAAATTCAGTAAGGCAGCGTAAATTGAAACGTTAGTGCTTAAGCTGAAATGCTAATTAGCTACTTTTCAGTTAATCACTACGGAGAATAACCAAATGGTTTCTATTTTGTGATTAGTAGATTTAACAGAACTGCACTTGAATTATGTGCAGATAATGAATCAAATTAATGAATCAATGATGGAGGTGAGATTCAGATCACTCAATCAAATGACCAATTGTGACAGTATTGAACCTCCTTAGTTTTTGTTTTAAGGGAGGCTTGATATGCGAATACATATTCGCGTTGACATTGGCATCAATATATTATTGTACGTTAAAAAAGAGATTTGAAATTTTTTTGCAAGCTGTTGCAAAATGTTTGGCTACTTATATTACGCGTATTCTATACAGTGGAAGTAAAATAACAAAGTATATTTAAGTAAAAATAACATGTTTTGTTACAGGTATTTCTTTTTTATAATAATAAACCAGTTGTATCTATGTTGAAAGTTTTCAAGTTATAAAACGTTGTATAAAATTGGAACTCATATTAACGTTGACCTCAAGATGATTATGATTGAAAATAATAAGGTATATATAGAATATAATTCTAAGTCAAATGTCGATATATACAACATTCAGTTTACAGCTTGGCGATTGGGCTTTTTGCTAGTTTGTCTAGGTAGGTTACAATTGTTCTAACATAGATTAATCTATATATTATTACATAAAAGAATAACTACCTGACAACGCGCCGCCTAAGAAATTTACAGGCGTTTCTTTAAGACAGAAGTTTAGCACTAAGGAAGGATTTTTGAAAATTTAACCCCTAAGGTAGTAACAAAGGAGATGAAATTATGTATGAAATTCGCTTGGAAATTGGTATATAGCTGCCTATAAAGCACTAATGTTATATAAATACAAAATACAATATTTATATTTATTGTAAAGAATATATATAAAAGATTTGTTTTCTATGAATGCAAATTGACGATATCATTGCCGACCATAATTAAGCGGTTAGTATGAAATCGTAATAACCGATATCAAAGCCGTAATATGATCTCAAAAGCATTAAAGGGCACTTCCAATACCAGAGAGAAACATGAAACCGAAATAATTACTTTATTTACATCGAATTACGTTATTATAGCAGATAATTGTCTTGTGAGATCATTTGTTAACCTTGTATTTATAAAAATATTTATTATTTCGATTAATAGTACAGGATACGCAAGCTTGTCTATTATTCGGTCTATTGACTTTTTTATATCGAAAACAATAATATTTTATATTACTGTATTCGTATCATGGGTAGAAGATGTGAAACTTAACCAAACCCGGGCAAACATTTCAAAATTTTCATATGTTTAATTTAGAGGATAATATTGTGAAGGAAACCTACACGTGGCGGATGGAAACCACGTGAATCCACCAACCCGCATTGGAGCTGCTTGGTGAAATAAGCTCCAATCCTTTTCCTCAAAAATAAGAATATAGATATTTAAAGACTGTTACTTATTCGAATTATAAAGTTTTAAGCTAGTAGATATTATAAGTATAAGCGATATAGTTTCTTATTCCTTATGGTTTGCAGGACGTTGATAGTGAAAAACTTCTAACAGTGCCAATAGCACGGCTACAAGTGCTCTGGGCCTAATTACGATACCTCAGTTTAAAATTTACCCGTCTGATGTTTATTATAGACACATTCAGTTATATAGAAAGTAATATTTTCACACGTATGTACTGACCTCTTTATAATTAATCATAAAATAGTTAATTTCATCATAACATATATGCTTTGACTTCAGAATTAAGTCAAAAATAATATATTATATAATAATAATTGCTTTGTACGTATTAATATATGTTACGGTTGTAATTATTTGCTCTATTAAGCTGTAGTCGGCTCTTACTCAAGGAATTCGGTCGTTCCTGACCCGATGAACTAAGGCTAACTTTCTATATAACGCTATAAATTTTTCTGTTATTCGACTTTACAATCAATTAAACGAAGCCAATTCAATGTTGTGCAATTTAATTAAAAGCCGAAATACAATCGAGAACATTTTAAACACAATGGTTGACCATTTATACCAGAGTTCCCCAAACTTTTTTGTGTCTTAGACCCCTTGCCATGTTTTTCCGTGTTGGGTAGACCCCCTACTTGCCTGATATTGATTTCCTGTAAATTTCTAAGTAGTGAAGTTTAGTTATAAAAACTTAAAGTAAAAACACATGTTAATTGAATTTAAATTAAAACTACTCAAAATAAAATTTTGTATCTGTTATGTAAAATATATGTAACATTAAATAAACATA
Source organism: Nymphalis urticae (assembly GCA_905147175.2). Classification (NCBI taxonomy): domain Eukaryota; kingdom Metazoa; phylum Arthropoda; class Insecta; order Lepidoptera; family Nymphalidae; genus Nymphalis; species Nymphalis urticae. Next base: position 2,240,096 of record LR989999.1, on the reverse strand, counting down.
AAATAAACTATAAATAAAATAACATAAGAAATAAGTCAATATTTTTAGTGAGAAGGATGAACCTGATGCTTTAATAATAAATTGTATATATAAATTGCATATGATGTAAGTAAATAGATACTATCAGTGTATTTACTTACTATCAGTGTATGTGTCCACTATCGTGATCAGTGATCCACTATCGTGGACCCTCATTTTCATTTCATGGACCCCCAAATTTTTTTTCGCTGACGTAGACCCCTTGCAGGTTGTCATAGACTCCTAGGGGTCGATATAGACCACTTTGGAAATCACTGATTTATACAATACATATTTTTTTATTTTAGATTTTGTTAATTGTGAGATGTATAAGAATAGTTCAAAGGCTGAAAGTATGTAATGGCCCAAAAGATCCCACTACTAGGCAAAGGCCTTGAGCTCTTTTGTTTTATTAAGCTATTTCAGTAAGGATTGATGGATATTAATTTTGTATAGCGAAGAATAGATGAGGAGTCACAGTAATTACATAACATTTGTAATATTGGTGTTAACATAACTTTGCGAAATTTTAGTATGAGTAATTTTAGTATTTTACTATTATACAATTTTTCGTATTGCATATGTATATTTTTGTAATGTTTAGTCCAAGTTGCTTATGTGAAGTTGTTAATTTTATAATTTCATTACTAGATGGCACTGTGTCAATTTTAAAATTTTATAAAATTTTATAGTATAGGTTGGCGGATGAGCCACCTGATGGTAAGTGGTTACCAACGCCCATAGACATTGGCAATGTAAGAAATGTTAACCATCACTTACATTACCAATGCGTCACCAACCTTGGGAACTAAGATATTATATTCCTTGTGCCTGCAATAACACTGGCTCACTCACCCTTCAAAGTGGAACACAACATTACCAAATATACATAACAAGACAATGTTGTGTAAGTAAGAGGAATAAATATGTAAGTTGAAGTTTTTAATTGTGAACCAAATAACAAAGTGTAGTAAAGTGAGAGTGCAATACTTCGAGCATTTAGTTTGATAAATGCCAAGGGGACTGATGACGTGAAGAAAGCGACGGTACTCAATTCAATGCTAAAGTGGAGAACTGAGAGAAATCAGATGCAGTTTAATAAACCAGTTACATCTGTTAATATTTTTTTCCTTATATATATTATTTGCGATGTATTTTATTAATATCTGATATAAGACAAAGGTACTAGGTATGCTTTAATAAGCTTCGTGTGCTGTGAACATTTGACTTTAGAGTGGACGTTATATTTATGTCGTTGAACTATGGACCTTATTCACAATGAGATAAAGTATTTTATTATAACTTAGCTCATGTGATCGTAATTCAACTAGCATGACTTCACAGTCTCTGATGTGTAATACTACTTGAATTATTGGGATTCTAAGACGCTTTAATGGGTTTCTAGCTTAAGTATGCTTTATTCGATCGAAATTGCTATGTTATATCACTTTTAGTCTAGATTTCTGGATTAAATTCTTTAAACACTTTAAAATATTGAAGTTTTATTTTGGTAATATACATATTAATAGAATACGTAGGCTAACGAGCATATACGCCACCTGATCGTGAATGGTCACTTACGCCTATAGACATTGGCGTTGTAAGAAATGTTAACCATCGCTTTCATCGCCAATGCTTCACCAACCTTGGGAACTAAGATGTTATCACCCTCATGCCTTTTTACATTGAGTCACTCACCTTTCAAACCGAAATACAACAATATTAAATATTAGTACTAGGAGGTAAAATAATGGTGCTTAATTATATAACTGAAACTGCACGATCCTTTTATAATTATAAAATACTTCACAACAAAGAGGTGATGTTAACAAAAAAATAATCGCTTTTTCAGGAATGTAGTAATTTGCGGGATCCTTTCCGAGTTTTCAAGCAAACTGAGAAATTACCGGGAAAATTCTATACGTGAAAGCTATGCATAGCGCATAGTGCCGTAAAAAATGGTAGGTATACTTTCATACTCCTAGACTACAAGAGTAATAAGGCTCAGTACAGATATCTAGAATATATTACGCTACAGACTTTCAAGTATAATTGAAACAAAACTTATATAACTTAAGAGTTTTAGCAAAACTAGACTTAAGTTCTAGTATTCGTTGCTTGTTATATTGTGACTATAGTTTTACTTTTTAGATTATAAGATGGATAACTTGTTATATCAAAAAGTCAAAAGTCTTTGACAAGATCACGCGACTGATCGATCTGTTACAATGACCGTGATGTCCTTCTGATTGATTTAGGTTACAGTGGCCAATCTGAACAGAGACGAGTCGACTGGGCAGGAAATAATATAGTGTAGATGTGTGTGTGCTGTACGCATTTTCTATTTCCTCACACTTAAAGCTGGGTGCGCGGTAGTGCCCCCGCCAATACAAGACAACGGAAGCGCAGGCTCTACCGACCTTTTATCGAAGCGTTTCGTCGTATTCGATTTACTAGCGATCGGACATTACTGAAAATATTTATAGGATTTCATCATCATCATCATCATATCAGCCGGAAGACGTCCACTACTGGACAAAGGCCTCCCCCAAGGGTTTACAAGTTGGCCGGTCTTGCGCTGCCCGCATCCAACGGCTTCCCGCGACTCGTTCTAAGTCGTATGTCCACCTTGTAGGGGGCCTGCCTACGCTGCGTCTTCCGGTTCGTGGTCGCCACTCGAGAACCTTTCTACCCCAGCGGCCGTCGGTTATGCGAGCTATGTGCCCCGCCCACTGCCACTTCAATTTAGTAATTCTTCTTATAGGATTTACTTGCTGGAAATAAAAGTAAGGATTTATTTTAATATACTTCTCAAAAGCTTAAGAGTTCTTTTGAGACGGTATCCTTTGAAATATATTTTTATATGTCTGAATACATCTTGCAGTGTGAATACAGCTTTATAATGTTACATTCACACGACGAGTGGTATCATTTTGTGAAGTTTTATTTAATCTGACGCACTGCGGTAGCGTTGATGTATTGCACTTTTTAGTAACACACTTAGTCGCCTATATGAACTATTTATAAAGATATTTTTAGTTATTTTCTAAGCATTAAAATGGTAATAAGTCTAAAAAGTTTAAAAAGAAATAGAATGGTTAATTTCTAAAAAATACTTATATTATTACCTAATTTACTTTGCTAACAGATTTTGTACAAACCCACCTGAGAAGGTACCACAGGTTGGTAGCACATTGATGGATAGTTGTTCTTACAGTGCCAATATCACTAAAACGTACGGTGGTAACCTCTTACCATGAGGTGGCCCATTTGCCAGTGTGCCTGCTTATTATGAATTAAAGAAAAAACTAATATTCGATTAAATGTAGGGTATTTTTTAAATTAAATAATTATTTTAGGAAAAAATAGTTCGATATTTTTTTTATGAAACGTAATTTACGTTGTTATTAATTTATTTAAATTAAATATTTATTGCCGAATATAATTTCTAATTCAAAAAAAACTTATTTATTTACGTATTTTCTAGTTAAACCATATTTAACTAGGAAATTGTACATAGGGCTTTATACAAGCCCATCTAGGTTAGTACCTATTTATCACATATTCTACTGCCTAACAGCAATACTAAATTCCAGTTTGAAGGATGAGCCAATGTAAGTACAAGCCGAAGGGAAATAGTATTTTAGTTCTCAAGGTTGGTGGTGCCTTGACGATTTAAGGTATGGCTAATGGACCGTGCCGTTGTCATAGTGTCACCACATGATGGTGGTGGTCACCGACCTTTACTTTATATATATTTTTTTTATATTTGCCGGGAAGGCAAATGACTCTACTCCACCTGATGTTAAGTGGTAGTAGAGTCCAAACGCGAGGACGGCCAGTACAGTCGGGAAGAAGGTTCTGCACTAGCCGCCCTCGCCTTGCCGGCCCGCAAGATGCCTCTTCACGCCTCGTTTGAAGGAATCCGGGTCGTAAGAGGAGGAGAATACGTGAGCTGGTAAGGAATTCCATTTTTTGGAAGTGCGACAAAGAAAGGAGTTGCCAAATTTCTTTGTGCGCGATGGAATCGATGTCACAGTTAGTCGGTGACATCGAGAGCCAGCACGCGTAGACTTGTGAAGGAAGAGGGAAGCAGGAATTAGGGAGAATAATTCCTCGGAACACTCGCCGTGATACAGTCGATAGAAAGCGCTCAGCGCTGCTATCTCTCGACGCAATTGTAAAGGCTCGAGGGTGTTAGTGTGTTAGTTTTTTGTTTACTATTTTAAATATAAAAAGGCATAGTGACACTTGCAATCTTAGATACCGTGGTTTTCAACATATGAAAATTGTAAAAAGTGATTTTTGTATATATATTTTTGCACTAAAATTTAATATCGATTTGATAAAAAATTATTGTTGAAACGTTTTATCTTGCTTATTATTCATCCCTAAAAAATATATATTCTTGGTTTAATTTAATGAAGTTTGACGTAAGATTAATAAAAAGCGAAAAATAGTATTAGAAAGAGTATAAATTGAAAACCATTCAATAAAAGAAAACATAAAATTTCAAGATATAATATTGCATAATAAATGTTCCCGATTTCAATTTAAATATAAGCTGATTAAATTGTTTCGAACACAGAAGTTCTAAGAGAAACATTCTAAGATGAACGCAGTACTTTGAAATATAAACAAGAGGCTCGAAGGATATACATACCCTTGTTCCGTTCTTGCGTAGGAAAGCTTCGAGTTGTCTTTCTCTTTCATACCTTAAACCAAATTGACAAAAGTAAGACCCAAGGAATTATAATATGAAATGGACAGATTATAAAAATGCATTAGCTTTGATGAATTTATGATACTTGTCAACTCAAAATATGTTTGGCATGTCTACGTTTACAAACTTTGATATAACTAAAAAATGTTTATTATATCGATAAACTTAGAATCCATCAGTCTGCCCTGGGAAAATAATTTTTTATTCAGTAGTCTATTTATTAAGAAAGATTCAAGACTAAATGATACCTACACGCTTCAACCCATGGAGGTGGAGCAGTAACGTTTAAAGCCTGTAAAAATGCGCAGGCCACAGATCTCGAGGTACTGGGTTCAAAGCACAGGGCAGGCCATTTTTTGTTAAAAAATTATAATTTGGTGCCTGGAGTCTGGACGTTAGTTAGACGAGTATATGATATTAGCATTGTAAGAAATGTTAACTATCGCTTACATTGCCAATGCGCCACAAACCGTGGGAACTAAGATGTTGTCTCTTGTGCCTGTTATTACGCTGGCTCACTCATTCTTTAAACCGGACACAACATTAATAATAACTGCTGTTTTGCGGTAGTATATCTGATGAGCGGGTGGTAACTCGAGCTTGCATAAAGCTCAACAACATGTTCGATCACAGGATATACTTTATAAGATTAAAGATTTGTTTGTGCTATTCGACAGACCGAGTGGTTGTCGTCGATCTAATAACGTTTATTTAACTATAATGTATATATTATATTATAGATGATGAGTTATTTATAATATATTGAAGTTCAATTTAAAATAGTATGCAAATACCAATTCTTGATTTTAAAGATATTAGAAGCAACTTAGGTAGGTAACGTAATAAATGTTTCAACGATGATAAAGTGCCTTCTCCCTTCGTTATAAGTTGGAACTTATTCAAACAAGTAGCTAAAAGTTGGTTTTCTTTGCTACAGAGCATAATATGAATTATAAACACTAATTGAGCATATGAAAACTCAATGGTACGGATTGAAATCGTTAGTTAAGATCTACGATCTACCCACCATCGGCTCTTAACAAAAATTATATTAAATAAATATGTAAAATAAAATACTATTACTACGAACTATTTCGCTTGGCGCGAGACCGCGAAAAATTCGCTGAGCTGACGGCCAACCTCCAGTAGTGGAGAGGCACAAGAAGAAGAAAATAAAATACATCCAATAGCATAAGAAAAAAAACAATTAAATTAATTGTAAACCATGTGTCACAAAAAGCGAAAAGATTACGACTCAAATTTAAATTGAAGCCAGCAAAGCTTTGTAGTTTATACCGGTTTCGTATCATTATTTATATATTTTATTCTAAGTCTTAAAACGTATAATTAAAACGTTCTAAAGGAAGTCGTCTGTTTTTGACTTTACTTACTAACCCATTTGTTCTCACTACGAAACACGCTATACAAAATATAACAAAAACTGTATCTTATGAGGTTCTCGAATAAGCGCACTGCGGTAGCGTTGATATACGTTTTGCACTTTTTAGAAACGCATTAACGCCACTAAAATACAAGTCTACAAAATAGTAAGGAAAAAGCTCGTGTACAATGTATAAACGCGTTTAGATAGGATAAGTTACGCTCGCAACTTTGCTCGTGTGAACGTGAAAGCACACGTTTATTTTGTAAAACGTCAACCTTTACTCGTTTACATTTACGTAAAGTTTAGTTGGTAATATGCAGGCCCGTCTGGGTAGGTACCACTCACTCATCAGATTTTTTTTTATGGAAAAGGAAGGCGTACGAGCTTACGGGCCACCTGATGGTAAGCGGTCAACAAATGCCCTTAGACATTGACACTGTAAGAAATATTAACCATCGCTTACATCGGCAACGCGCCACCAACCTTGTGACCTAAGATTTTATGTCCCTTGTGCCTGTAATTACAATTATTATTATATAATTACTCATCCTACAAACCGGAAAAAACAACAATACACAGTACTGCTGTTTTGCGGTAGAATATCTGATGAATGGGTGGTACCTGGCCAGACGAGCTTGCACAAAGCCCTACCACCAGTTATATATATTCTACCGCCAAACAGCAATACTTAGTATTGATGCGTTCCGGTTTGATTGGGTGAGCCGACGTAACTATGGGCACAAAAGAAATAAAATCTTAGTTCCCAGGGTTGGTGGTGCATTGACGATATAAGGAATGGTTAATATATCTTTCAGTGCTAATTAGTATGGGCCATGGAGACCATTTACAATCAGATGGTATATCTGCCAGCTGTCATATTTTATATATAAAACTTCGTCTACTATATTATGTCTGACTTCGTCTACTATATTATGTCTTATAAAACTGTTTTTTTTTCTTTTTTTTTTGTATTAAAAGCACTCATTCAAACATAGGCATTTATCCTGGTGTACAGATAACCTAGTGGTGATGAGTTGAAGTAGTAAGTAAGTAGTAGCTAAGAAAATAGCCCTTGCTAATATTATCTATTTTAATTATATTTTTCTCACCATTTAAAATAATTATATGCTCATGTGTTTTCAACATAGCTCTTTCTTAAGAGTAAAAAAAAAAGAAAAATTAAGACAATTTACAAGAAGTATAATTAAGTAACTATACTATATAAAAATGCAATACCGTTGTAGACGGCTCTGAACATCAATTGTCAAAAACACACAAATACAATTACAGTATTTATTGCGATTTTTTATAGTAGCGTTGAGAAGAATGTCTAAATATTATTAATTTGACGTGATTACATAAATACGTTTTTGGCGCGTTTGGGAACATTACCATTCGATAATTTGGTAGCAGCTGCAAATTATACGCTAGATTTGAATACTAGCATCAAACCTGTTCTAAATTTCTTAGCTTAAAGTTCATATCCAATCCACACTGAGATAAAGTTAAATAGAATTTTTGGCATCTTGCGGGCCGGCAAGGCGAGGGCGGCTAGTGCAGAACCTTCTTCCCGACTGTACTGGCCGTCCTCGCGTTTGGACTCTACTACCACTTAACATCAGGTGGAGTAGAGTCATTTGCCCTCCCGGCAAATATAAAAAAAAAGAAAAAAGAATATTATAAAAACAAGCAATTACGTTGCAATCCTTTGTGTATGTAAATTATAATGATGACACGATGTCGGTACACATGAGAAGAAATTATACGACAAAATTATATACTCGTAACAGAAAAAAGACGTCACGGCTTATTTTATTCTAATTTTAAATACGTGACAATTATGGGTTTTTTTTCAGCGACTATTTTAATTTTGTCAAACCAACATTCAAAATATCGAAATATTTTATACAATTATTTTTTTCATAGATTTAAAACACAACTTAACAGACTACGTTTTGCGCTATTTTAATTTACGCTAAAAATTACGGCACTGGAATAACGATTACAAAATTTAAAAAAATCAGGTAATTTACAAGAATTTTCTTGTATTACTCTAAAATAATTACAATTGCGTTCCTATAGCCTACTTATAACAAATATTGACCTAATAGTATGTCAATATGAAGATTGAACATCTAAATATAATTCGTTAAATAAAACTGATAGATGATGAAATCAAAATATAATAATAAAATGATTCGAATACGATTAGTATAAAATTTATTTCAAATCTGCACAGTTTGTAATACAACGGTGTATGTGTTGGTCTCGGTAAAACATTTCCCGTTTTAATTAAAGTACTTTCAATAAGTGCTTCTTACTTTGAATTGTATAAGATGAAGCGAAATTGGAATTCGGTACTAACAAAAATTCCAGCATCCAGAAACAGATTAAAGGAATAAAAGTGGGGAAATCGAAAAAAAAATCTCACGGCGCTTAATTAAAAATTTTCCACGGAAGGATTGGTCAAACGAAAATATTAAAGTTTTAAAAATCTATCAAAGTCTTCATTCGGAAACTTTTATTATTTTTTAGTTTCGACTTCATTGCAGTTTAGTTAAAAGTGGCATTAGATTATGATGGAATATTAGACTTTAATATCTAATAAACGTGCGTGCGTACCGTGTACATGCGTGTTGCATAAATACTTCCGTACGTATAGTTTCGCGTATTTGAATTCATACGTGTGTGCTTTTGTCTATTAATCAATTCACACACACACACACAAAGTGCATTTTAACGGTTAATCAGATTTGAACGATTTAAATATTATTATTTTTTTTATAGAATAGGAAGGCGGACGAGCATATGGGCCACCTGATGGTAAGTGGTCACCAAACGCCCTTAGACATTGGCACTGTAAGAAATGGTAACCATCGCTTACATCGCAAATGCGCCACCAACCTTGGGACCTAAGATTTTATGTCCCTTATGCCTGTAATTACACTGGCTCACTCATCCTTCAAACCGGAACACAACAATACCAAGTACTGTTGTTTTACGGTAGAATATCTGATGAGTGGGTGGTACCTACCCAGACAAGCTTGCACAAAGCTCTACCACCAGTACTTGTCTTTTAAAGTCCTTGCTGGTAATATGGATTTTTCTTACATTTAGATTTAGAAGTATACTCTTCATGGACTTTGTTTTATTTCTGAATAACGTGCGAACCGATTTCAATAATCTGGTTGATATAACTAATAAGACAAAATTATCATCGTATTTCTTAACAAAATTGGTTGTAATTTCTTACTAATATTTGTATCGCAACATGCATTATCGCTGATTATCTTATGTTAACGCAGTGATTGAATTCTTATTAAAGTTATTTTAAACGCTTCTACAAAAAAAATTAAAAAGGTGAGTTCGCACTAAAGACCTATCTGAATAAATAATTCATCCGAAAAATCCAATCTAACACTTTTATAAAACAGTATTTATTTATTATTTTATTTTTCGTGATAAATACAAATTGGATCCACTTTCAAAAATGGAATTTTCATGTTCGGTTGTTTTTATTACTTTTAGTAGATTAAGAATTTATTTAATTAAAAACAATTTAAATGTCGAACAAATTTATTACGATAACGGATACAAATAAAATACATTAATAAAACAGTTTTATACCTCATTTTGTAGGTGATAATAAAACTAATCTTATGAAATAAACTCATAAAGAGAATTTTATGACATTTTTTCCTATTATTTCTAATTTGTTCCTCAATGTCCTCTATGTTGTGGGAGAATTCTATGTAATGGCCCATTATGTACTCATATGCCAGCCTACAGGGTATTTTATATCATAAAATGTAACTGCTGCTAGAACGTTTACAAAATGATATTATTACATCGTCCGCTTACGAATTTTTCTCTGATTTTCTTCGAATAATAATTTAAGGAACAGATGCTTACAGGTGAATTTACTGGTGGTCCTTTATGTTGATGGTACTTATTAGTTACTTTGCACAGATTGCTCTGTTTACTCAATACTCTGTATTTCTATGTTACGGCTTAAACGGTATGTGTCTTAGTTTAATTACAAGCACAAGTGGCATATTATAATTATTATCTTCTAACACGCAATTAGTGCATTCACGGTGAACTAATTGATATATACATATTTATATAGTATTTAATTATATATACAAAGGCAATATAATATATATAAGCGGTTGTGACTTATCATTTCATATTTTAAACCGACAGCCTTTCTTAAACTTTAATTTATTTTATGAATATTATTTCTAATTATTGGAATTTTGTTTTGTATAAAAAACGAATCAAAAGTAAAGCGTTTCTATATTTAACGTTTAGTACGTTTCAAGTACCAGGAGATCATAAATCTGTGCATACCCTCTGAAACAGATATTCCTATTCTGAAACAGATAATATATAAGAGTTTCTTACACGACATTTAGTAATTATTTTATTATTTAGTATATTTTTATTATTATGACATTTAGACATCACTCCGTCATTTAATTTTTTAGGATTTTAATTTTCAGTTTTGTCATGTGCACCAGTTTTTGCCACCCGCTTTTTTTTCCTATCTTTGAATTACTGATTGTTGCTGACTAACTTTTTAATGACAGACAATCTTATGACTGCGAATAGTAAATAATTAAAGTGCTGGTCAACACGTGACTGAAGTAAAACTTTATTACCTGGGAAAAGTTCAGTCAACTTTGGTAATTTATTCTCATCAAGATAATAGGACTGACGATGTAACTATAATTAATTGATATAAATAAATTAATGATAAAAAAGTATAATCTGTTCTTGTGAGAAAGCGAGTGACGAAAAAGAGAAAGGCAATGTTATCTGATACTATATAATAGTAAGGCCAATTTTATTGTATACATTTATATATATTTGTAACAGATTTAAAAAAATTTGTGATTATTTCGTAAATAAATGTTGATTTATTTTGTTGATATAACAAGAATCGAATTGAAATAAACTTCTAGAAAGTTTATTTTTACTTTTTTTCTATGATCCCCGTTATCTTATAAAGTTGGCTTTTCGAGTTCGTTTTCTTTATGTTTTATGAAGATTGAACCTTTTTTATTTTATTTGGCTTTGTGTCGTATAAGTTTGAATAAATTCAATTGATTTCGAATTTTCTTGGGATAAATCTACAGGTTTGTATTAAGTTTATGTAATTAAAATTTGTTCAAACATTTAACGGAATACTTTTGTAATATAATAACCAAATAATACCAAGGTTATAAAACTTAAGATTACAAAGTTCTCTATAGGAATCAAACGAAAAATAGAATAAACAAAAGTTATTTCCACGAAATGACGAACAATACTAAAATTTCACGAAATAAAATGTAATTCACATACATAGATACGAGTAGATACGTCATTTCATCTTTTGAAATGTACCTTCTTGTATCAAGCTTCAATAAGGAAATACAATTCCTTTGAAACTCACAACTCACGGTTACATTTAAAACATATTGACATTTGTAGCATGATAATAGAGTTCAATTTGCCCTGTACGAAATCGGTCACTATGTCAGTAGCTCACGTGTAAATTTCACATAAATGCGGAAATCAAACGGTAAAACCTTCGCACGGAACGGCTACTTCCATAATAATTTGATGGCCCCATACGTTACGACTCTGGCATAAATTTTATGAATTACTCTCCCTGTCCTTGGGATTTCGGTTATTACAATAATAAAATCGGAACCGTGTATCCGCATGATATATTATATAATTGATGACGAATTTATCATCTTACAAATAGTCTGAGTAGTTTTTATATCCGTTTGATATTAATAGACTTAAAAATTGTATTTCTATTTTTATATTGGCCGGGAAGGCATATAGCACTACTCCACCTGATGGTAAGTGGTAGTAGAGTCCAAACGCGACAACGGCCAGTACAGTCGGGAAAAATATTTTTCCCAAGCCGCCCTCGTCTTGCCGGCCCGCAAGATGCTTCACGCCTCAATTGAAGGAAAATCACATTTTACATTGTTACAATAAACTACTGCTTTCCACGCTCAGCTTGAGATAAACTTTGAATAAGTTTCAAGAGCAGCGTGGTGGAATAAGCTCTAAAACTTCTCGTCAAAAAAAAGAGATGAAGCCTTAGCTCAGCAGTGGGTCATTCAAAGGTTGTTACTTTACTTTACTTTATGATAAATTATATTCTATGCCGTTCAACCAATCGTCATAATAATTGGTGTACCATTTATCATAAGAAATTTAACCCAAGTCATATCGGTTACAAACAAATGCAAAAATGCTTCTTTATTTTTTTCTTTAAAAAGAGCTTAATATAACAATAATAACAGTGAAAGGCCTACTTAGAGATATTATGCGTCTCACTATTTATTATACCACTAAATAGCGATAATTTGAATTGCTATATTCTGGCTTAACTGGTGAATGAACTTGTATGATTGAAGGCAATATCTCAGATCCATAATATCATAAACATCATTTAGGTATTAATATTCTCTGACCACTTCTCATTCGAAAGATAGTTATAATTTCACATAATATAACTAAGTTTAATATTAGTATAATAAATGTAATAAGATTTGTGTTAAATGTATTTTCAATGGTCGCATTTGTATCATAAAGATAATTAAAATATAATTAAAAATGGGTTTATTATTATACAGTAATACAGTAACAGCCTGTGAATGTCCCACTGCTGGGCTAAAGGCCTCCTCTCCTCTTTTTGAGGAGAAGGTTTGGAGCTTATTCCACCACGCTGCTCCAATGCGGGTTGGTGGAATACACAAGTGGCAGAATTTTAGTGAAATTAGACACATGCAGGTTTCCTCACGATGTTTTCCTTCACCGTAAAGCACGAGATGAATTATAATAACATATCAAGCACATTAAAATTCAGTGGTGCTTGCCCGGGTTTGAACCCACGATCATCGGTTAAGATTCACGCGTTCTTACCACTGGGCCTGGCTTTTTTATTATTATACATCATGTAAAACTGAACTAATATTTATGTAAAGTTGTAAAAAAATTCAATAAAAATGTTTTATTTCATATATACACTTATAAGATCTTAGATAAGGTTATGATTAATAATTATAATATAACTTAGGCTAATGATTAATAAATAATTAACCAATGCCCACAGACATTGTAATTGTATAAAGAATAAGTAATTCCTTTTATATACTATCTATTATTGACAATACGCTGACTTGATGATACCCACCCAGACGGGCTTGCACGAAGCCTGATTAAAAGGGTATTGTCATCAATTTAAGTACTACACATCACTAAATTATACATCGATAGTTACATTATAATAAAATTTTAACAGCTTCGCAAGAAGCATACTTAAATATCACTTAGTTATCTGAAAACCTCAATATAAAATCCATATCAACAAAATATAAATAATTCAGAAGTTCATAGGATTATTTCTTCTTCATGCTATCATTAAAGCTAAGCCGTTTATATACTGTGTGAAATTTCATATGAAATGAAACTAATAGATTTGATCTTTTACGCAATATAATTTAATGTATCACGTGTTACTAAAATTTTTGATAATTATTTTACACTCAGAGCGATGAAACAAGCGGTTTTTGATATAAAATATACAGCTTGCAACTTCTCATTTTAGTTAAATTCAACATACTTTCTAGACACTACACATACATAAAAGCTCCCTAGAAATAAAAATTTCATATAACCAAAGATAGGACCGGTTAGGCAATACTGCCCAGCATGGCTCGTTATTAGTATTTTAGTATGCCATAATTACTAATAGAATTGTTTGTAATTCACATAAATGAATAAATGTATACAGGTATTTTGTAAATCAAATTAAATTGTTCAAGTCAAATGTTAGCTACGTTTAAGTAAACGGAGTTAGCAATTCTAATGTTTTATTATAATGAACAAAATATATCCGAGTCTCATTTCAAATAATATCCCATTACGACAGGTCTACGTCACTCATATAACTGAGCTAAAATTTCATTAAATAGTAATACGATCGTCTGCCGCGGGATTTAATTTCTAATTACATTCTCGTTTTGTAATATTACATTAGATGTAGTTGAGTAAGAGAAAACATCCTAAGTAACAAAGTTATGTATAATTTCGACTGCTGAATTATTCGAAACGATTTTACATAGCTTTGAATATAATTATACTCAAATAAAACTTTTTAATTACTAAAAATAAAGAGTTCCTGTCTACATTTCGGATACACTGTAAATGTTAAAGATTACACATTTGGATATAGATATAGATAGATATAAATAGATGATATGGCAGCCCGACAGGGCTACAGAGATATCGGGAGCAGTACAATGGCTTCACATGCTTTCTGAGGCAAGGAATTGTATACACTACAGGCAATTAATTAATAAGGGGCTCTAGTGTCTACAATAATATTGATTAAAGACTCGCAAATTGCTTGTGCGTATGCCAATACCTTACCGCAATGCCTTGTTTTTTTTAAACATCTTCAGAAAACCTGCATGTTCAAACGTAATGGGGTGATGAATCAATGCCTGTTACTTAAATGATTTATCTATCGAATACTAAATATATACTATGCCACCATTAATTCGTGACTGAACGCAACATGATTTTCGAATATTAATTCTGTGTTAGAATCCTAAATAAATTACACTTTTTTAATTTGATTGATTCAAAACAAAAAAGTTTGTTAAGTAAAATTTCCATAATTAATTAATTAATTGTTATTTATTAATTAATTGATTGTTTAATTATTATTTTTTCTTCTTATTGTTATATTTATTTAAGTTTTTGTAATATGTTTGAGTATAATTTTAAATATTGTCTTTCTTATTCATGTTATACATTCCATTTTTTGCACGTCTGGTATATTTATTTATTATTTTTATATCATATTGTCTACTGTAAGTGTTATCGGAATCGCCACTCCTCTTTATTGTATAGTAATATGTGTATTTTAAAAATGTCCTCGTATAATGGGTACGAATAACCTTTCTATTTATTACCAAAATGTCCGAGGTCTACGTACTAAGACTAATACATTTTTCAGGAGCTTATTGAGTAATGATTATGATATTATTTGTTTAAGTGAAACATGGTTGACTCCTGGAATCTTTGACGCTGAACTATTCGATAATCGTTAAAATGTATACAGATACGACCGTGACTATGCATTAAGAGGGGATCGGATGGGTGGAGGCGTGCTTATAGCAGTTAGACGTGGTTTGGTAGTAATTGAATCTAAGCCCATTGCATTCCCTGGTGCTGTGGCAGATGTGATACAGGTTACTTTGCAGATAAACAAACGCCCTACTGCCAGTGTCCTACAACTCCTTTGTTGCTATTTTCCTCATTGCCGATATCAGTCTAATGTCCTTGATGACTTCTTTGAATCTGTTTCAAATGCTTATGTTAATAAGCCTCATGATCACTTTTTGATATTAGGCGATTTTAACATTAGTGCCGCTACATGGAACCATTCTAAACCTAGTTCTTATAATACTTTAAATGCTAATACTAACGATACTTGTGTTCAGTCATTATATAGCTTTCTTCAATTTACAAGTTTTAATCAATTTAATGTTGTTCCCAATATTAATAACAGATTTCTTGATTTGGTTATCAGTGATGTCGACTGTAACGTCAGTCAATGTAAAGAACCGTTGATAAGCGAGGACTGTCATCACCCTGCTTTACTTATAAAGACTCGCACATCAGCCACCCTTACACTGTGCCCTCCTATTCAGATCGTATCTGTCTTTCGTGCTGCTGATTATGATGCCATAAATTTAGAGTTGGCTCAGATTGATTGGTCTGAAGTTATAGATACGAATGACATAGAAGCAGCACTTAATAATTTCTACCAAGTTATTAGCGTTATTATTAAAAAGTACGTTCCTACCAGATAATGTTATGGTCTAAGGTATCCTCCCTGGTATACTAGGGCTTTAATAAAAATAACTAATGAAAAACTAAAATTTCATAAGAAGTGGAAAATTTATGCGAGAGACAGTGACTATGATAAATTTGATCTCCTGCGGGATCGCCAAAAGCGTGTTCAGATGGAGTGCTATAATAAATATATCGAGAGTGCTGAAAATGATATTAAACGTAATAGTAAGTTCTTCTGGTCGTTTGTTAAATCCAAAAAAGCTTCAGCCGATATCCCGGATGTAATGTTATTTAATGGTGACCGATCATCCAACGGTAATGAAATCGGTCAGATGTTTAATACCTATTTTCAGTCCGCTTTTGAACCAGGTTTACAATCCACCTGTATTGACGATTCTTTTCCAGTGGATAATTGTCATGGCTCTCTTGCTGCTTCTGTTGGTTCGATTGATCTCTCTATTGAAACCGTTAGAAAATATTTAAAGGATTTAGATATTGGTAAGGGAAGTGGCCCAGATGGCATTCCACCCATTTTTCTTAAATCTTGCTGGAGTAATTTAGATTTACCTTTATTTATCTTATTTAAATTATCTCTTCGTACAGGTATAATACCCAAAGCATGGAAACAATCATTTGTTGTACCCATTTATAAGACCGGAGATAAGCATTACATTCAAAATTATCGACCTATATCTAAACTAAATACTATAGCTAAATTATTTGAAAAAATTATATATGATCAGTTATATTTCGTTCTAAGACCGCTGATCATCGACCAGCAACACGGATTCGTCAATGGTAGATCTACTGAAACGAATCTTTGTGAGTTTACTCATCAACTCGCAGCAGTGATGGATAGCGGTGGTCAGGTAGATGTTGTGTACACGGACTATTCAAAAGCCTTTGATAAGATCTCTCATTCTCTGTTGGTAAAAAAACTTGCTGCCGTTGGTATTCACGGTGACTTGCTTCGTTGGCTCGAATCTTATTTGAGGGATCGTAGCCAAGCTGTTTCTATTAAAGGTTTTTGTTCATCGTTTGTGCCCGTTACCTCTGGTGTTCCTCAGGGTTCTCATCTCGGGCCATTATTATTTAATATTTTTATTAACGACATTAGTCGATCTATTCATAATTGTAACATATTACTTTATGCGGATGACATGAAAATTTTCAAAATAATTAAGTCGCCCCAAGATTGTTTAAAACTTCAAAATGATCTCAATAGCTTAGATAATTACTGTGATAAAAACCTCTTACGCTTAAATTTAAAAAAATGTAACATTCTAACATTTACTAGGAAACTGAGGCCAATATTATTTGATTATAAATTGCAGAATACCTGTCTGATTAGAGTTTCCGAGATTAAAGATTTGGGTGTTTACTTAGACCAGACGCTAACTTTTACCTATCATATTAATTATGTAATAGCTAAAGCGTATCAAATGCTGGGATTTATTCTTAGATTGACTAAGGAATTTAAAAATAGCTTTACCTTAATTCTACTTTTCAATGCTTATGTTAGATCTATCTTGGAATATTGCTCTACAGTTTGGAACCCTTATTATAAAACGTATGTAAACAAAATAGAAAAAATTCAGTCAAAATTTTTGAAACATTTGCGATTTAGAGGTGGCCTTTCTGATAATACTGACAATAATAATATCTCGGGTATCATTCCGTTAAATATGCGTAGAAGTATAAGAGACCAAATATTTTTATACAAAATTGTTCATAACATTGTTGATTCTAAGAGTCTCTTTAATAATCTACTTTTTAAATGTCCTCGCCTTAACTCGAGAAACCATACTTTATTTTTTGTACCCCTTTGTAACTGTGACTATTCAAAGAATATGTTCTTGTTACGTGCATGTAAAAGTTATAACAAACATTGTACAAAATTAGATATATTTAACTCAAAAATTATCAAATTTAAATTTAGTTTACGTCATATATTTAAATAATAGAAGTTTCACTTGCATCTTATGCTTTCTGTTTTTGTTTTTATTCTTAATATAATATGTCATTTGTTTGTATTAATTTTTAGTGGAAACTTGATTGATTTATGTTTTTCTTATATTTGTTTTTTTACTATTAAGTGTAATCATAATTGTTTGTTTCCCAAATAAATAAATAAATAAATAAATAAATAAATAATTATTTGTTCGTTTGAAAATCTAAGATTTTGTTCGTGTTTTATGTAAATAATTTATTTAAAAGGTTTTCGTCTACCCAAGTTCTTTTAGTGTGTCCAATTCAAGGAATTTTATATAATTAGAATTGTTTTAAATCATTTGTCTATTATTTTAGCTAGAAAAAAATTTTTTTTTTGGTAATCTTAAAATCCAATATCCAGTCGAAAAGCTATTTACATTACATACGGTCATGGTACAACAAATAAAAATATCCATTCAAATCGTTTTCTCTCGCGTACTTTTGCTATCAACACAAATATAGGTAATGAAACGCGTAGTGATATAAAATAGCTAGAGCAAAAACCAAACGCCTTACTTTCAGTATAATTCTAACAAAAAGTACTTAGCTTCTAGACAAATCGAGCGTGAACTTCCCACGGAACGTTATGCTATCGATTTATGTTCTTATATATAAAGCCTTACATTGAGCATCCCAAAACAACACTCACTGGAAATCACACATACACACACACACACATTCGATTAATTATTTATGAAAAACTAGTGTGATTTAATTTTGGTATAATAGCGATATTAATCATAAATAAATATTTTCATTTGGTTTCAAAAAAGCTCACACTTATTGTATAAAATACCTGGATTTTAAACAAATATCACGATTCCAAATACAGTAAGCATTCCATTTATATCTGCTTAATTTGTTGGTAATTTCATTCATTTTATCGTCAATTATGAAGGTTTTCAAGTACCTGTATAGTGCAGTGAAGCGTGCTGGAATATGCTCGAAACCATATACTTATAAATAAAAGCCGAATACATGGACGTATTATAAGCCGAGATGGCCCAGGGGTAAGAACGCGTTAATCTTAACCGATGATCGTGGGTTCAAACCCGGGCAAGCACCACTGAATTTTTATGTGCTTAATTTGTGATTATAATCCATCTCGTGATTTACGGTGAAGGAAAACATCGTGAGGAAACCTGCATGTGTAATTTCACTGAAATTCTGCCACATGTGTATTCCACCAACCCGCATTGGAGCAGCGTGGTGGAATAAGCTCCAAACCTTCTCCTCAAAAAGGGAGAGGAGGCCTTTAGCCCAGCAGTGGGACATTCACAGGCTGTTACGGTACGGTACATATACTTATTTCTATTATTAAATAGCTTTATTGCACACTTACAAGGAAAAAAAGACAAATACAAGTAAAAAAGAAAAAGAAAAACCAAAGCTTAAGAAAAGTTATTACGGGTTTTAAAAACACAATCGATAAAATTTTGAAGCAATTTTAAACGTTATTAATACATCTTCACTAGATTAATATAATACATATTAATTATTTATTATTAAGCCTCGTTATGTATTTTATGTACAAAATTAATATTAGATTTTTTGATCGAATACATTTGTTTAAAAAAAATAAGATAAATTTAAATAGCAGACACAATCGTATCAGTAGAAGAAGGACAGTTAAAGATAGATCTATCTCCTTTTACCTTTAATCTTTATATAGTATATAGACACTCATCGTTACTATTTCACGTATATTTTTAACATCGCATTGTACAGTCGCGTAAGTCAAGCAAACAGTTATATTCCGTTGTCTCGCCTTGGCGGGGGCGCTACTGTGCGACCAAATTTACCACTCTATAAGAACTTTCAACATTTGTTGTCCTCTTGTCTGAAATAATTGGAATTACGACTATAGCTATTTCACTATTAAAATAACGAAGCTAACAATATCGTTTTATCTTCTTCACACTTCGTACAAAACAAGAGAGACGAAAAGCTGCTATCTCATTCGCACCCATCACTATCTCGCTAGGGTAAGCTGTCAAATGAGAGTCCTTAATAAATAATTCATGTTTTATATTGCAATTTTATTAGTGTTTTTATGCAATTTCCAGTGTTTTCAAGATATTACGCATTTTCTTATTATTATGAATGAAATGTAAATTTTGTAATTTTGTAGGTTTTTGTAAATTTTGAAGTAGTCTAATCTCATAATATGTATTTATTCATTAGAAAGTAATCAACAATTTAATTACATGTGTAAAATTAAATGTACAATCATAAATAGTTATAAACTAAGGACAAATAGATTAAGTAAGTTAATCAAAAAGATATATTTAGACAAAGTAAAAATCATACAGCATATTATTTTGATGTTAATGAACAAAAGCTATGTAGAACTAACTGTGTAATATAAATAAAACTAATTACATACTCATATCATGATGAAGATGATGATGATGATGATGTGTGTGCGTGAGGGGCGTATGATTAAATTGCTTGAGTTAGCTATTAAGTCATGTTGACGGCAGATGGAATGTATGATCGCGGTAAAAAAAAAAAAAAAACATTTTGATGTAAATTCAGTCGTTGGTACATAAATAATCAGAAATATTATTAATAATGTGTTATTTTATATATACATATATAATATTTTATACTAATATTAATTTTTTTAATGAATTATGTACTTATTGATTTTGATTCATTAAATACACTATAAAATTAAAAAGTAAACTTTTCCATATTATAGTATTCCGAAGTTCGGGGCGCATTCGGCGCCTTGGAGGCCAGCCCCACATACCCCCTACCACTGTTCCCGTGAGGGAAGGGCGACTGCGTTTTTCCAGCTTTAAAAAAATGGCTTTTCCTTAAGACGGTTTGACTTTTGACGGACGACTTATCAACCACGTTTTTGCAAAGCATTGATATTGGCTTGGATTCCTTTGTTCTAACCACTAGGCCAATAGCACTTAGATAGAACGAACGATAGAAACAGCAAGCTATAAGAAAAAAATAGATTACAAATTACAATAGTGAACAAAGTCGCCACTAAAAGAGTATGTAATAAAAATAGCATATATCGCTAATGGCCCACAGCGAGACAAAGACCCCATGTGAAGAAGAACGATTCGGCACATATTCCACCATGCTGATTCACAGCGGGTTGGCCAATATAGCTTTAATTTACAGTCACATAACCAATTTATCACTTAAAAAGTCAGTTCCCACATAAAATATTATACTACCTTCATATAAACCAAACGATATAAAGTTTGAATTATTTAAATGCATTTGTAATTTACCGTTTCAATATGTGATAATTGCAAGACTAATTAAACGGTTAATGTCATATAATTACATAAAATTAGTTGTACTTTATATTAAAAATTGATTTTCAATGTTATTGTTTTTGCCGGAAAATTATTAGAACTACTAGACTATGATTATCGCATTTTAGTTGAATTGATTAATTTAGCTATTTGATTTCAACATTGTTTATAGTTTTGAATTTTATTTCCCTTATATATTAATATGATGGTGTTAGTCAGAGGAAGAAGATGAATTTCGTGGATGATATTTCCAAGAAGAGAGTGAATGGCTATATAGCCATTTTTTCTATATCTAACCATATGGTTAGATATAGAAATGAATGGATGGGAAAATCATATACATTGACCACAAATAAATGGGATAAGCACGTGATGCATATAAAAAAAGAGCAACAGTACATTTTAAGTACAAATCTTAAGAAATCGCGGGCACCAGTTAGTATAATATGCTTTGCTTCATATATAATATATATGAAGCAAATTAAGGTTTCAATAGAAGTTTGTTTTTGTAATTTTTATAAAAGTTATATTTATATAAATTTTAAATTATAAAAACAATTAAGACGTATTTTGAAATCTTATTCAATAAAAAAAAAGTTTAAATAACTCAAAAAAAACTTGTTTTAAGTAGGCTCATAAAAGCTCTTTCAAATCGTCATGACGTTAAAGTATAAAATTGAATGCCACCACCGTTTCGAAATGCAAATTCTATCAAGAAGAACCGGCAAGAAACTAAGTAGCTATAGACTTCATTTGCATAACTTAGTATTCAAAACAATGAAAACTAAACTAACTGAAGCTGTAACAAATACAAAGGATATATATACAAGATACACAAATTGATCTGAATATATTATGCACGGGATCGGTGGTTTTAAGGGCATCTGTGACGTAATAACTAGGTCGACCTTCCCAAATATACGGCTAAGCAGAATAACGTATCATCACTCATTCATTATCATCATAATTTATCAAATGAATTTCTATGATCGCAAGAATCGTAGTCGCATAAGATCGCAGAAATAGAAGCAACAAATAAAATCAAGGCGCGCTTTGGCGGTAAGACAAAATCGTATGCCGTGACGGCAAACGATATGACACAATTATTATAATTATTCTTACCACGAAATTGTGACTCCACTGACTGTATTATTGTTTTTGTCTATCTTATCTTGTAATCATATATCCATGTCCCCATTTATATGTGTGTGTGTGTATGTGTATGGGTGTGTGTGTGTGTGTTTGTGTGTTATCTTTTAATAAATACAGCTATTAATATTAAATGCTATTAATAAAGTTTAGTATAAGAAAATCCGTAGAAAATATACATTTAAAGAGAATTATGTGTTACTTGTAAGTCATGACCCGCTGTTTGTTCAGTATTCCAAGTGAGAATTTGTACGCAAACTATTAATAGGGAGAAACGTGCAGTGCCACTTGAAGAAATTATATGAAACATTTCTTATAAAATTTTTCTTAATGCAAACGTGACAGTTATCTTTAATACTAAGAGTACATAAATGAAAAAGTCGAGTCACTAGACCAGTCGTGTTTCTAAAGCGCATAAGTTACGAATTACGTTTTCAACGACCAAAGTAATCCCTACAACGAAAACAAGTCAAACTTGGTGGAAGTAGAAACGCAGAGGAAATCCTTGGAACTAACCGGAGTTCAGCTTCACTAATTCAATCTTAACTGTGTCTTGTTACCTTCTGTAAGAAGCCCTTAATGTTGTTTTTATTTCTGTAAGAACTCTCTATTCACCCCTGAAATTTTGGCAACCGACTTATGGTGATGTAGTATATTGATTCTTAATTTTGCATTCTTTTACTTCTTTACAGTTCCCCAATAATTGAGTATTAAGGTGGTTGACAGAGTGTGAGTATATGTGTATATACAAGTATGTTTGTGTAAGTTTATTTCGTCACACATATCTTACAAATAATAAGTATTCCTTACAACTAATTTTAATACAGAAAATGTAATTAATTTTTTAAATCAGTATTTATTTAATTAAAATTTAACACATATATTTTTAAATAAATATATAAAGATTACATGAATGTCGTCTCTGTGAGCGACAAATGGGAATTTAATAGTTAGGGGAGAACAAATGACAACCACTAATCGTATTTTAATGGAACAATAAACTAAACATTTTACGCATAAAGCTATGTCGGGGTCCAGAGACATATGATACGAATGTCATTAGAAGCCCTCATAGTCCACGTCCATTTTATTCCTAAGCCAAAAGCAAAGCTAGGAGCATTGATGCCAAAGATGGGTGAGATACGTGATAAATCGATTCGAAAGTATTTACAGGAAAGCGAAAAAAAAAAATTAGATAAAAACATCAATGTCTTCAACTACTGAACTTACTGAAGTGTTTCAGTTAATAAAATTAAAAAGGGCCATTGAGCTAGTGTTATAAGGCACAGAACCAACGTCCTTAGACATTGGCATTGTAAGAAATGTTGCCCATCGCTTAAATCGCCAATGCGCCACCAACCTTGGGAACTACGATCTTATGTCCCTTGTGCCTGTAATTACACTGGCTCACTCAGCCTTCAAACCGGAACACAACAATACCAAGTACTGCTGTTTTGCGGCAGAATGTCTGATGAGTGGGTGGTAGGTACCACCCAAGGTGTGTAAGCAAGTGGTAGGTAAACCCAGACGAGCTTGCACAAAGCTCTACCACCAGTAGAGCTCACGTTTTCCTTTCGATAGATGTTACCTTGTCGACAGCACAATGACGAGGCAAGAAATAGCTACGACTTATAATCCCTATTTCTATGGGTAAAAGTGAGCAGTAAAAAGCTGGCTGGCTTTAATAAAATATAATATATATTCCATTTTTAAATTGAAGATGTTAATAGCATTTATATAAGATTTCTACGTAAAAAGTGTATACAATAATACCATATCAAATTCATAACTGGCTCCGACATGTTTGCAAATGAGAAAACGGATCTTTCGTTGCGGTGAATCTGATTCTATTTAGCTTTGCTTATTGTTGAGAATATGTTGATAAAAATATTATACGGCATGTTCTTGCGTTCTGCAACATTTGTGACCATGATAAGAATTTTATCAAATTTTCGTTGAATTTATTTTTCTTTATATGATTGTACGTCTGATATTTATGGTACCATTTTAAGTTTAATTTCAAATTAATTTTCCGTCAGTGTATTGAGTGTACATAAATTGTTTATATCGTCTACATTATTATAACTCAATTGGTTTACGAAGCGCACACTGGTAAAGCTCATATTTGGCATGATTTCTTTCCAACATCTTTAAGAATTATTGTCATATATCAGTCAATTTACACAAACCCTTAATGAGTTTCTTTCACATAAATCAATTGGTGAAATTCGTATGAAAATCCGTTGGATTTTATCCCACTGCGTCTGAACACGCAGATAGATGCGGTTTTATAATATATAGTGATATAATTAGTTTGACTGAAAGTTGAGTTACTCCTCAGTTTATTCGATACCGATACTTCGATCAAGTCGGTATTGTATTTAGTTTTTTTAACGTTTTTCAATAAAATGATTTTTATTTTATCTTTATTATAAATGATAATTTTACTACTGCGTTTACATATAAAGGTTATTTCTTTTTATCTTTCTTTATTTTGTTGTCTGTTCATCAAATGTTTCAATTTCGCTATTTTGTTTGTCAAATTTACAATTTTTAAAGTAACGGTAAATGAAATGAATGAAACTGAAACTTGAATGCTACCGACTACCGTAAGACGGTAGTCGGTTTAGCGTTCAACTACGAAGCTTAAAGAAAAATCGTGCATTGTTAATCCGATCAAACAGTCAAGCAGGCTACTTAAAGTAAATCGAATGTGTCTCTCCTCTAAACTTATCTGAATAGCACTTTATAATCTTTATGTTGTAATGTAGCTTAAAACGCAAAGGCTAGTGATGTTTTTTGCGTTCTTTCATTAGTTTGAATGCTTAGTTTGCTTACAAACAGCTTCTATTAGATAATGATGTTTTTCAAACTGCTTGCGAAACATTTTTTTTGTAAGTGGTCACCAACGCCCTTAGACATTGGCATTTTAAGAAATGTTAACCATCGCTTACATCGCCAATGCGCCACCAACCTTGGGAACTAAGATCTTATGTCCCTTATGCCTGTAATTACACTGGATAACTCACCCTTCAAACCGGAACACAACAATACCAAGTGTTACTGTTTTGCGGTGGAATATCTGATGAGTGGGTGGTATCTACCCAGACGAGCTTGACACAAAGCTCTCTAAAAGCTCTACCACCAGTTTTTACATTCCAGCTGATAATAATATATTGCATAATATACAAATGCTACAGTTTTCATTATTTATTAATGCAACTAGCATTTAAGCTGAGATAGCCTATTGGTTAGATCACGTGACAGAACCGAATATTGCAGGCTTGTACAGGGAATTTACTTCTGGATTTTTATGTGCTTAATTTGTTTTTATGTTTCTTCTCGTGTTTGGTGGTAAAGGTTGGTAAATACTTGCCTTTCACGCCGAAGGTTGTGGGTTCGCTTCTCACCCGAGACAGACATTTGTGTAAATGAACATGTCTATTTATCCCGAGTCTGGGTGTATATTATTAATATGTTAATACATACTTATATAGATAATTACAAGAAAAGTAGTATATGTAGTATAATAGTTGTCTGGTTTTCATAGTACAAGCACTGCTTAGTTTGGGCTCAGATGGCCGTGCGTAAGTAATATCCCAGAATATTAAAATATTCCGATAATAAAATGTTCTGAAACAAAAATTGAACAGAATCAAAAGGAGACATGTGGAGCCCAGAAATGAAAAATTGATATATTTGATTTCTTTACTTTTTTATTTTACTT
Organism: Nymphalis urticae; assembly: GCA_905147175.2. Classification (NCBI taxonomy): domain Eukaryota; kingdom Metazoa; phylum Arthropoda; class Insecta; order Lepidoptera; family Nymphalidae; genus Nymphalis; species Nymphalis urticae. The sequence goes on along the minus strand of LR989999.1, from coordinate 2,213,943 downwards.
TTCTAGCATTTGATCTAAAGTTAAAGATTATTCATTTATTATCTTTCGTTAGGTATGGTATTAATGGATAGCTATCCATTTTCAAATATTATTCGGAGTGGATTATTCAAAATTCTAACCTTTAAATTTTTCCTCAGAGATGTGATAACAAAATAAGGAAAATTAAGCCGAAATCTTAAGTCGGATTATATTTCTACGTTTCCATTAGTAGTGATCCATTAGTTGTCTGACTCACTCACTCATATCTCGCTTATTCACTCTTACACGTAATATTATATAATATATTCTTATTCAAAGAATCACTACGACTGGTTCTGAATATAAATTATACAAATAAATGCCGACAAAAGGTATCGATTAGGCTTCTTTTAAACTGATTTCAGTTCATAAATTTATTATTCACAATTTATCAACATATATATTCCATATTTCCATATATTCCACCATTTTTCGCGAACACAATTTTAAAGAACAATAAAATTTATGTATTAATTAATTTAATATAAATTTATGAAGCTACGAATTTTTACGTATGTATGTATGTAACTGTGTATTGATTTTCCATTTGCTTTGTGAATATTTCATTTCTTTGTTTTTCCGTTGAGTTCCGATTTTTTTCGATTCGATTTTCAAATTTAAGATTATATATTTTGCGAAAACAAAAGAACTTTGTTAAAAACATACTCAGCATGAAACGCACACACATATTTACCGGTGGTAGAGCTTTGTGCAAGCTCGTCTAGGTAGGTACCACCACTAGTGGTAGAGCTTTGTGCAAGCTCGTCTGGGTAGGTACCACCACTGGTGGTAGAGCTTTGTACAAGCTCGTCTGGGTAGGTACCACCCACTCATCAGATATTCTACCGCAAAACACCAGTACTTGGTATTGTTGTGTTCCGGTTTGAATGGTGAGTGAGCCAGTGTAATTACAGGCACAAGGGACATAACATCTTAGTTCCCAAGGTTGGTGGCGCATTGGTGATGTAAGCAATGGTTAACATTTCTTTCAATACCAATGTCTAAGGGCGTTGGTGACCACTCACCATGAGGTGGCCCATATGCTCGTCTTCCTTTTCTATAAAAAAAAAATATATTTATTTAATACGAGATAACCCTAATTCCTTTTTACCTAAATTATTTTCTAAATCGTATACATTTATACTTCTGTATTAAACACAATATAAATAATCATAAGACTACTCAAAGTTATTAGAAAAACTACGTTATAGAGTAATTATTTAGTTTTACGAAAACTTCGTTAATATAATATTTCGTGTCCTCTTTCTAAAGTTCGGAAGATAAGAATGCCTTTTGTATTTTTTAGATGACATAATATTTTTTTTGCTTTTGACGTAAAATGATACATTCACAAATATTAATTATATCTGTTACCGTATAAATATATGAAAAGATGGATAAATACTAAAAACTAAATCATAAAACATTCAAAACATGAGTCAAACAAACCGCTGTAGTCAAGGATTAAACGTTAATCTTGCCTTCATTTATTCGCATATCTAAATAAGCGTTACCACAAAGATGTAATCCAGCAAGAGACATTCGTTCGTGGTTATCCATGCGGCTAATTACATATTCAATTCATAACATTTTATATGGATCTTAAATTTTCTGTGTACCGTAAAAGCAGTTTCGCATTTGCAGTGCATTCCGCTAAGTGTGCACAAAGTTTTCCTTCAAGTTTTGAAGTACTAACGTTAAACAAGCGTATTGTGGACCGCTTTGCTGTTTGACTTAGTTTTGTTTATTGCCTTATTTGGTATTGAAACTTTTTGTTTATAACTCTTTAAATGTTGCAGATTATTTATTGTAATTAATCTGTAACATTTATTGATGGTAGGGCTTTGTGAAAGCTCGTCTGGGTAGGTACCATCCACTCATCAGATATTCTACTGCAAAACAGCAGTACTTGGTATTGTTGTGTTCCGGTTTGAAGGGTGAGTGAGCCAGTGTAATTACAGGCACAAGGGACAAAAAATCTTAGGTCCCAAGGTTGGTAGCAATTGGCGATGTAAGCGATGGTTATCATTTCTTACAGTGCCAATGTCTAAGGGCGTTGGTGACCACTTACCATTCTATATAAAAAAAATCTAATTTAATCTGTTAAATAATTTATGTAGTTTTTTTTTTTTTTTTTTGCAGAAAAGCTACGAAACTTAGTCGAGTCTTGGGGAGTAGGATTATGTGGGGTGTTTAGTCTTAAACAACTTCGACGGCCGTTCTTGAAATGGATCGGAGAGGCTGTGGTGTTGTTAGTTTATGTAGTCAAGTTTCAAGTTAGTTTTCAATCAATGTATTATTCGTTGAACGACAATTTATGGTTCTTCTGACCGGATTTTCGAAGTGCGCACCCAAATGCACTTTTTTTTCCTTAACACATAGAATTTATGTATTTTATAAGACACATCAGACACATGTAGTTCTAGCAACTGTCTTAATAGAAAACCTAAATAAATTTAGTGGTCTGACCCGAGATTCGAACTGAACATTTCAAGATCTTCAACTTTAAGTTAGCAACTATATCAACGAGGAAGTTAATAGTATACAGGCTACAGCAATGACTTAGATTAATTCTGCTACGTGACTATCATCATAGCAAGTTTACTGCTTCAAAGAAGGGTAAAATAAATATCAGTAGTACCAAGAGGCGAATTGGCCTGTGTCTAGTGCCTAGCCTAGCCTAGACAAGCTACACTTTCAAGTGCTTATTTTGTATTTAAAATTCAGCTTGTGCTAGGCGGTGAAGGAACAAATTGTGAGGAAACCTGCAACTGTCAAATGCAAATCTGCTACATGTATATTCCACCAATCCGCATCGAATAAAAGATCCAAAACCTTTTCGAAGAAAATTAAAGTAAGAAAAAGGATGTCTTTGGCGAGCAGTGGGACTTTTACAGGCTGTTACTTTATTTTATTCTTACGTAAATCTATTTTAAAATATCTACATTCCAAATTGATTTTCCCTCCGTTATTTGTGCATTTCATAAATTAAATTATGTTTTCTACGTAAGAAATACTCCAAATAGAAACCCCAGTTTTCGAGGAATAGCCAATATTTCTATTTTCTCATCCAATTAAGCGTTAAACCATTTTGAGCGGGGATGACAATAGTCCAAAGGGGTAGTGATCAAGCCTGTGACTTTCACATCACTATACATTCATATACCATTCAATTATGGAGACATGTTCTAAAATACATATATATATATTTTTTTGGGATATAAATAGCATACCATACTTAAATTGCTTTTATACGAATCATTCCATAAAAACATAACCCTCTTATTTAATACATGAGTTAATAGTCTGTTATGCTTATTAAGCTTTAAATAATACAAAACAAAGCGTTATGTTTTTTCCGGCTTATCCATAAGCCCACTTAACTGGATTAATCCAGTATTCACGGGATTTTGGAACTAGTTTAGTTTTTAATTGACTTGCTGTTACGCGCCCGCTTTGTTAGCCATAAATTAAAATGTTTGAACGAATTAATTCGTAAAAAAAAACTAAATTTATTACGTCTAATATTTTCAGTTAAACTATTTGGGCATTCTAAAAAATATAAACTGTCCTTTGAGTAATGTTAAAGAAACAGCTTATAACTGAGGCAGGCAGACTCACAAATGGGCTCGTTGATCGTTAGTTACCATTGTCCATATATTATACTATAAGAAATGTTACCATTTTTTGCGACATCAAAAGAGACTGGGACCTAAGATGATATGATCGTTATGCCCTTAAAACTGACTTACTTATCATTCCAAGCGAGAACAAAGATAAACAAAGTATTTTGTTGCAGTAGAATAAACAGGTAGGTGACCTTAGCCACCCAACGCTCAAAATTTGAATTTCAACATTTTCTCTTTTAATATAATTAGGAAGCTTATATTTTTTATAATTTTCTTTATTTTTACTTTTTAAAAATGTTACAATATAATTAAAATATAACAAGGACAAAAAATTCGAAGGTATAAGTCATCAATTAAAAGTTGATCGGCGAAAAGTTAAAATATGCTACATCAAAAAATTGTAAAGAAAATTATTGTTAATTCTAATTCCTTGTAAATATTTCTTTATTATATAATCATATTATTTATTATATATTTTTTAAGATAAATAAATAAGGAAAACGTACGTTTTTTTATTTTAACACAATGTTATGTCCGTGAATTGTTTTGCGAAACATATCAATGGTATATTATGTTTTTTTTTATTAATTTTTAATTGTATTTTAATAAACTCTTTATTTAAATATACAAATGAACTATAGAAAAGTAAGCTAAATCATTTTGGCATTCTCTTTGACTCATTTTAGTGACTACTAATTCTATGTGACACTTGCTTTGCCTCGGTAAAACTCGCGATTTTTTAGATATCATGCAAGTTTTTTTTTGTTTTAGGCAAACCTAAGACTAGTAAGAAGGCCACCCGAAGTATACAACCTGAAACATTGATATTCTAAGAAATATTAACCATCCCTTACAGCGCCAATGAATATGTAACGAGATAATTCACAATAAGTCTTTTGATAACTGAACTAATAGTTACAGAGACAGAAATAGTCTTCAATTTCCAAATCAATTTTATACGTAGCGAGTTCGATCGGAGTAAATTTACGGAGACTACATGAGCGTTGGTCAGACTTGCGTTACTGATTTTATTATGATATGTATTTATAAAGGTATCATGCTCAGTAAATAACCTATTCGGAGTAGGACCAGAGTTACTGGCAAGACTTGCATGAGTAGTAGGACTGGTCACATATGTCAAAGTACCAACGGCTGTTAGAGCAGGCGAATCCTAGAGTAGAGAATGCGAAAGCAGCATATCCTGGTGGAGCTGAAAAAGTACGATCATGAACGATCACGAATGATCACGACTGAGTACGGAAAGCGGAGAACCGCAGCTGATATAGCGATATTCGTTGATGATTTATTGATTGATATTTTCTACGATAGCATCGTTATTATTAACACACCCTCAGTGGTGTCTTAAGGTCGAATCAGCTTGAAACAATCTCAAGAGATAACAAGGGACAAGGGCAGAGGGACATTTAATACTCGTAATTATATAAACATAATTATATTATGTTTTATATATTGTTTGTATTTTTTTAGTTGGTTATAAAAATTAAGATATATTTATATTATTTTTTTTATAGTATAGGTAGCCAGACAAGCAAATGGACCACCGGTTGGTATATGGTCACCAACGCCCATACACATTGGTATTGCAAGAAACATTGCTTACATCGCCAATGCGCCACCAACCTTTGTAACTAAAGTAATTTCACTGGCTTACTCACTCTTTAAGCCGGTACACAACAATACCAAGTACTGCTGTTTTGCGGTAGAAAATCTAATGACTACCTATCCAAACAAGCTTGCACAAACCCTACCAGTAAATGTTGCTTTATAATTAAGTTTTGCACATATCTCGGTAACCTTTAAATAAAGTTTAACTAATTAATTTTATTTATTACTATTTTTATTACATGTTTTATTGTTTGTCCTAAATAGATAAATTTTAGAGAATGTTCAAATTGCAATCAGTCACAAATTAAACAATTGTATGGTTTATAATTAACTCCAACGTTAATTAGTTTGACTAACACAGATTCAATTATTAACTTTAATTAGAATTATAATATAATATCAAGTAATTGTTTATCTATGTATACATTAATATGCTGGATAGTTTGTAATATATATAATTTAATGCGTTAATCTATTAGCTAGAAACTCCCGAGATCGATTTGAATTATTACTTTTAATCTTAAAAACAAATTAATTTTTAGCGTTTTATGTTTATACATATTTCATTTTACACTTTGAAATTCGGATTGGTAGAAATATTACGAGATTTTTAAATATTTTACGACGCATTAGCACAGTACAGACGAATATATTGGTTGGCGAATGTTTATATCACATTGCTAAAAATATCATGAGATAAAATCTTTCACCGTAGAAGGAGGATGGATTTTTACGGTCAAGGAAAACATCGTTAGGAAACCTGCATGTGTCTAATTTCATTGAAATTCTGCCACATGTGTTTTCCACCAACCCGCATTGGAGCAGCGTGGTGAAATAAGCTACAAACCTTTTCCTCAAAAAGGGAAAGGAGGCCTTAGCCCAGCAGTGGGACATTCACAGGAACAGAACTTAATTCCTGATCGCTTCCACACTCAAACGACACACGGATAGACAATAATTTTTTAAATACAAAAATGAAATGAAGTCGAGTATTAATCACTAGAGCCAAGTGGTTAGACTACGTGAATTTCCAATTGTCATAAGCATAGTTTTTTTTAATATGATGGTGTTGGTCACTTGTTTTAGTATAAGGTATACCTGGACCACAGGTCCTTACATCACCAATGAGCCACCAACCTTGGGTGGGATGTTATGTCCCTTGTACGTGTAATTACAACGGCTCAGTCACCCTTAAAACCAGAACACAACAATAATAAGTAATGTTGTTTACGCTAGAATATCTGATGAGTAGCTGGTACCTACCTAGACGAACTTGCACAAAGCCCTCCCATCGAACACCACATTGTTAGAGCAAGCGTGCCTTTAGCGATTAACAATCTGAATAATATGTAATATATGTAAATGTATGTAGTAATACCCGTATTATTTATTACTCTGTGCTTATTCTACTATTATGTTAAAAATGAATGAAATGTGTAAGAAAAATGAAAATAATAAGGTTTTGTGAACGAAATAAATAAGACCAAAAGTAAGACGACAGCGCTAGTTCTAATTTGGTCCAGAATTGCCGAGTTGTTTTTTGTGTCGTTAATAAATTACTGCTGTTTTTTTATGTAGCCTTAATTAATAACGTGGTAATAAAAAAGATATATGAGTAGACAGATCTATTAATTGTTGTAGTTATATAATGATAGTATGTATTTATATAGTATTTCCACAAAACTTATATTCCCTTTCACCTTTAAGAGCATAGACTTTCTTGCATCCGCTTGATTCGCCTTGTTATTACAATCTCTAACTGCTGTTTCATATCCCACTCAACTAATATATATATACATATATATATATATATATATATACATTACTTACATCGCCAATGTGGCAACTACCTTGGGAACTGAGATGTTATGCCCTTGTACCTGTAGTTACACCGATAAGCAGCAATAGCAAGCAAAAATTAGTATTGTTGCTTAGCAGAATATAGTATCGAGTGGGTGGCACCCACCCAGATGGGCCACACAAAGCCCTACCACCAAGAAAAATGTGCCCTATATGGAAATCAAGGAGTATTTACTCCAAGCTCTTTTATAATCAATATCTAAAAATTACGTCTCAAGTATTCAAAGTAACCTTTTTCATACTAAAGAGATCTAAGTAAAAATATAGTCAAAGAAATTACTGTACTACTTAAATTGTAATAAAAACTTTAATATATTCTACAGACGGCGCGGAGAAGTGAAGTGTCTCTTTTGTTGAATTAAGTTTTTATTTAAAAATAAAAATTCTATATTTGGTCCCATATTAGATCTATTTCAATGAACTTTGTATAGGCGAAGTTATTTTTATCAGCTAAAGCTTGAAAGTGCAAGTTTAATCAATTACATATTTTAATATAAACGGCTTAACGAACTTATTTCAGCATTCCATTGAAGAAAGTAAGATTTATTATAATTTAGAAGAGTACCTAATTAACTTTTAACGTACCATATTGATTACAAGGTTTGATAGTGAACAAAATACCTTAATTGTAGATGTCCGGACTGAATTCAAAAGAACTAGAGGTAACTTCGTCTTCTTATATTACTACATACTATAAAATGTTAATGGTGGTACTTTATTTACTGATGGTAGGGCTTTGTGCAAGCTCGTCTGGGTAGGTACTACCCACTCATCAGATATTCTACCGCAAAACAGCAGTACTTGGTATTGTTGTGTTCCGGTTTTAAAGGTGAGTGAGCCAGTGTAATTACAGGCACAAGGGACATCCTCGCCGCGTCTGTCTGTACCTAACGGATTTCACCTATGGACAAATTGTTTCATGATGAATGTTTTGCTGTATAATTGATTAAGGTTTTGTATAAATCGACTGAATAATGACGATGATTGTTGAAGATGTTGGAAAAAAATCATGACGAGCTTTGGGAGCATGTGAGCTTAACTAGCTACCTTGTTTGACTCGTGCGAAGCTAGTACAAAAACATTTATATTAACACAACTAATGAAATAGAATATTTTATTTTATATTAAGCTACAAAAATCCAAAGCAATTATTCATTGGATGTAATTAATCAAAACAAAAGTCGAATACCATTACAGTCTGAGTAACACATTAATATCACATTACTTACGAAACACGAACCCAAAACACGCTACAATCTTCTAATGGCCTTGTATTACGTTAAAATAAGGGTGATAAAACACTAAGCTCGTTCTCGGGGGACACGAGCCTTAATAGTAGCCACAATTTACCGGTTACCTCAAAAATGAGGTCAGAACACAATGCATTCCTTACGTATGTAAAGTTTTTAAAGTTACGCACCTATGCGATATGGTGATGTAATATTGGTGTGGCGCTGAAAATAGTAGACGAGTAATGGTAGGTTGGAGCTATATGGGACGTAAGTCATCGCTTATTTGACCAAATTTTGTTCTGTTTTACTGTGGAAGAATATGAATTGGCCTAATCAATCCGAGCTGTTAAAGAAATAAATTTAGGAAAAACTTTTATTTTCATGTATATATGTTACATAAACTTTATTACAACAAACGAAACGAAATGAGAGATGGCTATAAAATTATTAGTTGCAATTTATAATGATATATTGTAAAGTAATGTTTAATTCGTTTTATTAAAGAGCTCGAATTAAATGTAGTTTTATATATTTATTTCTAAAATCGTTCTAATATATTAAGTATATTAATTTAATAATAGTTATTGTTATTCATGTTTCTAAATGATTTGTTGATGTTGAAGCGTGAACAAACGCAAATGACTGTGACAATTATTTGTGGGACACGGAAATTAGCTTGGTGATATAAATCAAAACTGCGTGCGTTTGTTTTAATATAATTTTGCTAAATATTGTCCGGCATTCTTACTCGGTGTAAGCCCAGTTAGGCCAGTCATATTTTCTACAGCCAAACAGTAATTATGTTGAGCATTGTTCTGTTCGGTTTGAATGTTTGAATTAGTAAAACAATCACAAGGGACGTAACATCTTAGTTCCTACGGTTGGTGGTGCAATGACGTAAATAATAATGTAATGATTTGTTAGTATTTCTAACAGCGAGGTATATCTGGTATCAGTGTCAGTCTGCCTTAGTACATTAAAAGAAAGTTTCGTTATGACTCGAGAGTTTGAGTTTGTTTATAATCCTTATCCGATACGACTTATTCTAAAATACTCGCTTTGCTCGTATGTATACAATGTCATAAATTGGAATGACGGTTCAATAATATATTTCAGTACAATCTAGTAAGGACTTACAACGAAATAGATAGTATTAGTTTTTCCATGGAAAAATATTAAAAAAGTCGAAGTGTTTTTTTTTTAGAACAGAAAGGCGGACCAGTGTATAGGCCACCTGATGGTAAGTGGTCACCAACGCCCTTAGACATTGACAATGTAAGAAATGTTAACTATCGCTTACATCGCCAATGCGCCACCAATCTTTGGACCTAAGATTTTAGGTCCCTTGTACCTGTAATTACACTCACCCCTCCTCTCTCACCAACTCACCCTTCAAACCGGAACACAACAATACCAAGTACTTCTGTTTTGCGATAGATGAGTGAGTGGTACCTTCCTAGACGAGCTTGCACAAAACCCTACCACCAGTAAATGTGTATGTTATAATATAACCATTTTAAATTAAATTAAAAAAAATACTTTAATGTAAATAGACTTAGTAGATATATAGTCATTAGTTTTAATCGAAAGTCGCTCTATACATAGCCGAGGTACTTGATATATTAAATACTTTCTCGATAGTATCTAAAGCTACACTCATAAGTTACTTATATACATAAATAACAAATAAATATTTTAAAAATAAGAATATAAAAAAAATTATGAGAGATTTAGAGCGTTTTAAAATGTCCACAGAAATATCAGCGACTGTCAATAGAACTCAATATAATAATATCCATCCATCCATGGATTAATTTAAGCAAAACTTTTTAATCAAGGGCTAAAAGGGTTACCGAAGAGAAAAATGCCTGTGTATTTCCACACATTATCCCATTTATTGGCACTGACATTACAGTGACAATACGTCGCAAACTATTAGGTGTAATTTGTTACCTACCACTAGTCTTAAGGCTGATATAACCAAACCCACTCACTAACTGTTCAAACTGGAATTTATTAATACAAAGTGTTGATGTTAATTATGATGTATAACTGATTTGTTCATCGTACTGTAATAGACCTCAACCTCCTTAAATCGACCTTCTTGGAACAATGACATTTGCCGCTATCAAAGTTTTAATTTGATGAAAATTATATTGTTATTTGAAAATAGAATGAGAGTACGCCGTCCCTCGAATCAGTGAAATTATATTTGATATTAAAAATATATATTAAATATAATTTTTTCATAAATGAATATGTCCTTAACTAATATAATATTATAAATGCAAGAGTGAGTTTGTTTGTTACGCACTTTAACTACTTAACCAAACATTATGAAGTTTTGCTTACATAAATATACTAAAAATCAAACAGAAATTTTCAAAGAAATTTCTTTAAAAATTTTTGATTGCTAAATTACTGAAATTGCTGATTTAAGTTATCATCTCTCGTAATTTATAATCACGTTCAAAGAAAATTTGCTTCTAATGCTTAATTAATATTATTCCTTTCAACATTCTTATAAATTACAGCGCTTTAATCGACGTTAAAGCAATAACTCATCGTTATCAAAGAGAAATCTTGATAAATTATACATCATCTGTGCTGATTGAATTGAATTGATAAGACGCTAATGACTTTATTGATGAGTTCATATTATTGTTATTGTGAATATTGCATAACTTTGGAAATGATTACATTAAGAATGACGCCATCTTTGTTTTCAATTTATAATGACGTCACATTCTTCTCGATCATTTACTTCATTGCTGAAGGTCGTGTCCACAAGTGGATTTCATGGGAGGAATAGTGCAGTGGTTTTCCCTTGCCTTCTGTACCGCAGCGGTGTTACAAATATCGTCCAGCGCCCTGCTGCCAGCGCCTGACATCCGGAGTGGAGATTGTTGTCCGGACCTCTTCTCTCCCGTCGGCTTGTCGGCCTATTTGTCCAAAGGTATTGGTCGATTAACAATAGGTTTCTCGGCGTAACAATGTTCACCACGTGTACGTGACGTCACATATTGTAATTTAAAATACCATCACAGCTTTTTGCTTAATCACGACTTTAGCGTGATTGGTTCTTCAAAATAATTGCCATTTCACGTATCCACTGTTGTAGTGTATCCTTTATATATTTGTTTTATAATGAAAACAAATACCCGTTTGTGATAAAATATATTGTATTAATATGAACCAATCTAAAACGTATTACTGATTATTTATTTATCTATGCAATACAAACCAAATCGGCTTAAGCATTAATACGTGATTTCAAACATTATTTATTTATTCATTAAATAAGCACACCAACAATATACATATTACACATAACATAAACACACAAACAATTTCTGATATGTGTATCAATTAGAAGTGTACATAACAACCATAGGTTATCACGTAAATTATAAATATAAATTAAAGATAATGACTTATAAAAACAGGAATTTAAAGTAATATATTAAGTAGATTTAAACATTATTATTCAATATTTTGATGATGAACTCACAGATATTAAACGATCGATGAGCTTAATAATTGTTATATTCGATTGAAATGAAACAAAAATCGCTAATTTTTAAATAATAATTTGTATTGATTATTAAAAATAAATGTTGGAAAAACAGTTACAACAATGACACATTTATCTGTTAACACATTTTAAACATATATATTAAAATAAAGTCTTGAATTAAATGCCACTTAAATCCGTGTACAATAAATAATGAAATATAATTAGAGTACAAGTTCAAAGTTTACAGGAGTAATATATTGTTTCATGAATGATAATTATATAAACAGATATATATGGTATAGTAACGCACGACGTTAGGTAAGGCATTGTGCAAGTCAATCTGGTTAGGTACTACCCACTCGCTATAATAATATGTTATACCGCGAAACAGCACTATTGTTAGTCTCAGTATTGTTGGTCCAGTTTGGAAATAGAAGGAGCCGGTGTAATTGTAAATAGCAATAACTTCTAGGAACGGTTTGTTTTTTAACTTCTAACAGTACCATGCCAAGAGCGGTATTAACTACTTACCATACTGTAACAATCTGTGAATGTCCCACTGCTGGACTAAGGCTGCTCCAATGTGGGTCGGCGGAATACACATGTGACAGAATTTCAGTGAAATTAGACACACACAGGTTTCCTCAAGATGCTTTCCTTCACCGTCAAGCACAAGATGAATTATAATCACAAATTAAACACATGAAAATTCAGTGGTGCTAGCCCGGGTTTGAACCCACGATCATAGGTTAAGATTCTACCACTTTCTACCACTTACCATGAGATGGCTTAATTATCATTCAAACTATTTTAAATTTCATAAAAGCCAATTAAAGAGCATCGTTTAATAATAACTGTTGCTTAAAGATTTAATTCTTAGAAGTCGCAAGGAGATTAATGACATAAAATTTAAATTAAATCATTTAATATAATGAATCGTTTGATTGCGTAATCTACAGAAGAATTAGAATGATGAACAAAGATAGTGACTTTTCTTTGTGGTTTTCATTTAATTCCACTATTAAGTATTCTCTTACACTCCTCTTGAGAACAGTCAGGCAGTCTTGATTAAAGGTCATTTTACAACAAAGAGCTAATATTAACCGACTAATTTAAATTCTAAGAATACATAAGTAATATTATACAGCACGGCTGAGCAAAGTACTATTACAGACCTCTTATTAAGCAATAATTTTCTTTATAATCTATCAACAAGTATCAGATATCGCAATATAGTTTTATTCCGATCTTCTCGTTATTTTTAATATACAGACTATAATACATATATCCGGATATATCTAAATACATATATAATCTGGTATATATATACAAAAAGATTAAAAACATTTTTAAATGTTTTAAATGTATATGTTTTTCTTGCATCTTCTTCATCAATTGGCTTTATGATTTTATGTGTCTGCATGTTTTTGTGTCAGACAGCATCACAAGCAATATTTTTTGGAATGCATTTTTTTTTGTTTTGTCTTCATCTTGTTGTGTAGTGTAATATTGAAATATTTAATTCCATTGATGTATGTTATTTGTAAATTGCAAATTTAAAAATTACTTACGTTACTTTATTAAACGCAGTTTAAAAAACAATACGATCCAATCACAGGTGATCTGTGTGTTTTTTTTTTAATAAATTCAAGTCCCTTAAATAATATTCCGTGTTTATGTATGTTTGCCAAAAGTCCTAAGTCAATACTAAAGTACGTCATGTCTTGTCGTTGATAAATAAAATAAATATCAAATAAAATGAAAATCATTTACCTTACATTTACTGATATCAATTGACAAATTAGAAACTAGCAAAGGTTCGCAAAAGAAATACCCTGGTCTGTGAAGAACCGGCGAAAGAAACTAAGCGAGTTTTTTTTGTATATAAATATGATATTATAAACATAGACATCATTGAATGACACCCCTTTATATTTTTTATAATGTATACAATTTATGTGTATATTCTCAGTATGCTTATTAGATAAATAAATAATTCGATATTTAAAATGACGTAACATTCTTCATTCTACATTAAATTATACCTACATTTCTCTTAAGTACAAGCGGTATACGATCTTAACCTCATTTCATTACAAAAATAAAATATTTTCTGTATATCATGCCAATCATTTCAATTCGAGATAAATGCATTAAATTTGTATTCTTGGAATATCGCTCGCTAGATTCTAATGTAGGAACAAGTGGTTTAATTTTAGTGGTTGAAACACGATACTTGCGTTGTAATAAGCCTGCTTAGACTGTTAATTATATCTACCGTTTATCGTTGATATGATAAGATATTTCGATATATTTAAGACCAAATTCCTGTCTTAGATACATTTATATTATTTTTTTAAATTTAATTACATTGCTTGGCTGATTATAGAATTGAAATATCAAAAAAATGCGCCACTTCTCATTTTTATTACTTTATCGTCACAAATAAAATAATCTTTAACAAAACAAAAATATGTATTTGTTTTTTTTTTGTTTGGTACTAAATTTTATCGGCGTGGATTACAATATCTGATTTTAAATAAAATATAACACAATATTTTCAAATTCCAAAAAATAATGTGTGCATCATTTGAACTATTATTATAAAAGAAACATTGATCATGTGATATTAATTCCAATTCAGAGATATTTCAAACAAAATGCAACGTTTCCATAACAATTGCAACATCTTAAAAAATACTTAGAGAGTCACGAGAACAAGTCACGTATTCATCAAACCGAAAAGCGCACCAACGAATCCTCTCTTACTAAAAGCTGAAATAGGCCTTTGTCCTCTTCGAATGGGAAGGCATTTTTATCCCTGTACTATTTTCTGGGTTACCTATGTACGGTACATTATTTACTATCACTGTTCGACCTGACTCGGATGTTTTTCTATACATTTGTTGAATCGTGTTGCTTTATTTTTCTCTTTCGAAACTGTTGTTTTATTATTTCCGTTGAATAAATGCTAACTTAACGTATATTGTTTCGATATCGACATAAAATGTGCCATATGTGCTTAGATCTGCGGACACCACTAAGTTGATTTTATCAAAATTTATGTATCGTAAAATTATGATTATCATTTATATTCTGGGTCTAGGGACTAACCCTTTTTTTTTTTTTTTTTTTTTTTTTTTTTTTTTTTCGCTGGAAAAACGCCTTTACGCGTTTCCCCCACATGAAGTGGGGAGGTATGTGAGGCTCGCCAACGCTGAAGGCGTCGGAATACCCACTAAAAAACCAGCGGTACCCACGCCGTCTTTTCGGGGGACGCCACGGGATCGCTTGCGCATACTACCGTGACGTCCCGACGGTAGGCCCGCCTCTGCAGGCCTCCAAATTCTAAGGGGTTCTCGGGGTACAGAGACCCCCTAGCCCCGGCGACACTTACGGTGGGAGAAGAAGGTTCGCATAGCGCCGACGTCTTCTCCCCGGTCTTCTTCGGCGAAGCGGGTCAGCGGAAGCACTGTTCTCACGCTCCCGCTCCGCGGCCTCCTTCTGCGACATGACGTTTTCGCAGAAAGAGACCATCTCCTTCCAGCACCTCTCGCTACCGACCATGGCGTTTATCACGCTCGGCAACGAGAGGTCTCCGCCTACAATGGCCGCCAGGGAATGGCGCTGAGGCCCCCATGCAGCACACTCAATCAGAGTGTGACGCGCCGTGTCCGACGGCGCGCCGCACTCGTGGCAGGAGGGAGTGGCCTCCCGCCTCGCTATCCGGTGCAGATACCTACCGAAGCAACCGTGTCCGGTAAGTACCTGCGTCAGCCTGAATGTGAGTGTGCCGTGACTCCGTTCCAGCCAGCGACTCAAGTGGGGACGGACCGCCTCCACTGTCGCCAGGCCTGCCGAGGGGGACCCCAGGTCCTCCTCCCACCTGCGAATCAAGGCTCGCTGGGCTAGAGCCCTGACTCGCTCCACCTCCGCCAAACCTGGACGATCGCCGCTCGACCTCGCTTCCACCCGGAACCGGTACACTTCCGCAAGCACCTCTGCCTGGAGTTCCCAAGGCGGATCGCTCGCGAGAAGTGTCGCTGCCGTCCATGACACTGTACGGTAACCACGTATCGTTCTCACCGCTATGACTCTCTGTGGTCTCCGAAGAAGAGCCTTGTTGCGAGCGGTGAGAGCGTCCACCCAGATGGGTGCACCGTACAGTGCCATGGAACGCACCACACCAACGTATAAACGCCGGCAAGGTGTTTCCGGCCCTCCTACGTTGGGTAGAAGGCGGCCCAAGGCGGCAGCGGCATTGATGAGCTTCAGGCTGAGTTGGTCAAAGTGCTGCCCGAAGCTCCATCTTCCATCCAGAATCAGGCCCAGATACCTCATCTGGGCCTGCACCTTAATCACCGTCCCCTGGACGGTGATAGACGCCCCTCGAGGGGGACCCCGACGTGGACCGTGGAATAGGAGGGCCTCCGTTTTTGTTATGGAGACCCTCAAGCCCAGCATTCTGATCCGATTCACCGTGAGCGAAACTCCGACCTCAGCCAGGCGGGCCGCCTCCTGAAAGGTACGTCCCGTCGCCGTGATGAGGGTGTCGTCCGCGTAGCACAGCACCCCCATCCCGGGAAGGACGGGTGCCCGTAGGAGCCAGTCAAAGCCAACGTTCCACAGGATTGGGCCGAGAACCGACCCCTGTGGAACGCCGCAACCTACTCGACGCCGGACAAGTCGCCCATCGCCCCCCTCCCACAGGACCACCCGATCCTGGAGGTATGCCCCTAACAGCCTTCTGAGATAGGAAGGCACCCCGTGATATCGAAGCGCCTCCTTTATTGTCCCGAAAGGAAGACTATTGAAGGCGTTCGCCACGTCCAGCGATACCGCCAGGACTACGTCCCCTCGGGCCACCGCCTCCATGGTCCGGGTCTTCAGGGTGTTCAGGGCATCAATGGTTGATCGACCAGCCCTGAACCCGAACTGAGCCTCTGAGAGACCCGGCCCCACCTCCTCGAGGTGCTGAACAAGACGGGCAGCGACAATCTTCTCGAAGAGCTTGCCCGTCTCATTCAGCAGCACAATTGGCCTGTATGCCGAAGAAGAGCTTAGTGGGCGCCCCTCCTTCGGCAACAAGACCAATTTTCCTTCCTTCCATAGCTTCGGGAACTGCCCACTGTAAAGACACTCGTCGAACAGTTCCCGAAGCCTCCCTCCTAGGTGTTCCAGGGCGTCACGCAGAACACGCCCTGGAACCCCGTCCGGACCCGGCGCTGTGGTTCTGCCCCTAAGTCGATCAAGGGCCATCTCCATCTCTCGCTCCGTGATCGGTGGTGGAGCCATATTGTGCTCTGTCATGGAGCGAGGGGCCATACTTGGTGGGACGTGCTCGCCTGGGTTAGGAAATAGTTCTCCAACCAGGCGCAGTAGGAGATCTGGCGGTAGCGTTTCCGTAACAGGAGCGCCGTGTGTGCGGAACTTCCCTCGCACACCACGATATGGGCGCCCCCACGGGTCCCTGTTCAGGCCCACCAGAAGTTCCTCTCTTGCTCTCTGCTTAGCACAACTTATCGCCTGCTGCAGCTCCTTTTTCAACTGGCGATAAGCGGCCCACAGCCGTCTTTCCAAGTCCGCGTCAAGACCGTTGCGCCTGCGACAGCGGACGTATGCCCTCCGCGCCCGGTTGCATGTTGCCCGCAGCTCTGCTATTTCGGGAGACCACCAATACACCTGACGGCGCGGTACCCTTCGCCGGGTCCTTGGCATGGCCGCATCGCACACCTCCTTTAGAGCACTGCGCATGCGGCCCGCCATCTCTTCGACGCTGGCGCCCTCCCTCCTTCCCGCGGAACCCCACCTCTGCACGATGGCAGCCTCCTTGACCAGCTCACGATTTAGCTGGCCAAGGGACCACCTCGGGAATGTGGTTGGTACCCTCAGAGGTTCCGCTGGCCTGCAGGAGTTAGAGATCTCAAATCGGATATATCTATGGTCCGACAGAGTCTCCACCTCCACCTCTACCCTCCAGTTCATTACTCTGCGTGCTGCGACAGGGGTGGCGAACGATAGGTCCACCACGGACCCTCCCTGCTGCCGCACGCAAGTGTGCACATGCCCCCTATTAAGTAGGGACAGGCTGGAGAGTAGGGCCCACACCTGGACGGCCCTCCCTCGCGGATTCGTGGCAGGGTTTCCCCAGGCACGTGATTTTGCGTTAAAGTCACCGAGAACCACTGTCGGTTTCGGCGACTGCCTGGACACCGCAGCTCTGACAGTGCCAAGAAAGATCTCGAACTCCGCCAGGCCCCGGTTAGGGGAGAAGTACGTTCCCACAACTGTGTACTCTCCCCACCCCACCACTACGTAGCCCGAGCCCCTCTCAACGAGTGAAAGGGGGGGACCCGTTCCGCTCCGAGTGAAGATCGCCACGGTGCCATCCAAATCCCCTACCCAGTGAGGTAGGGAAGGGATGAAATAGGGCTCGCAGACCACAGCCAGGTCGATTTGCCACTCCGCCACGGACTGCAGTAGTAGGTCCTGAGCCCCGGCGCAGTGGTTGACATTCGTCTGGAGGAAGCTTAGCTTGTCTTTCATGATGACATGGCAGCTTCCTCCTCGGCTTGACGCCGTCCAACGTTATCGGTGGTCTGGGTGCCTAAGACCATCTTCCCTTTCGTGATGGGTGGGTTACACTCCCCTGACCCCATCACGTGTCCGAAAGGCCTACCGGCGTCCGTGCATACAGCGCAGCGCAATTTTCCGGTGCAGGAAGCTGACTTGTGGCCTTCGACACCACACCGGAAGCAAAGTCCCCCTCGTTCCGCCTTAGATGGGCAGAGCACCTTTGTGTGACCAAGGCCCATGCACTTGAAGCAGCGCAAAGGGCGCTGCTCCAGCACGCACACTTTGGCCGAGCTCCACCCGACTAGGAGGCGACCGGCTTCGGACAGCATTTTGGCTACTGTAATGGGGCATGTCACCCGGACCATCCCCATAAAACCGGGACCACGCTGCATATCCCCACACCTAACCGCCTCTGGGGAGCAGTCCCCTGCGCGTGCTATTGCGGCAACCACCTTTTCTTTTGTGACGGAGTCATCGAGACCCGTCACCCTGAGGTCCACCTGCTTCACAGG
Source organism: Nymphalis urticae (assembly GCA_905147175.2). Lineage (NCBI taxonomy): Eukaryota > Metazoa > Arthropoda > Insecta > Lepidoptera > Nymphalidae > Nymphalis > Nymphalis urticae. The sequence continues at coordinate 2,194,973 of LR989999.1, read as the reverse complement.
CCGCACAACGTTGGCAACTCCGTCCAGCACAGTGCGGAGCTTCTGGGCTAGCTTCTCCGCCTGCTCTGTCTGTGCCTTCGGGAGTTCCAAGACCCTGGCTCCCGTTGCCGACCTTCTGACCTTGAGACCACCGCAGATCCCTAGATCCTGGAGCTTGACGCCCTGCTCGGCCCGCTCCAGGATGTGGGCGTAAGTCACGCCTTTTTCCTGCGCCTCCTGCTGCAGTGTGACGATTACTGCAGCCGTTCGAGGAGCTGCCAGCTTAGGTTTGACCACTTGTGGTGCCTTAGACACTGTCAATGCGGCTGAATTGGTGACTTCTGCCGGAGTGGCAGTCTTCTTCCCCTTCTTTCCCTTTTTAACCACTGTGGACCAGGACGTCTCCTGGACCACTTGTGGCGGAATCCTCTCCGGCACAATCGTATCGCTTGACGGGTTTGCGATCGATGCCTGCGTGGCGGCTGGAGTCACCCGTTTAGGTGCGGGTGCGGATTTCGGCGGCGGGGCCAGGTGTACCGCCTGTGCGTAGGTCGGTGCTGGATTCTGCACCTCAGTCGCCCTTTTGTCCGCCGCTAGGGATGGACGAAGGATCTTTGCAGGGAGGAGACGCTCCTCAATTCCTGCTAGCCGAGCGTTAAGCATAACCCCGATTGAGGAAATAATCGAGGCTTTGAGCTCCTCCACAACTTGCGAGTCCCTTAAAGTGCTAGCTGACCCACTTGCTCCTGTCATCGTGGTCTTCATCTCGTTAAACTCACGACGGTGGGCCTTCAGTTCTGATTTAAGGCCCTCTACTTCCTTACAGAGGCGGCTATTGTCGGCGCGAAGCCGACGGGTTTCCTCCGTCTCGGTTCTTGAAGCCAGAGCATCAACAATGCTCTGGAGAGAAGAAGCCGATTGCTTCAACTTCTTGATGAAGCCACCCTTCAAGTTGCTGGACTTCTGGGCAACCTCCAGAATCAGTGCTGCATTGCGGCCAGCCACCGCACGCAGCTCTTCCGCACCCATCTTAGTGGGATCCTCTACTTGAGCCTCTGATGAAGTAGATTCTTCGGAGTCCAACACTATTTTAGGCAAATCTTTTTTGAATGCCCTACTTCGGAGCGAGCGCTCAAAAGCCACCTCCCTTGCCTCGGCGGCTTTTGCCCTCAGTTCGGCCTTAGCCCGAGCGAGGCCACTACCACGCCCCTTAGCCGACGTATTGCCGCGAATAGAAGAATTGCTCTTCGCAGCCAACCTCGATTCCGTCTCCGTATCTGAGTCGGAATTAAAAATTGATAGGCCATAAGGCCGCTTTCGTCTAACCAAGGCATCGGACGACACCTCAGTGTCGACGTCCATTGCCGAAGACAACAAACAAAAGTCGAAAACGAACGACCAAACAAAAAAAAAAAAAAAAACAACCAACTATAACAAAAAACAAGGTCTATAAAGACCTAATTCAATACAACCAACCATTACGCGAAACAAAAGTCCATATGGCAAGCAAGAATGTCCAGATGTGTCGCATTAGAGATAACAAAGCCAGTTTACAATGCCAGATGTCGTTTAAATTCCTCAATTCGAACAATCTTATCGCACTAAGAAACACAACCTCGCTCAACGACGTCCGAACGGCAACCTCCTAGGGACTAACCCTTGGGATAGTTAAAGAATATTAGCCTTATAACTACCTTAAATTCTGCACTCAATTCGTAACTCTTATATATAATATAATTTAACTTAATTGAAATGGGATATGAGAGAACGCTTAAATTTGTCACGAAATATTAATATGAGAAAAGCCAAAGAGTATACACTCAAAAACCTTTAGTATTCCCTTGTGGATTATCCAAATAAGTCTCCCTTCGTTTTTACTACTCTTTTCTGTTTTCTACTTTTCGTAACCACATGTCATCCCCGATATAAACAATTTTTTCGAACTTTCTTGCTGATAGAATGCTGAATTGTATTTTATGGCCAATTTTTTTTCAATTTAACTTAATCACTAATAATCAAAACCATTACCAAATTGGAAGCAATCTTTATTTCATTATAATTATATTCAAATGCGACAGCAATCCCACACTTAATCCGATAGGCCGGATGGAGTCTTACCAACTCTACTCTAGGTTGCTACTGAAAAATTCCTGACAAAAAAATCCAATAATATTTTACTGTATGCGGAATTGAAACCTCACGATCTGAAGCCTTATAATTATTCACAAGACCAACGGCGCGGATTAGATGATTGAAAGAAAGGTCACGTGACATTTTGCCTAACAAAATAATTTAGAAAGGATGAGACTAACTTCATTTATTTCAAAAGTGTCTACCTAACTGTAGCCCGGCTTATCTTAAGGTTACGCTTTTATTATCTTAGCAACTTTACCTCACTTTTTGCTACCTTTACATGTCCCTTACATTATACCGTTAGTCGTCGTTCCTTATTACATTTTTAGACATATGCTCTAATCTTTATGCCAAGCGTCATAGTCATTATGCTTTAGGTATTCATAAGATCAAATTAGTTTTTCTTTTATGCTCTTGTGGTCCAGGGGGCAGCGTTAAAAATGACAAAGTAATTTAAAACAGAAATTTCCATTTTGGTAGAGTATTTCCATTTTGATAATAAGTTAAAGGTGGAATCGCTACTCCAGCCGAAGTGGATCTGTTATACCAAAAAACTTATAACATCTAAAAGACAGTTCTGTCGGACACTAGTGTCATAATAAGTTTTAAAAACAGATTAAAATGGTTATGTATTATAATATACAAATTATTATTCATATATTCTATAACTAAATTAAAAACAAAATACGTATTACATATTTATAGAAAAAACACGCCGTCTAAGAGATTTTCCTGTGGTATTGTACCCAAGACGCTGTCACTATTGCCTCTGCACCGCTAGACTCAGCTTTTAGGCTTAATAAGCGCCAGTCCTTGGGTCACTAGAAGTGTAGAACATATGAGACAAAGAAAACATCATGATAAAAGCATTGGAGCTGCGTGTTGTAATAAGACGTAAAACTTTTCCTCAAGGGGAGAAATATACCTTGCCCAGCAATCTACGTACTGTTCTAACAGTAAATTACCTGTAAATCATTACAAACGTACAAACTATTTCTTATTTCGGTAATGCGCTACCAACTACGGAATCTAATTATATACTAGGTAAATTGATTTAATAATATGGAAAAGGCATCATCACTGCCGAAAAAGTTATCATAATTTTTTTTGCTACCCTGTTATTATTTATTTTGTATTTTTGTTGTTAAGTTATTGTCATTTAAGTATGTACAAACACACCTCTGATTCTAATTATCCTCGTATGTAAGCACCTCTACTCATGAACGTGGTCAGCTTGGTTCTCATACTAAAATATTACGTAACATAAATTTGTTGTTACGGTGCTGTTAAACACGCAACTTTATCCCTTTATTACTTGCATTACGATTCATTTTATTAAAATAATGTAACAAAAATTTAAATACGTAAATACCATAAATAAAATAAAATTTGATACTATTTTATTAACTTAAATGTCATAAAAATGAATTATTTATTATCAGATAAAATAAATGGACTTATGTGAAAAAAAAATGTTGAAAGAATAACATTAACACGTATACTTGTAACAACGTTTCGTTTTGTAACGTTAAACACATTGTACACACATTTGACCTTGAAATTTTACACATCCATACAATATAAGTACCACACACACCAAATCCAAGTCCCAAATTCACAAACATTGTTTAAAAAGAATGTATTATCGACCTACCTTCAAATAGGTACTGGATACTGATGTGGATGACGTAAGTACACCCAAAATCAAATTTACGACTAAGATATAATCAGCAGCCTGTACTTTTGCCTTTGTTCTATTTCCGCCTAAATTGCCAACTAAGTACCGTTATTACATTCTAGTAAAGATAAATAATAGTCTATACTAAAGAGTTTTCTAATTTATCGTTCTAACTATATAAATATGTCAAAGAAATAACCGAAATTCCGCAACGCCATTAGACCGCATTGAACGCGAAATGCATTTTGTATTTTCCGAATTAGTTTTGGAGCGAGACTGTAAATCATTTTCGGCACTCTCATTTAGCTTTCATAAAGTACCTCTCTATTTGTAAATGAGGCTCAAATTGCCTCTAATGAAATCGATCTTTAGCGTGGATTCATTAAATATTTATCGCGATATAATTTATACGTAAAATAGTTATTTAAAATAAATCTTTGAGCTATTTATTTTAAGAACTTGTTTTAGCTTGCGGTTTCGCCCGCATGTTAGGAGCAAACGAAATATCGGTCTTCTGATGATAAGGCACTCCTCACCAATGGACAACGGTAATATAAAAAAAAAAACGAGTTGGCTCAATAGATAACGTGAATCTAAACGAAGACTATGGTTCCAAGTCCGGACAAGCATCACTTAGTTTTTATGTATTTAATTTGTCTTTAGAAATCATCTTACTTTTGTTGACAGAAAACATCACGATTGAAGCATTGGACCAGCGTGGTATAATAAGCCGTAAAACTTTAAGTCATGATGAGAATAGGAACTTGCCCAGCAGTCACAAATTTACAGGCTTACTACCTACTGTTAGAAATACAAACCATTTAATATTCCGGCAATCCGCTACTAACAATAGAATCTAATACATGCACGTTATAATTAAATTGATTCAAAATATAAAAATACACGAAGTAATATCTGCATATGAACATGTAAATATAAAATAGTTCACAGCTTCTTTTTGCTAACCGTTTTTCTTTGTTTTTTAATTGATGACTGTTGACAAAATGAAAAGTGATATAAAAACAATATGGAAATAAGGTTAGAAAAAATATGTTCGAAACATGCAAATTAATAATGTATGTTTTCCTCAAATTTTCTACATAAATATCCCATTAACCAAGCCAATTCCTAGCTTGAGAACCAAGGGCTTATAAACGATATTCATAGATTTATAATATCATGCCAAACACCTATAAAATTTTTAAAATATTTTGCATCATATAAAGATATTGAAAAAGTTACAAACGAAATTTTCTAAATATATATTGCACTTGAAGTGGTCTGGAATATTGCAGTGTAGTTTGGAAAACTCGATACGATATCTGCACTAAAAGATTAGAAGTCGTACCAAAACAGATGTAGCTAAGAAAATTTACAATGTTATAGTAGAAGAAAATAATTCTTGATACTTGTTACTATTTGATATTTTTGATACTTGAAGAGGAAATTTCATTGTTGTTTAAATGAGGACGAGATGAATTGTGTTATTATTATTATATTTCAGGTTAAATATAGGTGTATCATTAAACTGCCGCAATTTATGTATCTAATATGCGATTGACTGGATTGATTGACCCACACATCGTGTACGTAGCAATCCCCATGTAAAGTAACTGAAAGTTACAAGCCTGTTGGATGAATAATTAAAATAATATTAATATCTAAATATTTATTATTACAGCGCCACCTAGTTCATCCTATGAGTTATTACTTACACCGTTCGTTGCCTGGAAAGGATCGCTATGTTATGTTGCATCTATGTTTTGTATTTTTTTCTTTGTGATGAACAATAAAGTACAAAGTAAAGAAATTAAAATTAGCTACATCTGTATTCAATAATTATTTGAGTTGGACAAACCTACCTATGAATCCCATATGTTACGGGATATGTTACGGGTGTTAACAAAAACGAGCCGGTTGGCGTGGTTGGTAGATACTTGCCTTTCACGCCGAAGGTTGTGGGTTCGATTCCCACCCAGGACAGACATATGTGTGCATGAACATATCTGTTTGTCCTGAGTCTGGGTGTAATTATCTAAATAAGTATATATTTACAAAAGAAAAGTAGTATATCAGTTGTCTGGTTTCCATAGCACGAGCTCTGCTTAGTTTGGGACCAGATGGCCGTGTGTGAATCATGTCCCAGGATATTATTATTAAAAAATGATTAAAAAATGATAACAAAAGGTGCAGGGTACATTGCTGAGAGTTTCTTTTGCGTAAAAAAAAGTTGCTTTTCTCTATCGAAATATATAACAACATTTTAATACTCAAAAGGTCTTAATATCTAATTTACTCACACATGCAGTGCTACTGTTCACGTACACAGACATGTGGGGGTTAACAGCGCATTTGTTTCGTACATTTTATTGAGTCGTTAGAAAGTGCTGTACATTCAAATAGGATATTATAATAATAAGTGCTTGTTTCTAATAAATAGTTTTGTGGTACTATTAACTTATAGAACCGAGATTACCTAGTTGTTAGAACGCGTGAATGTTAAACGATAATCGTGGGTTCAAGCCCAGGCATGTACTATTGAATTTTCATGTGCTTTATTTGTGTTTATAATTCATCTGGTACTCGGCGGTTAAGGGAAACATCACGAGGAATCAAAGGTGATATTTTCAGGCTGTAACTTAATTTTTTATAATATTTTGTTATTTTTGTTAGTTGTTACTTATTTTGTGAAAGTTTATATATAATATCAAAATGAGCAATTTATTTGAAACGAGTTTTACCCGCGATTGGATTGTAGATGTATCACCCGCTGGGAACCATTAAATTTCTTATAGAAATATTTTTTTTTCTTTTATTCCAGTTTAAATCTGTTACATTTTTTATAAAATCAATTCAGTAGTTTCTGTGTCATAAGTGATGAAAATTAAGAGAATTCTTTGGAACACATTCACGTGTTTTAGCCACTTTTTGTAGTTGAGTTTCAGCTCAACTACAAACTATTATAATTTAGAAGAAATGTAACTCAATACAATGTTTATTTGCTAAGAATTTTTGCAATTATAAAACTCATACGTATTTCATAAAAGCCTGACTATATGATAACGCTAGATGACTTTAAACAAGTGAATATTAACATCAAAGTAATAAGCAAATTTATATTCTCTATAAAAAGTGATCTTGGTTTTATTTTTAGTGTCGCACGATACTAACGTTATTCAGACGCAAATAGTCACCAAGGTGATGTCAGATTTGCGTAGCTACTTTCACATAGTGATAAAGTAGTATAAAATCGCGGTTTAATTAGAGACGTAAAAAACAGTATCGTTTTAAATGTCTATCTTACAACTGTAAGGTAAAAATCTACTGAAATGCTGATAATGAGATGGGTTAGAATTCGGTAATTCGATCCCAACTTTTGAACTAAGATTTTCATTGATCGAAATCATTAATGTATTTTGTATTGCTATTTATTCAACAAGTCAAAGCTAGTCGTTATATATACTCGTATATCTTCTTCATTATTCTATGTATATACATTAGCGTGTTTGTCCTATATGCTTTCCTAAGCCGTTGATCGTATTGTGATGAGAATTATGGTGAGTTTTTCAGTGTACGCCCCGGAGAGTTGGTGGTTCAAAAAAACAAAATTTATCTTTAATAGAAACGTTATATATTTAAAGAATATCATTAGTTAGCCAGTGTACATTTTTTTTTAATAAAAAGTATTACAACAATCATTAATGCCAATACGTTAAGTGGCATTAATTATTGAATAGTCTACTTGTGTTGGGAGTTCGGAGGCTGGTATGTATTAGATTATTATCACCGTAATATATTTATATAATATGTAAACAGATTTAAACGATAAAAGGAAACTTTTTTAGTTTTTATTGGCATATGTAACGTTTAGGAAAACAAAACAGATTTCTTAACATCGATCGTTACTTTGGTTGACGCTAATTTTTTTCTTCAATATCATACTACTATTATGATATAAGATATTGAAATCAATATTTAAGACTAAAACAAATGTGACCGTAAAATGTAGTACTGTAGGTACAGGTAAATATTAATGTTGCAATAAAAAAATATTTATAATGCTTCTATATTGAATATACCTTTCAATTTTACACGTGAAGGCCTGAGCTGATTCTAATCTCAGATAAATTGTTAGTAGCATATGCTGGACACGTAGAGAGTAGGCTACGAAATTGCTGTAGCAGCGTTGACGATGCTGAACCATATTGATGAATATGCGAAGTCAATTCGACGTCAATGCAATATATTATACGATTTATATCAGGTCAACTTATATGCAACTTACGAAGTTAGTATGTAAACATGTATAGGAAGTCGACTTAAGCTTAGTCAGAGATTCGAGTTCGTTAAGCTTATACAATCATATACAAGCAAAATATATGATTTAGATGTCAAAACACTAACTTAGTACTTCAATAATACCAGTGATCTCTTTTGAAAAGTTATTTTTTTAATGTACGTAGTTAACAGAACAAAAATAATTTTAGTTTTTTTTAAATTTTAAATTATTAGTTCTTAAATAACAACATACAAGCCTTGCTAATTTCATATTGTAGTCTTTGCGTTTATTATATTTTATTAATTCAATTCAATTGTTTTAATTTAAATTGTTATATATACTACTTAAACATTACGTTATTACCAAACATAAAGTATGTTTGGTGTTACGTCCTTTAATGACGTAATGGAGAAACTATCGAACGTAGTTTTTGACCAAAAGAGTGACAAGCGCTATTTTGTATCTCGGAAAAGAACAGGAAAGAAAAATGATAAGGTGTTTCTTAAGTCTTCATTTATTTTTATTTGTTTGAGTTTTTTTTTCTCATATATATTATTTTAGTTATGTTTTTTTTTTACCAGATATTTTGTTTCTACATATTTATTCTATTACATATTTTTATTAATATAATACTCATTAAGTGTGTAATCACTGCCATAATGTTTCGCCTAAAGGTTGACTGGCAAAGAATGCCTTCAGGCCTAGTATTATACAGAGTTCTTTTGTTCTTACTACACAATTTTGTTGGCCAATTAACTAGAAAAGAAAAAAACTAGCTATTTTTAATTATATTAATGTAACAACAAAATGAAACTTTCACAAAAATGCCTAAAATCTTAATGAAACTATATACTACACTACTAGACTTCAGTCTTATTAATCATTATAGTCAAATTCTTATACCAAATTTAATGGAAGAAGAAATAAATATGTTTCTCCCAAAATTCCTTGAAGTTATCGGTCCACTTTAATAACTGACTCTTCATTATAAGGACTATTTACTGTGAAACATAGGTTGTCAGAAATTTCGGTATTTTTATCAAATATCTACGTATTCCTTTATCCTTCTTGGAATTTAATTCACTAAATTTTACTCCACTATAGGTAAAGCAACGCTCTGATGTATTAATTAATCGCTATAAATATTACCTTTTGATTGCTTATTACAGTCTAGGAAGACGGATTTAAGAGAACAACGATGCTGAAAAGGAAATAATCCGAAGATTTTTGAAGGGAAAAGTCAATTAATAATTTTGTTTATGTTCAAAAATGATGGAACCTTGGGGCTATTACCGAAAGCATCCATCTTAAAGGTTTTTGGTCTGTTTTTCAATCGCTACAATAAGAACATTTTGATTTATTTTTGAAAATGCTGGTAGCTGTTCTCTCCCTTCAGGACTTTACATAAGATTCATTTATTACATCTTATGTAAAGTCATGAATTGGATTATTTTAAATAGTCTTTGATTTTCATTAATGTTAGATATTTTCTTAGGTTTACTCATATAAAACCTTAATCACGTTTACACATATAAAAACTTAACCAATTTGATAATTTGACCAATTTGATTGAAATAGTTTTTTTTTATTTATTTTATTGGAGTGATATTTACTTTTGAGATATTTTCTATTATGATTAATTTTCGAATAACTGATGTTAATAATACTGTGACGGTAAAAAAATATTTTATTTTATTTAAAATTTTATTTTATGTACCGTATTAAGAAGAGGTACAAAATGGGACAAAAACAAACAAATTTTATGTCTAAAAAACATGCTTAACAATTGAAAAAAATTGCTAATTATAAACACGAAAATTCATTGATACTTGTCCAGGTCAGAATTATAGGTTAAAATTCCCTTAAAATATTTTAGCAACTCCGTAATTTTAGAAACATTATGAAATTATTATAAATTCTCTTAATTCTTAGTTGCACATGAATGTCTCACGTTTCAAAAGCCTCAAAGGATATACGTGTCTCAGAATCTCAGAATGTTTTCTCTAAGCAATGCACGGGATGAACTACAAACATAAATTAATAGGAAACGGAACATATTGGATGTGCAATTGCAATTACTTAAAAGTAATTAAGTTCTAGAAAACGAGTCATACATATAAACATTTTACACTTATTTATTTATTGAATATGATATTTATACCAGTAAGAAGCAAATGTGACAGGGTATGAACTTTCAACTACTGGGTAAAGGTCTCCTCGCTTGTCAAGGAAAAAATTGAGAACTTAATCCACCACGCTTGTGTATATATAGCACAATTTCATTCGACACATGCGTGAGATGAATTATTATAAAAACAAATTTAGCATTATTTTCATTAAAAATCCACAAATACTATCCACATTGGAGCAACTTGGTGGAATAAGCTTTCTCCTCAAAAAAGGAGGAGGCCTTAGCTTAGCAGTGGGTTATTCACAGGCTTACTACTTACTTTTAACTATCCATTATTCCTTAACAATATTACTAAAAAAAGGATGGTACGGATTTATTGAACTAATTATTAAGAAAATAAAAAAAAGATCACTAACGATAAATTTTTCCCTCTACCTTATAATTGAATGATAGAATTTGATTGCTCTAAAGGAGGATACCAGCTAAAACATTGTCGGTCTTTGCACTGTTTGCTTTCTAATTGTTCCTTGGTTTGTTCAGCTGTGCTCACTAAAGCGGCGATGATATTGTCTAATAGATATAACACGGAATGAGAATTAATATATTCATTAAAATAAATTACACATTTTAAATTCAGACGTACACACTTTATATAACTATTGTCAACAAAATATGAAATTTGTTCTTTGATGAAATATGAGTGTCAATGTGATTCAGAAGTTTCCCAGTGTTCAGTGTCAGTTCAGATATTTTTACTTTATAAAATGGACAATTAGAGCTCGTCCTAAAAGATAACGGTGATAGGATAACTGTAGGTAACGCCTCTTTCTTTGGGAAAACCTTACACAAATCAAATTCAAGCAGGACTCCGGATAGTGACGGCTCGCAAAGGACGTGACTACCAAACTAGTGCTACGAGCAGAATTTCTTAAGACCCTATCGACCATTTTTTAAACCGAGTGTCACACATAGAAAATAACTTTTGGGATGAACGTCAGTCGATGGCTCAAAATACGTAGTCTGGATATACTTCCTCATTTCCAGTGTTCTTATTTTAAAATTTAGTAATTTATTTTTTAGAACCGCTAAGTTCATGATGAAACGTTATTATAAAGCGCATTACACTTTTTTTTATTAAAATACAGCACCAATTTCATTAAATACTTATTCCTTAATCACGTAGTCAAGCTAATTGTTACAGGTTTTATATCCAGGTTCAGAACTATTCATGTAGTTAAATGAAATATGTGAATTTTAATTATATACTATTAAACTTCTGTGAAATAGTGTTTTAACGATAATTTGTTTAACTATTTGACCGTATATTTATATAAACTTAACTTTGTTTTAGCATATTAGTAAGTTTTTGTAGTAGTTTCCGTAAATTAATAACGTATTTCCCATTTTATTTAGAGAAGGGTTACACTGAAAATTTGTCAAGACCCAGTTAGATTGAAAGTACAGATTTGCAGGTTATAACAAAACTCTAAAACAATAATATTCGGCAAGTTTGTGAATAACGTTTTCGATAGGAAACATCAATCAAATCGGGAGCATGGCTTATATTTAAATAGACATGGTTGTACTTATACCTATTTAAATCTTTGAAAAGAAAGATGAAACCATATAACATTAACATAAAAATCTGCGTCATTTTAATTAAAAAGCTCCATTAAAATATATTGTATATTTTTTTATGTTTTTGTGAGCATTTATTAAAATGCCGGTCTTGAGATAGTATAGAGTTCAGTAGTATAAATATTTATACATCACATGCTTAGACTTTAAAAGTGGACATAAAATTTGACATAACTCTTACATTTATTATCTTTAGGCGTAGATTTTGTATTATTTCCGGCTAAACAGATTAGCGTCACCAGCCTGAACCAGTAATTTCAAACAGCCTTTTGCCTCTTAGGGGTGGGGTGCCATTCCAGCAACAAAGTAAGCATATACAAACAAGGCATTGTTAGATAGGCAGCCAAACATAAAGTTCTAAATATCTAGTAAAGCCGACCATCGAACACATATAAATATGTAAGAAGATATTATATAGTATTGACAGAGAATCGTTTCATAATGTCCCGAAAAAAATGTAAAGAAAAATTTTGTGTAGAGTAAATTCAAATCTTTATTCATACCCTCCTTTTGATACGATTTCAGACTTGATACAATTTTAGTCTCAGTAATAAAACAAAATTATAGAATACAAGACAAACCGCTTTATTTTAGGCGAATTTAAACAAAACAAGACGCTTCTTGAATAATGTCCTTCTCAAAACTAATTAAGATTCTCAGTATTATTCATGATGGTAAAATAATATATCCTTATTATATAAAATCAATTGTACGAAGACTTATAACAGTAATATTATATTTAATAGCATTTTTCGAAATTATTTTTGATATTTTAACAAAAAACAATAGCTGTATACGTAACTTTTTTTAACATTCATCATACTTACTTCTGCAAATATTTTTAACACCCTTGAGGGTGAAGATTAAGGAAACAGTAATCTTTATAATATTAAACAAAATATTCTTTAATGTGAACGCTACAAAGTTGAGAGTTGGCATTTTTTCCTTGTACATGCACCATATTGGCAAAGAAAATGTTCTTTTTATTTTTCAAAGTATGCCCTTAAGGGAATGGATTTCAATATAATTTATAAGAGACTCTCTTAATACATTAACTGATGTATTTTAAGTCCAGCTAAAAAAGTTGCTACTCAATTATATTAAAAGCATGTATTTTATATTATATATATATATATATATATATGTATTATATAGAATTTATTGCATGAATAGTGCGCATTTTTTTACATTCACGTAATGTCCTGATCGATTTCAGTGTGTGTGTGTGTGAGTGTTTGCTTATCAATGGAGACTAAACTTTATTCTTTTACTCTCATATTCCGATCGGTTGGAAATTCCGACACCATCGAAGAGAGTAATCATCAACGTCAGCTCGCGAGTCGAGAGAAAATTGTTCATAAAATAAAATGGCAATCCAAGACATGGTATTAGCTAAAGTGTATACAGAATGTAGTGAACGTAGTCAACAGTTAATTATCTATACTTATAATAATAATATATAATAATCGTTTGACCCGACTGATTATCACCGCATAGCCAAATCTACTAATAGTAATTAGATATCTGAAAAGTGGAAAATAGGTTTATTTTACAACATAAGCAATCAGAACTAAAGGGGGAGGGGGGGAATGGATGAGGTAACTTTGAATGAATTTTCCGAGAACGAAGTCGGAACGAGGAGCTAGTTATACATAAAATTATAAGTTTATTCTTTATTCGGCTAAAAAATTTAATAAAGAATTTTATGTCTTGTTTTTGTTATGCTTAAAAACTCTGAATAAATCGACTTAAGCTGCACTGGATAGTTTCAAACAAGCCTCAAGCACAAGCTAGTTTAAAATAAATCTTCGGTAAGCTTTTGTATGTTAGCTAATCGTGTCAAGCTTACACAAAACTCTAAAAATTAAATGACAGTCTTAAACTAAACTGTATTACCATTATCAGGAACTTATTATGATAAAAATAATTGAAGAAAAAAATATTATACTTATATGCTAGGAAATGGTTTTTTGTGTGTTCTGGTTTGAAAGGTATGTAAGTTAGTGTATCTACAGGCACAAAAAAAACATATAACATCTTAGTTGAGAAAGTGAGGTGAGGTAGAGGAGAAGGCACAAAAAATGTGAATGTAAGAATTCATATATCTTACAATTCCAATATATATGGGTAGTGACGACTTACCACCAGGTGGCATATTTGCCCGTCCTACTACTTTAAGAAGAAGCAGCCAGTCTCGAAGGTTGGCAAACAGCACAGGAAACATTACAGTAAATAAGTGTATGCGTAAACACAGGTGCACTCTCTGTTCCCTAACTTTCATAATTTGATAGAAGATATTTGTATCTCCGATTGGGCTCGGATAGGAATCAGCCACAGAAAGAATGAAGTGTGTAGATCGTAACTAATCGTAACTGTGAACACTTCAATTTAAGGCTGTTACAAAAAAACAAATAAATAATTAAAAATCATCAAACCATTATTTCATAAATAGCTTATTATAATTATAAACGTACCCGTTAACTTTAAACACTAAAGTTTCGAGTTACGAGTGTAATGAAAGTTCATTAATAATGTGTGCCTGAAGTTTGTCTCATTCAGTTTACTCAAAAGCTGCTTAATTTTGAACAAAGGGAGGTCATCCTTTGAACAAGTTGAAACTTCCAATTTGTTATAAAACAATAAATATAATTAATTTTCTTATATCATTATACAAATGTATGTAACCTGGCTTCCGCTCTATCTCTTTATCTTTGTCAATAGGTAATGTCAATTATAAATAAATATTTGAAAAAATAATGTTGCTTATAGATATTAAACAAAAGTAAGTTAAAAAAAACATTCAAAGGCGTCCCTATAAATAACGTTTCTTAAATTATGAAACTTGTATTTGTCGTAAAAGTTAGACTTTAACGAGCTGTTACTCGTAACTCAAAAACGATCTGTCACTGATGTACTAACTCTTTACATATAACTCAGTACTAGTCGATCGAATACTGAACGAACGTTTTTTTAAACGTGCTTATAAGCTTCTTATATTAACTACTCAATGTAATACTGATTTATAATTTGACATACTTAATTGTAATAATGCTTTACAAGTTATATATATTATATAGTTAATAATCTCAACAAATTATTATAATATGAATTAATTTAACAAACATATGGTTAAAAACAAAATATTTTTGCACATAATACTAAAATAAATGATACATTATCCCCAGTGAGTACGTCGTAGAGTATAATATATAGATATTTACATCATTTGTCATTCGTTGGGCACTCACGAGTCTATTTACGCATTGTCAGACGATTATGCCAAAAATGCCTTTAAGTGGCATATAGCAACTATATCATATGGGTGTGTTATAATCGATAAATATTAACGATAGTGATTTTTTTCACAGGTTTAAATATAAGTCTTAAAGGTTATAAGGATTTCTGTATTAATTCATCGCTCCGAAATTTCTTCATTAATGTTACTTAAGATTAAAAATGGCGTCTTTAATGAAATTATTTATATCAAATATACGTTAATAAAATATGTATTCTCGTAAAAGACTTGATTCGACTTTGTTGTTATAATATTATTGACATACCTCTTAGACATTAAATATTGTCTTTCTAATTTTAAATATAAGTAATATCGAATTATGGTTTTTCTAATTATTATTTTTAAATTAAACAGACAATAAGAAGAACGTGTTGGTTATTAGCAATTCTTAATATTCAGGATAAAATAAATTTAAATCCCGAATTGTATCCGATATCGAATAAAACACGAGGTCAGCCTCGTGAAATCCAATTAACATAAAAATGAAGACATCAGAACATGGAGAAACTCGATAAACCCGATATTCGGAGACAATAAATATATTTCAGTATAATAAAATCCTATTATCACCGTACCGAAGTTCCAAACAAGCGAATAAATTTCACCATAGGCCGTTTTCTGCTGAGATGACACATAAGAAATAACATTAAACAAATCGACCATGAACTAACACTTTTGTTTACACTTAGAATATATATAATATAAATCACACACACTCACCGTTTATATTTATATCACATTGGCTGCGCTTCGTCGGTTTTACGAACGAAGCCTAACGTTTAAAAGATCACTTTTTGCCGCGCGCACTCCGTGACGTCACACGTACGTTCTCTCTGAACGCTGAAACAGAACTGAGACCTCGCGCAGGCTCCGAATCACATCTAGTACGGGCCGAGATCAGGGATTCATGTATTACATCATTTTGACCTTTATTGTGTTAAACATAAGAATGAATTTATAGTCCAGAGGTATCGTTGCTACGCTGTAGCGAAGCTAAAACATAAATTATGATAGATTTGTTTATTTAATTACTCAGAGTTTTTATCTATAAAAAGTGCAAGAAAAATTGCAGCCATTAACGCATTGAAGCGGAATCGATTTTCATCCATTTTATTTTGCTTAACAATAAATACTATTATAGTAGCTAAAGCACTTTATTTGAATTGTAATAAAAATAGGTACCAGACTATTCCAATTTTTTTTTCAAATCACGTTGTAATATATAACAAAATAGATGGTGGCATAATATACATACCTGTCTTAGACATTATGTGTAATTATGATTGTAACGACGTGGAGTATAGTCCAGAGGTATCGTTGCTACGCTGTAGCGAAGCTAAAACATAAATTATGATAGATTTGTTTATTTAATTACTCAGAGTTTTTATCTATAAAAAGTGCAAGAAAAATTGCAGCCATTAACGCATTGAAGCGGAATCGATTTTCATCCATTTTATTTTGCTTAACAATAAATACTATTATAGTAGCTAAAGCACTTTATTTGAATTGTAATAAAAATAGGTACCAGACTATTCCAATTTTTTTTTCAAATCACGTTGTAATATATAACAAAATAGATGGTGGCATAATATACATACCTGTCTTAGACATTATGTGTAATTATGATTGTAACGACGTGGAGTATAGTCCAGAGGTATCGTTGCTACGCTGTAGCGAAGCTAAAACATAAATTATGATAGATTTGTTTATTTAATTACTCAGAGTTTTTATCTATAAAAAGTGCAAGAAAAATTGCAGCCATTAACGCATTGAAGCGGAATCGATTTTCATCCATTTTATTTTGCTTAACAATAAATACTATTATAGTAGCTAAAGCACTTTATTTGAATTGTAATAAAAATAGGTACCAGACTATCCCAATTTTTTTTTCAAATCACGTTGTAATATATAACAAAATAGATGGTGGCATAATATACATACCTGTCTTAGAAAGCATGTGTAATTATGATTGCAACGATGTGGAGAATTAAGTAACCATAAATAATCTCTCACAGATCTTAACCCAACATTAGAAAATTTACCTATATACATAATATCGGATAAGACAGTTTTAAAATTAAAGTCACATTAAACTGATTGTAACGTCGAGTGGTTAATTCGTATTAGATAAGTTACATTAATTATGCCGGGTCTTCATAAGTTTAATGGATCAGAACAGGCTTGTTAAGCCGATACTATTAACCGCAATATAAGCTGATATTTGACGTGAAGTCCACCTGTCTCTATCACAAGACTAGCGTGTGAAAGAGATGCCATATAAGATTCGGTTATTGCTTGTGTTTCACTGGGATTTAATGGTTTGGTATGAAGATTTTCTGGGCTTAAACATTGTTATATATTAAAATATATAAATTGTATGTATCATCATATTATTTATTAGTAGTAAGATAGACGAGCAAGTTTGCCACGTGTTAGTAAATAAAATATGAGTAATAGATATCATAAATAAATATTTATACATACAAGCTGAATATCGTTGAAAATCTGTATGCACTTTGTAAGTTTCTGTTATCACACTGATTCATTTTTTTTATATGATTACGAAGCCAGATTATAAAATAGGTCACTTGGTTAAGCCCAGCTCACCGTTGCCTATAAATTGGCACTGTAAGAAGTGTAAACCACAAATTACACATGATTTTTTGTTCCGTACATTTGATGAAAAACCCTCCCGACCTCCGTTTTCCCCACCACCTACAATATGGCAATATGGGTACCTTCAAGTCAAGCGTGAATAGACATCTACTAGGCACTTTAGACTGTATCATATATATATTTCATATATCATAGCTATATTATTTTGCTTGTGAGCTTGTGAGGTTCCTTTATATATATAGTATTCCCTCCCTCACGTATTCCCCTCCTCTTACAACCCGGGTTTCTACAAACGAGGCGTGAAGAGGCATCTTGCGAGCCGGCAAGGCGAAGGCGGCAGTGCAGAACCTTCTTCCCGACTGTACTGGCCGTCGTCGCGTTTGGACTCTACTACCACTAACCATCAGGTGGAGTAGAGCCATTTGCCCTCCCGGTTAATATAAAAATACCCTGAACTCCCTTATAAATGTTATTTAAACAATGATGTGTCTTTCGGATGTCAAATCAATAATGATAGAAATAGATCAGTGTTTAACTAAACAGTTTCTAAATAATGTTAATAAGTGCGGTTGTTAAAAATTATGTATATTATATAGCCTGCTGATCCTTATATTAATCCATATATTTTACATAAAAGAAACAAGTCATTTACGTTACAATTACAGGTGCTTACGTTTCGTTTCGAACGAATTAAGGATATTGATAAGTTCAAGACTCCTTTCAACTTGATCTAATCGACCCTTTGAAGTGTAGTTTTTATCTAGACAAAGAAACATTGTAGATTATTACTAGTTTTTTTTTTTATACTTATATCTTGCAATATTTTAACCCAGTAACAGCCTGTGAATGTCCCACTGCTAGGCTAAGGCCCCCTCTTCTTTTTTGAGGAAACGGTTTGGAGATTATTCCACCACGCTGCTCCAATGCGGGTTGGTGGAATACATAGGTGGCAGAATTTCAGTAAAATTTAACACATGTAGTTTTCCTCAGGATGTTTTCCTTCACCGTCAAGCACGAGATGAATTATAAAAACAATCATAATTTAAACTTTATACTTAACACTACGACTTTATGCAAGTCCTTCTGGGTAGGTTAGATTACCACCCACTCATCAGATATTCTACCGCTAATTATAAGTAACTAGTTTGTTGCGTTCCGGTTTGAAGGGTGAATAAGCCAGTGTAACTACAGGCACAAGGGACATAACATTTTCGATCCCAAGTTGGTGGCTCATTGGCGTTGTGAGAAATAGTTAACATTTCTTACATCGTCAATGTCTATGGGCGGTGATGACACTTAACATCACGTGGCTTATTTGCATGTCCGCTTACCTATAACATAAAAAAGCAAGATTATAAATGCCAAACTTTATGTTTTGATGTTTATTACACAACAAAGCCAAAATTGCTGAATTCGTAAGTCTCCTGGTGCGTAAGTATAAGCCGAGATGGTTCAATGGTTATACGTGAATCAAAACCAACGATATTGAGTTCACATGTACTTAATTTGCGTTTAAAATCTAACCCGTGTCGAATGAAAGTATATTCATATCCCACAAGCCTGGTGAAATAAACTCCAAAAAATGCTCTTAGTTTAGCAATGGGTCATTTACAGACAATTTATTTTACTTTATAAAAATTATTTAATTGTATTATATTCATAAAAATACTACATTTGACATTTAGTGCGGAAGGCAATAGTAGTAGTAATATTAATCTCATAACCGTTTAAGCTCAAAATTAATATCACGTTATAGCTTAAGGCTTAGTGAAACTCCATGTTATTACATGGTATTGGAGTTTGGTGAATGTAGACTAAAATCGATCGCTTCATATTTGAATGCTTCTACTAACACCAACATCAGTGCGAAGTATCTTATAATACTAAGATATTTACATGCATAGCGGTTACTCGGTTTGTTTTCATAACCGATAACCGCTTGACAGATTTGGGAATTCGTGTCACGAATGAGAATCACAGACAAGACATATCATATAGCAAAAATTACATCTAAATAAATATTATCCATAACTATTATCACACTTATAATCAAAATATGTAAAAATACAACCACGTGTGATACCTTTACTTTTTTTTTCATTCGTAGCATCGATTGCCTTAGGGGTAAGACGGGCTATGCCATGACGGCAAACGACGTAACGCTCTCTTTTGTCGTAAAGCCACCATTACCTATTTTCTTGTGTGTGCGTGGCGGAATTACATATACTTAGATGCCATAAATTATTACAATTCTATAAGAAAGTATATTTATTTTGTAAACGAGGTTCTTTTTATTTTACTTCATATGTATTTATTTATAGTCTTTAATAAATTATAAATTATTACTATAACTATTAATTTCATTTAAAACGTACGTGAAAAACGTCCCGTGGCGGCAATTGTTTTTGATTTATTATTATATTTTAAGCATACGCTAAAAAGGACCCACGTCTTATCATACACAGTCGCCCACGTTCGTAATATAATCTATGACTTGTGTAACTTCACAAAGTCACGTGACCGTGTGTTGTCGTGCGTAGATGTGGGTTGACGAATATTCATTTGTCTACTTTTTATATCATAATGTAGGTAATTTATTCTGCTACGTTTTCGCCCACATTTATTCCTCCAATTACGTTTTAAATACATTACAATCGAAGGCAAAATAAAACAAAATTATATTAGAATCGGACCTACGAGTAGCAAATCGTTATGGTTCGAATACCGCTTAGATGTTTAAGCACCCGGATATCGAGGTAAGCTTATTCAGAATCGGTAAAACGATTGTTTTGCTAAGTATCGTGTTTTCTTATTTATTCATGCAAATACATATTATTTCTGTTTATTTTTTAAAAACAACCGTTTCTATAAACACATTTTTGTTTTGTTTTTTTTCTTTTCCATTGTTACCCATATAACGATTTTCTGTCTACAACTTACTGAAAAGAATATAGCTCGTCAAACTATTTATTTATTGCACATCTCGAATGCAAAGCCGTATAACGTAGTGCTGCCCTTTTATCGCTTGAAATTAAAATCTTAAAACACAGCTTTAATTATTTTCAACATTCTCATACAACCTATAAAAATAATTAATAAAAATTATCAAACTTATCTCATTAGCTTTTTTTGTATGACCACTGACAAATAATTCGAAAGCTTTTATAAAAAATATTTTTTTTGTTGCTTTACTATTTTTTTCTAATAATGAATTTTAGATAAATCCAAAAAATTACATTTCACAAAACCTTGGAAATTTTTTTTTTATTTAGTAATAAATAAAATCAGAGTCCGTCCCATCAGTATGACAAGTGCTTGATCAAATGTGTCCTTAAAATGTCCAACATGCTTAGTATATATTTAGGGTAATCTATGGATAACGAGGATCGAATAAAATAATAAATTATATTATTATGCAACTAAAATATTCTACTGCAATAAAAACAACTTTAAGTCTTCTTATTCGTACTTCACATTGAACAGTCCTGTAATATGACTTTCCGTTTCTTCATTAAGTTGACCAGTCTCAGGTATTTGGATGCGATAATAAATAATTATCGATGTTATAAATACGTATTTTTACGGCTTGTCTTCATTACTAAATGTATTTATATTTTTTATATACACTATAATATTACATATATAACGATCGATCGAGTGACAAACGAGTCTGTTCTAGGCGAGGCACAACTGCCTAGCATCACTGCCATTCTAAAAAAAAACGGTTACGGTGGCTGGGACACGTGCATCGAATGGAGCAGACTCGTCTGCCAAGGCAAACACTGCTGGGACAGGTTGCGGATGCGAAAAGGTCTGTTGGGCGGCCTATGCTCCGTTACAAAGATTGCGCTAAGCGTGATATGGTTGTTTTTAACATCCCTAGCAGCCGATGGGAGGAACTGGCCGAGGACCGTGCCAAGTGGCGACGCCTTATTCACGAAGGTCAATCAAAGCATGACGATGTTTGGTTTGAAGTACAAAAAGAAAAACGCGTTAGGCGTCATGAGCGGGCTTCAAACCCCCGCCTATCTGGGGGCGCATACACTTGTCGGGAGTGCGGCCGAAGGATCCTCTCTCGCATTGGGCTCTTTAATCATGAACGCAAGTGACTTCGTGATGCTGCTTGAATCATCTGTCAGAGATGCAGAGGCCTATATGATATAATATTATAATTGTATAGATTAATTGTGTCGAATATAGTGTTTTTGTCATTCACTAATATGATCTTACATCGTTCTTATTCTGAATATATCTTCATATGTTATCAGATGGCTCAAAATTGTTCTATATGTAATATTAATAGGATCTCCAGATCCTATTAATAAGATGAGAAGCTTTAAATACATTATGCGAATTATGAGTCTATGTGCTCCATCAGTTACAGGAAACCACAGCATCCATCCCGTAAATTCTTAGACACGAAAACTTATAGAATCACGAATAAATTATTAAAATGAATTTTTAAAGTTCTATTAATGAAAATAATATTACATAATTCCATTGCTAAGTTACTCTTGCAAGCATGTTATCATTTTGAACACGATTATAATTACATGTGTTCGAAAATTCTCCCACTCAATATATACGTATGCAAATTTCTTACATTAGAATATTCAAATATACGTAAGAGCCGTCTAATTAACAAGTTTAAGTTGTCACTCTAATTTGTGCGTGTAATAGTACATATGAATTTTCAAGTATCTTAAACTGAATTTACTATTTCTTGTTCATTTTACAAAAAAATGAGTGATGTTGTATTAGAGGTTTGGCATTAATATAGACTAAAATCTTTTACTGAGATTAAGAGAATCATGTTTAAATTACCACTATGTAATTAAATTCTGATACATGGGTATTCCACCAACCCGCATTGGACCAGCGTGGTGAATTAAGCTCTAAACCTTCCCCTCGAAAAGGTGACGAGGCATTAGCTCAGCTCTTTCAGTGGGTCATTCACATGCTGTTACTTAAAAAATATATAAAGTCTGTTATTGGTGTCCCACAAGGTGGCGTCCTGGAACCTATTCTCTTTTAATATATATGAATGACCTACTGATTATTAACTGAAACATTACTGAATATATTATGTGTGAGTTATTTGATTACCAACGATGTATGGTTTGTAATAACCTGTCAAAGCAAAAAACACTTGTACAATGGAGACGAAACATTGTATATTGGACTATTGATTAACGAATATGCTAATATAATAAAAACTAAATAATTCAGTTTATGAAAAAAAATATGAGAAAACTACCTAAAATAAAAAAATGTGTACTCAAAACGTCACATGTACAGTCAGATATAGAACTTAATAAGAAACTTACACGGAGAGAACATACAATCCAATTTTGTAAAAAGATCACTCTATGCATTATGGATATAAACAAGGATCACGGCTATGTTCTCTGAAATAATATACGGTATCCTTGTTTGGGAAATTCGTCATATATTAATGAATTATTCATAACTCAAAAATAGTATATCAGGAACATATGTGATATTAATCAAATGACTCGATGTATATTTTTCTTATATATACCAAAAACACATACCAAAAATCATCTAATACATTAGTAGGAACAGTCATACCAA
Source organism: Nymphalis urticae (assembly GCA_905147175.2). Taxonomy (NCBI): domain Eukaryota; kingdom Metazoa; phylum Arthropoda; class Insecta; order Lepidoptera; family Nymphalidae; genus Nymphalis; species Nymphalis urticae. The sequence continues at coordinate 2,171,629 of LR989999.1, read as the reverse complement.
GGCATCTCAGTCATACAAAACATGGACCCTTTTAATAAATTAAGTTCTCCAGTATAATGAAGAATTTTTTTTTTATAGAATAGGAAGGTGGACGAGCATATGGGCCACCTGATGGTAAGTGGTCACAAACGCCCTTAGACATTGGCATTGTAAGAAATGTTGCCCATCCCTTAAATCGCCAATGCGCCACCAACCTTGGGAACTACGAACTTATGTCCCTTGTGCCTGTAATTACACTGGCTCACTCACCTTTCAAGCCGGAACACAACAATACCAAGTACTGCTGTTTTGCTACAGAATGTCTGATGAGTGGGTGGTACCTACCCAGACGAGCTTGCACAAAGCTCTACCACCAGTGGACACACCTTGATACCTTAAAGTTTTTCAAATGAAACTATGGATAAGATTAATCTCTGAATTATTCTATTTAATTAACGATAATATAAAATTATAATAATATGAGACATAAATTATGTATGTGGCATTATTTAATAAAATAATATTATGACAAAATAAATAAAGCCGAGATGGCCTAGTGGTTAGAACGCTTGAATCTTAGGCGATGATCGTGGGTTCAAACCCGGGCAAGCACCACTGAATTTGCATGTGCTTATAATTCATCTCGTGCTTGACGGTGAAGGAAAGCATCTTGAGGAAACCTGCATGTGTCTAATTTCATTGAAATTCTACCACATGTGTATTCTACCAACCCACATTGGAGCAGCGTGGTGGAATAAGCTCCAAACCTTCTCCTCAAAAGGGAGAGGAGGCCTTAGCCCAGCAGTGGGACATTAACGGGCTGTTACTTTATTGTACTCCTACTGTATGACAAAATAAACTCGACCTCACAAAGTTGTATTAAAAGTATTTCATTTTATATTAAATTATGATAAATATTTGCAAATAAAATTGTATTATAATATAACTTTTTTTGTTTTGTTCGTGTGATAGAAATAGAAAATACGTTTTTACATAGTAGTTAAGGAAATTAATTCACAACATGCTAATGTCCACTCACTTTATCTAGTATAGTTAAAAGATTGACACATTTTCAGCCTTTAATACTTTTATAGCTAGTACACAGTACACAGTGACACAGTAATGCCATATATGAACCTGTAACTATATTTACACTAAAGTAGCTCATTTTACCCTTCATACTGGAATACAAAAATAGCAAGTACTGCTGTTTAACTTAAGAATCAGTGGGTGGTATCAACCCAAAGCTTTACCACCAACTGAAAATTCAGCCTGCTTACACATGTAGCAGATTTTTGTCCAACACATACTGGATCTCTCGGGACCTCGGCATTAATGATAGTGATGGCTAATTACATTCATATAAAAGAATTGAAACATGAAATGGTTTTAATATCTTTATTTGAATTCACGATTAAAAAGAGCTTATTGAATTTGGCAGCAATTTTCTGCTCGAGCTTTATAATGAATGTTCCGAATTTCATAATTTTCAGATATTAAATTTTTTTGTTATAAGTCCTAAGCATTGGATTTCTAAAGAAAAAATACTCATTTTTAAATTATTGGTAGTGAAATTGTGATTCTGATCTAACATTAAAAAGAGAGTAAAACCATTTCTAGTTCTCCGATATTTAATTAGCCTACAAACCTATATTCCTTTTTTATTTGTTAAACTCTTCAAGTCAAGAATCTAAAAGTACCCGTAGATTAATTAAGAACATAGCATTTTTAAATAGAATTTATGAAAATGAAATAGACTATTAACTTGGTGATTGAGATTTGTGCAAACCTCTCTGGGTTGCACCCACTCATAACATATCTAACGCCGAACAGCACTACTTAGTATTGTTGTGCCCCGGACACATAGAATAAAGGGACATAAAATATTAGTGACATGAAAAAAAAAACAAATTCATTTATATATCGAACTGAATTTTTTTTTTTCAAATGTATTTTTTTAAATTTAATATCCTGGCACATTATTCACACAGGACCATCTGATCCCAAACTAAGTAGAGCTTGTACTACGGAAACCAGACAACTGATATACTACATATACTACTTTTCTTTTGTAAATACACACTTATATAGATAATTACACCCAGACTCAGGACAAACAGACTTATGCACACAAATATCTGTCTTGGCTGGGAATGGAACCCACAACCTTTGGCATGAAAGGCAAGTATCTATCTATACCAACCACGCCAACCGGCTCGTCTTTTTGGCCTGATTGGTTGATTGGAGATTGATATTCAAGTACAATACAAGAACAAATAATATTTTTTGTTTTCATTATCAAATCTTCAATCATCCTGTTGTTGTGGATACCATGCACTAAATATTTAATTTTCATCAAAAACAATTTCCATAAGCTATATGACATGACAAAATCTTTGACCTTTATTATTCAATAGAGTCAAATTATACTTTTAAATAACACACTAATTTATTTTGTATTTTATTATGAAATACTCATAAATCATTCCAGAATGTCCAAAAACGTCCAAAACTGCGTCAAATGCTTTACATTTCCTGTTAAGAAATGCTGGTGGTGTTCTGGAAGCATAACATATTGTAATACATTGCTTGCTTGAAATCGTCTACATAATATTATCTGTTCTTGCTATGTATAATTTCCTATATTCTAAAACAATGAAATACCTAACCGTTATTTTACGCAATATCTTACGTGACCGAAAGAGAATCCCTCTTGTGAATTATATTTTTTTTTTATTGAAAAAAGAAAATTTTAGTTAAATGTTAATAAATGTCATCACGGGACCAAAAACAGTGAAAGCTTACATATGTTACATTTTTTGGCAAACAGCCACAGAGCGTCTTGAGCACAACCTCATTCTGTCGAACCATTAAGTTGAAACATTAATCTTAATTTTTATTTCCAATTAAATAAAATTTTAGCTGATTTTCCCCAGTATACAGAACGCAAAGATCTTAATAGAGGATCGCGTGTTCAAACCAGGGCAAACAGCACTTTGTGCAAACATTTTCATACACCGTATTTGTGTATATATTCAACTTAGCTCGGTAATAAAGGTCGTTGAGTGAATTATGAACCGAGTTTTGCTCAAAATATCTTTGGAGGATAAAATAAGACATGAGATTATCAGAGTAAGAACCGGAGCTAACGATAACTTGCAAAATTAGAAGACTAAAGTGGCCGTTAGAGCAGAGGACTTCTAAAGTGGAGACCACGGAAACTCAATATAGGGTACGTTGAATTTGATGCCGAGCCAAGAGCAGAGCACAGCATGAGAGAGGCCGTGGGTGCGTTATATCAACACGACCCCGCAGCCTCTCCAATCCGTGTGCTGAGGACGGGCGTCGCTGTGGTTTTAGTAGGTAAGAATCCATTATAACCCGGTTTCACCCCCATGGAACCCGGGTACCTTTCTGAAGGTTTCCACAGCGAGAAAAAATAGGGTATGTTGAATTTGATTTTCCATAGTAGGTCAATGAACTGAAGAATGTGGCAGGTGAAGAACCGGGAGCTTAAACGCACCTCAGCAGCCGATTTCCAGCAGTGAATAATGATTCATTGACGAGTCGGTGGTGAGGTAAAAACTCGTGAGGATACCTACATGTGTCGAATATAAATTCTGTCACGTCTGCACGAAACTTTTCTTCACGAGCAGCTGGGCTATTCATTAAGAGGCTCCAAAGCTGCTCTTTAAAAAAAGCCTTCATTCATCAGTGGGAAACTTATGATTCTTATTTTTTTTTTGTCATTTACCTATTACCATTTTCTGTTAAATATATTTCAGTCTGTTCGTTGAAAGTATTTTCGGTTACGCTGAATTGATTAATGAGACAATGTTGTCGATTGTACCATCCACTGTCTATATGTAACCAAACTAAATATATCTAATTATAGTTTTGCGAACTTCAAAACTTATTTTATTGTACACCTCGAATTAAACAACAAATGATATTTGACAGTACTAAAAGTTTTCTTAATTGAATTGGCGGTAGTGCCAATATTACCTGATTAAAAGAAAATCATTGAATTCGCGCTTTTTTTATAAAAATCGTTTTGTTATATAATATTTCATTAATTTACCAAATACTTTTAACTATTAAAAAGAGTTACTCGTGTAACAAATTAATATATATTAAGCAAAAAAGGACGGAACGGACGGACGGGATATAATATAAAAATATTTTTTATTATTAAAAGTAATATATTTTAATAGATAAAAAGGTATCATTTTTTATATATTTTAACACGCTAGTCTTAGAAATTAGAAGACCGATATAAAAAAAATTGCGTTTATTGAGAAAGATGTAGGGATTTTTTCACTCAAGTGTGTTTCATTTTTCTAGATGAATTCACATCAAAAGTTATACTTCTATATATAAAGTACACGCAAACTAAATTACTAACTGAACTCGTAACGTGTCATCTGAAATATGTATTATATAAAGAGCACAAAAAACTCTTCGTATCAGACACGCATCCATGTGTGTAAACGTTGCGTAAAAGTCATTATTTCTACGTTTTCTTTGACAACGTCTACAGTAGTTGATAGATCATAGGAAATGGAGCTATTTGTTTGATTTCCAAGACTTTTGTTCTTAACGCCTCAAGTAAGTGATTAATGATTATGGTTGGAAATATTACATGAAATATCTCATAGGGAGGATAGCAAGGTCTTTTTTAAACATTTTAGCAATTATATTTGAAATAGGATGCTAACTTTTTAACAAAATAGTTTTAACAAATTGGTTTAGTTTTCACTTCGTGGTAGGACTTTGTGCAAAAAAAAAACCGACCACCTACTCATCACATATTCTAACAAAAAGCTATACTTTGTATTGTGAGTGAGTTATTGTAACTACAGGCATATGGGACACAGTTACCTCTTAGTTCCCAAGGCTTGTGGCGCATTGACGATCTAAAGGATAGTAATTATTTCTTATAGTGCCAATATCTATGGCCAGTGGTAACTTATTACTGCTAGGTGACCCATTTGCAGGTTTGCTTACCTTATTTTATTATTTTTTGTCTTATATTATAATTTCAATCGATTCGAATTTTGCAACATCACAATTCAATGCCAAAATATATATAATAAATAACGTTTAAAATACGAAATACGCTAACACTTAACAAAATGATGAAGAGTCTTCATTATATGGTTTGTATCGGAAAAGTTTTTACCGTTCCGCGAACCTTAAGCATATGGAAACGAGAATGGTTATTGTCCGAACTTCCACTATTAAAAAGTACCAATTACAACTTTGAATTTACTTTATTCAACTACCGATGATAATATGGAATTTAAATAAACGTTTATTTAAATTATTGGTTTAGTGGCTAGCTTAGTCACAGATGTCAAGGTTCTGGATTCGAACGTCGATCCAATAACAAGTTATTAAATTTTTGTGTCATAGTTTTTCAGTGGCAGCATTAATTGTATTATGGAAGTGTGTACACTACTGCACCTCAGAAAGCATATAAAACTGTTGGTTCAGCATCTTCGTTCAGTTCTCTTTACTGTTAAATCTGGTTATGAGGGAGGTTATAAAAGACACCTGTACTTGCACATAGATACAATCGTGCGATATAATATAGTCTCGCTTGAGAATGGCCGCGGTAACCGACATTGATAAGGTTAATCATCAGCATCATTATTTAAATTAAGCATAACCTGTCTTATTTTTTATAAAAACAAAAACCAATACACTACCCAAATTGTTTTATTTAAGCCTTTAATGATCAGAAAAAAACATTCAAACTTATTCTAATATTCCTACGCAATACGCATCTACGTATATTTTATGCTGATCAGGACTATATAATATCGAGTACCTAAATAACGAATAACAACTGGAAGTATAAGATGTGACTCTTTACATAACAAATATCTACTTCGACGTCTAATATAAGATTTTGATATTAAGTTTTTTTGTTGAAGCTCCTTCTTAGTTTAACAGCAAGCAACAAAATCGATACTTCAAGCCCAACTTGATGGTAAGCTCTAGAAAAACAACTTAAGGTGTCACGCGTTTTTGATAATTTTATTCTTTATGAACATCGTAGCCTGTGATATACATGTCTTCTTTACACAAAACAATTGTGTATGTAACGCGGAGTTGGTTAGGCTTAAATTTTTATCCTTGTGGGGAAAAAGCGAGGGTGAGACGAATGCTAACCCAGTAAAATAAATCGTTTATTGTGACATATTTTTTATAACTTATTCCTAATAAATAAGCTAATACTAGCTAATGCCTTGTATACATTAAAAAAACCTTTTTTTATTTAATTTAATTATTAAATATATTTAAACCTATAGTACATTTATAATATCATACAAAAACAATATTCATATCATTAGAAATTATAAACAATATTAAGCCAAGATCTCGTAGCATGTAATATCACATTGCGTTGTGAACTATTCTGTAGTGGTGAAGTTGGACATCGAGCTAACGAGATTGTTAGAGACGAGAGAGCTATTACTGAGCTATTACAGCTTTATTAGCAGTATATGAGAAGTATGTTTCTAATGATGTGGACACAGAACAACGAATTAATAAATAGGCGTTACATACGTTCAAAATTACAAGTGTAAATTTTTATATTATATTCTAATAAGAACGATTTAATAAAAATAACTATATTTCTTGTAGTTTCGAAACATACATATTCAATTTTAAAACATGATATCGATATAAGTATAAATATCTTATCATATAACATATCTTTTGTATATATGATTTAGAAGCAACTTAATGGTTGTTACTGGCTTCAATTTACTACCTGGATGTAAATCCAGGATGTATCCTGGATATATTACTGTATAGAATGACTAATGATTACTAATAATTAGCTTCAAGTAGCTGTTCTCAACTGAGGTAATTGTACCAAAAATGTTAAATATTGTATCGTGCACAAGTGCACAGGTGCAATACATACCTCCCCTGACACGCGGATGAAGCCTCGGACAGAAACTGATATTAACAGATATCTCAGGTCACCAAGATCCAGTGCCCTATAATTTCTACTCGACTCACTATTCTTAGTAATAGAATTTGCTTGTAACAATGCATATTGTAAGTGCATATCCACTATTAACCACATTTATAAAACCTTGATATGGTTATTTGTTATGTGTGCTACAAATATAATCCAAGAGAAAATTTTAATATCTACGAAAACGATAAAGTATGACAACCTTGTGAGATTTTTAGAGATGTATTAAAAATAACTAGGTCAATTTTTAGATATTCTACTGTCGTACATTATTAGTTTGTATTACTGAGATTTATTTGTCAGAGTGAAGGTGAGTAAAATTACGTCAACTAGGGACTACATCTTAAATCGATTGAAATAATAATCATAATGCTATAATTTATATACAGGGTGACTGGTGAATTAGTATCAATATTTTAGGAGCATAATCGGTACATGATTCTCATTCGAATTATGTAAAAAAAATAGGTACTTAATTTTTGACCAAATTTACAAAAATTTTACTTTCAATAAATAAAGTGTGGACATATTTCCGCGGCGCGTGCGGCGTGATGTTTGCCACCCGCAACCCCTGCCCCGCGGCTAGTTAGTCGGGCGAGCGCCGCCGTAAGGTTCGTCCATCTTCCCGCGCGCGCGCCCCTAGCGATCGATCTTACGCGTATACCTAATCTTTCGTGTGTGAGTGTGACCCGTCATTAGTAATTAGGTATGGCTTATCAATACACAAATGCAGAATACTGTGAGTACTGTGAGTAGTAAAGTGACCCATTCGTGTTAAAGCGTGTGAAAGACAATATGCGTAATATGCGTAAACGTGCCGAACTGTGTATCACACGAGCAGGAGCTCACTTTGAACATTTGTTAAGGTTAGTGTAGTTATGTAGGTAAATAGGTAGTTAAATGATTGAAAATCGTTGTAAATAAGTATGATTCCATTTTCAAATACGCCGGAAATACCAAGATAGGTAAACAGTTAATTTTTGTCCCAAGTTCATATCATTTACCTAGTCAACAAATTTGTTGCTTAAACGAGTGAAATATTTTGGTGTTTTTGCCTGTTCTAAGCCAGGTTTAAAGTATGAAGGAGGATTGGATCATGCTTGTTTATCAAAGGTAGCCTGCTACCCTGTTAACACGCGGCGGCGTTTGGACGTAGGTAAAGTACCGCGCGATAACTAAATGTACCTAACTGTGTTGTGTCGTCAGCGCAGCTAGGGTGTTCACATGACGCGTAATTAATTACATAACTTTTGGTTAACTTTACTTAGAAGTTTATTAATATTTATGTTATATGTATTTTTTTTTGGGCATATATGGTCGTCAAATATCACGTCCTTAAGTATTGATACTAATTCACCAGTCACCCTGTATAAACTAAAAACTAAGTATTATTATAAAAGCTATGATATATTTTGGTTTATAGAAGGCGTACGAGCATATAGGCCATCTGATGGTAAGTGGTCACCAAAGCCCTTAGACATCGGCACTTGAAGAAATGTTAACCATCGCTTACATCGCCAATGCGCTACTAACCTTGGGACCTAAGATTCTAAGTCCCCTGTGGCTGCAATTACACTGGCTTACTCACCCTTCAAACTGGAACACAACAATACCAAGTACTGCTGTTTTGCGGTAGAAAATCTGATGAGTGGGTGGTGCGTGGGTACCACCCACTCATCTTACTCATTTATATTTAGATAATATAAACACCCACTCAATTATATTTAGATAATATATTCACTGGTGGTAGGGCTTTAGGTGCAAGTTCGTCTGGGTAAGTACCACCCACTCATTATATATTCAATCGCAACAATAATACTACGTATTGCTGTGTTCCGGTAAGGATGATTGGGGCAGTGCAACTACAGGCACAGGTGACATAACATCTCAGTTCACAATGTTGATGGCGCATTGTTGATGTGGCGACTTGTCTGCCCGTCCACCGACTTATATTATAAGAAAATAAATTTTCCATAATTACAAAAATTCATTAAACAGTTCTCAAAAGTTTAAGGTGTAACTTTGTTATTCTGACGTATTATATCGATTAGAAGAATAGCTAAATCATAAAAGCCTTTTTTTCTATTAAAAAAATAACGGCAATACTTTAGTGTCAACCAGTATCTTGTATATTCACGTCAATACGTAATGTTAACGTCAAAAAAACTCTTGTCCATATTCGAAAGCCGAAAAATGTCGATCGACAATTCTGTATCAAAGTTTAGCTAGAACAAATAATTGAGTTTGGGCTTTATCAAGTTTCAATGTAAACGAAGCGGTTTTGAATTTGAGCTCGACAGTTTAAATATTATATTGCTAAGCACTTATTTTGAAAATAAATCAAAATGCAGCAATAAATATTGAATTGAAAATACTTGTTGGTAGGGCTTTGTGTAAGCCCACCTGGGTAGGTGGTACCATCCACTCATCAGATGAAACTTCGATGAAAAAGATGATGAGTTTTTATTTGAAAATTTTATTTAACACCACAAAATTCAAATGTAACGCTGACCTACTACCCTTGAAACAAAATTACCAGCAATACAAAGCGTATTGCTTTCAGCGATATAATGACTAAATTGACGATTAATTAATATTGACACACTGATCATGTGTTTATAGGTTAATAGAACAATAAGTTCAATCCTCACCTATAAGATGGTTGGGATGGTTGTTGCATTACGATTTGAGACTACAGTTTCAAGGCCAGTCGGTGCATTGGCAATATGAGAGATGGTTTTTTATGTTAAACCTGATGTTAAGTGGTCACCACCGTCCATAGCCATTCGTAATGTCATCGTGTCATGTTACGTAAGAAATATTAGCCATTCCTTACATCGCCAATGCGCCACCAACCTTGGGAACGAAGATGTCAAGTCCCGTGGTACCCATAGACAAGGGGCCATACGGGCATGCACAAGGTCCTATCACCTAGTAAATGCTTAATATTTCTGGGTGATTTATTTATTTATTAAGTTTGCTAGCAATTTTTACACTGGTGATTCTTACATACATACAATTATAATGCATGAAAAGTTTATGTAAAATAATTTAAAAGCAAATACTACATGTTAATCAAATCACTTATTACCATTACTTGCTACAAAAGGAAAAATAAAAAAAACTAAAAACGAAGCATGAGCAAAATATAAAATGCACACATCTTTACAATTTAAATATGAATATAATATAAATACTTACAATTAATAAAAGTTAAAACAATTTAAAATATATAAATTAATATAAAACATAAAACAATCAACATAAATACAATCATTACTCAATTGTATTAGTAAGACGTGACAATTATTGAATAAAATACATTAATTTTATCTTAATTTAAACATACAGACATAATTGAAGTGTGTAATGTTTTTTTTTAAATTAAATTATATTAAAGCGTAATCACCACTGTAATAACACAAAAAGCCGAGATGGCCCAGTGGTAAGAACACGTGAATATTAACCGATGATCGTGGGCTCAAACCCGGGCAAGCACCACTGAATTTTCATGTGCTTAATTTGTGATTATAATTCATCTCGTGCTTTACAGTGAAGGAAAACATCGTAAGGAAACCTGCATGTGTCTAATTTCACTGAAATTCTGCCACATGTGTATTCCACCAACCCGCATTGGAGCAGCCTGGTGGAATAAGCTCCAAACCTTCTCCTCAAAAAGGGACAGGAGGCCCAGCAGTGGGACATTCATAGGCTGTTACGGTTACGGTTACGGTTACGGTAATCACCACTGTAACTGAAGTAAAACCTCGCGTCTGCAACCTTTTTTTTCAAACGTTTTAAATATAAACGTAAGTTTTAGGTGTTAATTATAGAGTATATTATGTTACGTATATAACATATAAATTCAAAGTGCATTTGAAGTAATAAAATTAAACAGGAACTAATTTATACTTATGATTAATTGAATTGATATGATTATCGTTAGCAAATTAACATTAATTTAACACCGTATGGTCGATTGATCTAACTAGGCTGTATAATCTAATCATTTAGGATATATTAATTAAATTACTAGATATCTTAATTGCAAATATAAAATTCAATTCTCAGAATATAAATATTGAGATAAAATCATTTTTGATGTAATGAGAATTAAATATTAAGGTCGAATTTTAGTGCGTTTCTTTATGTAACGTTTCTATATGCAACGTTCAATTAGTCTTCAAATATCGTTTCAGGGAAAAATTTCTATATGCATAGCTTGAATGCATCGATACTTCATGTAGCGTTTGAGTGAAAAAAAATATATACAACGTTTGAGAGCAACGACTCTTTATGTAACGTTTTAGTTTATTTTTTTTCGCAACGTTAGAGGGTAACACTTTTATAGCTATTTGCTACATTATTTCTTTAAGCAGTGATAGATCTCGCCGTGCAACCATGTGAAGGCAAAAGTCTCTTGTGGCTGTAGTTACACTTGTAAGGTTCTCATCTGATAACGTGTGTGGTCATACACGTTATCAGGATGGTCAAGTTTTAGGTTTTACTGATTTTTAATAATTATTTTGAGATATTTAAAAAATAATGGTAATATTTTAGCTAAATTAAAACCGATTGGAAATTATTGAGCAAAAAAAATCTACGCGATATAAAAAAAACCAAAAACACGGAAAAATTGACTCGCTTGACGGTTGTCAGGGTGATTGCTGGAATTCAAATGAAAATTGTAATAGAATTGTAAAATATTAATTAGTATTAAATTATATTACAAGTTACGTTTGAAAGAGAATAAAATGTTAAAAGTAATTGTGAATAATTGTTTCACTGCGGTATTTTTACACACTGGATCACTCACCTTTAAAACACAACAATACTAAGTATTACTGTTTGGCAGTGACAGGTTATGGGTTTAATATAACAAAAATATCCGATTCGAATCGGTTTGTTTATCTGAATATATTCGAATAACTATCAATGACGACTTCAATTATAGAATGTGAAAACCAGGCACGTAGCGACCGATCGACGCGATTCAATGCGGTTCCGCGGTTGCACGCCTTTAGTTTACTTGAACAAAACACAACCGACACGAACAGATACGGGTGTTATTGAAATCTAATAAAATAAAATCTAAAAAAATAAGAAAGTAGAAAGTGTAATCGATTTTTTATTTATATTTGCTTACTTGCTTTTGTTTTCAAATAATATAGATTATACAAAAACTTCTATATTTATTAGATATTTATACAGGGTTTGTATTTTATCAAAATATTAAAACATTTGATTAATTTATTGTACTTGGCCATACATTACATAACTTGTAATTTTTTTCTTCAAATTGATTGTTTTAGACTGATGCTTTTTTTTCATTTTCTTATATATTTGGTCCTTACATATGAAATTAGCGTTTTGTCGTACTGAGCACTTTGATCTGAAATATCTCCTTATTGGTTAAGAATTCCAAATTCAAATTTATAAATTCATTTAGTTGGTATATTTGAATTTAGAAAACACTCATTCATTTGTTTTTTCCTCACTATTTTTTTTTTGGCGTCGCTTATTACCGCACAATGGAAAACATGAAATATCGGTATATTTACGAGTACGAATTCTACCGTGGCACCAGTGCTGCAGAAACAGTTCGAAGGATTAATGGTATAACGGCGCTGTTATCATCGCTGTGCAAAAGAAAGCACGGTACGTTTTTGGTTTCAACGTTTTCGTTCTGGAAATTTCGATCTTCAGAACCAACCCCGTGGACGGCCGGAGACCAAAGTGGAAAATGAAGAATTAAAGGCTATTTTGGAAGCGGATCCATCACAAAGCACTTCAGAGATAGCTGCAGGCTTCGGGGTAAGTGATAAAACTGTATTAATCCACTTGAAGCAAATCGGGAAAGTTAAAAAAACTTGAACGATGGGTACCTCATGAATGGAGTGAATCGAAATTGCAAACACGCCTCGACTGCTGTGTTACTTTGCCCAGCCGATACAATAATGAAGGTATTTTAAATCGAATCATTACTTGTGATGAAAAGTGGATACTGTACGATAATCGGAAGCGCTCGTCACAATGGCTGATCTCTGGAGACCCAGCCAAATCCTGCCCTAAACGAAAATTGACTCAGAAAAAGTAACTTGTGAGTGTTTGGTGGACTAGCACCGGTGTCGTTCAGTACAGCTTTCTAAAATCGGGCCAAACGATTACGGCAGATATATATTGTCAGCAACTGCAAACCATGAAGGAAGAACTAGCTACTAAACAACCGAGATTGGTCAATCGCTCTAGGCCACTGCTGCTTCACGACAACGCAAGACACACACTGAACAACAAACAACCAATAAGTTAGATGAGCTACTATTGAAATGTCTGCGACATCCACCATACTCCCCGGACCTTGCTCCAACAGATTACAATTTTTCCGGAATTTGGACAACTTCTTATAAATGATCAATGAACTACCTATGAGATGGCAAAAGTGCGTAGATAACAACGGTACATACTTTGATTAATTAAATATATTTTACAAAAAAAAATGACTTTATATTCCTCCCATTTTCATATGTAATGACCTAATATTAAGAACGCTTACGAATTAATCACCTGATGATTAAAGATCACCTTTGCATAGATATTATATCAAATCTGATTTAATTCATCTATACCTTATATAAAATGCTATCAACAAAGAAATTTAACATGTACAGTGCCAGTAATAACTTTTCAACTAAAAAAAAAACAAAATTAAAATGGTGTTTTTTTTTATATTATAGGACGAGCAAATGGGCCACCTGATGGTAAGTGGTTATCAACGCCCATAGACATTGGCAATGTAAGAAATGTTAACCATCGCTTACATCACCAATGCGCCACTAGCCTTGGGAACTAAGATATTATGTCCCTTGTGTCTGTAATTACACTGGCTCGCTCAACCTTTAAACAGGAACACAACAATACCAAATACTGGTGTTTTGCGATATGGTTTAATTATATGGATATTAGTAGGAAACATATAGATGCTTTCCGAGGTTTACTGTGTTATATAATGCATTATATTATTAGTACTAAATATAGTTACTTTACCTGTATTTTTATAATTTTGAACAATTAAAAAAATATTAATTTTAAGTCATGCAATAAATTTTGTTTTTATTCATCCAGACACAATTAGGACGTAACCATTAAGATTATATATTTTATATTTTGTGGAACATTATTATACTTATTAAAATATCGCTCCATTAAAAATAAGAAACGTTAAATAATGAACCTTATTAGCTAATAATACAGCTCAAAATCGATAACCGATTCCGTGTCCAATTCACGTAAAATATTGGTCCTATAAAAGAATCATGAACTCGCAAAAATATAATATCGCTGAAAGCAATCGCCCGGTTAATTAATTAACCCAAAAGCGACCACTATCGGTGCGTCCGTGGTTGGGGTCGTAGAGGCCCTTATTAATTTTACACCACTTTTTCCACTCCAATCTCTTAATCGATTTCTGTAACGAGATTCCAGTATATATTATTTATAGGCTAGATTTTATAGAGATTGATATATTTTTTTCATTATTTTGGCCTCCATTTTATTATATTGAAAAAGTTTTTAGGTTTCAAATTAAGTAATCACTATTATAAAAGGACTGAAGCCTATAAAGCATAATGATGTGACCTTGATGTAGTTATAAATAATACCTTTGTAAAGGTAAACTGTATATTAAAAAATATATACTTACTTGAATAACCTTCGATAAATTGGAATATAACATGCCACAGCGTAATTCTAAAATAACTAGCATAATATTTCGAAAGAAGGCAATTAATTTTAATTAGAAAATAAGTTAAAAAAATTAATTATGTACGAATATTTTCTTTACCAACTTATCTTTTACAGGTTTTTTAATATGACGTTTGCTGTCACATTAAATTGTCAATTACGCCATAATTAATAGACGAGAAGAAAAACTTTTAACACAAACTCTCCGTTGCCGTCACTTCATCCCTCCTTTTGTAAGGAACTTTTGTTTCCATGATAAAATTCCGCAAACATTTAAGCTTTTGCCAATTAACAACCTTATATGTAATTTTAGAAATAAAAAGATAACGTGAAAATACATGCATTTTTAAAATGAAATATTATTATTATTATATTAAAATCAATAAATTATTGCACAAGTCTTGTTAACAAAAACTAACGACATAAAAAAACAGTTTGCTTAAACAAAGCCAAATACGAAATCATGCAAAAAAAACTTCCAACAAACTGCGTCGAAATTCAATCCAGGGCCAATTTCGATTTAATTTATAGTTACCGAATTGAGTAATAGCAGTTGACGCAAAAACCGACTGAATATACGCAAATTGACCACCGAAGAGTAAATTCGCTTTTAAATTTCGAAATGCATGTATAACGACCCTAAATTGAACACAATTATTTTATTTGTTTTTTAATTATTTTTATTTTCAGATAAGCTTATTTCAAAATACATAAACCTGCTGTATAAAATGCATCATCCGTGCAGTGACGGAGAAAGAATACATTTCACTGCCCCTTTCCCATGGGTGTCGTAAGAGGCGACTAAGGGATATCATCTGGTGGTAGGATGATAAACATCCGCCTGGCTTGTTACCACCGTACGCATGGTGAAAATCTCGTAAAGTGGCTTGCAGCCGCGTTTCGAGGCCAGCCAGCGAACAGCCAGTGCCCGAGCGAGCATTGCCGCGATGGGTGTTGGTCCAGTGGAGACGGCTACTGAACCAATGGCGGGGGAAACTGTATTGCCCTGCCGGACCGGGAGACCCGAAGAAACGGCTATTCCGCTGGCCGCCCGTGGCATAGTACAGGGGCCCGAGCGTGCCTAACCAGCACGCGAGGCTGCCCCACCAGGCCACGCATAATCTCGGGGTGGACCGTCGTGCTGGTTGGTGACCGGAAGGTGGGGTCCCGGCGGCCACTTCCGGGGGGGGTTCGGGGGCCCTTCCATCCGGCGGGTCAGTGTAGTTTCCCTTTTGGCAACCACTTGGGGAAACACGCCTCCGCACTTTGCCTATCCCTATCGTGGCAATACGTCGCTCGCTTCACGTCTCTTTACGAGGCGTGAAGAGGCATCTTGCGGGCCGGCAAGGCGAGGACGGCTAGTGCAGAACCTTCTTCCCGACTGTACTGGCCGTCCTCGCGTTTGGACTCTACTACCACTTAACATCAGGTGGAGTAGAGTCATTTGCCCACCCGGCAAATATAAAAAAAAAAGAAAAAAAAAATGTAATACGTTTTCAGCTGAAAAGTAAAGTAAAAAAAGTGAAAGTAAAGTACCAGCCTGTAAATTTCCTACAGCTGGGCTAAAGCCTCCTCCTTACGCTGCTCCTATGCGGGTTGGTGGAAAATACACTTGTGGTAGAATTTCAGTGATATGATGACAGAGACACATGCAGATTTTCTCACGATGTTTTTCTTCATCGTCAAGCACGAGATGAATTATAAACACAAATTAAGCACATGAAAATTCAGTGGTGCTTGCCCGGGTTTGAACTCACGATCATCATTTATTTATATTCACGTTATTTATATTCACGCATTCTCACCACTGGGCTATGTCCGCTTTTTGTTTTTCTTTTGTTTATTTCCTATCGGAAAAAATATTTTTATCTTTTTTATTAACGAATAATCAAAGCTTACTCAAAGAAAATGTTTATTCATTTCAACTTAATAGTATTTATGGTACACGTGCTCGCCTTAGCAGGTCATCTATATAATCAGAATCCACATTCATAACAAATGAAACAAACTTTATTTCGATGTTTGGTATACCTAAAGAATTCTTGTAGCTATACTCTGACCATTGTTAATAATATCTATTTATTAAACATATAAATTAATGTTGTTAAAATATAAATTATATTTAATATAAAGATTATTTAACTTGACTCACACTAGCACTGAAAAAACCCAGAAACTTTTTATTGGTCTGAGGTTTGATCCCAGGACTTCGGGATCTGCGGCCTTAGATCTAACTAGAGCAACGAGACAGTTAAATAGACTAACGTTAATAAATATACATCCATATAAGCTAAGTAATTTTACTCTTTACTTTGGAGTATTCAAGTGAAATCCAACAATAGGTTGATTTCTTTTCCACTTAGTCATATTCTCAACTTGGCATTGTTAAGAAAAACATAAAAAACGATAGGATTGAGTAGAATCAATACATTATTGTATAATAAAAATACAACAGGATCACGTCTGTACATTGAATATTTCATGAAAAGAGAAGTATTATTGGTAACCTGAAATATTTTTATGAACATCCTTTTTTCTTTATACTTATTATACTAGGTAGGTAGGTAGGGCTTTGTGCAAGCTCGTCTGGGTAGCTACCACCCATTAACCAGATATTCTACATTAAAATAGCAGTACTTGGTATTGCTGTGTTCCGCTTGGAAGGGTGAGTGAGCCAGTGTAATTACAGCACGATGAACATAACATCTTAGTTCCCAAGGTTGTTGGCACATTGGCGATGTAAGCGATGGTTAACATTTCTTACAATGCCAATGTCTATAGGCATTGGTAACCACTTACTATCAGGTGGCCCATATGATCATCCGCCTACCTATTCTACATAAAAAAAAAAACATTTTAATAAAACATGTAACAGATCACTATATATACTATATATATCTCTCGAAATCAATCTCTATTCAGAAATCCATTAAAATCATGAATATTTTATGCAATGCAAACTATGTCATACGCTTTACCTCCGACAGAGATATTTACTAAGGAATGGAAAACTTCAACTCGTCGTAATCAAAGATGTAATCAAAGATAAAAGCATAGATAATATAAGCTTCTAGCCTGAGAACAATTTTGTTTTATACTTAACTTCTTCTGATACTAATTACTCATCCCGGCTTCGAACGGGTAGAATAAGGATGTGTATCGTAATACAGAATTAGGTATAACTATATTAGGTATAAGTGACTCACGCTATTACAGATCCCAGTCGGTATGATTTTTTCCAACGTCTCCAACAATCATTGTCATATTTCAGCCAATTTACACAAAACTCATGAATCATTCCATCATTTGGTAGTTTTTGAGTTTATCACGTTCAGACAGATAGACATACATACTTTTTTTTGTAATACGTAGTGACTATAGTGCTCATAGAATCGTAATGATTTATTACGTTTAATATATATGAAAAGTTGCATTCAAATTCAACCTTGAAGTATACTCCCGTTGATGCCAAAAAACTTTATTTAAATAAACTTTTATTTTCTCTTTATTGCTGGGTATGATTCAGTATTAATCCTATAATGCGGTAGACATCGCTTATTCATTTCGAACGATCTCTAGCGAGATTGACGCATCGTTTACTCCGAGCCCAACCGTTCTCATTCCGTTTCAGAGCTCTAATGATAACCGTCCGCGTTCTCGAGATCGCGGATTTCATTTGAATATATCATAAAATGTTATAGCGTTCGGCTCAAGTGATAAGATTATGTTATTCGTATTTAGAACTTTCTTGGGCGTTATGTAAATAAAGATTTAAAAATCGAATTATAATGAATTACAATTTCCGTTTGAATAAAAGGTTTAGTGAGTTGCCTTATTTTTTTTTTAATAAACTGAATTAATTTGCACGTCGAGGGTGCGATTTCAAGATAGAATTTAAGCGAAACTTTATAATTAAGCGAAGGTTCGACTTTCAGCTGATAGCAAATTTTTATATACTGCAGACAGGTAGGAATTTTTATATGAACATTTGGGTAGGGACCTATCACCTAATTATTAATTTTGTTTGTTTTGCTGTATGTAGCATATCATAGTTGCTGGATCGAGATCAAGGATATATTATAGTTATTTATTTTGAAAATTATGTACAAGGTTGGTATTATTACTTTCAACAGTCTCTTCAAGACAATCAAACATTTAGTAAAACATTTATTGAATACCTTTTCAACCTCTTTTTAACTGACTATCTAATGTATCTACTGTTAGTTTTCCTAAATTGATAAATGAATATAAACTTACATTAGAATAAATACTTTTATACTTATAATATATTCACATTTATATTATAATATAAATGAGATGCAAAGAGATGACAAGTTTTAATTTTTTTTATAGTACATTTATTAAATTTATTTTTAAAATCTTTTATTTCACTGAACTTATATTTGTTAAAAACTAAGAAGTGGATTTTTTGTTGCTTACGCGATTTTTTTTTTTTGTGTGTAGATAAATAAATAAATTGAATAAATATGTTTTGTAGATTTTGTATAACTCTTTCCAGATTCCGGTAGGTAGTAACAGCCTGTGAATGTCCCCCTGCTGGGCTAAGGCCTCCTCTCTCTTTTTGAGGAGAAGGTTTGGAGCTTATTCCACCATGCTGCACCAATGCGGATTGGTGGAATACACACGTGGCAGAATTTCAGTGAAATTCGACATATGCAGTTTTCCTCAAGATGTTTCCCTTCATCGTCAAGCACTAGATGAATTATAATAAAAAATTAAGCACATGAAAATTCAGTGGTGCTTGCCCGGGTTTGAACCCATGATCATCGGTTAAGTATTACGCGTTCTTTCCACTGGGCCATTTTGGCTCCGGTAGGTAAGTAAATATTACATTATATTTGCATAAAATCATTTCATGGTTTTAAATATTAGCAAGATCGTAATAATAAATGCTTATTTCTACAACATTCGTAACAAGATTAATTTTAGCGCTATATACACCAGCGAATAAATAAATTTATAATGATTTGTTTTTTTCTTTTAACTTAAACCACAAACCATTTCTTTTGTTCTTTCTTGTTGCAATATTGCTATGACAACCAGTGTAGCTAGAAACCTTGAATTCTTGACACAGCATTGTAATAGACGAATCTCGATTTATTTCTTTAGACAATGAGGTGTCTTGTAATCTTGGTTTATTCAGACTAATACATCTTGATTCTAGTTGTAAAATTTTGGAAAGTCCGCATCTTTTGTTTTGAGTTTTTTTTTGTTACGGTATGATTACTTTTAAACGCCACAATAGGATAAACGATTATTATTTAAAAAATACAACATATTGTAATAATATTTAAAAAATATACCGTCACTAGGGTTTTTATTTATCAGGCAATAAATAGTCTGATGATATTTTGATTGAGTTGATTATATGAGTTTTAATTATATTTTTTTCACTATAAATGATAAACAGTTAGAATTCAAATACACTTTATTCGAGTATGTCTTTTCACACTTTTTAAACATCATATTACACGAATGAATTTAATATAAATCTACACTTTAAAGTAGATTCTACCAAGAAGATCTTACAAGACAATTATTATGTTTTTATGTTTTACATGTACGTTATTATTTAAAGACCGATTTGGATTCATTCAACTTTTTTAAATTGCAGTAGTTGCTCAGCTTGGATAAGTGTTACATGACGCTAATATTATAAATGCGAAAGCTAACCCACTAAACCGACTTTGATGAAATTTCGTATGAAAATGAAAAATGAAAAGTTATACCACAAGGCACATATGCTACTTTTTATTATTAACACCTATCATCGGCTCATCCGCCTATATAGTTTATATAAAAAATATGTTTAGAATAATATCATTAGCAAATAATAATCAACCACTTATACTTTTTGGACTATAACTTTTGGATATTATCCACGATTTTACAAAAATTTTAATCAAAAATTTAAGGCGAGTTTTGTTGATGCTGATTATTTTTATTTATAGTCTTCTTCTTCTTCTTCCTAGCGTTTTCCCGGCCTAGAAATGCCAGGGTCCGCTTTCCTACATCTCTTTATTTATAGTAATCTTAATAATTAAAATTACCTTTTTATTCGTATTGGTTTACATATAAATAGTATGTATATATAGGTATATAGACATAGGCTTTTTTACAGTGATATATTTATTTATTTATTTTGGGAAACATACAGCATAATATAATACATAAAATTTAGTAACAAAATAAGTTTCACTTAAGCCAACAAAGTTTCCACTTATACAAACAAACATGGAGTGAACCTAACGATAACAAGTTATTTAACAATATATTAAAATATATAAATAATGTATTAAAAAGTAATTTAAAAACAGAGAAAAAAAAACGATAAGAATATTAATGACAAATATAGTTTTTTAAAGCGTCTAAGAACTTAAATACATTTTCGTTAAAGATATTTATTAAATATAATAAGATATTTTAATTAACAAAATATATAAACAGAATATTGGGCCTTTCGTATTACCATGTAGGTTCAGGCGAATCAATATATATAATTGAAATAAATTATTTGGCTCGAAATACAAATTGCAATTCATTTTAATATTTTTACTCCACCGATGATTACACATGATTGCAACAAAAAAATTTAACTAAGTTAAATTGCTATAATAATACTGCACTTTGGTTATATTACGGGTACAAAGGCTTTCTTTTTCTTAGCCCACGTTACTACTCCCTTCTGAATTTCTTAAAAAAATTGAAAAATGTATATTTCTACAACAATAAAATGTCCCTTAAGCATAATTTGCACTAAAGAAACCAATACTGTTTTTTTATTTAGAGGTTTTGAATATGTATTACTAGTTGAAGTCAATGGTAATGAAAAAAAAAATTAAATGAATAAGCCGAAAAAAGTAGCTTTGATGACATTGTTTACATTTTCTATGGTTTCAGACTAAAGAGTATTAACTCGTTATTAATTTTCACACTGTATGCTAATTATTGTACAGCGCCATCTATAAGTTATCTACGGAAGTAGGATGGAATGTTATACAGCGCCTTCACTGAAACCCTTACGATATTCCCTGAAGTTGAAATACATTATGAAATATTTAATATTTATAAGCAAAAAATATATTAATATTATCACTGAAATAAGTATTAACGAATTATAATTTAAATTTACGAAAAAATATATATCTCCTGCACAAATCATAATTACTTTGTTAAAATAAAATGTACTTAATTAATCCTTAACAACTTAAGATCTTACTAATAGTTATGATGTTTTATTGGTAATAAGACTTTGTGTTATCCCGTCCAGGTAGGTACCACACACTCATTGTTATCAGTCATTTCAGTCAGTTATCATAATTCTACCGCCAAACAGCAATACTTATGGTTACTATCGTGGTGTTTAGGTTTGAACAGTGATTGAGCTGTTACACCGGCTCAATAGACTTAAAATCTTAGTTCTCAAGGTTACTGGTGCGTTGATGGTGTAAGGAATGGATAATATTTCTTACAGGACTAATGCTATTAAGTAGTTCTATTGCCAGCCTACCTACCCACTTTAAATAAAAAATATGTTATTATTCATCATATTGTAAATAGTACTTTTAAAAACTTTTTAATTGAACTTTATTATGAATATAGGGGACTAAAGTATGTTTTTTTTTTTAAATTATTAATGGCTATATTATCTCTCTGTTTTATATTAAGACTTCATATTATTTTGCCATACATGAAAATTAAAAAACCTTTACAGAAAAATTAATAAACACGCTCCGTATTCAAATTATTTTAGTAAATTAAATTAAATTCTCAAGCTATAGAATATTAAACTTAACATAGTATCACTTTTAACCCAGCTTAGCTTCTTAAGTTATGCCACACTACGCCTTGCAAGCTGGGCCTTCCATCGTATGATACACAAAGGAATTCCTATTACATCTTGCAACCATGAAACAATTATGCAGTCGGAGAAGGTATTATAAAAATTAGAATTTTTAATACTTATATCTTGTTACATTAATGACAATAAATTTTATTTGAAGGTCAACTACCTTCCTAGCTATAAAATATTTCTTTATATAGTACTAGCTGCCCGCTAGGCGCGGACCTTTGTAGGTACGGTAGGCATGTATCGATTATAAGTGAGTGATTTTTGTGGCCATCACAACAACCTTTTTTGCATTGCTGCCCGTCTCGACTTCGTATGGGTAAAATTCATACAACATATTTTTTTAAAGTTGAAATTTCCAAAAATCCTTTCCTTGTAGTTATGGCTGTAGTGTGTAGAGAATCACGATTTTATAAGTTTAGAAGATTAGTACTGATTATGACTCATCAAGGCTTAATGAAAAACAGAATTCAGATCGAAGGGTAATTAAAATGCCATACAATTATAGTTTGTAAAATTAATAAATGAGCCTGTGCAATTATAGGCTCTAATGAGGTAATAACTATCTTCTCCATGTTAGCAGCTTTAACAAAATGAGACCACTAGTTTCTGACCACGATTTTGCTCGCGTGTAAGTGGGAGGGGGGTTGATTGGTAACCTGTCTGGTGTTGAGTAGTTAAGACGTGAGAGCGTAACTAACAAACAAACTCACGTCAGCATTTATAACATTAGCAAGTTTTACGGAATTAAAATGTTGATTGTTGTTAACAAAAATAGAAAAAAGGTTTAAGTGACATAGTCAATATAATAATGTTAATGATATAAAATTTGCAGAAATAGTCAACTAGAATAATAATATTGATGGAAATTAAGTCTAAATATTTTAAGTGTTTTTATCGCTGCGTACATTTTGTGTTGTCTTCACGCGTTGGTAACTAAAAATGTTAAATCTTAAATTGTTAAAATTTAGTGACTGAAGAATATCAAAGAGATGAAGGCATTTAACCAAGCTTAATATACGTCATAACAGTTGCTGTTATGTCAAAATGTTTAGCACCTAGACTTATATACAACTAATTTTCGCCCGCAGCTTCGCTCGCGTTTGGGGAAGGGTAGGTTTAAAAAAATAGCCTATTTTCTTCCTCAGGTTTCAAGCTTCATTCCAAATTTCATTAAATTCAGTTCGGTGGTTTAGCCATGAAACCGTTATATACAGACAGATTTACTTTCGCTATTATAATATTAGTATAGATACACGTATTTGCTTCGTTAGGAAAACATATTTACATTAAGAGTCTTAATTAAACTACCGATTTAGGTTACCCATTTTATGTGATTTTCCTGCATCGCATAAGGGGAGGACAGATTGGAAATAGCTTTTAAGATTAATGTTTTGCTAACACACTTGAACATTGCCTTTAAAAATATGGGGTAAATGTGATAATAGTGTAAACGTATCATTTTCTATTATTATTTTTCGTGTCATATTTCGGGATTTTTGTTGATGTTTGTTTAAAAATACTTGAGTTAAGGTTTTAAATTTGGTGGAAATACCTTATGCGTTTCGTTCTGGATAAATGAAATGCAAATACAGCAAAAGATTGCAGCTTTAAATTCAATTCATATTTGATTTCATGAATGTTTTTATTTGGAGATTCGTCGGCAGGAAAATTGTAATGAAAGTCAAATATTTCGGCCAAAATCAGTACAAAAGATTATTTGGGCTTATTTTCTGATTTTACTATTTGGCACTGGTAACATAAAAAAACAATACCGATTAATAGTAACAATTATTGTTGCATAGATGTCGGTATATTCAAGTTGAACTTAAATACTAACTGAAAATAATATACACGTACAAAATACATGTGTTCTACTGGAATGGAAGCCTTAGCCTAGTAGTGGGAAATTATTATTTGTTACATTACTTTTATATGTGAAAACTTCTTTAGTCGCGTTAAGAGATTTTTTGGTATGGAATCTTAGGAGTTCGCGTCACTGACTTGCTATTGTTACGTGAGTGTTCAACTATGAGTATAACGTATTGCAATTGGATAACAGCATATCTAATACCCGTATCCATAACAGCCTGTGAATGTCCCACAGCTGGGCTAAAGGCCTTCTCTCCCTTTTTTGAGGCGAAGGTTTTGGAGCTTATTCTACAACGCTGCTCCGGTGTAGGTTGGTGGAATACACAAGTGGCAGAATTTCAGTGAAATTAGACACATGCAGGTTTCCTCACAATGTTTTCCTTCACCGTAAAGCACGAGATGAATTATTATCCCAAAATAAGCACATGAAAATTCAGTGGTGCTTGTCCGGGATTGAATCCACGATCATCGGTTAAGATTCACGCGTTCTTACCACTGGGCCCTCTCGGCTTCTTCTATCTAATATATGAAATTTTAATTTTCGATACTACAATAAATTTGAAAATTAAAAGAAATACTAGCATTTGATAAGTTTATACATCTGTCATTAGGCACACACGCACAGGTTTAATTCTATTTACAATGACAATATAGATACAATTTAGATAGAGGTGGCTGCGAATATTTCTTTGTTCTACATTTGAAAAAAAAACATATAATCAAAAAGAAAAAAAATACTACACATTTTAATATAAAAATTGCTTTCCAAGCTCTTAATAGCTAATACATAATGACTATTATCGAAAGGCAAATCTAAATCGTTGAAATTATCAAATTCGTTCTAAATACACTGTTTCTTAGTACATCAGGACTAAGACATGTCTGTGGCTTAGTTGGAGGCGTTTGGCATGAAAACGTTGACAGTATGCTGTGCCAGCATTGAACATGTCTAATGAAACCACAGAACAGGGAGTTATATAGAAATGACATGTTTCATTTGATTTTACAACAAGTTAATGTATATCAGAAAGGAATTCGTGCAAATTGATTATTTCATATATGTTTCCTTTTTAAATTATTTGACGGTGCATTGACAATGAGTAAACGGTGGTGACCACTTACCATTAGGTGTAATTACTCTGTCCGTATGTATACATTCAATACTTGGAATTAAAATTTTCTTTGGACATGATAAGTAGTAAACCTAAAAGGTCGAATTATCATGCATTTTTTATTTCCAATATTCGTGTGAAATGTCGTTGTCGCAAAATACGAATGAATACAAATGTATTACGTATGAAGTTGCATTAAAATAATTAACGTATAGTAAATAGAAGGTTTTACTTCTGTCATTTACATATGCAGATTTATGATTTAGTTGGTGGTAGGGTATGTTAGCCCGTCTGGGTCGATACCACGACATGATTTTTTACCACGTAACAGAAATACTTAATATTCTTATGTTCCAATGATCGCATTACGCATTGACGATATAAAGCAGATATTTGGTGCTGACATATGTTAAATATCTTTGCTTGAAATATCTTGGCGTTGTGCAAGCTCGCGTGGGTAGGTACCCTTTTATCAGATATTCTACCGCAAAACACTTGGTATTGTTGTGTTCCGGTTTAAAAATTGTATTTACAGGCACAAGGGACATAACATTTTAGTTCCCAAGGTTGGTGGCGTATTGGCGATGTAAGCGACAGTTAATATTTCTTACAACGCGTTGGCATTGGTGACCACTTACCATCTGGTAGCCCATATGCTCGTTCGCCTACCTATTCTATAAGAAAAATATATCTTTATCCTATGAAAACTTAAAACATTCACATAACAGAATGCCATTTTTGAGTTAATATATGTTCTGTGGGCGAAAATGTAAGCTTACTACACTTGTGTAGGACATTTCGCTTTTCATCTAAACGAGAATTTTAGGCTAATTTTATTTTATTTCGCACTTTCAACTTATAACGTGGGATACCTATTTATAAAACATTTTTATATAAGCTTAGATGAAGGGGTCCGAATCCTTTGCTGGCTTTGTACATTTTACCCGTAAATATTGTACTTAACTATAAAATTACCTCAGTTATCGCTTTTATAGAATACATATAATATTAAAAATATATTGTACATAGTCCATATTATATATATATATATATATAAAATATATATATATATATATATATATATATATATATATATATATAATATATATAATATTTATAATATTTATATATATTATATATATATAATATATATAATATATATATATATATATATATATAATATGGACTATGTACAATATATTTTTAATATTATATGTATTCTATAAAAGCGATAACTGAGGTAATTTTATAGTTAAGTACAATATTTACGGGTAAAATGTAAAGTAAAATATATATATATATATATATATATATATATATATATATATATATATATATATATATACTTGATGAAAGTGTTAAATGATATTTTAAAAATATACGAGGCGAAAAAAAACACGTAATTAAATATTCGAACTAAACATTATTAGCCTTCGAAAAAAATAACAGATAAATTAATTGAAATTCTAACTGTTTAGTTTATAAAAAGAAAGCCTGTGATACCCCTGGTGGGACTCGAACCCACAATCCCCGGCTTAGGAGGCCGATGCCTTATCCATTAGGCCACAGGGGCTTACAGTTATGTACATGAATATCTAAGTGATTCTTATCGGCTATTTTTATAAAAAGACCTGCACAGGTGACAGGGGCTGGTTAGTTTTTCGTCCTGTTAAATCGATATTACGATTTATCCGAGAAATGCTAGCATCATTGCCGCTATTTAACGCAGTCTTATTTTGTTCAGTATTTTTTTTACTAATCGCTAATCAATTTTGGATAAACTTTACAGGTAGGTAGGTAAATATTAATAACTTTTAAAGATAAATATGCTATTAAGTTTATAGTATACAAAGTAGTCGTACTTTCAGTCTATTAATTTATTTATTTTGTACCCATTATGCAAGTTTTCGTGGTTGTGTATCGGCCATTCGTCAATATTTCTACCGAAGATCTTAAGTCTCAGTAATATTTATTACCCCGATGACCCAATTCTACTATCAAGTTATCGCTTTATCGCAATCGAATCGGGGCGTAATCGTTGCGTTTATCCGTTTTCCTATTCTTTAATTGAATTATATATCATTGATATAAAAGTTTACAATTAATTATGGTTTTGACATTACGGTATTTGGTAACATCGAATCGATTTGGCTCAGATCCGAATAGATATAGAATAGTCAAACTTTACACACACACACACACACACACACACACACACACACACACACACACACACACACACACACACACACACACACACACACACACACATATCGCAGAATTTCAGCAAATTTAGACAAATGCAGGCTTTTTCACGATGTTTATACAGAGCTGGAGATGTTTTATAAACACAACAAAAATCTTAATATATAATGTTTGTATATACGGTACTTAAGTTGTAAATCAATATATGTAAGTTTTTTATTTTATTTTATCGTATTCTTATGAATTGAAAAAATGTAACATATGAATTCATTATTTTGTAAGGAATAACTTCAATAGACCAATTAATGACGCGAAGATTTTGTTCATAAAAAAAAAGTATGGACTGAACTCAATGACGGCGAATAATAAGTTCAATGAATAAGTAATTTAAAGCGACTTTATTTTATTATTTACGTACGTATTAAAAATAATGTATTACACATAAAATTGAAAGTCCATATACAGAGATTAATATAAAATTAACTTATACTAAAAGAAACTAATAATTAAAAATTAAATTATTTTATAAAATTAGTAAAACCCGCGACTTTGTAAGGGGAATGGAATTCAGTTTCTGACGAAAAATCTTCTATTTTAACGTAAATAATGCCTATTTGAATTATAGATCGTTGTTAAAGTATGTACATCTTGAAAACACGTGATTGAGGCGAAAAAAATACTTACAAACTTTGATATTTTAATGATGGGACATTACTCGTCTTCTAAAAAAACATTATACAATATCAAATTTATCCAATCTTGTAATTGCAAAACCCGGAATTTTAATATTTTTTTTACATTAAGCTTATAAAAATATATTAATTAAATAAAATAAAAGCTATGCGAGAGGCATTTAATTACCCCTGGTGGGACTCGAACCCACAGTCCCCGGCTTAGGAGGCCGATGCCTTATCCATTAGGCCACAGGGGCTCACAACATGATGCCTGAATTAGTCATTCATTCTTATTGGCTATTTTTATAAATATTGTCTGTTAATATTTTTTTCTATTAATTGCAATTGATTGAATGCGTAAATACTTAGCATTCTTGATATCATTTCATGCTTTTATATTTATACAATAATGAATAATTATAAATAAAGAAACCTTATTAGAAATATCTAAAAAGTATTTTTTTCTGTTATAGAAAGGCGGCCAGGCAAGTCGGCCACCTGATGGTAAGTGGTCACCACAGCCCATAGACACTCACGATGTAAGAAATAATTCTTTCCTTTCATCGCCAACTGCCAAGAAACCATTCCTTACATCGCCAATGCGCCACCAAACTTGGGAACTAAGATGTAATCTTCTCTGTATTTGCAGTGGCAGACGTTCCTAAAATGCTGGCACACTCACCCTACAAACCGGAACACAACAATACTAAGTATTGCTGTTAAGCGGCTTGCACAAAGCCAAACCAACAAGTATTACTTTGAGTCTAGCGAAATCTGAGCTTTTGAGGCGAACAAAATATTAAATAGTAAAAATAAACTACTAAACATCTAAAAACATTACCAATACTTATATAGCCTTTAATAGTTCTGGAAATAAACAATATTAAGCATAAATAAAAATTATAATTGCGATGAATCAATAGTTCCGATTAAATGTAATAAAATAAAAAAATAAGTGTTTTAGTGTCTTCTCTTTCTTGCTTCACTTTCTCTTTCTTATAGATTTTTTATGGTATGAATTTGTTGTAACAAATATCATACAAACATAGAGAATGCAATACATCAATGAGATATATAGTTTTTATTGTAGACAATTCGTATATATAACGCGAGTCACGTGACGAATCCTTTTCCCCGTCTGTCAGATTATGAAAAATATTGCTATGTAAAATTTATTGGTTCTATTATTGTGTAATATTTTATAAATTTAACACACGTACGGGTAGAACTTACGGTTTGTATGTATGCTATGATAATTTCGGGGTAAAAATGATACACTTATTTCTATATTATAAAAGATACACCAGCTATTTTTAACTTCGTCTTTTAATGTCATGTCAAAATAACTGATATATAAAGAATTATTCATCACAAGATTTTATAAATGACAAAGCATGGAGTTAGTATTTTTTAATATCCAAAGACATATTAAATTCTATTTGATTGACTCTTTAATTAAAGAAAAATAAGAAAGAATAACTATTGATTTTCTTGCTGTATCTTCTAGGTCGAGAATCTACATTCAAAACCAACTTTTGCCCAACAATGAGACATTTATTGATTAAATGGATTAAAAATTGTGAAGGATTTCGACTGAGTTATATTACTTGTATGTGCAGAATTGAACATAGACATTTTTTTAAATTCCATTTAGTATATTTTGTGTTTAAAAAAAGATTTATCTGGACCAATTACTGTAACACCCATTATTATAAATGTTTTTCTGATCATATAGATTAAAAATGAATAGGATTAATTGTAGATAATATTTTTGTTTTGATGCAAAACACATTACTTCAGTTATGGAAAGTGATTTATTTAGAATGCTAGTATGTTATTATAGTTGAACAGATTTAGTTTCATATTTAAGGGATTATATATGGGTCTGTTGCACCTGGATAACGAATTTGAACGTTTCTAGCCAAAGCTCAGCTTAAGTCTCCCAGGAAAGTCGTTTCACAACATACCTGTAAATTTTCCTCTAATGCCGTTTCCACCAGTGGTCACTAACATTTTGGTCTTATTTAAAGATTAAATTACCGTTTTCAAGAAAGGATAGGTTAAATTGATGCATAGAAATATGTTTAATAATAATTTATATAAAACAGCAGTACTTGGTAGTGTTGTGTTTCAGTTTGAAGGGTGATTGAGCCAGTGTAATTACAGACATAACATCTTAGTTCCTAAGATAAGTGGCGCATTGGCGATGTAAGCGATGGTTAACATTTCTTACAATGCCAATGTCTATGAGCGTTGGTAACAACTTACCATCAGATGGTCCATTAGCTCGTCCGCCAACTTATACTATAAAAAAAAACTACCTTTTCAATTAAAATCGTTTAACTTAAAACAGTTTTGACTTATTTCATTTTTACCGCCAATATATATTTTTATATGGAGCAAAGACCGCTTAGTGCCCTTTACAGTTATCCGAAAAGATTTATTTGCTTTGGGTTTACATAAAAAGTTATTACAGATTTAAAATTTAAACACCTCCATGAGATATTTAAAAATATAAAACGACTTAATGCAACAGGCTAACACATTTTAATTAAATTTAAAAACTACACAAACCGTTGAGAGCAACTGACAAGTATACAACGCAGTTTTATTTAAAAGTCTTTGAAACCGCAGTAGCGACAGATTTAGATGTAATTTCAGAGAGGATTTCAGAATTTCCTTGCAGAGACAATGTTTTACGTGTTACAACAAATTATGTTTGTTTGTATACAGTTTTAAGCGATCTTGAAGTAAATTCAAGGCGAAGTTAGTTCGTTGGTTATGTTGATTTTAGAGACGTAACTGCTTTCTTAAAGATTCGTTTAACGTCGTAATTATGAGCTTATGTAAGATTTCTTTTGCGAATGTTTTTGTTTTGTTTTTAAATGATGATGGTTTAAATAGTATTCTGTATCGTTTGTAGTTGTGGTTCATCTATTCGTTATCGCTAACGGCTATCAGTTCGCTTTTTAATGGTCTGGTCATGTGTTAGATATAAAAAAGTTGGAGTTCAAGCTTTCTTCATAACAAATTTTATCAAATCGGTTCAATGGTTTATCCGTGGAAGTATAATAGGCAGACAGACTGACTTGTGCATTTGTAATATTTGTATAGATGCGTGTCAATGTGTTCTACGAGGTGAATTGAACGAGGACGTGTTTGTTTATACAAAATAGCTTTACTGATTGCTTTATAACAGGAGGGCGCTGCACGCAAGCACAATAGTAAACGCTCCACATAGAATACAATTTTAAAAATATATAAGTGCGTATTGGTAATTACTGTTGTTAGAAATACATATGAAATATGTATAATTCATTTGTGTTCACGTTTTCCAATCGGATTAACCAGAGATGTCGACAAAAAGGGACGTATACATATATACATATGAGGAGCAAATATACATATGACGAAGACTTTACAAAATCAAAAATTATATATTAAATCGCTAGACCTGTGACATCGCAATCGCTAGACAAGTGAAGTGAGGTGAAGGAATTAAATTAATAGTTAAAATTGGAGTTGTTATAAAGGAGTGATAATAAATGTGAGGGTGGCCTGAACGGAACTTTGAATAAACTACCCAACAAATGACCAAGAACTAGAAGATACATTTGATAAATTTCACAATACCACTTAGCGATCTGTTGGTCTAGGGGTCTCAAGTACTGCGTTTATTCAACTGGAAAGAGTCCCGACCGGAACACATACAGTTAAAAATTTCATGACTTTAATTTACATTTTAATAATTTCTTATATATATATATATTTTAATTTTATAATATTTATTTATTGACATTTCAAACCTTTTATTATATGTATTTACTAACATTTAAAAAAGAGAAAAAAAAGTCCTGTTTGACTGTTTGAGTCCTTATTACTACTTTTTTTTTGTCATTATATTTATTTACTGACATTCTGAATTGCATTAGATAAATGATTTATATAAAATGGCTTAAAGTTTTATAACTTTCTTGATTGATATTACGAAAATTTCATTATATTTCTTATTAACGTTTCTTATTAAATTTATTACTTATTATTATTATTATTAATTTACCTTCTCCTCAAAAAGAGGAGAGGAGGCCTATAGCCCAGCAGTGGGACTTACACAGGCTGTTACATTAAATTTATTATATTTATTTATTGACATATTAAAACCCTTATTGTGGTTAAAATGGATGAAATTTTAACAACATTAAAACTAATTCAAGTAGAAATGACTAGCCAAAAGGTGGAAGTGAAAGATATGAAGGAAAGTAAAATCAAAACTATTAGGTAATAACAGCATGAATGAAAGGTTTTTTACAATTAAATTAAAATATCACGAGCTAACTCAAATAATCGAAACACAAGAAATAAAAATACACAACTTCGAAAAAGAAGCAAGAAAAAGAAATATTATATTTTTTGGAATAGAAGAAACTGAAAAAAGTTATAAAAACCTAGAATCAATTATATTATTATTATAAACAATAAAATGGAAATAAACTGCGAAAATAGGGACATAGAATATTGTAGGAGATTAGGCAGAAAAGGTACAACAATACGACCCGTAGCAATAACTTTATCAACAATGGGGAAAAAAATCGAACTTTTAAAAAACAAAAAACCTTCTATCTAATTCGAAATTTTATATTAAAGAAGACTATCCACCCGAGGTGCTGATAAAACGTAAAGAACTGCAAGAACAATTACAATAAGAATGAAGAAAAGGATATAAGGCGTTAATGAAATATGATAAAATAATTATACTATTAGAAAATATCAAAGAAATCAGAAAAAGTCATATACCAAACCGAAAAAGAAGCCTATCAAAATCTCCACAGAATTCATCAATAGAAGATAAGGCAGAAGAACAACATTCAAACACTTCAAAACAGCCCCAAAAACGAAATAGATATGACATTAAACGCTTTTTAAACAATTCGACACCGTCAAAAATAATTGAATAGCAAGTAATGGCCCCTCCATCTCTCCCAATACGGGTTGCCACGGGAGATAAAGACCAAAACCCTCCATGTTAACAGTGTACAAGCAAAAGCAAAACCGTAAGTGAAATTGCTCAAAATTATAATAATACGGACACACCATTAAAATCTAAGCTACACGTTTGTACATATTTCGTTAGATGGCTGAAACCAACCTCCCGTCTAGCAGAATTTCATCTCTCTTTAGAAAAACTAAATTTGGACAAAAACGGGATCTCGGGGGTGAAATTAAAGGAAAACATATCATATGAAACGACATTACGAATACAACATTTCCCAAGCCGTCTGGTCCACGTGGTAAATTAGACCACCAACCTCTTTCCAATAATAATAAATTCATTAAACGGAAGAAAAACAAAGAGAATATTTTAAAGATTTGTACATACAATGTAAAGTCGCGATATGCCGCCTGCTTAGATGATACAGCATCGGCACATTCACGAGTGAAACAAAGGTTTCGCATACCCCTACTGATCTGAGCTAGGAATGTAGTATTCCATTCCCAACATGATCTCGCCAGCAACAGCAGCGGCACTAGCTGTCGGGTTATTCCCACTGAAGCAACGTTCCTTCCAAGGGACTGGCGCATAGTAATCGCGTATACCATCCCAATCTGCTGACTTGTAGTGCCAAACGCGACGTTTGCATACCGCTGGTGGCGGCAGCTTGGCCTGTCGCACTTTGGTAGATAAAAGGCTGTGATCCGAAGAACCAAGTCGAGCTTAAACCATAACCTGATATTCCACCGGATGAGAAGTCAGCAGAAGGTCCAGTAGAGAAGGCGCGAGCCCATCAATGTCTGAGATCCTGGTGGGCTGATCAACTAGTTGGGTCAAGTCATGTGTGAGAGCAAAAGCATGAGCAGTCCTTCCAGCATGGTCACTTTTGAAGGATTTCAACCATGATTCATGGTGAGCATTAAAATCCCCCAAAAACACCAATTCCGCGTTAGGAAACTGCTCTTGCGCAGCATCTGCCACCCGACAAAATGGTCAAATAATCGGCTTGTCTCCAAGTCACCCGTCCTGACGAACAAGAATACTCCGGCTTTCGCTTTGAAGGATTCTTCAAGCATGTAGCCGGGATAATTAAGGTAGCTGGTATCGGCAGGACGGAGTATTTGTGTCTCTGTGAGAAACAACATTGCTGGTGGAGTCCACGGATGTTAGTAAACTCGACCTCAAACAGCGTGGGTATGGTGGGGGTGTGCACCGCTGTACGACCGTTATTTCTGCTTTGTTGCGCTACCATTTGGAAAAAAAATGGAAAAGAGACGTGAAGCGAGCGATGTATTGCCACGTTAGGGATGGGCAAGGTCTGGAGGCGAGTTTCCCCAAGTTGTTGCCAAAAGAGAAATTACACTGACCCGCCGGACGGAAGGGCCCCCGAACCCCCCGGAAGTGGCCGCTGGGACCCCACCTTCCAGTCACCAATCGGCACGTCGGTCCACCCCGAGATTATGCATGGCCTGGTGGGGCAGCCTCGCGAGCTGGTTAGGCACGGTCGGGCCCCTGTACTATGCCACGGGAGACCAGCGGAACAGCCGTTTCTTCGGGTCTCCCTGTCCGGCAGGTCAATACAGTTTCCCCCGGCATTTTTTTAGCAGCCGTCTCCACTGGACCAAGACCCATCGCGGCAATGCTCGCTCGGGCACTGGCTGTATGCTGGCTGACCTCGAAACGCGGGTGCAAGCCACTTCACGAGATTTTCACCATGCGTACGGTGGTAACAAGCCAGGCAGATGTTTAACATCCTACTACCAGATGAGCAGATGGTCGCTCAGATATCCCTTAGTCGCCTCTTACGACACCCATGTGAAAGAGAGGGGCAGTGAAATGTATCTTTCTCCGTCACTGCACGGATAAAACTCACTGATTGACTGGATGATTCTGGCCAGAGATAGAGGATTCTGGAAGGAGAAAGAGGAGGCCTTCACCCAATCGGGATCCACATAACAAGATAATAACTAACCACACTAACACTAGATTAATAAGTTAAAATATATACTAACAAGACTAAGAAACATTTGAATTATAAACATTTTAATGTGGAATAAAAGGCTTACTATACTATACTATATTGCTTTTTTAATCGTGTATCAATTCAAAGCTCTATTATGATTTTAAAATTTTAATTGAGTCATTCTTTGTAAAAAGTCGAGATGGCCTAGAGGTTAGAACGCGGGAATCTTAACCGATACCAATCTTAACCCGGGCAAGCATCACTGAATTTTCATGTGCTTAATTTGTGTTTATAATTGATCTCGTGCTTGACGGTTAAGGAAAACATCGTGAGTAAAGGTCATAGCTCATTAGAGCCACCCGGCACCCACTCCGCACCGCCTCGTCGCACGGCGTCCACTCGTTGTCGACAGGTGGTCCACGGGTGGACACCGTGTTATCACCAATAAACGTCGCGCGGTCAACCATTGGACCTCGCATCGTCACCCAGTGGACCCCGCGCTGGCCGCTGGTGGACCCCGCGTGGTCTACGACTGGAGACCGGTTAGTCCACGAATTTTCGCTTAGTCTGTTAACAATTGGCACTACGTCTACACGTGTGCTTCATAATGTTAAATTTTACAAACCGTGAATTGGCACTCATAGCTGTAGCGCTTGATGCAGAAGAAAATGAAAGACCCAAGAGAAAAAGGAAAGCTTATTGGGTGCACGAAATGTTTAAACAAAGAAAAAAAGAGGGTGAATATTGGACAGCTCGTAGGCATTTGCTAGCCGACGAGAAAATTTTTTATTCCTTCTATCATATGCCGCAATGTGTGTTTTATAACATACTGTCTCATATTGAACACTCCATATCTAAGCAAAACACAAGATTCAGAGAAGCGATCACACCCAAAGAGAAATTGGCTGTGACTTTAAAGTAAGTAAATAAAGTTATTACGTTACGTTAGTTGTTGCGGTGCATCGCCAACGCGTTGCCCTCGAGTGAATCACTCGCAGGCAGCGCGCGGTCTACGTGCGGCAAGCATGCGAGTTGCGAGTTGTCACCGAGTGGTCCACGCGCCGCCCGCACGTGGGCAACTTGCGAGCGAGGCGATCCGGAGTTGATGTAATGAGCGTATACCCATAGAAATCCATACAAACAATATCAACCGCACTAGTTGAGGCGGTGAGGGTCGGGTGCCGGGTGGCTCTAATGAGCTATGACCTTAAACCTGCAACCTCCAATTTCATTGAAATTATGCCACATGTATATTATACCAACCCGCACTGGAACAGCGTTTCCTTCTCCTCCATAGGGAGAGGAGGCCTAAGCCCAGCAGTGGGACATTAACAGGCTGTTACTTTACTTTTTACTTTACTTTTCTTTGTAACTTACAGTACAGTCATTAGAAGCTAAATTGCAATTTCCTATCATATCATGTTTCATTGTAAGTTAAGTGTTAACGGCAATTTTGTACTTTCAAATATAGATGCGTTTTTTCGTTTGGCACACTTTGCTCTCTTATCGCGCGGTGACAAGTCTCAACGTAAACTTTATTTACGACCGATTGGAGTGGATTTATAGTAAATAAATGACTATTTTATATAGCTATTATGGTATACAGTACATAACTATTGATATTTTATTTTTACAGTTTCACGCGGAGTTATGAGAACGAAAATTACACTTGCTTACATTGACATAAAAACATTATTGTATATATATATTTTTTGCGTGTATTATTATTTTTCTATTTTTTTTTTGTATAGGTATATATATATTGTTCCAAATTTTCAAATTATTTTACAATTATTTTATTGTGAGATAATAATTACTGTTTAATGGTTAATAATTTGAAACTATTTTATCAGAATGTTAGGGGATTACGAACCAAAACAAACAGCGTTTACCTTGCTCTGCTTAACTCATATTTTGATGTAATAGTTTTCACAGAGACGTGGCTTAACGACGGAATATCAGATAATGAGCTATTTGATGACCGATATTACGTATTTCGTCGAGATCGTGTATCAAGTGATTCTAAACAACAATTCTTGGATGGTGGAGGAGTTTTGATAGCGGTCTCAAAAAAGTATAAATGTTACAGGGTTAATTCATGGGAAACGAACTGTGAATATATTTGGGTTAATATAAATTTAGATTCGAAAACTATTTCACTATGTGCAGTATATATACCATCACCGCTTAAATATGACACTCTTGAACGTTTTACGCGGAATGTTGAACGAATAATAATTAACAAGCAATTACCAACGATGGTAGTCGGGGATTTTAATATTCCTTCAATAAAATGGCAGCGTGAAGATCATAACAATAGTAAAATGATTCCACGCAATAATGGTTCAGTAGTATCTCTTATTAATGATTTCATGGCGTTAACAACTGTATCTCAGTATAATTGCATAAATAATACATACGGTAACATACTGGATCTCATTTTTAGTACGACTAATAATGTTGAAGTAAAACAAAGCGACTTTTCCGCGTGCCTGGTCAACAAATTTCATCCACCTCTGGAGATTCATCTTGACATAGAACATAATACATCGTTGCTTGTCAATAATTCAGTAATTAAATACAACTTTAGAAACGCTGACTACGAAATAATCAATGAGCTTCTTGCAGGCTTACAGTGGGAGGCTCTATTTAGTGAGTGTTATAACGTAATGAATGAAATGGCCGACATCTTTTACACTGAATTGTATAATATAATCCAAAAATGTGTTCCAAAGAAGAAAGTAAAAAATAATGCGCCATATCCAGTGTGGTATTCGAAAAACTTAATAAAAGACTGGCGGAGAAAAATAAATATAGAATATTGTTTAAAAAATATCATAATCCTATAGATGAAATTAAATTTAAGCTTTTAAGAAATGGATGTGAAATTTTGATTAATACAGACTATAAAAAATATTTAGATAGGGTGGAGTACAATATAAAAAAAAATCCAAAATACTTTTACTCATACTTAAAAAATCTGCGTAGTAATAAAAGCGATTATCCTGCGGTGATGACTCTTAATGGTTGTTCGTTTAACAGCGGTTCTGATATTTGTAATCAATTTGCAACACATTTCTCTAATATGTACAGCCAACTTAACAACCACACGGTCACCAAAAACCTTAAAATCAATATCCATCTCCGATTTAGGCAGTATACATATTCTAGAAAAGAATATTATAAAAAAGTTAAAATGTCTTAATGTAAATAAAGGGGCAGGCCCAGATAATATACCACCCTTTTTTGTTAAACATTGTGCTTATTTACTGGCAAAGCCTTTATTTCTAATATTTAATAAGGCACTGTGTGCTGGCGAATATCCAAGTGTATAGAAAAATGCAAGAGTAGTACCTATTTTCAAAAGTGGCGATATAAAAGACATTAAAAATTACAGGCCAATATGTATATTGTCAGTTTTTTCAAAAGTGTTTGAATCTTTGATTTCTCCGGTAATTACATGGCACATGAAGCCAGCAATAATAGAAAATCAACATGGCTTTTTTTTAAATCGATCCACCATATCAAATTTGACTATAATTGTTGATGATTTATCAATGGCAATGGACAATTCAGAACAAATAGACTGCATTTATACTGATTTGGCCAAAGCGTTTGACGTTGTCGATCATTACATTTTGTTGGAAAAACTTAGCGGATAACGGTATCAATGGTAACCTTATAAGGTGGTTTGAATCGTATTTGATGGGCCGTAAAATGAACGTGGTTATCGGAGGCTGCCCGTCACACATTTACTGCGACTTCAGGAGTACCACAGGGTTCTATTCTTGGGCCAATATTATTTGGTATTTTTGTAAATGACATAGTGGAGTGTTTCAAGCACTGTCAATTTCAATTATATGCTGACGATCTTAAAATATACAATAGGATAAATGATGTCAATGATTCTAAGAATATCCAAAGTGATCTAGACAGGCTTTCGGTATGATGTGATCATAATCATTTAAAATTAAATTATTTAAAATTTTACAGTATAACCTTCAGTAGAAAGATAAAAAACTTAAATTTTGATTACAGTATTAAAGGTAATGTCTTAAAGAAAGTCAATCAAATACGCGATCTTGGGATTATTCTGGATCATAAGTTAAGTTTTATATCACATGTAGATAATATAATTAAAAAATCACTCAAACTATTAGGATTTATTTTAAGAGCGTCAAAAGAATTTAAAAGGTCGTCAACCAAAATAACACTGTTTAACACAATGATTAAAAGCAGACTTGAATATTGTTCGGTCGCATGGAGTCCTCACTATCAATTACATAATGGCTGGCTTACAAAGACAATGTTTTCAAACAGAATGAGCGTTACAAAGAATAGCTAAAGTTATATAAAGCTCTTTCACTATCTAATCGTAGAGACTTAATGGATTTATGTTTTTTGCATAGTATTGTAAATGGAGGTATTGATTGTCCAAATTTGTTAAGCAGAGTTAAATTGGCAGTACCAAGGTATAACGCTAGAAGTTTCATTAAAAATAAGCAAACCTTTAGTCAAGCGTTTACGAAAAGTAACCTGGGCAGGGCTGCACCTATTAACAGAATGGTTATTGCATATAATAATATCTTCAAAAAAGCTGGCCTAGATATTTTTCAACAATCTACTTTACGCTTTAAAAGACAAATTAAAAAACATCTAACCACTTAGTGTTAACCTTCATTTATTTAATTCTAAGACGCAAGACCAAGCTCATATGTATGTCGTAGTAAGTTCATTAATTTTTTTATTTACATTAATTAATTTAATTGTCAAATTTTTATAACGACATTTAATTCTTTTTTTTTTTGTTATTATTTTTGCATGTTTTGTTTTGTTTTGTTAATTCCTCTTTTCTTTTTTTTTGTTTACGTGATTTAGTTCTATTTTAAGTTTTATAACAAAGAATGTACTTTTTTTTATTCCTACGCATGTTAAGTTAGCCTATAAGTGAGTTATACAATTTTTGTATTTAAGTTATTTAAAATTGTAGTCTAGAATAAGAAACAAAACTGTATACAGCGTTGGCTTCCTATTTAATAAAATAAAATATATGATTTAATAATTGATTATGAAATAAGATGTATAATTTTATTATATTCTCGTAAAGTAATTATTATTAGCTTCAATTAAAAACTACTTCATATTAAAAACAAAACGATAAATCATCTGCGTATCATACATTGATAAATTTCAAAGAATAATTCAAATATTTTTTTAACCAAACATATAAATATAAGACAAATATATATAAGGACCTTAATTATGAGTTAAATATCACTTTTATATCTTTTGAAATTTAAATACAAATTAAATAACGTTCAATGCCTAGATTAAAACTCAGTCTAGATTATTTATATCTTATGAATAAAATACTAAATCTGGGATTTCATGTACATATAGTGCCATCTATCGATCGAAAAATTAGGTGGGAGGCTCCGGCCGTAGCTAGCATTACCACCCTGCGAACAAAGCCGCACCGCCATAGCGATTTGTCAAGTGGCTTAATTCACATTGTCGCGCAGCATTTCGTGTTCCGGTGCGAAGTTTGCAGCAGCTTACTATGGGGGATTGGGTCTGTATAGTTGTGCTCCGCATTTGGTGACAGGTTCTGACCGTAGTCACAGTGACGCCGGGCGGCTCAATCTAGAGGGCAGCAGGATCCGAAGCACGGTGCACCGCTGGCCGACCGCAGTTAGTAGGGGGCCCAATTAGTAGGTTCGCCATCTACGAAAGGCTGCCCCGCCAACTTGCGAAAAATCCTGGGATGGTTTCCACCGTGCTGGTTGGCGACCAGAGAGAGGTCCCGGTGGCGATTCCCAGGGGGGTTCGGGCGTCCCCGCGGTCTCCAGTTGAGTCTACCATCTCCGTCTCTGCGGTAAAAGTCACGGTGTCCAAAATGCGGCACCTCGTACAACTTCCATTTCCCCATACCTATTCACGCCCACAATTTATGAGTTATAAAAAAAGCAAGAAGAATGTTTCACAGCGGCTGCACCACCTCTCATTTTCAGTGCATCTCTCTAATATACGAGGTTTGCACTCCAATCTCTTTGCGGTCCACCACCACCTTGAGACCGCCATGCCGCACTTGCTCTTTCTCACGGAGACACAAATCACCAGTCCAGCGGATGTAGCGTACTTACAGTATCCCGGATATTCTCTCGAGCACAACTTCAAACCGCGTGCTGGGGTCTGTATGTACGCTCGTAATGACGTCTGCTGCCGGCGTCTCCGAAACTTGGAGGTACCCGATTTTTCGGTAATGTGGTGCGTATCGGATACAGGTTTGGAGCAGATTGTATACACCTGCGTCTATAGGTCGCACAAAGGTGACCAGGAGACAACTCGGATGTTTGAGTATCTCAGCGTGACGGCTGATGCCGTCCAAAGTCGTTACCCGACTGCTCAAATGGTATTTCTGGGGGATTTCAACGCTCACCACCAAGATTGGCTGTTCCCATACCAGAACACCGACCATGCCGGGAGAGAGGCGCTCAAATTCGCAATATCCCTAAACCTCACTCAGCTGGTACATGAAGCAACTCGGGTACCGGACGTGGACGGTCATACACCTAATTGTCTGGACCTTCT
This sequence comes from Nymphalis urticae, assembly GCA_905147175.2. NCBI lineage: Eukaryota > Metazoa > Arthropoda > Insecta > Lepidoptera > Nymphalidae > Nymphalis > Nymphalis urticae. The sequence goes on along the minus strand of LR989999.1, from coordinate 2,129,636 downwards.
GCTGACTACCGACCCTGACCGGTTTTCAGTGTCAGTTGCAGCTCCCTTGGGCACTTCTGATCATTGTGTGATCAGGTCGGTCTTCAACTTCCACCCTCTGGACTCCGGTCCCACTGAAACCAGACGGGTGTGGCGATACAAGTCGGCAGACTGGGACGAGATGCGACACTTTTTTGCATCCTACCCTTGGCGGCAGATATGCTTCTCTTCCACTGATCCGTCGAGCTGCGAACAAGCCATATCTGAAGTGATATGTCAGGCTATGGAGTTCTTTATTCCATATGCTGACGTATCACTGGATGGCAAGATCCCTAGGTGGTACAACGCTGAGTGCGCCGCAGCTGAGGCCCGTAAAAACTCAGCGTTTGTAGCGTGGGCAGCAGCCCGCACCACCAAAGCTCCGGACATTGCGACTAAGAAGAGAGCCTTTAACTCTGCTGCCAAGTCCTACAAGAAGGTTCTCAAGAAGGCTCGTTTCAACCGAACTAGACGTCTTGGAGCCAAATTAGCTTCCTACCCCCGTGGTAGTAAAGCATTCTGGTCTCTGTCCAAGTCGGTTGAGACAAACTTCTGTCGTCCATCGCTGCCTCCACTGCTGAAGCCTGACGGATCCTTGGCCTTTACGGCAACAGAAAAGGCTAACTTATTAGCGGCCCTGTTTGCCGAAAATTCGCGTCTCGATGCAGGAAGTGCCTCACCGCCAAATATACCACCTTGCGACTCAATGATGCCAGAGATACGAATTCGCCAAAGAGAGGTCCTAAAAATTCTGCGCACCTTGAACGTGAATAAGGCCAGTGGCCCTGATGGGATTCCAGCAATAGTCCTGAGGAATTGTGCACCTGAGTTGTCCCCTGTTTTAACACGCTTGTACCGCCTCTCTCTTAAATCCGCTCAAGTCCCTAAAGCCTGGAAGATTGCCAACGTACAACCAGTACCTAAGAAGAGTAGCCGTACCGACCCGGCCAACTACCGACCCATAGCAATCACCTCCATACTTTGCAAAGGTTTGGAGCGTGTATTGAATAACAAACTCCAGGCGTACCTCGAAGAAAACGATCTCCTATCGGACCAGCAGTACGGCTTTCGTCGGAATCGATCAACAGGAGATCTCTTAGTGTACGCTACTCACATCTGGGGCGAGGCCATGGACAAGTATGGTGAAGCGTTAGCCGTTTCACTTGACGTGTCCAAGGCTTTCGACCGGGTCTGGCATGCGGGCCTTCTTAGCAAGCTTTCTAGCTACGGGATACCTGTTGGCCTTTGCAACTGGATATCAGATTTCCTGAGTGGACGATCGTTTCGAGTTGTCCTAGATGGCTTCTCGTCTGATCTAATGGCGATTAATGCCGGTGTTCCTCAGGGTTCAATTCTCTCCGCCACACTCTTCCTGCTGCATATAAACGATCTGCTGAAACCCGGTATCTTTGGGTACGCAGACGACAGCACTGTCACGGAGAGATACATATCGGGTCCTTGAGCTAGTACAACAGAAACTCGAGAGCACAGGGAGGCCTTGGTAGAACGCATCAATTTGAGATTGGAAGAGGTTTCGAATTGGGGCGATGATAACAAAGTAAAATTTAATGCTGCCAAGACTCAAGCGTATTTGTTTACTGCCAAGAGGAGTCCATTCCACCTGACTCCGACTTTCCGGTATGTATCTGTACCCATCACCGACAGTATTGAGCTTCTAGGAGTTACATTAACATCCAAACTCAACTTTGGACAATACATTGAATCCAAAGCTAAAACTGCTGGTAAAAAACTTAGCATCCTCAATAAGGTCAAACAGTACTTCACACCAGAACAGCTTCTGACTCTTTATCAAGCCCAAGTCAGATCGTGCATGGAGTACTGCAGCCATTTATGGGACGGCTCTGCTAAGTACCAGCTTGATACTTTGGATTCAGTGGATCGTCGTGCTAGAAGACTCATTGGCGACCAGACACTGGTTACAAAACTCCAGACCTTAGAACATCGTCGTAAGGTTGCCTGTCTGTCGGTATTCTACAAGATATATTTCGGCGAGTGTGCTCAGGAACTTTTTGATTTGGTTCCCCCGTCACCTTTTTACCAAAGAACTGCGAGGCATCGAAAGGATCTGCACCCGTACGTGGTTGACGTTGACGTATTTAAGACACGTACGAAACGTTTCGCTTCCTCGTTTCTGATACGCACCGCCAAGGTCTGGAATACCCTCCCGACCTCCGTTTTCCCCACCACCTACAATATGGGTACCTTCAAGTTCCGAGTGAATAGGCACCTTCTAGGCAAGCGCGCTCCATCTTAGACTGTATCTCACTTTCCATCAGGTGTGATACAGTCAAGCGCTAGCCTATACATTTAAAAAAAAAAAAAAAAAACACAAACGATTATCATTATAATAAGTGTCAGTCCGATATTACAGTTACTTTAAGACAATTGAATAATTTATTAGAATTTGGAAAATTTGTGAAACATTGAAATTGACGATTATTTAAGGTTTTACAATTAAATAAATCCAATAAATAATTTGGAGTAAAATTAATAAAAACAGAGTATTATTATTTTAATAATATACGTATAGCAACGAAATGTATAATAACTTTCTTTAAATCTCATTGAATAGATCTCTTAGCGAATTTATTTTGTTCCATAAATTGTTCTTTCATAATATTGTTATTTATTTTACGATCTAATTAGTTTTGGTGTATTAGTTGCTAGGATTTGGTTTTTAATTTTTATATAAGTTATTTTTGGTTTATATATTTTTTTTATTTCTAAGGTAAATGTTGTTTCCACCTTTAAACGTATCATTTCGTAAGATTATATATTTAAGTTTGAGGTGAATTTTAAGTGTTTAGGATAAGTTCATTGTATAACTATTTCAATAAATAAATAAATAAACAAAAAAAAACACGGCACACGTACTTGAGGGAATAGTGATCGGCGGTTGAAAGGGACCATGACGGCATAAGAAAACTCCATGCCGCTAGCCATAACAAACAAGTTGATCTCAGCCCCAAGGCGCGTCAATCGATGTTTGGTATCAAATACTATTTGCCATTAATTCAACTTCCTATTTAATATCCGTAAAATTTAATACTCAATACGTTGCATTGATTGCATCCCACAATATGTACATAGATGGTACACGTATGATAATAATAAGATCATTATAGACCCTGTCGAGCAGCGTGGTAGAAGGATGTTTTCAATTATAAGAAAAATTACGTTAGTTCATTGTTTTGTAAATTTTTTATTATTTTCAAGAAACATGACTATCTCACTGCTAGGTTGATATTAATTTTGCTTAACACTGAGAGATTAATTTTTAAGTTTTTTTTCTCAAGATGTATGTTTATTTAATTATAATGATGACACGAGATGGTAGAATGGAACACGTACACTGAGCAAGAATTTTAAGTGTATTTAATTTAATATAAATAAAAGCTATAAGCTAATAAAAAAAAGACCAAAGCGAGATTAGGGCGGCTCTAGAACAGCTTAAAAACAACAAAGCTCCGGGAGATGACGGAATCACAACAGAGTTGCTTAAGGCAGGCGGGACTCCGGTCCTGAAAGAGCTAGCAAGCCTCTTTAATTCCGTCATCCAACATGGCAAGACCCCGGAAACGTGGAGCGGGAGTGAGGTGGTACTGTTTTTCAAGAAAGTTGATAAAACCCTCTTGAAAAACTACAGACCAATCTCTCTCCTGAGTCACGTGTATAAACTGTTCTCAAGAGTCGTCACGAACCGTCTTGCCAGACGACTTGACGAGTTTCAGCCCCCAGAGCAAGCCGGCTTTCGATCAGGCTACAGCACCGTGGACCACATTCATACTGTTCGGCAGATTGTGCAGAAGACCGAAGAGTACAATCAGCCGCTGTGTATGGCATTTGTGGACTACGAGAAAGCCTTCGATTCCATCGAAACCTGGGCAGTGCTCGACTCATTGCAGAGATGTCATATCGACTGGAGATACATCGAGGTACTGAGATGTCTATACAACGCCGCTACAATGACTGTCCACATCCAGGACTGTAAGACGAAGGCGATCCAACTGCACAGGGGGGTGAGACAGGGGGATGTAATATCTCCGAAACTGTTCACCAACGCGTTGGAAGACGTATTCAAGACGCTGGATTGGACTGGATGTGGAGTCAATGTAAACGGCGAGTACATCTCACACCTTCGATTTGCCGACGATATCGTCATCATAGCGGAGTCGCTGGAACAACTAACCAGAATGCTGCGTAGCCTTAGTGAATCTTCCCGGCGTGTCGGTCTCGGTATGAACTTGGACAAGACCAAGGTCATGTTCAATAGGCATGTTGTGCCGGGACCGATATACGTCGAAGGGAAACCTCTCGAAGTTGTTAGGGAATATACCTACCTAGGACAGGTTATACAAGTCGGTAGGAACAACTTCGAGAAGGAAGCCGATCGAAGAATTCGCTTGGGATGGGCAGCATTTGGCAACCTTCGTCAAGTCCTCACGTCGTCCATACCGCAATGTTTGAAGACGAAAGTCTTCAATCAATGCGTCTTACCTGCCATGACATACGGTGCCGAAACGTGGACACTAACTGCGGGACTAGTCCACAAATTCAAAGTCGCTCAGCGTGCTATGGAGCGAGCTATGCTCGGAGTATCTTTGAAGGATAAGATCAGAAATGAGATTATCCGGAAAAGAACCGGAGTCACCGACATAGCTTGCAAAATTAGTAGGCTGAAGTGGCAGTGGGCTGGTCACGTATGTCGTAGGACCGATGGCCGTTGGAGCAGACGAGTCTTAGAGTGGAGACCGCGGATCGGCAAACGCAGCGTAGGGCGCCCTCCAGCCAGGTGGACCGATGACCTTAAGAAGGTGGCGGGCACCGACTGGATGCGGAAGGCGGAGGACAGGGAGCTTTGGCGCACCTTGGGAGAGGCCTATGTTCAGCAGTGGACTAAATGATTGGCTGTTGATTGATTGATTGAAATAAAAGCTTATTTATAAGTACGTTGAGTACATAAGACGTGAAATCGTAACAACCAAACAAAATCTATTACGCAATTGTACTTTTAATTAGATTCAATGAAAAAATCCTATTTTTATCCAGCGAATTCTTAATTGCAGATTATAATTTTCGGAAAGTAAAATCGGATCGAAACGCAAACGGATCGAATTTATAATTTTATTCACAAACTTTAAAAATAAACCCATTCCTTGAACTTTCTTTCGGTAAAATTAATTAATAATTAAAAGCAGGTTAACGTTAAAGTTCAAAAAATAAAATAGATTAATAAAACATTTTAACTTTTAAAACTTATGTTATGGTTATAGTATCTGTTAACTCGAAACATGCAAAGGGCGATCGTAAAATAACGGAAAGTGATATGCAAAATTGACCAAAACAATTATGACATTTGAACGATATACGTACCAAAATAGCGTACTAAATTTCCAACACGAGATACGAAATAAGTTCTCACAGAATAGCTATTCGTAATGTATTGCCAATGCATTTGATTATCAAGAACAAACAGACTGATCTAATGTAAACTGGCCGAGCCTCCGTTATCGGTGTCATGTGTCAGCAAATGTACTTAGGATTGAATCATTCGAAGCATTGAAATCAGCGATTAATGTATTTTACAAGTTAAACGGGTGAGTTAGCCAGAAGCACAGGCGAATGGGACATAACATCTTAGTTACCAACATTGTTAGCGCATTGGCAATATATTGGCAATTGCTAATATTTATTACAGTGCCAATGTCTATGGGTGGTGAGCTACAGGCGGCCCATTTGCCTACCTACCTATTTTAGATATAAGAAAAATAAAAGATGATGATAAAGTATTATATTGTAAATGATGAAATAGTGGAGTTAACAGTCTTTAAATTTCCTAAAGGATATAATAATAAAGTATGTAATAATTCGACTTGTTTCCTATTTATCAGAATTTGTCAAAAAACAGACAACTGAGTTTTCTCAGTACAATCTGCATTCCAAACCTTGACTTCAAATTTAATTGAATCTTTGTGTATATATTTGTATATAAGTTTGTATATTTTTTTCCTTCAATATCTTTTTAATCTATTTCTCAACGTAGTTTGTTGAAATGGAGAATGCCAACTTTGTAAGAATATTATAGTGTCTGTACAAGAGTGCGCGCAAAAAGTTGTACTATTTTTCCCTTCTCGCTGATAATCCGATATGAAGGCAATGCAAAAAACCAGAGTCAGATCAAGCGCCGAGGCTCGCGAGTAAACATTGCGACCTTTCAACCTTCTATTGGGAACTTTTTGACGGAGAAAACCATAACATTTTACTCTCCCAACCCAGGGTTTGACTAAGGACCTCGGGTTTTTCAACTGTTTAAACTATCCTCAACACTAATGAGGCAGTCCTAGTTCTATAAGTTAGTCGAAACAAATATTTCACTCTCATTATAGAGTTTGAGTCTCAATTGTTAAAACAGAACGGGATGAAAAACCGAGCAAGCACACATTCATACATTATATGTTTTTCAAACATCTCGTGTTCCCGCCGAGTAATAAAGTAAGCTGTCGTAAATAAGCTTAGCCTTGTTTCAAGTTTAAAGCTTGGTAAATTTTCAGTAGAAAAATATAAACTAGCGTACCAGGTAAGCTTGTCTGGATCGTGTTAATTTAGCAGCAATTTTACCGACAGGTATTAAATAATTTCGCTATCGTGGTTGTTTCGAAGGATATTAACACGGTTTGATTTCATATATAAGGTCGTAATCTTAAATTCCGTAGCCAGTAGTGTTTTTAGGAATATATTTTCGGAAATATCTATTATTTTACATTTTACTTTTTTTAAAACATTCAATATTATATACAAATAAAAATTAACAACAGCTTTTGTACAATGACCATGACTCATGACCCGCGTGGAATGGTAGCAACTTTTGAATGGCAATTCCAAACCAGCCCTATTACTAGAAGAGACAATAAGACGAGGTGTTATTTTTTTTTATTCGTATCCAATGGGAAGCCGTTGTATTCGTGTAGTGCAAGACAATGGAAATCCTTGGGAGAAGGTCTTTATCCACCAGTGGAGGTTTTCCAGTTGATATGATGATGATGATGTCATATTAACAAAAATACTTAAAATCGCTGATTTCCTGGCTTGATGTTGTTTAATTGTATTCTATATAGCTATATACGAGTGATCCAACTGGACAGATCTATACATATTAGATAAATAAATAAGATGTTGAGTCTGTACATCTTTTTAAAACGTTAATAGCATTACTACTTCTACTGGTGGTCGGGCTTTGTGCAAGCTCGTCTGGGTAGGTACCACCCTATCAGATATTCTACAGCAAAACAGCAGTATTTGGTATTGTTGTATTCCGGCTTGAAGGGTGAGTGAGCCAGTGTAATTACAGGCACAAGGGACATAAAATCTTAGGTCCCAAGTTTGGTTGCGCATTGGCGATGTAAGCGATGGTTAACGTTTCTTACAGTACCAATGTCTAAGGACGTTGGTGACCACTTACCCTCAGGTGGCCCATATGCTCGTCCGCCATCCTATTCAATAAAAAAAAAATCATTAATACAGATGCTTAAATGAAATACTACTTCAACTAAGGGTCAAGGCCCAAAAATCGAATCTTTGATTTTTACATTGAATTGCATATTTGAATTGTAATATTTTTAAAACTGAAATAGTTATAATAATATTTAAAACGTACAAAACTATGATGTAATGGATAGTTAATATTTCTTATATTACCAACTGGTGGTATTCTGGGCGGTGGTGACCACTTACCATCAGGTTGCCTATTTAGTAATCTATGTACTATCTATTGAAATAATAAAAATAGGATACATGCAATTGTTTTTATATGGAGAAATATATATACTATGAGTATTAGTAGTTTGTTCATTATATTTAGATATTTAATTAATACTAAACTTGGATATTAATTCATTTGAAATCAAATAATTTTAAAGGGCTTATAATAGTTCATGTTAATATTCCTGGAGTTTCCGAACTTTAATCTATTATATTAGTCTGGAATTAGTCACAGGGACGGCTTGTCCTACACAATGTTACTCACTAACTACGAGGACTGGCAATGTCGTTAGCAATTAGCTACTTACTAAAGTGAGTAAGTCGAAATCGATATTCGGATTACATTAAGATCTTGGATTATTGGTTGAATAGAATTATATACTATGTTCTGAAATGTTTGCAAAGTCATGAAATGTGTTATAATTTTGGATACTATTTTTTTTAAATATAAACTTATTTTTTAAAATAACAATAAATTTAATCATGAGATCATGTACAATTAAAAGTAGGAGCCTATAAATGTTCCACTGCTGGGCTAACGCCTCATCTCCTTTTGAGGATAAGGTTTGAAACTTCTTCCATCACGCTGTTCGAATGCGGGTTGGGGAATACACATTTTATGCGACACATGTAGGTTTTCTCACGATGTTAACACTATCGAGAACAAAATGAATAATAAAACATATGAAGCTTATAAAATTGCCTGCCGTTGGCATTTACGCAGTGATATTGAAGCTCATTTGTTCCATATTGACGATGTAAGAATGGTCAATATTTATAACAGAACCAATGTCTGTGGGCGGTGGTGACCACTAACCATCTGGCCTTTGCCCTCAGTAATACAAGTACGTATAATTTTTTTTATTGATAACAAAAACGTAATGGAGTCATAATATTTAAGGAATAAAATATATTACAAAATCTAATAATAATAAATATAGGTTTTGTTTATTTTTTTTATTTTTCCAATGACACATTACTTCCTAATTAAGTAACAGTTTTGTTTGTTTCATCGTTGGAAGTTCTAATCATTGCGTTTTAAAAATCGAGAATGCCCCGAATTCAATTTTGCCATTTAGGTTCCCTTTTTAGCGATTGTCTAAATTGCTAAAAAATGTGTACTTTTCGTGTGAAACATCTAAACCTCGTCTGCCTCGGGAGTAAGAACGGTTCGTACTTTAATGACAATAATAACATGACTTTGTATGTGCGTGGCGCGATAAACTTCGTGTATATGATATTATTAATATGAAATATATTTTTTTTAGTAACGAAATTTTATATTTGTATTTATTTGACTTCATATTGATTTATTGGTATTCTTCAATTATAAATTCTTTCACGTAACGAGAATATTTTTTTAAGTTAATTTGTTATAAATGTTATTTTTTTAACTGCCGGTATGTTCTATTTATAATGTTAATATTTCTAACATGGTCAATGTCTATGGGTGATGATGACCTCTTAAAATCAGGTGGGAAATTTGCCCGTCTACCGCCTACCTATAAAGAAAAGCAAACAAACTTACAACCGTTTTATAACTGTAGATAAATGCTTACTGTTTGTAACTGTCTTGGAAACAATCAAAAAGTCTAAGAATATAAATCGAAGTTTCTTCATAAAAGTAGAGGATCCCGAGAATTTTGATGGTTGCAACGGATACTTCAGTCTTCTTGTTATTTTTTTGTACACTTCCGATAGAGCTATTAAAAACTTTACGATTGAGAAACTATCCTCTTTAAAAACTTAATTTTGTTTTTATTTAACAATTTGTTAAATAAAAACAAAATAACAAAAAATATATAATAAATACAGAATAGAAGCAATGCTATTGCTACTAGCAATAAACATATGTATATAGATATTTTTTTCAATTTATTAAACTAGAACATATGTATAGGAAACGTACATGTGATTCTCGGTATTTTAAAGTATTCAAATTTATTTATAAAGGTTTTGATTTGATAAATAGGCAAATGGTCACTATCGCTCATATAAATTGGCGCTATATACATTAATCATATCTTACATCGTCAATGCGTCATTAACATGTGGTTACACTGGCTCACTCATCCTTCAAACCAACACATAAAAATGTGTGCACATTTCGGAAACACAAATGCATTTTTTATTTCGTCAGTCTCATAGTCCAATGGGTCATCAATCAGACATCAATGGAAAGAGATCAAAGTGCCTCGTGCTAGTGTTTTTTTGCTTATTCAATAGTGTTGACGTTAATTGCGATTTTAATAGTTTCCAATTATTTTCACAAGACGGCGCTGTTTTAATTCCGTACAAATCGCAGTTAATATTTTTGCTATAGATGTAGTTATGATGTAATGAATATAGTTTTAGACACTCAAATCCTCGAATGATGTTTGAAAAATAGAAAATAATATCTGTTTTTTCATAGAAACTAATTTGTATGAATAAATTAAGCTATATATTCAATTAGGTATTATTAGTATTCAATTAGGTATATTAACTAATAGCAATATAGGCCGAGATAGCCCAATGGTAAGAACGTATTCCTGCCAGCCTTCGTAGCCTGGATGAGACGAAAACGACGAGTCACCTTCCGACTTACGCAAGTAATGACTGGTCACGGTTGTTTTGGAGAATACCTATGTAAGATCGGACGCACCACTGAGGTGTGGACCGGGACACCACTCAGGATATGCTGGAGGCGTGCCCGGCGTGGAATGCGGAGAGGGAGATCCTGGTCCGCGAAGTCTGGCAAGAACAGTCCCTGCGAGCAATCGTGTCGGACATGCTTCGTAGGGAATCGGCGTGGAGGGCCATGGCCTCCTTCTGTGAGACCGTCATGTTCCAGAAAGAGACGTTGGAGCGGGAACGGGAAAGTGCCAATCCTGCTCGGCGGAGACGACGTCGGCGTCGTGCTGCTCGGAGCTCCCACAGCCCCGACGCCCGGGGCGTAAAAGAAAGGGTCTCGTTATATCAACACGATCCCGCAGCGTCTCCGATCCGTGCCGAGAACGGCCATCGCAGTGGTTTTAGTGGGTAAGAATCCCACATAACCCAGTTCCTCCCCCCAGCCCTGGGAACTGGGTATCTATCTGAAGGTTTCCAATGCGTGAAAAAAAAAGTGGTAAGAACGCATGAATCTTAAACGATGACCGTGAACTCAAACCCGGGCAAGCACCACTGAATTTTCATGTGCTTAATTTATGATTATAATACATCTCGTGCTTTACGGTTAAGGAAAACATAGCTTGAAAACCTGCATGTGTCTTAACTTCACTGAAATTCTGCCACATGTGTGTTCCACCAAACCGCATTGGAGCAGCGTGGTGGAATAAGCTCAAACCGTCTCCTCATAAGGGATTGGAGGCCTTAACCCAGCAGTGGGACATTCACAGGCTATTACCATATTAATTACTATATTTTTTTAAATTAGATATTCAAACCATTAAATCTTCTTTCGTTGTATATTCAACGATGTAGCATTTTGATGTTTGTTTCATAATCCCATTCGAGCGTCTAGACGACTAAGTCAATATTTCTTAAATTTCATCAGAGTTGTTTTTTCATTATTTCATAAAAAAAATAGTCAAATTTACAAAGAATCAGACGTCTACTGGTGGTAGAGCTTTGTGCAAGCTCGTCTGGGTAGGTACCACTCACTCATCAGATATTTTACCGCAAAACAGAAGTACTTTATATTGTTATGTTCCGGTTTGAAGGGTGAGTGAGCGAGTGTAATTACAGGCACAAGGGACATAACATCTTAGTTCCCAAGGTTGGTGGCGCATTGGCGATGTAAGCGATGGGTAACATTTCTTGCAGAGCCAATGTCTAAGAGCGTTTGGTGACCACTTACCATCAGGTGGCCCATATGCTCGTCCGCCTTCCTATTCTATAAAAAAAAGAGCGATAACGCTGCTGCTACAATCTCGTAGAGGTGATTATAATTAAATTATATTATCACACATGCATATTTGCCCGTCCTGAAGCCGTTCTAAAGAATTATTTGGCTGGTAGCTTCCTACTAAGTGCTGATAGCATTGGTGGATTCTTAGTCAGCTTATATGACAAGTAAGAGAAGATGGATTGATTAAAAATGGAGTACATAAGGCTGATGAGTTGAGTTGATTAAAATTATATGTATATATATATGAACGCCGTAATAGTTTAGTCGATAATATACTTGGATTTCAACCAAAGTTCACTGATTCAAAACCAGGCAAGTACCACTGAATTTGTCAATTTAAATGAGATTGACATATCTTAATCTCGAGAGAAAATGTCATAAGGAAACCTGAATCATAAAATGTGGAATTCAATTCTGCCACATGTGTATCCACCAACACGACATTAGCTTCTCGGGATACCTATAAATACTCTTTAAGAGAGGAAAAGGTCCAGAAGAGACAATATAATTCAGTAAATTAAATAAAAGTTATTATTTTTTAATTATAATGCATACCATCATGGAACAATCTTTTCTCTTTATCTAGTACAAAGAGAATAAAAACGATGCTTATCATGAGAATTACAAAATAAAGTTTATTCCCATAAATGTAACAGCTATGCACGGTAGCGCAACAAATAAGCTTACGGTCCAAGCCGGGATATCGTTTGTCATACAATTAGGTACCAGCGCGCTCCCAACCTTGTTAGTGGCCGTGAAGATACATATTTACTGGAAATGGCTTTATATTTATCTATTAAATTAATAAATATATAATATACCACATAATATTATCAATTCGCTGAAATTGTAATGTCTATGAACTTTAGTAGATAAGTTCTTTATTATGTCATTTCATTATTCTCACTCTGACTGACTGCCTCATTGGTTTAGTGGTTATGTATAAGGGCTCCGTGAGCCCAATGGTCCTGGGTTCAAATCCTGAGTTTGGAAGAAAAACTATTTTACTGGCCCGACCTAGAATTGTCTCTCGTAAATTTTCAATAGCAACTCGGAATCTGGAAATTGGAAGTATGTACCATGTTTTCACGTCTCAGAAAGGACGTACACGCCCGTCAAGCTTTTGATCCTGCACCTGAACTCTTTCCGGTAGTGTCAGATTGCCGTCCCATCGGATTATGAGATTTAAGGAATAGAGAGGCCAACCTTAATCTATTTCTCTATCATTCATTATATGCTGGGACGGTGATCCAATCCCATTGGCCCGTTATGCAGCCATGTAAGTTAGCCACTAATTTAATGATGCAGCTTTGCAATTCAGCGCTATTTTTAACCCCTGCTGCAAAAATAGGTAAAGTAAAAGTTTAACGTGGGATCGTATAATCGTGGATAGTATAGTAGCTCCTGAACGGAGTAACCGATTATGATTTGGAATTTTTGTTTGAAAAGTGTCTTGATCGAGAATGTCTTAGCTATGGTAACATCTGTGTTTAAGCAGTTTGAAGATTATCAGCTCTTTTCTAGTTGTTAAAGGGATGTGAGCAACTCCCTTGAATTTATTACTGGTATGATTGAGAATACAATAGCCTGATGCTACAGGATAATCTTGAATCAGCAGGATACATAAGCCCATTACCTTGAACAAGATATCTTTGCTAGTCCTCACGACTACCAAAGGTATTTTGTTCAAGATAATGGGAATGGTCTCAATAGTTTGGTTATATAAAATGTATTATTATAAACATTTGGGATTTTTTAGAGTAATGAAGCCAAAAATAAATAGAACTCATAGCATAAATACATCACACATAAATTATTAATAATATAAAAATTACAAATATATATGTATATAAATTACGTACTGATTTCCTACAGGAAAACCCTTAAAGAGTTTTAATTTTCTTTCTTAACATTTACGTATACGGATTGCCTTTTGCAGACTATATCTCATCTTTGTATTATTATTGAAGAATATAATTTAAAGTAAATAATTTCGATTGTATCTGGCATTATATTTGTATTTGTTATTAATGAATAAAAATATAAATAACTTAATCATAGATAGATAGTATATTTTTTGAGCACCAACTTAGCTAACAAAAAAATAAAACGATAAACGAAATAATAATTAACTTTTTTTTCAACATTTAATACATTATATTTATTTATAAATTTGATTACCTATTTAAGTTCGAGTTTCAACAATTCAAAAAACAAGTGCCAAAAAAGCTATTTTAAAAACTAAGATATTAGGCAAACAATTATAAAATGAAATGGAATGGAATTTATAAAATGTACATCATTTATTTTGAGATGATTTTTTTTTATAAGCTATAATAAAATATAACAACGTTTTTATTTTAAACGCATTTTTATTCACTTAATTTTTATTCCAGGAGGTTGGCCGGGGAGTTTCAAAAGAATGTTGCTAAATCTGTAATCTAAGTTAAAATTTTTAATCTAAAAAAAGAAACAATAGGTTTGATGGTTATTATTTAAAGAGGGTAAATAATTCATTTCTTAAACAAGGAAACTGTACGTGTACGAATTCTCAATTTTGAAGACATTCATTTAGGGTAAAATATTGTTTTATATATAGTGATATAGCTTCTTACTTATTCTTTATGTACAATGTGCATACTAAATATATATGTTTTTAACGTATATAATATGTAAAATATACAAAAACAAACGTGAAGTGAAACTTTTAAAAGAAATAAACCGCAAAGTCACATCCATACGCAAACTTTCTACGAAAGTGGTCTCATAAAACTTCTCAGTTTAGTTCCCGCACTAAAAACCAACTTGTGAAATATTTTTACAGAGTGAAAATTAAGTTTAAAAATGCTTGTTTAAAAGCGAAATTTTACGTCACAGCAATTTGACGCTTGCATAATTATCGCAGGAGTAACTGCGCTTTGTGGTGCCGAAAATCAAACGAGAAATAATTTTAAAATTCCATTTGTAAGCGCGAGTTACATGAAATATGGATATTTACAAGCCATTTAGTGCTTTAATTTTGTTTGCAAGAGAATTTAATAAATTCAGCATTATTTTGTTTTAAGTATAATATCTTAAAGAAAGAGCCTGTATTCAGTCGATAGAGCACGTGAATAAAACATATCGGTTGAAATTAAGACATATCTTAATTTCAACCTCATATCTACCAAAGTGCCACAGGCCAAGCTGCCGCCACCAGCGGTATGCAAACGTCGCGTTTGGCACTACAAGTCGGCAGATTGGGACGGTATGCGCGATTACTATGCGTCAGTCCCTTGGAAGGAACGTTGCTTCAGTGGGAATGACCCGACAGCTAGTGCCGCTGCTGTTGCTGGCGAGATCATGTTGGGAATGAAATACTACATTCCTAGCTCAGATCTCGACAGTAGGGGTGCGCGTAACCGTTGGTTCACTCGCGAATGTGCCGACGCTGTATCATCTAAGCAGGCGGCATATCGCGAATGGATCAATGGCTGCATTAGCGGGGCATCTAACATTGACTCACTGAAAGCAATCTACAATAAAAACTCCAAGTCCTGTAGGAAGGCTTACACGAGAGCGGACGCACAGCGCATTGTACAGATTGGTCATGACCTTATTTCTCATCCTCGGGGCTCCCGTAGCTTCTGGCGTCTGACCAAGTCTGTGCAAAACAATTTCTGCCAACCTTCGCTGCCACCGCTTAGAAGTCCGGACGGATCGCTAGCTCACAGTCCGCAAGAGAAAGCTGATCTCCTGGCTAAACTCTTTGCCGACAACTCCGTCATCGATGATTGTAGTGCTCTGCCACCAGTAATACCTTCTTGTGGCCACACGATGCCTGACATCAAAATCAGGCAGCGTGATGTGCGAGCGGAGCTGCAATCACTTGATGTACGGAAAGCTAGCGGTCCCGATGGAATACCAGCCATAGTGCTGAAGAAGTGCGCGGCGGAGCTGTCTCCCGTGTTAACGCACCTGTTCCAACTTTCTCTTTCTTCGGGATGTGTGCCGGAGGCTTGGAGAAGAGCTAATGTGCAAGCGGTTCCCAAAAAAGGGGATCGGTCTGACCCGGCAAATTATCGGCCAATAGCTATCACCTCAGTACTTTGTAAGGTGATTGAACGGATTCTTAACAACCAACTGATCCATTACCTAGAAGATCACTATTTAATTAATGATCGTCAGTACAGATTTCGACCAAAACGGTCAACAGGTGATCTTCTAGCGTACGTAACACACCTCTGGGGTGAAGCTATCGACAAGCATGGGGAATCGTTGGCTGTCAGCCTCGATATCTCCAAGGCTTTCGACAGGGTCTGGCACAGAAGTCTTCTCTCCAAGCTGCCGGCATATGGTCTACCTGCTCAGCTTTGCACCTGGATTGCCAGCTTCCTACACAAGCGCAGCCTTCATGTTTTAGTTGATGGTTGCGCTTCACAATTCCATGTAGTGAATGCTGGGGTCCCCCAGGGATCTGTGCTATTTCCCACTCTGTTTCTTTTGCATATCAATGATATGCTCTCTCTCGGGAACATTCATTGCTATGCAGATGATAGTACAGTGCATGGTGGATACCACGGACGCGCAGTGGCTGGGCGAGCGGAAATTCAGGAGGGGCGGGAGGATCTTGTCATTGAACTCAATAGGACGTTAGAGCTTATCGCCAAATGGGGCTCAGATAATCTTGTTGAGTTTAATGCCAAGAAAACACAGGTATGCGCTCTCACAGCAAAAAAAGACACCATTTTCCCCTCTTCCCTCCCTCTGTCGCACTCCGCTGGTGATACAAAGCAAAATCGCCATGCTGGGGATGGACGTTCGCTGCGACCTTAGTCCAAGGGATTACATCGAGGCTGTGTTAAAAACAGCTTCACGGAAACTCGGAGTTCTGAACAAGGTGCGGCGTTTTTTCACGCCACAACAACTGTGCCTGCTGTACAAAACACAGGTACGGTCTTGCGTTGAATATTGCTCGCACCTTTGGGATGGCTCCGCTAAGTACCTTCTTGAGGCCGTGGACCGGTTGCAGCGACGTGCAGTTCGCATTATTGACGACGTAAAGGTCACTAACACCCTCGAACCTTTACAATTGCGTCGAGAGATAGCTGCGCTGAGCGCTTTCTATCGACTGTATCACGGCGAGTGTTCCGAGGAATTATTTTCCCTAATTCCTGCTTCCCCCTTCCTTCACAAGTCCACGCGTGCTGGCTCTCGATGTCACCGACTAACTGTGGCATCAATTCCATCGCGCACAAAGAAATTTGGCAACTCCTTTCTTTGTCGCACTTCTAAGAAATGGAATTCCTTACCAGCTCACGTATTCCCCTCCTCTTACGACCCGGGTTCCTTCAAACGAGGCGTGAAGAGGCATCTTGCGGGCCGGCAAGGTGAGGGCGGCTAGTGCAGAACCTTCTTCCCGACTGTACTGGCCGTCCTCTCGTTTGGACTCTACTACCACTTAACATCAGGTGGAGTAGAGTCATTTGCCCTCCCGGCAAATATAAAAAAAAAAAAACATAATAAACCTTTTTTATACGTGGAAAAATATTATGACATATGTAAGTACAAAAATCCATTAAATGAGCTCCGATTCTATTTCCACGACAGGAAATGGGCCCCAGTATTGCGACGTTTAAGGGATTTTTCCATATTAAATATTCATATCAAAGTTAGAAGACGCAATGTTTGTTGCAAACATGTTTTAAAATAGCTTGCTTAAATCAATGAAATTGTCAATTAATTTTTCGTACACTTGTATTCACAATGATAAGCTTTAGCAGTTACTATGGAACACACGTAGAAAAATATTATTGAACACAAAATCATTTTCATTAACTTTCCTCAACGACATTAATAAAGATCACAGTGCTAAAAGGTTTTTTTTTTACATTATAAATTTAAGCCTTAATCTTATGATAGAATAGAATTGAAAATCTCCGAAATTTGTGGTATTTACTCCCATTTCATCTTTTTCTGACATATTTATGTTTCCACGCCCGCTCTATAACTCTTTAATGCTATTTGCTTTTTGTCGTAAACACACTATGAATAAAGTCTTTTCTATTCGTTTCGTTTTGTTTTTAGAATTGAAATTCACTGGTTCTTGAATTTATTACCATTAGACTATATTTGCGGTCATTATTATTGCTTTAAGTGTCACATGATTATTAAAGTATGATTGGTTGGTGTAGTAGCCACATCTCAAGAGAGATAAGCCAATTGCGCAGGCAAACACAGGTGCACCCAGAACCTCCGGGTCTGCGGCTTTACATCTACCCAATAGATCAACGAGGCAGTCAACGAACGCATAATAAGCTCGTATAATTATATTCTAGCGCCAAACAGCAATACATAGTATATATATCATACATATCATCTTAGTTCCAAAGATTGGTGGCGCATTGGCAATTGGTATGGTTAATATTTCTTACAGCTCCAATGGAGGTCATCACTTACCATCAGTTGGCCAATTTGCCAGTAGCCTACCTATTATTTGTAATTTGGTCTTATAATAATATGTTTGTTTTATGTGGGTTTCTGAGAAATAGGAGTTTGTTATTCCAGTTATTCTAGAAATAGCAGTTGGTTGTGAAGCGCTTTATTTATATATATTGAAATGAGAAAAAAACTCGCCTTAAACTTTAACCTAACTTTAATTTAATATACATATCACCATTAAAAATAATAATTCATTTGAAAAGGTATCACCCGTGTAGGATATTGACAAAAATACGAACAATTTTTTTCTTGCCTTTCATCAATTCTGATTATAAAGAAAAAAACATCAATATTTAATTTCAATTTTTTTTTTTTGTGATTGCACTTTGATTAAAATTATACGTAGTCGTCATGAGGGAAAAATTGACTAGATTTGATCAGAATATTTACTAAGGGAAGGCTTTAATGGTTAACAATACTGAACGAACAAAATTAATATTATGAAGAAGATAAAAGATTATCCAATTAGACGATAGAAGCCAAAAACGGCTCATACATATTATGTCATGATCAATGATCAAAGAGTATCAAAGCCTCCGGTAAAATGTAATCACAATACCAAAACATACGAGTCCGCGTATATAAGTTGTAATTATTTGTAACGAGTGAGGAAAAATCGTATAGGATTTTTTCAACCTTTAGTAATTTTGTTAAAAAAATCTATAACAATATTATGGGACGTAGCCGATTAAGAGTAAAAATTTAAAAGCACCCCTTTTATAGCTCATTTCTATGCCACTTACAACTTTAATCAATTGCATTAATTACATTTTCTGTCGGGCATGTTGTTTGAGAAATACTTGCATTCGTCAAATAAAACGATGATATATTAAATTCAACTTTAAAACCCAAGAAATAAGGTTGTGACTTCTTTAAATTGATAGCGTATAAAGGACAATTTTATTTTAATCGCTCGTATCGAGCAATCGAACAGCACCACAGACAATGAGGTGTAATTACTTCGTCCTCGCTGTGACATATTTTTTTTTATCTTTCAGTCTTCGTGGCGTGTAAAAATGGTTCAATAAAAGCTTAAAATGTGCTTTGTTGGATTTTATTTTATACATAAATAGTTTTTTGCATCACGATATTTTTTATCTAAAGATTAAAATCAAATTGTATAGAAAGCGTCCTATAAAACTTTCATAGCATACATTTAAAATAAGTTTTGTATAGAAAATTTATTGTTTAATTTGTAAAGCTAATTTTTATATTAAAAGATTAATAATCAGCAAGTCGTGTTGTATACGGAAGAATATTTGATTAAAAAAATGAAGAGATATCGCAACGCAAGTTGCAAAAGCTTGTTAGCTCTTTCATATGCGAATTTCAATCTAATGAAAACGATATATCACGTCCATAATTTGCACATCACAAAACCAATCCCAGTTCATAGCTGGGCAGAACTCCCATGAACGCCTTCGACATTAGTCCATCTGGCTGGTCCGATCTATCGATATAGCTGACCAGCCTACGCAATACTATATTGCTATTACATATTTAATAATAGACCATCTTTAAGCGGAGTCGAAATATAAAGAATCGAGATGGTCCCATAGTGGCAGAAACCTTGAATCTTAACCGATGATTCCGGGTTCAAACCCAGGCAAGTATCAATTAATTTTTGTGTACTTAATTTGTGTTTATGATTCACCGTGCTCAGCAGTAAAGGAAAATATCGTGAGGAAAGCTACATGGATCTAATTTCACTGAAAATCCGCCATTGGTGTATCCACCAAATCCGCATTGGAGCAGCGTCCACCATACTCAAACCTTCAATTGCATTCCTCTTCATCTTATTCATAGATTCCTATGTTTACCAATTCACCTGGTCATTCTCCATTGAGTAGAATGTAACTATCGCATAAATTAATGTAAAAACTTCGTTTAAACAAAAACAAACGTAAATATAAATGTCTTTATATAAATCTACAAAAACCAGATACCCATTAATAATCCAAAATAGTGCATTTCCCTGTGCTGTGTGTGCGGAATCCATGATTTATGTCGACTGCATCATTTGATAGACGGCGCAATTTATTACCGTCTCTGAGGGAACGTCTCTGATCTTCGGAAGCAATTACTTGGAATTTTTTCCTCTTTCAAAAAATATATATTTTTATATAGATTTATTTAATTTCGTAATGTAGACTTAGAATATGAATTGATATATTTTGTAAAGATATAAGAATTATAACCTTGTAGGTTGTATATGAAGAATTATAGTTTGATTTTAAAAAATAATATCTATGTATAAAATTATATCTACCTATACATAAAATAATGCCTGACTGTTGGCGGTACAATACTTGAAGAGTGGGTGGTATATAATCGGACGGGCTTGCACAAAGCCCTACCACCACGTAAATAAGCATGCAAGCTTGACGAAATCGGTCACGACGACATAATTATCATCATCTTCAACTTATCTTGAACTAGTTCAGGACTATATGAACAGAAAAGGATTATTAAATATCATAGAAAAAACTCATAAATACTCTCAAATATTTTTAGAACGACTAAACTGTAGATAGTTTAGCTCAACAAAAATGTCATCGTCTCAAACGCCAGTTATACTACAAAACGTAGCAAAGAACTTTACATGCTTTTAAAAAAAACTTTTTTTTTTTTCATTTTATTATAAGCCTTATTCACCTGCCAGCGATTTATTTTTAAAAGTCTTTTGACTACTCTAGAGTCAAATGAAAAGGTGACTTAAACTACTAAGGTTTCGATACTCACTACTATTTCACTTATTTTATTATACCATTGATATCAGTTCGAAATAGTACAAATGCTACGATTTTATATATATATATATATATAATAAGTGTTGTATATTTATATAAAATCGTAGCATTTGTACTATTTAGAACTGATTTCATGGGTTTTATTTTTATTGTATTAGGTAGGCAAATTGGCCAATGATCCACCTTATTGGAAGAGTAGTTATCACTACCCAGAATGATTAAACATCCATTAACAATCTCGGGAATCTAAAATTATATGAGTGGAGACCGCGGATCGGCAAACGCAGCGTAGGGCGCCCTCCAGCCAGGTAAACCGATGACGTTAAGAAAGTGGCGGGCAACAACTGGATGCGGAAGGCGGGGGATGAGGAGCTTTGACGCACCTTGGGAGAGTTATGTTCAGCAGTGGACAATGATTGGCTGTTGATTGAGCCTGTGGTGACATTGACTTGTACTTCAGACCGGAATATAGAATACTAAATATTGCTACTTGGCAGTAGAATATATAATGATGGATGGGTGATACCTACTTTGGTAGGGCACAAAGTTCAATAAGCTACCTAACCTACAATTTATTTCTGTATTATTTTAATAATCTTTTACAACTTTGATAGAATTGCGATACCCTATACTGGTTACTCACTTAAACTTCAACTCGTAAATTATCAGTATTACATTTATATGTCTTGTTTATATATGAACAGATCAATATATAAGATTACATGTACTTCTTAAGTAATAACAGATAGTTTCAGTATTAACAAAAAACTGGTTCATAAGCGATACTTTTATAACTATTGATGAATGGCTTACTATTTATTAGTCACTAGCTTTTTTTATATATTTTTTTCCTATTCCTATTCGCGGAGCTGCTACGAAAATAACAGCTTTTAATAAAAATGTATTTTTGAACATTTGGACCACACAGTACTATTGATTATTAAATGACCATGTATATTCAATTGAAATTCATCTTCGGGTTGGATATAATATTTAAAAAAAATGTCTTTTATAATTCATCATGGAGCCGAGATGGCCCAGTGGTAAGAACGCGTGAATCTTAACCAATTATCGTGGGTTTAAACTCGGGCAAGCACCACTGAATTTTTATGTGCTTAATTTGTGATAATAATTCATCTCGTACTTTACGGTGAAGGAAAACATTGTGTCGAAACCTGCATGTGTCTAATTTCACTGAAATTCTGCCACTTGTATATTCCACCAATATGGTGGAATAAGCTCCTAACCTTCTTCTCAAGAAGGGAGAGGAGGCCTTTAGCCCAGCAGTGGGACATTCACAGGCTGTTACGGTGTACGGTCTTTTATAATTTACTTAGATAATCATTTCATTAAAAACAAGATTTTTATATATTGTAAACTTCTTTGTAGATAGTAAATTGGGAATTGACATTTAATTTAAAAAATAAGGGTTTTGTCAAATTTTACTTAGTGCTTCACATCTCAATTTACATACAACTCATATCAAAATTGATAAAATCATAGACATAGGTCACACGAGGAACGTACGTATTATATTATAAAATAATTTCTCTATCGAAAACAAAGTGAGTTTTGAATCAATAGTAGGATATCTCGTCTTTCATCAGAATACGTAATAATGAATTTTTTTATTACTTGTTTTACGTTACTTGTGTGGTCACATTTTTCTTGTTTACTTTGTAACTTTTATTTGTTTAAACATCGTGTAATCTTGTAAAGGCATTTTATAATTTAATTCTTCTTTCCATTTGTATTTCTTCTTTTATCTTTTAAAACATTAAGCTTTAAAGTGCACGGCTTATCCTCTGATGTGAATATTTTTCTATATTTATTGTAACTTTTTTTTTGATGTGACGGGCTTTTTTCAGGCGATGAAAATAATATTTAACTTCTATTTCCTATTTATATTTATACTTGGTTGTAGGGATTTTTTCAAGCCCACCTAGGTGACACCCACTCACCATTTATTCTAACACAAAGCATCAATATAGTTGTGTTCAAATATTAAGAGTGAGTAAAAAAGTGTAAATACAGGCACAAGGTACATAATATATTAGCTCCCAAGGTTGGATTGTAAATACGGTTAATATGTTTTACGGCGCCAGTGTCTATGTGCAGTGGTGCCTGCTTACCATTAGGGAGCCCATCTGCCATATTATATAAAAACTTGTTCTTCTACCCAATTTCAACCACCGTGGATAGAAATGCAGTCTATATTCTATCAGCCCCTTAACCCAATAAGACAGCAATCTGACGAACCCGGAAAGATTTCAGGCGCGGAACCAACGACTTTACGTGCTTACCAGAGAACGGCAGTATAAGCATTACCTTTCCAGACTCCAGGCTGCTACTAGCAATTTATCGAGCGAAAAATCTATGACTTAATTGATGAGCCAACCAGGTATTTGAAAAACCTTGCGTTATGGGGACATATGTAAGCCACCTTAACACATATAGGTTTTTTTAAAACGTGGAACCTCAATTCGACTCTTACTTTAATCCATTTGCAAAGAAAAACACTTCAATATTTATATTTGTCTAAAGTAACTGTTCCAGTCCCCACTCACTTTACTTAATAAGACTGATATAGATCGTCAGAGTGAGTTGACTCAAGCCACAAACTCACTGCAGGCAAGTTGCAGCTCAGAGTTAATTGTTTTCATCAACAACTTTAAGTTTTTACCGCAAGCGCCGGCAAATTGCCTGCGAAACAATGAAAGTAAAAACTGTAAATTAGATTTGTATTGAAATTTATTTTGTTTGTTTCAAATTGCTTTAACGTTTATTTGATTATAATTTGTTGATTTCGTTTCATTTTATTTTGTGTATTACTTGATAAAGTTAAATAAATATATATGTATTTACATTAAATAGCATACTTTTCGGAAGAAAAATCAATAATGTGTCACATACAGTTCGTTATAATGAAAAATAATATAAATCGGACAATCGTTATTATCACGGTTACTCATTGTGGGCAATAGCAGGGATCCGGGTGACCAACAAACAGTCTACTTCACCCAACAGAAATGTAATATTCCCACTTTTTATACAATACACAGTACAGTTCATAGGCTCGTATTCCTTTTAATGCGATCAGAACGATAAGTGCAAATACAGAATGCAACCGCATTTTATTTCATTCTTTTCAAATTTAGGCCCGTCGTCACTATGACATTTGTTCGTTGATTGAGGCCAGTTCTCATATATACGGTATGTATGTACATACATATAACTAACAAATGAGATACTTGACGGTGCATTTGATTACGAGAGTAATCACGAATGGTTACCTAGCAACTGTTATCGGCCACTCTCGTCTAACGCAAAACCGAGCGCTAGTGCGAAAAATGTGACGGGACCGCCATTACGACAAGAAGCGAACGTCAAGAATAGCGTGCTACGTGTTTGATGGAGCGTTATCCAATTTATTGTTGATGTACTAGAAATATTCACCTCACCTGAATATCCACGCCTACTGGAGATCATGTATGGGGTCGATAAATTAAGAAGATACGAAGTGCGAAAAATGTGACAGGACCGCTATTACGACAAGAAGCGACCGGCGGATGTCAAGAATAGCGTGCTACGTGTTTGATGGAGTGTTATCCAATTTATTGTTGATGTACTAGAAGTATTCACCTCACCTGAATATCCACGCCTACTGGAGATCAAGCATGAGTCGATAAATTAAGAAGATACCATCGTCGTCCCTTTATACTAATAAGTGAGAGTTCATTTCTGAGAATTACATTTCGTTGGAATGAGAGATTCGTTATAATGTCAATCGCTTATTGTGTTTTGAAAGCCGAAGAAGAGCCGAGATGGCCCAGTGGTAAGAACGCGTGAATCTTAACCGATGATCGTGGGTTCCCGTACAAGCACCACTGCATTTTCATGTGCTTAATTTGTGATTATAATTCATCTCGTGCTTTACGGTGAAGGAAAACACCGTTAGGAAACCTGCATGTGTCTAATTTCACTGAAATTCTGCTACATGTGTATTCCACATTGGAGCAGCATTGTGGAATAAGCTCCAAACCTTCTCTTCAAAAAGGGAGAGGAGGCCTTTAGTCCAGTAGTGGGACATTTACAGGCTGTTACGGTAACGGTACGATTTTGAAAGTGGTTATAAAATATTCTTTACTACTAGAGACTTCCTAACAATTTATATGGGATCATATAAAATACAGGAACTGTTTTTTATTTGCAGATTATAGAGACAGATAGATATTTAGTTTTTTGTTTGATACAGGCTCACCAACATAACACAGGTCACCATACTATTAATTTAAATAACAATACCAAATATTTTCAATTCAACACATTACTTATTATAGTATCTTACTTATAAACGTTTTTAGCGGGTGGCTATTTAAATATTGATTTTCTCTTTCTTTCATCAATGATTTAACATTCGAGGGAAAAAGATAAATCATTGTGTGACTAATCAGTCCCTATATGATCTAACTGGAGATATTCATATCTTAAACATTCTGATTGTAAAACTATAATGATATTTGATTGTTATTTATGTGAAATTTTATTGGCGCGCTTTGGGGGGTGAGAACGGCTCGAATGCCGTGATATCAAACGGCATGACGCTCTCTTAATGCGGCCTCCCCCCCCCCCCTTGCGTGAGGGTGACGCGTATGTACTATTACAATAAATTCATGTTTTTTATTTATTAACTATATTAATTATTTATTGGTTTACGTATTAATCTCAATAATATTTAGATGTTTCACGTTTCAAGTATATATTGATAAGGGATTGTTAGTATTATGTATGTATCTACATTTTTATTGTACATATAATAGCGGTGACCGCGGTTTCATCCGCGTATAACTTAAATCACTGAGAGCAGGCTTATAATATTACAGTATATACAACATTTGCCGAGATGGCCCAGTGGTAAGAACGCGTGAATCTTAACCGATGATCGTGGTTTCAAACCCGGGCAAGCACCACTGAATTTTCATGTGCTTAATTTGTGAATATAATTCATCTCGTGCTTTACGGTGAAGGAAAATATCGTGAGGAAACCTGCATGTGTCTAATTTCACTGAAATTCTGCCACATGTGAGCCACTCAAAAAGAGGAGAGGAGGCCTATAGCCCAGCAGTGGGACTTTCACAGGATGTTACATTACATACAACTTTTTTAGTTTTATCTTCGCTGGATATTAGTATTAATTCGCGTTTTCCGCACCCGGATCTAGATAGGGCAACATACAATTATCTTTCATATTATAAGTTTTAATATATTTTTACGATTTATTATAAAGTGATTTATGTATTATTCAATAAAATAACTATATAATTTTAAATACTTTATATACGGTTCAGAGTTTAAACTAATTGAACAAGAATTTATTTATAAAATAAATTTTCTAAGCATAGCACTTAAAAATAGTCTTCGTAGTAAAATTCATAAGGACTCTGTCCACTCCGAGTTTGTATTGAGAAAGAAGTATTTTTTCTTATAAATTAATATATATTTTAATATTTTTTCTATATATAATTTTTTTAATAATTTAATTAAATTAATTTAATAATTATGCATTTCGCTTTATTTATTGCAAAACGCGTATCTAATTTGTTAGAAAGAGATAATAAATAATTGTATTATCTTAATTCGAATTAAGAATGATTATAAAATGTATACATAATCTTCAGGATCATTGCAAGTCTACGAATAGAATAGGCTTATATTGAGTTATATGTTTCATTATTTTATCTATAAGAGAAAACTCTAAGAGAATAAACATTATTTGAGACTATATTAAGGTTCATTTCAATATATATTTTAAAGGCAGTTTTTCTTTTCTATACTTATACCAATTTCTTTGCTGTACAACAACTACAGGTATCACAAACACATATAACAATGTTATGGAGATTTTATGATATATGTCACATGACATTCTCATTTTCAAATTTTAGTACACCTATCACTACTCCACATATTTTATTT
Organism: Nymphalis urticae; assembly: GCA_905147175.2. Taxonomy (NCBI): domain Eukaryota; kingdom Metazoa; phylum Arthropoda; class Insecta; order Lepidoptera; family Nymphalidae; genus Nymphalis; species Nymphalis urticae. The sequence continues at coordinate 2,102,741 of LR989999.1, read as the reverse complement.
TCTTATCAATTCATATAATGAATCTGTGAGAAAATAATTTTATTTTTATTAAATGAAAGTTGTTTATCACTTAGATTCAATGCATATACTATTAAAAAAAATGCTTGAATTAGTTACAGAAAAATATGGGACAACCGGCTTATATGAAACATCGAATTCTTATTAAAATTATTTAAAATAAAGCCAATATATAAATATTGAGTTAAAATATATAAGAACAATATTTTTTTCATAAAATAATAGATACATTTTAATTATTATTATAATTTTGCAACGTACAATACTTTAAGTATAAATATATATAGCACACGCCACACGTACAAAGTAGTACATAACGGCGGTGGAGAGTTAGCCTGATGATATAAGAAGGCCGTGAAAGTCATGGTTTTATTTGGCATAAGATTCAGTCTCCTATAACAACATATTGAATTTAATACTAAGTCCAAAAATCAATCAATAAGAAAACCTTTTGTTAAATATCAGCGCCGTAAATACGAGCAACATTAGAGACATAAATTCTCTCTCAGTGGTCGTGTTCCTTTATGACGATAAGGCTTAAGCGGTCCGATTCGCTCGGGAACAAAATAAATTTCCCTGATGGCCCTAAGTACTGCCTCGTACCTCTGTTAAGATACCGAAACCATGCTGAAAGGATTTACTTCGATATTATTATATTGGCTGTTAATAGCTTGGTTATAATATAAGATATTTACATGTTCAATGGCGATGGCGTAGTGGTTAGAACAGGTAGAGCTAGTCCAAAATTACAGGTTCAAATCCAGGCAAATACCAATTTAATTTTTCTCAATTATATATCACGCTAAGCGGTGAAGCAAATCACAATGAAACCTGGATTTGTTGGATTATGTCATACAAGTGTATCCACCAAACCGCGTTGGAGCAGCGTCGTGGAATACCTCCAAACCTTTTCCTCAAAAAGAAGAACCAACAGTAGTCCAACAGTGGGAAATTTACAGGATGTTCCTTAACTTTATTTTTTATATATTTAAATAAAATGAGATAAACGTGCGTAATATGTCATACGGTGTCAACGTTAAAACGTTATCTTTTTAAATATAAGTGGTCAAAATAAACATAATAGACAATAATATGTTAATATTACTATGTTTTTCTTTTTATACGGTTAAAATCTAATCTATGGCAGATACGAGGTTTTTCCGAACGGACACTACACATTTGCACTAAAGATAATGCACAAGTGTGTTCACAAATACAAATGCACGCCCTATACTCTCGTTCCGATAATCTGATAAATATGAATTAAGCCTGTACAGTTTACGTAATTATTATATTAATTAAATAGTACGAGGACACTAGTAAGGTTATTTAATAGAAATGTTATCTGATCTCGAATTTATTTATTAAATACATAATGTGTATAATTGAAGTATGATGTATGTGGGTTCCACGGAGCTCTGTTAGTTATATATACGGAAATTAATGTCATCTACTCCATATTCTTCGCTGAGGTAAAATCCATAATATGAAAAGCTTTACCCGGGTAATATCCGATCTCACCAATCCGGCGTTTGCTGTTATGTTGGGCACGTGCTTCACAAAGGTTCCATCTACGATGAGAAGGGTTAGATTTATAACTTTTTCAAAGTAAGATTTGTGATATATTCGATTTGCGACTTTGCCTTTGCGAAAATGTATTTTTACATAGTTGAACGGAAATTCAAATGTTGTTCAATTGAACGCTTTCATTGTTGAGCTAATGTCACTTATACCTCAGTCTATTAATTGAATTGGCCTATGATGTTCTTAATACTTCTTGTATTGAAATTATCTACTTCATTAGTCTAATGACTAGCTGAAATAAGGCCAGGCAAGGTAAGGCCAAGGCCATAATCCAGAGTTCCACAGTTCAAAGCCCGAGCCAAGCTAATACAAAACATTGTTTTTTTTCCTTTAAGAATGTCTAATAGTACTTACTTTACTTGGTGATAGGGCTTTGTACAAGCTCATCTGGGTAGGTACCACCCATTCATCAGATCTACCGCAAAAAACACCGCTTGGCAAACTAACACAAGGGACATAACATTTTAGTTCTCAAAATTGGTGACGCATGGCGATGTAAGCAATAGTTAATATTTCTTATAATACCGATGTCTATAGGCAGTGGTCACCACGTACCATGAGGTGGTCGATTTACTCGCCTACCTATTCTTAAAATAGTATTGTTATACTTCTGTGCCTTGATATCGTTGGCCCTTAATCTGATTTAATAATGAGAGCAAGGGAATACAGAGTGCACCCGTGTTCGCCGTACATATTTGTGCACAATAATATTAAGTTCTGCGCAGTTGTATAGTCTCAAGAGAGCCTTAAGAAAAACCTAATAAAATAATTTATTAAAATCAGTATTCTGAAATAATATTATATTTGTAGAAAATTACCTTCTCATAATACGACCTGTTGTTTACGACGAGTTCTTATTTAGAACATTCCAAATTATAGCGCGATTCAATACACACGTGTCGCCATCTATTGACGGAAATATAAAACAGACCATCATAACCAGATAAAATTTATATATGCTAATAATATTATAATTTTTTGATAATTCGTCTTATGAAAAAAACATTAATCGGACATTTAAACCGAGATAATGTATAATAATTTATTGTTTTTTTTTTCTAACTATACGCAGATAGAAATTCGTAATATAAATTCATAACAGATAGACAATTATTTGCATATAAATAGGGATTAGTACCATAATATCGTCAGTAATATGTTACTGAGGCTGACGTTTTTATCTCCTTTACGCAGATAAGTTGATTTATGACCTAAAATTGGATTGCGAATTCGTAATTTGAGTGCCATTTGCAAGGTTACGTTTTAGACGTGTTCAAAAAAATCATAAAGGAATATTTTATTATACAAACCTTGTATATTTGACAGAATATTTATCATACCTCTGCGCTTATCTCGAAATAAGATCAAACGAATAATGATGATGTTTATAAAATCGTAGAAATATTTGATTATTAAGATTCAAGGGCTTGAAATATCGAGGCTTATTCCTTTTTGATTATTCGAAATTCCATTTAGTTACCTTAACAGCCTGTGAATGTCCCACTGCTGGGCTAAAGGCCTCCTCTCCCTTTTTGAGGAGAAGTTTTTGGAGCTTATTCCCCCACGCTGCTCCAGTGCGGATTGGTGGAATACACATGTGGCAGAATTTCAGTGAAATTAGACACATGCAGGTTTCCTCACGATGTTTTCCTTCACCGTAAAGCACGAGATGAATTATTATCCCAAATTAAGCACATGAAAATTCAGTGGTGCTTGCCCGGGTTTGAACCCACGATCATCGGTTAAGATTCCCGTGTTCTTACCACTGGGCCATCTCGGCTTCGGTTTTTTCATTTAGTTAGTTAGCTTAAATTATTATTTCCTGTATAAATAGCAAAGATAAATGCTGTTAATAAATCAAAAAATTTATATTATATTATAATAGTTTTTAAGTGAAAATAATCAAAATATTAATGCAGATATTGATAGTTGAATTAAATCGTACGGAAAAATCCGTTATTTATTCTCATCCAGTCGACCGTGGACACGGTAACCGCGTAATAAATTACAAAATTCAACTAAAATCGTACACAATAGCGTTTGCACAAATTAATTATAGCGCAAAACATCACGCGCAAAAGTCACGCACGCTGCAACAATCCGGAGCGAACAGGTAAAAAAAACGTACTCCGAAGTCGTAAAGCTTTGTACCAAGTTCATCGTGCTAGCTGATTCAATATCCATGTTAATCCACGACACATGTTCCTTTGTAGCTACGCTTGTCCAAGTTGTATTTTTTTATTTCCTGGCCTTGTTTGCTCAAAATTCAATAAGCTTACGAATGAGATCAGGTTATGTTTTGCTAAGGCTCGCCTTTGTTGTAGAGGCGTCTGAACTATATCGAATATGCGAAGATAAGGAAAATCCAGTTTTAATCAAACTACTATGGAAATAGGGGACGAATTATGCCGTCTTTGAACACAGAGTATTAGCTCGAATAATTATATTTTTATTTGTATATCTTGTCTTTTATGAATATCGTTTGAAATAGCAACCGAAATTATTAAATCATAAAGCGATTTACGTTTTTGGTAAAAACAATAAATTTTTCTTTAACTTTTCACATAAAAGAAATTTCATCCAACTTTTTTTGTTTTTCGGAATCATTTCTGATGAAACTTTCAAATTATTTCTTGATCGTACCATAAACATCTATACATAAATAGAGAAAAAGAAGACAGTTCCGTTCAGTTTTTTTTAGTAAAAAAAAGTTTTGAACAATACAAACTCATGTGTGTTTTTCAAATTTTCAACAATGATTATCAAATTTCGTCCACTGTGCAGTGTTTTATTAAATTTTAACAAACATTTGTAATAGTTGTATTATTATTTTGTTAATCCCTGTTATTTGAATAAAAAAGTAAGAAAATTGGAAACCCTTTTTAAAAATAATTATTTTGTATCTAAAATAAGAAAAACAACTTTACCAATAATTTGAATCGAAAACACAAAAATCAAACTAGATTTCAATCAGTATGATATTATCTCATTTAAGACGACCAAACACCACTTTTAACATTTCAATTAGCGGAATGGACATTCCGAGTACAGTCAGGAGGAATAGTGGGTGAGATTAGAAAAATTTACGTGATCTTAGCTTAGATAAAACAAACGTTTGGAACGGTAAAGAACTTGGACCACTTATCTTGAAAGCTGACAAGGGTGTTGGATTTATTTGCCGGCTAGCTTCGTGCAATTCAATTTTTGTAACTGAGTGTACTTATCTTTGATTTTGGCGTCTCGAGTGTACAATTTATGTATTTTGAAACTGTGTTTTAAATTTAAATTAAGTTTCGAATACGTATGTTGTATTACACGATTCGGATCTTCAAAATAATTGGATTTTGTGATAGTGGTTTTCTATTCACTGTCTGTTTAATTCAGGATTGATATCGAAACTAAGACATTTGCTTGTCATGTCACCCAGGATGAGTTCCGTAGTGAATATTAGACAATGTGAAGTTTACTAGTAAGGCACAATATATTCTCAGCAAAGTTATTTATAAAGTGTTTTTTTTTTCAGCTTATCGCCGTCCACTGCTGGACGAAAGAATCCCGTATAGAACGCCAACCATTCCGAACTTGGGCTGCCCGCATCCATCCCATACCTTCCTTTTTCAAATCGTCGGTCCACCTTGCCGCATAAAGTTATTAGTAATTTTAATGTAATTTTTATGACAAAATTCTATAGACAATGTATAATAAAATTAAGTAAATAATTTCTTGTTGGATGTTGTGGAATGTATTGCATTATTGAAAAGGCATTGAAAATTCCAACCAAACGCTAAGAGACTGGATAGGTTGCGGTTATAATAATTAAATTAGTGCCACAGAGTAACTACGATCATTACAATTTAATATTAAAATATGGGTATCACGCCTGGTTAATTTTTATGAGCACTAACGTGTAGTTTCAGTGGGTTATAATGGTTTTTTATTGTATTAGTAAATCATTAAATTTAGTCAACGTATGTTAGATATTATATTGGAAATTGGACAATTCTGAACACATACACTATACAATACAGTAATAGTAGACTCAAGTTATATTTCTGAAACGCTGATCAATGTCAAATTAGTCTAAACTTTACTTTAATTTACTTTATACTTTATTGTACAAAGAGGAAAAAAATACAAAACATGGATACAGCCTAAATAAAAGTAGCATACAATTTTGGCGACCTTATCGCTACATAGCGATCTCTTCCTGGCAACCAACGGAGTAAGTGACAACTCATAGGATATGAGGTAGGTAATTTAATTGGTCGATGTAAGTCGATGACGTAAAAGACGACCAATGGGCGTTGAGTATTTAGGAAAATTAATAAATCTAACTTTGACGTTCGTTCAGAAAGTAAAGGTAATGTATGTATTTTTGCATATGTGTAAAATAACTCACACTTGTGTATAAACTGTTAAAACGCCATAAATAAATGACCTTGTAAATCACTCTGTATGTAAATTAATCTGTACCGTATTGAAGTAACCTACTACCGGATTGAAGAGTATATAAAATTGTCAGCAAACTGTGTTGAAAAATTGACAGCAACGTATCTCTTTACCTGGGCTCCATTACAAAAATTAATGAATGTACGCAAATTAATATTATATGATACATATTATGTATCTACTCGGTTTTTGGAATTTAAACCTTACTGTAACAGCAATATAAGCAGCAAATTCACGTGACTCATCGTTTGGTTAAAGTCAATAATAACGTTAATTTAATTATTTTATAATAAAACCACTCCAAAGTGTTATTTATACGAAGAGGCCGTAATTCTATTATGTGTAGTTTGGGTTATTTAACAGTTGCGATTATACGCTGTACTTAATATAATAATAATCAATCATTACACATAATGATTGCTATATGTAATTTGTCACATTAGAATTAGATAACTAATACTTGATTCAAAAAATATAATTATGTTAGATCAGGTATCTTGTTATTGATCTGTTTCTTAGTGTATATAGTATAATAGTTTCCGATATTGACTTAACGGGATGAGCGTCAGTTGTTGGTTATAAAAGATGGATGAAAAATTTCATGATGATCGATTGAGTTTAGACTTAACAAACAAATAAATTAAGTCATATTTACATTTATATAATTAGTTAAGATAAGGATATAATTATGTCTATACCATATGGTCTATGCCATTTCATAATAAAATAAATACACACATATTGTAAGCCTATAGCATTATTTAACTTAACATATGTGTAAATCATTACCAAGAATCATTATATGTTGTTTAAAATTCTCCCAGTTATATCTTTAATTACATTTTTTATTAATGTAATAGATACTTCTTGGTTCGAAATCTAACATAGTCTAACATAGTTACATACTATGTTTGTACATATAGTGACAATATGAGTGTGAATGAGATTAATGTAAATCATTTATCATCATATAATTTATTCTTATGTACTTTTTATTACGCTACTAAATGTTTACATAATAATAAAACACTACTTTCATTTTATATAATGGTATAAATTTTTTAATATAATTTATGATTAATGATTTTGATTTCATATTGAAAAGGATAGTGAGATAATAATAACTACAAAAAATCTAACGACTTTATGATAATACGCATATATTCCATTTTGTATATCATAGGTACGAATGTGGTCGGTTAATTCCACTTTACTCATAATGAAAATGTTATTTCACGAATACAGCGAATGAAACAGTTTATATAAAACAATTAATATGTAAAAATCTGCCATTTAAATTTCAAATTATTTTAATTATACATAATCATTCATTTGATTTAAAAATCAGACGAGTTAATGGTACCTAGCCGGAAGGTCTTGTACAAGCCCCTACCACCCAGTACTCTGAATTATACTGGCAATTCATTTGAAACACCCTTACTCTCCACATAATAACGAGTGTATTTCAAGAATAATGTAAAAAAAGAAACTAATTCTGCAAAATCATTTAATGGATGTGAGTTCAAAATTCGCGTCTGAAAACTGTTGCCCGGTTTCAATACACAACGAACATCCGTATCATGTTCATAATAAGAGAAAATTTATTTATAGTTTGCTGAGCTTCGAGAAAGAGGACACGGGAGCGAGCGGGCGCGGATACTGAAGCGTTTTGTCGATTTTGATATGTTGTTGTTTCGCTTTGTCGTACTATTAATAGTTCGTTTTAGAAAATTACCAATCTCATTGATCTGGCTGGTTAAATCTCAGTTCTAATGTTTAATTTACGTGTTTGGTAAATAAAATTTATAAGGATATTCTCCGTAGAAACCGGGTGTTAAGATGTTGGCAGTGCTTACACGTCTTGGACCATCCAAGAACAACGTCTTTCATCTGAACTCTTTCCGGTCTTATCAGATCCGTTATCTCATTTGATTATGGGAGTGAACGAAAACTTTATATATTATTACAGAGAGTTATGAGTAATATATCTAGTACGTCAAGAAAATATAAGGTATTTCAAAATAATTATATACAACTTATTTTATGATATACTATTTAAAAATTTAATATGCTGTGAAATTAGAACTTGCTTATTCTATTTTTAGAACAGAACTAGAAGAATTTTGAAATATGCGAAAGATTACGCTTCATTGTGTAAGTATATGAGTGTGGCTATATCGGTAAAACAACTAGAACGATTCTAATAAGGACTATACTAACGAATTGGAGAAGAATTTAGATTTTTTTATTTATCTTTGTATATAAAATTCCGGTGATCCGTACAAAGTCGGAAACAGTTAGTTCGAATGTAAAAAAAGAATATTTTCTACATATCAGACAAAGACTAAAAATATCCAGTTAATATCCTGATTACTTCTAACTTCGTCTGATGAGAAATGATATCACTACAGGTGCGCTACCCTATAGGACTAACTTCGAAATAGAAAACGACTTATGTTGATACGCTTGTCTTTTAAGTTTGGCTTATTTGACATTGGTTACCTTTTTTACATTCAAGTTTTTTGATGCGTCAATAGTGCTATGATTTACAGGCCACTCAGCGATTTATAATCACCCCACCCCACGCCTAACATAAGCTTTATTCTTAACTAGAGGGGTAAACAGGAATATTAGTAAATACTATTATTACTATCGTACTAAATACTTAAATAAATAGACAAATTAAATTGTATATATTATCCAAAAAATATATTTTAGCATATAATATATTTCAAAAACATATAAAACACTTGTTAATAATTTTTAATGTTACATATAAAGCAAAATCCGCTCTCTTTCGTAATTTGACCAATACCTTATATTTGGGGATAGAGTTTTATTTCAATAAAACGCTTTGAGTGTATAAAGCACCCTATTTTGGGGAAACGGCGAACATTATTTGTATATAATACTTGTTTTACTGGGAAATAAATGGTGTCTACGGTTTCGTGAAATATATAATTAAAAATGACTATAAGATTTTTTTTTAAAAGGAATAGTTAGGTGGACGAGCATATGGGCCACCTGATGGTAGTAGCCACCAATGCCCATAGACATTGACATTGTAAGAAATGTTAACCATCGCTTATATAGTCAATGGGCGACAAATCTCTGGAACTAAGATGCTATGTCCCTTGTGCGTGTAATTACACTGGCTCACTCACCCTTCAAACCGGAACACAACAATATCAAGCACTGCTGTTTTGCGGTAAAATATCTGATGAGTGGGACCTACCCAGACGAGCTTGCACAAAGCCCTAACACCAGTAAAAACATAATATAATAATAAAAAAGTGTAGTTAAGTTTAGTTCTTCTCAAAAGTAGGTACTTTCGTGGTCGGTTGTTAATATTTCACGGATGAATTATGAAGTGAGTTACTATTTGATACCTTCTAGTGTGCGTTGTTATGTACATACAACGTACAAAAAAGCAAATCTGTAAGACACTTAACATTCAATAAGTAACCGTGTTAATTTAAGAAGGCACCCTACTTTTAAATAATAATATTGAAATCAAAGTAAATAACTTTTACTTTTTTAACTGTCTTAAAGAAATATTTGAAACAAAGACCGCCGTTAATATAAGATCAAATTAATCACAAAAACTTCGCTGGCTTTATGAAAATTTTAGCAAAGTCCAATAATAGGAGATATTAATAAAGGACGAGAGTTTTCAATCCACTTATAAACAGAGTGATCCTACTATTTGTTTTAGAAGTAAGCTTCTCGGGTGAATATCTTACGAGGGCGTCATGTGATTTCTTAGAGCAATTCCCGTGAAAATCAATTATGTTTAAGCGAAATTTAATGAAACTTTTTTTCAAATTCTTAGAAACATTTTTTTTCTATTATTTTATTCATTTATCTTCATTCTGCTAACACTCTTACTCAAAAATTGTTATCCTTTTGTATTTATCCAGATATAAAGATAAAAAAAATACTAAAAGTATAAATAAATACTAAAATAAATATTTACAAAACAGTCTGTAAGTGTCCCGCTGGCCTCTTCTCCTTTTGAGGAGCAGTCCAAACTACGTCCCATAAGTTCCAAAGCTTATTCCATGACGCAACTCCAAAATATTTACATATACAGCAGCAGATTTTCATATCAGATTCATATGTTCCTTCACCAGGAAAAGCCATATTCAGAGGTGTTTCTCCGCTTACTTCGATCTTATAATTAAATGTGTTATCAGTAATGGGAAATCTAAATTTTATATAACAATATTAATAATATCAGTATTATAATTATATTTTTTCTCAATTTACTCCGTTGTTTCGTAGTAACGTTCAGACTCCACTGTATTACAAAACAGCGATTCTAAAGTTACAAAAGAAACGCAATAGAACGTTTGATTGGCGTTTATTAATCTGGTTATCCAACTGTTCACCTTTTACTGAATATTTATATTAAAAGTGAATCAAAAGTTTATTCCAGTTGTGTTTAAGTGAGAAGAAATTCGTTTCAATTTCATTTGTAAAAGAATTTAATTTCGATTTGGATTTTTTCATTTATAACATTTACATAAATATACTTTTATAACTTTAAAGTTGCGGCCCTTCGGTTCTCACAAAGTAATATTGTCCTCCTTTTTATTTTTTTCGGATCGGATAGGAATATCTTTTTAATATATTCCACGCACAGATCCTTCCATGTTCGGAGAATCAGCTCCGCAACATATGTAAATACTATTATAAAAGTAAAGCAAATAATTGAATGCTCGATTAGTATTTTTTTTTATTTATTATGCATATACAGAAACTTTAATAATACAATTATCACATATTATACCGGTTGGAAGGGTAAGAGAGCCATTGTAAGAACAGGCACAAAGAGCAAATGGCTTAGTTCCCAGGGTTGGTGGCGCATTGGTGATGTAAGTAATCGTCATTATTTCTTACATCGCCAATGTCTATGGGCGGTGGTGACCACTTACTGTCAGGTGCCCCATTTGCTCGTGTATTTGCCTACAATAACGCGTTTATTTACAAATATCGTAATATTCCTAAAACCAACTGCTTAAATTGCAAAGGGTAAAATGCAGTACGTACAAATTGTAACGCTTAAAGTATAATATTTTGTGACACTTAAATAAAACTTTAGTTGTCGTTAATAATTCTTATGTAAATATACAGAATAATAATAATAATAATACTCATTATTAAGAATCTAGACAGCGCGATTTAGAAACAACAAAAAGTAAATGAGCGCCATCTATTGACATTTACGAGTATCATATTATACTCTTAACAGTTTAAACGTAGCTTAGTAAAATAACAGAAACTAGGTGATGTATTCTGTATTGGCTAAATAAAAACAGTCAACACGTACTGGCGACATCTTCACCGTTCGAAATATGTGCATCTTATTGAATTCGACGTCAACCGACCAAACCACTGCTTTACAAACGTTTGTTGAAGATTTATCCGGAGTCGTCTCGAGAATGCTTTGTGTTTTCGGACTTATTTTTGTAACACTTTTTGAGAATTTGAGTTCTTTTGTCAGCGTATTTGTCAGGGATTGAAAATAATATTTTTTAAAAATATCTCATATATGACATTTATTGATTAGTAACGTTAGCGTTAATTTTTTGATGACTTTAATTATACAACGAATCAAGACTCCGAGGGGCATGAAAACAACTATTGAAATTCGGTTTAAAATTCTGATAAAAAATATACGCTGCAAATAATTTCATTTAAATATTGAATTAATATTTATATTTGAAATTATATGATATTCATTAGCACATATATACATATATTTATTGTAAATTATTATTATATTATATAATTATAAGGATATTTATTTATTGACATAAGAAACACCATCGCCGTATTTACAAAATTAACAACAAAAAATTACGATAATAATAGGCTAGTACAGTATGATACACCATTACAAGCATTTACAACAATACACTTACAAGATTAACAATACGATTATAATGGTAAAATTACACTCAACTTGACATGCATCGTAGTTAGGATTTCGAGTGGCACTATCGAATGTACATTTTCTGAGTATCTTATACTTTGCTCTTTCTACTTTTAGTCCTGTATATCCAGTGGTCTGATCGTGTGTGGAATTTAGAAGTGCTGCGAACAGCTAATGTGGGTGGCATTGAAGCTTACCTTATGCGGCGACAACTTCGTTGGTGTGGTCATGTGTCACGGATGGCGGATGAGCGTGTCGCTAAGCGCATCTTTTATGGCAAACTTGAAGAAGGCAAGCGTAAGCATGGCGGACATGAAAAAGTGGAATAGAAAAACCGTAGTGGATGCAGCAGGCCGCCAACAGGCAAAAATGGAGATCCAGTATTACAGCGAGGATCCAAGAATTTGAAAAATTCGCCTCGCTGAGCTTCATGCCAGACGCGACCAGTTAAAAGCCCGACCGCCCGCGGCAATCAACTACAATTACATTAATGGAGTGCTCACATGCCCGATATGCGAGAGGATCATCAGAAAATCATTGGCTACATAAGCCATATGCGAGCACACGAACGACACCAGGCAAGGAGTTGAAGCGGTCGCCGTGGCCGAAATTGGCCGGGAGATAATTATTATTACTATAATATTTTGCTCAGAAAGGATGTTTTGCCTTTACCAGCTTCAGATTGTTGTTTTGTTTTTCAACTAAATTAGTTGAAAAACAAAACAATGACAAATATAGATTGTTGTTTGTTCTAAATTATCGTATTTATTATTGCAAATATATCAATAGTAATAATAATATTAATGTTAATTATATAGAGTTTATACTATAATGCGTTAAATATAATAAATTATAGCGTTATTAACATAACAATAAAGCAACTAATCTCTGCCCGTTGTCGCCTACTTACAGCAAATTACTGCCTTCGCTTGACTCAAGCCGATTTCAATGATAAATAAATGAAGATGTGTCAGCTCCAAATATTATAAATATATTTCTTTATATCTTATGATAACTTAATTTTGCTTGGAATATATAAATATGAATTATATTATTTACTATATAAATAAAGAAAAAAGTCTTACTCCACACAGTTGAAAATAATCATTTTTACATTTATGAAATTCTGTAAAAAATATTACATATTATAAGGTATAAGAAAATACACGACTCGCAATTCTTAACGAAAGCTTAATATAAAAACATAAATCACTAATAAAATTGTTTATATACGAAACTTAATTATATACGGCTTATACGGTAATAATACACGTGTATTATTTCGTACTTTTATACAATCTAGTCTAGTAATATTTTTATATATTTTTTTTCTTATCATGTGTTTTCAAATGCAACGACTGTCTTGTGGGTTATTGAAGTAACTTAGGATGTCCACTTATGTCCTTAAGTATGACTACCGACATATTTACATGACAGGCCCAACTGAACATTGAACTGAATTTTTGGACATAAATCATTTATTGCTTCGTTAGCACTCATTTAACTCGTTGTTCTTAGCCCATTTGTCTATTGGCAGTGGTGCCACTGATCATCAGGTGTCCCATTTGCCAATGTACATACCTGTTTTCAATAATAACAATAAGTAACAAAGTGTTTCATTAATATTTGATAAATATCGCAAATCACTTGAGTGAAGCAACTCAAGTATAAATAAAATAACTTATCTATAAATAACAAAAATATATAATTTCAATTTTTCATGAAATAATACAAAAATAAAATTTTATAGCTATAATGAAACCAACATTTTCAAAGCCAGAAAATGTCTTATACATACAATGCGGGCTTGCAATTGAATTCCCTCGCCTCGCCATAAAAGTGAGCAAGTCATAAATAAATTTCAGCTTATTACCTTATAATACGGATATACGCCGTATATTGGAAACCAGACAACAATTTTGAGAAGTAAATTATAAACTTTAGCGTAAGCACTTAATTGTGTTCGTTCTGCTACGCGGAGCCAAATTATTTTATCCGTAATTTTATTTATTGTACACACGAATTGCAGTTTTAAATTGATGGAAAAAACTGTACGATACAGTTTTGTTATTTTAAACATTTTTTTATTAAACCTAGTTATTGGTCATAGTTAATTGTTTGCAATGATTGCGGATTTATATCAGGTTATATATTATGAGTGTTTATATTTTTTTTAGCTGATGGAAAGTAACTACCACCACCTATGGATACCTGCAACAAACTGGACTTGTCTAATCGGCCTTTAAGGAATGAAGACAAGCTTGGACAATGTTTTTCTATCCTTAACATTCTTTTTCCGTCACGCTTCTTCAACTGTATTATTAACTAGTGAATTTCTTGCTGGTTCTTAAGTGGCTGTACTAATAATAGATATATTTTTTTAATCTGTAAACATTTAGGTACTCTTTGTTTATTTAAATTAACATCTTAGGTAGTTTTGAAGACAAGAAGTAGGTAATATTCCTTACGTTACCATTGCTCTTGTATGACTGCGATCAATTACTGTCAAGTAGCCGGATTGCTGGCCTGGCTCTCTTATATTTAACCATTTAAATACAACTTTGTTGTTAATGTTTATTAGAAAAAAATTATAAGTGTATATAATAAAAACATAATAATAACATAAATATAATAAAAACATATATAAGTGTACAAGGAAATTTAATATGACATTATAGTGTACAAGTAGATCGATCTCTTAAAAATCTTTATTCCTTTGTGCCTACCTATACATTCATTTGTTATTGTTATAAGTTTTTAAGCCTGTATCTAACACTATGGACATTTATCTGTAAATAAACATTTATTATTATTATTATAGCACGTTAGCATTTATTGTTTATGATATAATGTTCCCTGAACGCTACGCGCTCAAGAGTCACTATCCGAACGCCTCTAATGCACATGAAATCCTAATTTAGATTGTTATTACATATAGTTCATATATATATCGGAGTACTTGTTCTTTTACTTCACACTTACAACAACGAACATCAGGCAAACCTTGTTACGTCTGTATTTGAAATAATCTATGACAGATTATCACGTCCCCTCACAGCAGTCGGATCCATCTAATTAAGTGGTCGCAGTTAATGTCTACGGTATATTGTATTGTTCGTAATATTAGCTATAGATGCACCTACTGTTAGGTGTTTTGATATTATATTAAGATCATAAAACGTAATAAATTATAACTGAAGTGACTTAAGTCATTTCTACAGCGCCAATTTGACTTGTCCTGTGTCTTCTGTCCAGCGGTTGCTCTTTTTCAGGTCCGTGGACGTCCTATTCCTCTTATTCAGTGCTTGTGACTCGTTGTGTCTATTCATGGTCTTTCACGATTTATGGATTCATTTAAAAAAAATCTCGTTATTATAAATATGTTATCAAACATAAGCTTAGAGACTTAACGAACCATAATATTTTAAAATAAAAATTTTCAAAGGTTTTTTAAATATAAGTCAAATTAAAATAAGATTCAATAAAAAGTTATTTTTTCGATTAAAAGCTTTACATTATAGATATTAAGATATTTTTGATTCACTATACCATCAGAAAGGTGTTAGTTTGTCTGCTTGTTGAATTATTGGTATTGGGATCACTGCATCTGACTTTAACAAATTTACATGACAATTGTTTATAAAGCATCAGTTGTTTACTATTTGAGTTTGGCATTCCCAAACACAGGATACCCTGAAGATACTTAACGTACGTCATTGTTTATTTATCTGCATATATATATATATATATATATATATATATATATATATATATATATATATATATATATTATGTTTACACTTCGTCGTATTAATAATGATTATAGCATATAATATTCTGTATATTATATGCTATAATCTCATAAAATCTTCCTATATGAAATATTAATAACATCTTATTAAAAAAAATGCAAAATTTAAGTAGATCCACTTTTAAGATTCTCTTTTTTTTTCAAAACTATATCCAATAAAAATATAAAGCTACCCGTAATTTCAATTATATTTTAAAATACGCATCATAAAACAAATTATACATTCACGATTGAATCAACCGAACATAAATATAAGCTTGGTAACAAATTGCAGCATATTCAATTGATATTATAATTTTGCACAAATAGAATAATTTGCTGGAATATTTTAGCCGCTTAGTTGCAGTTTTCGAACTAAAAGTATTATGTTGAAAATAATATATTGTTTGTGATTTGTGAACAATAGCACTGGCAGCATACACATCGTATCTGTTGAAGTCTTCTTTTATTTTTTATTATTCTTATACGCGAGTAATTGTTAGCTGTCAGTGAAAAGTGTAAGATATCGACGTGAGCTGTTAATTATTTTTATCGTATAATAAGCTAATTTGAGTTGTTCCTTTCGTGTCTTGATAAAATTTCGTTAAATTTGTAATTTTATGATTAATTACTACTTTTTCAAACTGCAGATAGGTAAGTTAATTCATTAAAACCCTGGTGGTAGGGCTTTGTGAAAGCTTGTATGGTACCACCATTCATCAGATTTTCTACCGCAAAACAACAGCAAACCGGAACACGACAATAACAAGTGTTTTGTGTTCCGGTTTGAAGGGTGAGTGAGCCAGTGTAATTACAAGCACACTGGACATAACATTTTAGTTCCCATGGTTGGTGGCGCATTGGCGATGTAAGCGATGGTTAACATTTCTTACAATGCCAATGTATATGGGTGTTGGTGACCACTTACCATCAGCCCACACGCTCGCCGCCTAGCTATAAAAAAAACTGTAATATTTATTATTATAGTTGTATATTGTCTTTCTACCAACCACAACTTAATGATTCGTATTTTATACGTATTTTACGAATCTACTGTTACGTGACCTGCGAGTAAGTAACCGTTGAATTAAGCTATTAAAATAAAAGATAGTGTTTTTTTAAATTTAATTTTAAATAATTAAATGTCGAAAAGTGTATTATTTGGTAATGGGATTTATGCAAACCCGTCTGGGTAGGTACCACTCTATCATCACATATTCTACCGCTAAGCAGCAATGCTAAATATTGTCATAAGTCGTGTCGGTTTGAACGGTGATCAAGCTAACTAAGGCACTAGGGACACAACACATTAGTTTTCAAGGTTGGAGTTGCGTTGGCGATACAATGGATGTTTAATATTGCTTACAGCAGCAATGCCTATGAGTGGTGATTATCACTTACCACCTATTGGCCGATCTGCCAGTCTGCCTACCTATTTTTAATGACAAATATAATGATGTATATTGTAGCAATAGGATATAATTATTATGTATTGTAACTTATGTTTTGCATCCAATGTAAAAACGCTTTGACTCGTAGGCTTAAATTTCACTATCTAATCACTTAGATATCTTAGGTAAACAAAAATAAAAATAAACTAAATAACACGATTACTTTCAACAATTTATAATCCGATGTAATTTATTTTCTAAATGCAATTTTCAACGAATTTAACGCCTGTTAACAACGTTAATCCACCCTTAGCTTTTGTTAACTCGTTTAAACAGTGGAAAACTGGATAAGGGTGCATCTATTCCTTGAAATAATTTTATAATAAATACTGTCCGTATTTTTTTTTATTTTTTGTATTGTATAAATAAATTGGAACAGCAATCTATTGCGTCATGACTTTTTTATGTATTTATAAGAGAATAAATGAATCATATTAAAAAAAGTGGTACGAGTGTTTACACATAATTTTTACGAGTGCCCCAGGCAAAACTGACACATGACTGTGTGCTCATGTACGGATATCACACACACATTAACGCACATACAATAACAAAACTTAAGCTGACGTAATATCACTCGATAATGTCTGGTGTAACATGCAATATCTCTTTTAATTTGTTTGCTAACTGTTTCAAATATCCAATACGACTTGCTCTAAGCTATCCTCCTTGTTCGAAACCAACTGTCATGTCGTTAAGCGGTACATGAGATGATGTGTGTGATGTATAACTTTTTAGTAGATGTACTATAATTAGTGCCAATTATTTACTAATATAAAGCAGTTAAATGGTCATTTGATACTAATTTATCACTTCTCTTTACATAAAGGGCACTGCATACCATCAATATTTTAGTCGGATATTAAAAGCACTTGAATCATTAAAGGTGGTTAGGTTAGCTTTCTGTGGTTTTAGCATATTGCAAAGGCAGATTGTACCGAGGAGGACTGGCTAGAAACTCAGTACTCACAATCTTTTTCTTAAAGGAAGTTAAAGATTCAACTACATACAATAAAATGTGTGTATGTAATAACAATACGTGTGTCTATATAAACATACTCATACCCCACACCTCAAAAAAACTCATAATTCTAAATGGGAAGCCCGCAATTGTGTACATGATTTTATCATTTATATATACTTATTTATTTATTTTTATTTATCTAAAGCTCTTGGTAAATATTATTAATTTAAATGCTTATTAAGCATGTGTATATTAAAAGGGGTCGCACAGCCGGCGGCGTTATTTGATGACTTTCCTCAATTTAATTTCAAAATTTCATGCCTGGCCTCAAACCCGATAGGCGGACGTGACTAACTCAATTAATAATCTTCAGATTAAATACCTTGTATTACTGTATATTTGTTAAAAATGCTTATATTTTCAATGGAACTTATAATATATATATAACGATTATTAAAAAAAACGATCATTTTTATCGAATTAATGTTCGACGTGATTTTTTAAATTAACATAACTTTTTTATTTATAAGCCGATTGAAACAAAACAAACACTAAATTTTGAGTCAAGTTTGACATAATACATTAGTAACCGCCACAATACATTATAAACGGCACCCAAGTCAGTTAAGCCATTTCTAACTTTAGCGTGTACAAACGCAAAGACAAACAGACAAAAAGATAAAAATTCTAACAGTCATTTTTTTGGGTTCTATTAAGTTGATAAAGACCCTTGATAATAGTTTTACTCGTATATCTTCCATGCACAGACAACGATCAGTTACATTTTTATTACATGTATAGATTATTATACTGATATATAACAGCGAAGTATATAGTGTGGTGTAGTGAAGAGCGGGAAGAAATGTGACATAACGACAGAACTTGTTCTTGCTACAAGTGTGCCAATGGATGGTTCACAAAAAACCAGGGACTGTAAACCAACGAAAGTAAATCTATATGATATATAATTACCATCCAGAGGAATTGGTCTTTTTAAAAATTGATTGATGATCTCAAAACAAATAATTTAATGTATATAACTCATTCAAAAACTATTAAAATCACAAGTTTTGCAACAATTAATTACCTTATCTTTTTGTCCATTAACAAAATGGCAGTTTTAAATTAGCGCGCGTTTTTTTAAACAACACTGTTGTATAGATCAAACAATATCCTAACTATATTATATCTGATCTCTTACTGTTTCAAAATCGCGCCAAATATGCCGATGTTTTCCTCCAAACATAGATATCAATGAGTATAAATTAAATACATTATTTATTAGTTCAAATATTAAAGATAAAAATTATAATAAACTACAGAAGAGACATTCAAAGTTTCCAGTTCTTAATTTCAGGGAAACTGAGTCATAAATAAAGTGAATATGTGTAGTTCCAACTTTTCAGTACGATAACTTGTTTCAAACTATGCGATGGGATCTCGCATCATGCGGAGTGAAATTTAATTAGTAATATAAGTTTATTTTTTCACAAGTCGAGTACTATGTGTGTTAATATTGTGAGTCTATTCTGCGTAGATCGTTTGGTTTTATTTTCATCTTATATTTCGTGCATATCTAATAAAGAACACCATTATCAACTTATATACTACGTTTAAAGCAATTAAGACAATTTCGTGTTACTTACTTTTTAATCTTAATAATACCTTTTTTCTTTTATATCTTTATGAACTGTGATGTATTTTTTTGTAATGATGAATGATGGATGTAAATCCACATCGGAATTTTTAACAAGAGATAGATAGATAGATTTCAATGCTTATAAATACTTAATGATTTTATTGTGTTTTTATATATTATAAATATAAGCGGGCGAAAGGGCCACCAGATGGTGAGTTGTCACCGCTACCTATGTATATACAGGTTGAGAGACAAACAGATGCTCATAGACGCTCTCAGTTTGAGTTCCGATTTTTTACTCCAAATACTCCTTGAATGTAGCACGATTGTTTCTAGGAAAGTAACTGTCTGGAATCGATTGTATATGAAGTAATTTTATTGTAACTTTTCATTAAAATACGTTTGGACTCAAAATCCTGACCGATTTTAAAAGATACTTGACAGGATAAATTATAGTGCATAAGTGTTCATTCGCTATTCCCTCACTCTCATAATCCGGTGAGATGGTAAATCCGACACGACCGGAAGGAGTACAAGCGCAGGACCAACGTTTTTACGTGCTTTTCGAGCCACGAGAGTGTACATACTATTAACTCTCAGACTCTGGGCTGCTAATGAAAAATTTTCGACTTGAAAACTTTTTGTTAGCTTGAGATTTGAATACCTCGAGAACTGCGGTTTTAGCCACTAGACCAACAAAGTAGTCATGAGTTATAGATTACGAAATTGTAATAACAAGTAAGATTTTTGAATCACCTTTATAATTATGTCATGTTTTATTTGCAAACTGCTTTATTATTTTTTATTTTTTTTATGGATTGCAATGTATGTAGGTTAATTAAATTCAAACAATGCTTCCGCGCTTTTTATACACAAAATACGTTGGTGCAGCAATATATTTTCTTTCCAACGTAAAAATGAACCCGGATTTGGTACCAGGTGCTTTTACGAAACTAATAAGGAAATAATTATGAATAAGCCCCGGGTGGGTTTCGGTCGTTTATTAAAATATAAAACAATATATGAATTTCAAGTAACAGAGTTAAACTAGCTTATGATTAATAACTGCTTTTTTATTTTTATTTGAAAATTACCGTATTTGGTCATGTATTTTGTATGTTGCGCTAATATATAACAATTTTTATCTTTCTGCTTGTAGGGTATTAAGTTAATGATTAAAACGTAATTTCTTTTCCATGATTTGATTTTGACGTATGACGTACTTCCCTTTTCATATGCGCCTAGGCGATGTGTATTAGTGTGAGCGCATTTTATAGTCAGCTATTGAAACGAACAGTACACACACACAATACTATCACACATCTCTAAGCATGTGTCCTTCAAGTGTGTGTCTTCACAGGAAGAGTCCGAGTTTCAACCACTTTCTATTCACTTTATTATAGTTAACAAATTATGTATAATTCGCATTTAGATTAATAATTTTCAGAGGTAAAAATATATATTATTGCTTATACGCTTGTGAAATTAGAAGCACATATATAATATCATACACATTTTAATAAACATTTATTATTAAAGCTTCTATTTGTTTTCGTTTCCAATATACAGTATAGCGCGTGTCACACAGGAATACTTCACTAGACAGAAGCCTAAAGGATGTTTTTATTTTAGAGGTAAATCCAAACGACAGCCAGGCTTCAACGTACATCTACGTACGTCTATATCCAAAATCCGTTTGATCGATTGGAATGAAATCGTTTTGTATGAAACAGTCTGTATAGTAACGGTTCTATGAATTTGTTTTTTTTTTTATAAAATTATAATGCTATTGATTCATTCAAAATGCGTACAGCGTGTTACATATTTTGTCGAGTGATTATTGATAGAACACTTGTACATAATTTATCTGGTATAACAAAATCGTGAAGATGTCTGGTGTCTGATCAAAATATTGAATATCTAGCAACGAATAATGGAACAGCGTGGTAGAAACGCTGCGCGGTAGTTACATCTTGTGTACATATGTTATTAAAAAAATTAATGTAAACAACCTGTGAATATTTATTATCATTACATTTACTTATTGATAGTCAAATAAGAAACTACCACCAGCTCGGAAAAGAAACACCCAGTCCTGAGTAGAACTGGCGATTGAAACTCAGTAATAAGAGAGTAACATGATTTATGATATCCAAAAAAATGTTACCGTTACATAAATGAAACTATGATTATTGACTACTCCCAAAGACTTATATGTAATTCCCACATAAAGATGTTTATGAGCTTACTTTACTGCTCACGATATGTCCCCTTTTCAACCGTAATTTTTCATTCTCACCTCACACTATTAATCTAAACTCGACCTGTATAATAAAAAGTAGCTCCGTAGTCCGATCGCATCTATCAATATAATGATGACCACTCAAAGGTTAAGGATACTTTTTTGGATAGGGATAATCGTGAGCTGAGAGCGGTCTAAACAAGGTGACCATGGTTTATTTTTTTATAATATTCAGTTTTTTTCTTTTTAATATGTGTTAAACATGGGCAAGTTATTTATTAAATTCTGTTTTATCATTTTACAACACCTTTGCTAGCAGTGAAATATTTATTAGTTAAACCCATTACCTTAAAAATATATATAATGAAATATAAATAATAGTTTCAGAGATTAGCACGCTATATCTACTCTTAAGCTTCCTAATATAATATGTAAATTAAAATGCTCAAAACCGAATTATTGAAACAATTTTTTTGCATTTTAAATAATATCCCACATAATTCAGAATTCATGGACTCTAAGTCTAGATCACTGTAACGAGAGGTATCCATCACTGGTGATGTGATCATCCAAATTGGGTTGGATATTCGGTGGAAATTGTACCGTATTTTTTGTTTTTTTGCCTCTTTATAAAGGAATTTGGTGACATATGATTGGTCCAATTTCATGCTCTTTAATTATACGATTCAGGAAAATTAATGTTTGTTTTAAATGTTGTGAGTTTTATTTATATTTAACAATTATAATTGTAATTTAATTTTGAATCTCCTTCATTCAGAAATAACATAGAAAAACCATACGTATACACTTAGGGATAAAAAAAAAACATTTATTAAAAAAAAAAAAATTTAACAGTCCGATAATCCCCCACTGCTGGGTAAAGGTCTCTTTTTCTTAAGAATAGAGATTCTTGCTCAAATGAAAATTTAATTATTTTTTTCTAATTAGATATAAATAAATGAGTCGCCAACAATGATATCTAAGATCACTTAGATCGCATAGATGGTATTACCATTTGGTACCAACTCAGAACAAAACAACAAAGATTACAAAATATTTATTTATTTATTTATTTATAAATTTCCACCAGTAACAGTTGTTTGTTTCTTAATTTTTAATTTGTATATTTCATTACTAACAAGGTAAATATAATTTTAATAACAATAAATATTAAATATTTACTATAAAATGTGTTCCAGTTGTTTTTTTGAGAATTCATAATTAAACACTACAATGAACAACAATTTTATTATTCATGATTACAATATACCACAGCGTATACGAGTAAATTACCCATTATATAAATAAGCTATTGAAATTGTATATTCTTGAATTCATTTATCACTTCAGTAAAATAAAATTGAATTACTTATAAAAAATACTTAGCACGTCTTTATTTAAACACTGATTCCTCTCTTTCAGCCGTCATTTAATATTCGAATGAAGAGGACATAGTATTGTTGAAGTGTGGGGTGGGGGGTTACTTCAAAAATACATTTATGTAAAGAGCCCATAATATATACATATAAATTATCGCGTTATCTTATCAAAATGTTCACGTCATATTTATATCTTAGCGAAATTTTACTTACTATTATTTTATTAACAATAATAATTATTACTATATAAACAAATTAATATATTTCTTTACATAGCAATAAAAACGTACTACAGTAAAATAAGCCTTTGTTTCAAGAAGTACACGTGTGTGTTTTTTCGTACACGTTCGTTAACTGACAATCTCGCGACGAACTGACCCGATGACTTTTGTATTGGTCCGAGCTAAGGCTTCGAGTATCTGTGATCGAGATTTGACTTACCTTGTAAGTCATTAGACCAGTCATGTAGGCGTATAATATGAATACATAAGGAGACTTACTTCTTGTTCTTATTCTTCTTCTTACTAATTGTACACCTATCCGAGTAGTCATGGATCGTCTGGGTTGGATGCGGCTTTTGCAATACTTCTCCATGTCTTTCTATTCGTGGATCTATGAACACATTCAGTACGGATTCACTTAGTGGACGATTTAATGATATCTATCCATTTTATCGGTCACGGATAATAAAATAACAAAGAATTTATTTTTGTATATAAACCGGATTTATCCAGCTCAACTGTAAATCTACCCGCTACTTTTAATTTGGTTCCTGCATAATTTAGTATGTGGCATTGATCGATTCACCGCTGATAAAAGAGTTTAAAATATATATGTCAACATGCATTAAAAGTACCTGGACAGTAAATGTACTCGTTAATATTTATCCGAGTTCATTTGAGCTGGTAAACATTTTGGTATTGAATAAAACAAGGCATCGTATACAAAGAAAACATTAATCCTTATCCGGCTGGTGTTGTTCTCATTTTAAACGATGTTGATTGTTGATGTTATAACTCATTATACGTGTGTTTGTTTATATTCATTTGTATAATTATAGTTTTAATTATAGAAGTATGTTAAATTATCGTTAAGTAAAACAAGTAACAGTTCATGTACCAATGCTAGGAGGCCTTGTCTTCGCCTCCACATTTTGTTAATTTAACAATGTGATAAAAATCTAAATTGCTTGTGTGTGATTTATGAATTCGAAATTAAAATTTATCCAATAAATATATATATATATATATATATCCGATTCAAATGAAGATGTGTTATATTATGCTTTAAACGCGTTCTAACCACTAGGTCATCTCGGCTTAAAGGCCTAAACATGGAAAAGCTAAAGACGGTCACTCTCATTCTAACCACTGTTAGACCGCGTGCATCTTATCTGACGATCGTGGATTCAAATCCGGGCAAGCACCGCTGAATTTTCATGTGCTTAATTTGTGTTTATAATTCATCTCGTGCTTGACGGTGAAGGAAAATATCATGGAAACCAGCATGTGTCTAATTTCACTAAAATTCTGTCAAATGAGTATTCCACCAACCTAAATTAGAGCAGCGTTGTGGAATAAGCTCTAAACTATTTCCTCTAAAAAGGAGAGGAGGCCTTAGTCCAGCAATGGAACATTCACAGGCTCTAACTACTACTATATTATGTTCTACATATGCGGAGTTTTACTGTGATTAGTGTTCGTTCGAGATATATGCGAGTTGTAGGTATGTAAAGTGTGTTCTTCGCTTAGGGACTAATAGGGGCAGAGAGGATAAAATGTCAAAGAAATCTATTTTGCCTGTTAGGATAGAGTAATTTTTTATAGCAGGTGAAATTTCCCTCGTTCGATTTTCAAATATCTTTTTAAGGCCGAATAAACAAAATCCACTCGAATATTTTTAGGAATCATTTCGCCGAAAGATTGTGAGGCTTAATTTGATCCCATTTAATAATATTATTTTTTCTAGGAATCGCTCAGTTCATTTTGACTTGTTACTAGCATTTATTGCCTTATCGATATTAGGGAGACTTTTTTAAATAATATTTTGGTACTATATTTATAATGAAACATGGGTTTTTATAAATAATTATAATCATTTTTTCCATGTATATACTATAAAACTTTGTATAAATACTATAATTTCAACGAATCGGTAAAAAAATATACATATTTAGAGTTGAATGATTTGCGATTGATTTATTGATATTTTCCACTGTAAATTATTTAAAAAATTTATTAGAAAAGCGCTTAATACGAGGAGACCTTGCCATAACGAGGTTAGAATGTCCTGATAGCATGAACTGGTTCTTACCTCAGATCGTAGGTTCAAATAAGATTCTAAGCATGTCCGAGTTAACATGGACCTGTACCTTTACAATTGAAATAATATGTTGGTTGAATTTTAATTGTATTATTATATTTATTGTCGTTTTCGTAGTAAAATAAATATGACATTTTGTTTTTTTTTTTCAAATATGTCATATTGTTTTTAAAAAAAATTCATTTGCTATTCCATGCGACTTTTAAAATAACTAAGTATTTTTAAATCAAATTAAAATTATGTCACTCTAAAATAAGAGAATAGGATGGAAAGAAAAAATTAAGTAAATAAAACTTGAAGTATTAAGATATTTAAATTCGCAAATATTCATTAAGGATGTCCAATTTCATCAAGCGCTCAAAGTCTTTGCAAAGTTTCTCTTTGCAAAGATGCGGTTGTATATACAACTGTTAACTGTAAGATATATTTACAGAAGAATAACTCGCGACTTCGCTTGCGTTTAATTCAGTTTTGTCCTATATACGTTCTTAAGTTTTAATTTTGCTCCAAGCAAATTGCATATAAATCGGTTCAGTGGCTTAGCCCATTTATAATATTAGATATAAAAAACGTGCATTTAAAATGATATTTATAAAATAATGAAGTAACGTATTAGAGCAATAATATATTTTAATACCTTATAAGCTTAAATTTCCAACAACCCAGAATTATTATCCTCATCAAAATATTATAGTGAGTTTCCTCTAAAACATTAAGCCGCTTATCTCTTTGACGTCAAACGACGCGATTTTGTATTAGGAACATATGTCCTCGCTTTACTTTCAACCAAATAGAACTTTTAATTTTCTATGTTGGATTTGAGTGCAATATTTCTATACGTAGTTTCAAAATTTATGGTTAAATTTAACTTGGTGGTAGGGCTTTGTATAAGTCCATCTGGGTGGGTACTCACTTATCACATAATCTATCATTTAATAATACGTATTATTGTTGTGTTCAGGTGGGTGAGTGAGCAGTGTACCTACAGGCGAAAAGGACATGTAAGATTTTATCTATTTACTATTTTTTATGTCACTCTCGCGACGCGATTGGTAGAGATGACCTCGTAATTTATATGCCTATGTTATTTTCCAGGACCCATCCTATCTCTGCTCAATTATTTTTGCTCTAATTTAAATTCATTATAGATTTCAATATACGACACCAACCTAATATATATTTACTTAGTGTCAGCTATTTATGTTATGTTGTTCCGTTGTTTTGGTTAGAATTTCCTTCAGTTGGTAACTTTATTGTTTTTAATCAACCGTGGTTTGCGATTTTCGAGTTGTTGAATTCGTTGATACTTCGAAACAGTTCTAATTCGATGATTTATGAATTATAATATATTTTAATAACAATAAATTGATTGTTGTGATTTATCAAAATTTTAGAAATGAATAAATTTAGATTTATATTCACGGTTATTTTGTTGATTATTATGATAAAAGGTATCATAAGGTATCATAAATTTGAAGTTGATTCGTTTTATTTTTTTCATATAACATTAAGCTTAGTAGTAAGCCTATATTAGAATAATTGCCATCTATATTTATAGAACAGAACTGTGGAGTCTTATACAATTGAACGTGGAGTTATCGTAAGTA
Source organism: Nymphalis urticae (assembly GCA_905147175.2). Lineage (NCBI taxonomy): Eukaryota > Metazoa > Arthropoda > Insecta > Lepidoptera > Nymphalidae > Nymphalis > Nymphalis urticae. The sequence goes on along the minus strand of LR989999.1, from coordinate 2,075,358 downwards.
TCATATATTAGTTTGATTTGATTAATTCTTTTTTGAGTAAATAACGTGTTTATTATTAAAGTGCCGTAAACCGTAACCGAAACCAGAAACGTAAACCAATTTCTTGACTCCAACTGTATAAAATATGGCTATTTAATTTTAAAATACTAATTTAGCGCGGGTAAGCTCTGGGGCACAGTTAGCGTCTCATCGGATTATTTGAGTGAGGGATATAAGGAGTGCACTTGAGTGCACACACTTATGCACTATAATATGGACCGAGCAGATTCTTTCCTTGTTGGCTCCGCTTTGTGCGAGCCCGTCTGGGTAACTACCACACATTCATCAGATTTTAACCGTCAAACAGCAATACTTAGCTATGTGTTGTTACGGTTTAAAGAGTACGTGAGGGTATTGTAACTGCATGTACAAGAGACATAACGTCTTATTTCCCAAGATTAGTGGTGTATTGGAGATGTAAGAAACGTTTGATATTTCTTACAGCACCATTGTACTTCGCATTGGTGACGACTTACTGTCAGTGGGCCCAATTAGTCGGCCTATACAGTAACAGTCGGCCTATGTATTTTATAAAAAAAAGGCTTTGGTCCCTTAAGAATGGTGGCCGTAGTTGAAATCAGTCAGAGGGATTCCAGGTAAATCTGGAACAATTGAGTTTTATTAGAAAAAAGAAAAAAAAGTTAGGTCTTACAAGTATTTGGGTCACAAATAGGCCAACACTGGTCTAGTCCTAGGTGGTTTTTTGTTTGTTACATTTATGAGGCATTATTTATAATAATAGTGTAATGCTCACCATGAAATGATAGTAAAATGTTTCTCAAATTCTTTAAGATTCATACATGAGATTAATAATTACGAACACTAATTAAACACACGAAATTTCAACCACTTTTTCTGCTTTGAACATACAACTTTTCAGACATATATAATTGTATATGGACCGTAGATATTTAAATCGAAAAATTTGTCATGTAATATTCACAATTTCATTTGTCAAACTTCAATAACAGCTTTAGACGCAATACTATACAGTGTACACCATTAACGGCTTAGTTAATCGTTCAATAAAACTAGTTCGGAGTCACAAGTTCGTAAACATGCTTAATAATAAAACAGTTTCCTTTTGAATCGCTATCAAATAGTTTCGTATTTCGTCTATTACTACAGAAACTGACAAGTACAGAATTTCACTGCAACTTATATGTACTAGAACTTATAATGATTTCCGTCCAAGTATTATTAAATGCAATATTCAATATTCGAGTTTGATTAAAAGGAATGCTCGATTTGTTTTGAGGAGACTACGGTTTCATCGTCATGGAGGAAATGCGTGTAAATTAATGTTGTAACGGTTAGTATATTTGATCGAATATACTTAATACCGAATATTTGGCAGAATATTCGGCCTGATAAATGCACTTTCGAAAATTGCCTCCACAAATCGCAAAAATACGAAAAAGTTATTTTTCTGTAGCTACGACTTATTAACTTCTCTTGTTGCTAATAATAAAAAAATAGTTATTAACTTTTAAGTCTTTATTATGATTTTGTTAGTATTTATTATGACATACACCTAAACTACGTAATAGATTTATTGGCGGTAGAGCTTTATGCAAGCTCGTCTGGGTAGGTACCACCCACTCATCAGATATTCTACTGCAAAATAGCAGTACTTGATATTGTTGTATTCCGGTTTGAAAGGTGAGTGAGCCAGTGTAATTACAGGCAAGGGACATAACATCTTAGTTCCCAAGGTTGGTGGCGCATTGGCGATGTAAGCGGTGGGTAACATTTCTTGCAGAGCCAGTGTCTAAGAGCGTTTGGTGACCACTTATCATCAGGTGGGCCATATGATCGTCCGCTTTCCTATTCTATAAAAAACAAATATAAATGCTACAATAATGGCTTACTTTACAAGGTGGTGGGGCTTTGTGCAACCCCGTCAGGGTAGCCACTAATCGGATCGGATGACATAAAAATAACCCACATTGGCTGTTCAATCTATTTATTTATTTTTTAATTTTTTATTTTTAAGGGGCCTTTATAGGCAGCCTATATATGTCCGCATCGTTAATTCTAACATTAATAGACCACAACAACACCATTTGTTGTATTATACGCAAGCATTTACGAATGGACGTCAATTAATATTCTAATATTCTAGTTTGAGGAAAGTTTTTTACTTCAAACAGTGAGCTTCTTCATTTCGGCTATGAAAAAGGGCTATTTTCATCCATAATATTATATATCTTATGACGTTCTATAACCGAGAAAATATCCAAACTAACAGGTAATTTGTCGCTTTATGTTGTAATAAGAAATTGTAGTATTTCAAAGGCTTTAAATATTAATTTCAGATTGTTCAAACAATATAATGCATTGTAGTATAGCTTTAAAGCCGTACGAATTGTCAGTACAAGTCTCGACGTTGTTCATTCGAGTACGATTATTACATTTCAATATTCAAACGTAGTGAAATTAAATTGACAACTCAACTTCTAGTTTAATATTACTTGTGTATTAACAGTTGTTGATTTGAGTTAAATTATTTGAATGAATAAAGTGAACGTGTTATCGATATACGTATAATCGATAAGCGCTCTGAAGGATTATAAACGTATTTAATGATATAGAAAAAATCGATTCAAATAAGTGCAATATATTGTTACTATCAAGATAAACAATGAATGGGACTTCCAAGGTTAAAGGTCACCACTATCTATAGCCAATGCTGCCAATCTTTGGAACTAAGATCTTTGTCTAAGGTCACTTGTGTTTGTATGATCATACCATTCAATCACCGTTCCAAATAAACTAGCTTGGATTAAGCCTTACTGCTAGTAAAAAGCATGCCTGTATTCGTAAAGGAACAGCTTATAAATGTCTATACACACAGCCAATGCCCTCTTCTCTTAGGAATATATTTGGAGCTTCAGCGTCCCTTCTTCGTTGCATATAATCTTATTATAGATAGTGCAATAAACAAAAGATATTCATTTTTAAAAATGTACAGTTTAAAAGAACCTGTTACTTTTCTTGACAAGACCTTCACAAGAAATTCAGTGGTTAATTTAAATGCGTCTCCGTAGTTGATAGTTGGCAAAACTCCAGCAGAAGCAGAAATCGTCAAAGCACAGCCTGACAATTCCATTACAACACCTTAGAGACGTAGCACTCACTTACTGAATTCACTGACGGTCTTAAGCTAGAAAATCACATCGCATCCTGTTTAACTTTTCCTACTATTAATACTATAAATGTAAAAGTTTTTATGTTTGCATGTTTGTTACATCATCATCATCTTTTTGTCGTCCACTGCTGGGCCATAGGCCTCTTCAAAGGCACGTCACTGAGCTCGATCTTCAACTCTCAATCTTCATGTACTACCAGCCACTTTGCGTATATCGTCACTCCACCTAGCTGGAGTCCTACGCTACGTTTGCCAAGGCATGGTATCCACTCCAGAACACCCAAAAAACTTATACCCTGACTTAACAAAAAGATAGCCTGTAACCACCACTCTTCCTGTCATACTACGATTTTATTTGTACATATTTGGATGGATATATAATTTCATTTTATATGTAAGTGAATTGAACATAATTAACTTTATAATGGATTTCTAAAAATCGATCTTACTTACAGGTTTCATATTCGTCACGTTTATTTCATATACTAAGTAAAAGGGTCGTGAGTGTCAAAAATTAATAAAAAATATTTATTCAGGATAATAGTAGCTTATGTCACTCTACGGCTTATAATTCTGCGGCTTAGTCCTAACAGGACATAAGATTTTTATGACTAATATCAACAATATTAGGCAAAAGGCATATATTAGCAAAAAACAACCAACATCTGCAGTGCTATTCTAAAAGAACTCACTCACCAGTGAAATGTTGACAATCGATTTATGGTGATATATAGTTGATGTGTGTGTTCTTGAAATGTTATAATTATTATGGTCAATGTCGTATATCATTATCTGACATTTCACGACCGTTTATTGTGGTGAATTTCGAGTGTCTTCTTACGGAATAGCCCTACTGTTCATTGTTTCTATTCTTATTTCCAAAAGTACTGGTTGGACATATATATTGGCCTTTTTATCAGCAGGCTATCGAATTTATCTCAATGTAGAAATGACTTTTTTTCGTCGCCACAGACGATTGTCAAACCCACAAACATATATGCTTTCTCATTAATACAATTAGTAAGATTTTATCTTTTAAAATTTGTTCTTGATTATTAATTCCTATGGATTTTTGCTACTCTCTATGATTAAATCAAATTGTATCCCTTAAGACTTCCCGTGAAATATTATATTATATAAGTATAATCATTTCAACGCCGCTTAAAATCTGACACTGTAAAAAAAATAACACATGAGAAACTGTGTCTCCGATTTCAGGACTAACTTTACATCTTAACCCCCTTATTAATTAGAGGTTGTATACTTACAAAATGTTGTCTTCTTCATTAAAATATCAAATAACTAGTGATAGAAAGAGAAAAATCGGCTCGTAACTGTTCACTCGCTTCACGTCGTTTGTAAGTAGTCCTTATTATAAAATAGCATAATATTATTCTTTTAAGGTGGAATATTCTCTCCTCACTTGGTCACGCTGGGATGGGACGTCTAGATTTAAAATATCGATATTGCTTTGAAAAACATAAAATAATTTATAATAAAAGAAAACCAATAAATATAAATAAGCAGTAAATACGTATATATAAACATAGACTTTTTTGCTAAAATATATTTCCCTCATAATATTATAATGATATATAGCAACGGAGGATGTATTGAAATGTACATAAAAGGGAGTAGAGGTTGGTGGCGGTGCGTCATAACGGTGTAAAAGAGCGTTATGCCGTTCGGTATACGGTCTTACTCCTGAGGTGCGCCAATAGATGATATTAATAAATAGTTACTTGGAAGCGACTTAATGTTTTATAAGGTTCATTAAATTATTATTTTTATAATCAAATAACTTGGTAGTAGGGATACGTGCAAGCCAGTCTCAAGTACCACCCACATATTCCGCCAATTAGCAATGCTTAGTATAGTTGTGTTCCGGCTGGTATGGTCACTGCCTCACTCGCCAGCGTAAATACAGGCACAAAGGATAATGCATCTCAGTTCCGTGCATTGTTCATATAAAAAATGGTTAATAATTCTTACGGTGGCAATGTCTAAGGATGGTGGTGACTGCCCACCTGCCCGTCTGCCGTTAATATATAAGGAATTAACCCTAACTCGCTACGGGCGTGTAAAGTAATCTAAAAAGATTTAATGTTTTGATTTCAAAGTAAAATTATAACAATCGTAGCATAAATACGAAAGTTTGTAAACATTACATTAGATTGCTATACTTTATTCCTTCAACTGAAAGCAATGTATCATATAATAGTAATTCTTATTCGGTTAAAAATAAGGCTTAAAATCAAACAACGTAACATAAAATATGAACCAATTACCCCTTTAGCGCTTTTACTGTTAAGGCGATATCGTTTCGGCAATTAGACAAAAATATTACTTCATTTTAACTCTTGCAAAAAGTATATGTATATATTTATTTTCACAATATTTTAAATATATATTTTTTAAATAAGCTCGAATTTAATTGTAAGCTCTAGTGGTTATAAAATCATATTTGTAATAGATTATATATGAGAATAATATGAATATTTCGACGACGAGGACCCCACCACTCATTGAATGAATTTATTTTTTTGGTAGGCGGACTAGGATTTATGCCTCCTGATGATTAGCGGTCATCAACGCCTACAGACCTTAGCAGTGTAAGAAAAGTGTTAACCATCGCCAATGCACTAACAAACTTGGAAACTAAGATGTTATGTTCCTTGTGCCTGTAATTTAACTGGCTCACTCACACTTTAAACAGGAATATAACAATACCAACTACTGCTGTTTCGAGATAGAATATCTGATGAGTGGTTGGTGCCTACCTAGACGAAATCGCACAAAGCCCTACTACCAGAATCAATGAAAATACGACTTCAATCAAGACTCATCTGTAGGTGTCACGAGTGTAAAAAGGAATTATCACAATTTATTTTGTGACCGTCACGGTCACAAAATAAATTGTGATAATTTTTTTTTATATTAGTGCGTTATACGGTTTCAGATTCCAAGGTCTTGAGATCAACCTCCTGTTCAGGCAATAAAAACATATTCGATATTTCGTCATCAATAACAGCTCACCAACCTGTCTTTGGATGTTAAAAGTGCGTACATTGTGACTTGTCTCCCTTAAGATTGCGTTGCTAATCATCGTCATCATGGCTTTATGTAAGGCCGCAGACCCGGAGGTCCTGGGTTTAATTGCCAGGTCGGGCCAATAAAAAGTTATTGCATATTAGCAGCCCGGAGTCTGGAAGTTGTAAGTGTGTAAAGTGCTGCTGCCCGTGCTGTGGAAAGCACGTGAAGCCGTTGGTCCTGCGCCTGAATTCTTTCCAGTCGTGTCGGATTGCCGTCCTATCGGATTATGAGAGTTAAGAAATAGAAAATGCACCTGTGTTTGCGCACACACTTTTGCACTATAATATCTCCTGCGCAGTTAGCTAATCTCTTTTGATATTGGCCGCCTATCATTATTATTATAAATAAATTATTTCATCATGTATCATATATGTTGATCATATATATTAAACGAAAATGAGAATATTCTTGCAATCATCCAAAAAATAGCCTTAGTAATCTCATATGACTTGCCAGAAGAGAACGTACTAAACTTCCACAGAGTTGCTAAGGTGGATAAACAATCTCAACGTCCAAGAAGCATTTTCATTAAATTAGTCAGTCCAAGATTAAGAGATGACTTCCTTGCATCAGTAAAACGCTATAACAAGAAAAATCCACGGGAAAAGTTAAACACGTCTGATTTGGGATTTGCTGGTGAAAAAAAACCTATTTATGTCTTGGAACACCTGTCTCTGAAAAACAAAAAGCTACATGCCGCCAGCAGACTGGTGGCTAAAGAGAAGAAATACGAATTCGTGTGTATCAGAAATGGTCGAATATTTGTCCGGAAAAATAATGAATCGTCAGCATTGTGGATAAAGACTACTGAGACTTTAAATAGCTTAAAGTAGTATTTGTTTAATTTTTTCTAATTGTCTATGAATGTATTTAAAATTGTTACTATATAAAATACGCGTTAGAAGTTTTTTACCAATATATACGAGAATCAATATAGAGGCAATTTATACAGCGCCGCTTTGTCATGACTATGATATAATAATAATTACTGAAACATGGTTAAACAATACAGTTTTCGATACTGAAATATTTGATAATCGTTACATTTTATACAGACGAGATCGCAGTTCATGTCCACTTTCTAGTCATAAGAGGGACGGCGATGGGGTAGCTATAGCTGTTAGTAAAAAAACTGAGTCCATAAGAAAATATGATTGGGAATCATAATATAAGGATTTTTGGATATCGATAAAGTAAATAAAAGTAAAGTTATTTATATCTGCGGTATTTATGTCCTTCCTCCTGTAACAGAAGATTATGTAAAATGCCTATTTTAAAATGTTAATTATGTTTGATATAATAAAATTTAGCCTAACTCTCCTACGCTCATTATGAGAGATTTCAATTTACCTACTTGGGTAATGAACACGAATGACGGCGACGACTTCATACCTGATCGACATATAATGAATTAGATGAAATAAATTGGCCATTATTATTAAAAATACGAATTCCCTTGATAAAAAACTAAATGTTTTTTACAATATGTAAATGCATATTATTTATAAACACACACCCATGTGCAAACCACGTGAAAATCATTATCCGATATGATCCGATAGCTCCACTACGCGAAAAAGCAAAAGTTCATCATAAAAGCAAGACATATAATAATTCAATGGATATATTTACTTATGAGTTGTTGCGGGAACGTTGCAAAATGATCATTAATAATTGCTATAATAGTTTTAAAAAACGTGTAGCCGATAGTATTCGAAATGACCCTTCATATTTCTGGAACTTTTTAAACAACAAAGAAAAAATGGCACTAAATGTATACCAAACGAAATGTTTCTAGATGACCACGTAGTGAAAGGAGAGAAAGATACAATTTTTCTAAATATTTCGCATTGGTATACATAGAAAGCACAAATTATGAGGTAGTAATTAATTCTTCAACATTAATTTTGAACAATCGAACTCAATTTCGGAATTCGGATGCACCATTTAATAATTGTAAGGTTACTGAAGGTTAAGATGAAGTTTTTAAATAACTTTCTACCTTAGCTTCACTTAAGGCCCAGATTATCTAGATCCGATATTCTTGAAAAAATGTGCTAAACAATTGGTTGCACCACTAACCATTATTTATAATTGTTCTTTGCAAACAGGTATATTTCCAGCTAAATGGAAAATTGCTCACATAACTCCGATACATAAGTCCGGAAATTCAAAAGATATTACATACAATAGGCCTATATCTATTTCATCCATCTGTGGAAAGATTTTGTACAAAAAATCTTTCTTTTTTCTATTATATTCGATTTCTAATTCAGTTTGTTACGTTTCGGATATCACGGATATTAAGGACCATAATTTGTGTGTGTAAATTATTGTGTTTAATAGTATTGTGAGTAGTATCCTCGAGTATTTTAGCACTGTTTGGAGTCCAGGATACCAAGTTCACTCCGACAAAATAGAGCGAAACCATAAACAATTTCTGTACCACCTATCGTATACGGACTTTAAATGTTGTCAGCTGTTCACTTACGAATCTTGTCTTACTCATTATAATAAGAGGTCACTCAAGGAGCGTAGAAGAGTTGTAGATGTGATTTTTTTGTCTCAATTAATAAATGGCCTAATTGATGCACCTAAACTGCTCGAGCGTTTAAGTTTCTGCCTTTACTAAGAGCGTTTTTCTTAATAAGAGCGTTTAAGTGCCTCGTGACGGTAGCCGCTTACAGAATCGAAAGACGTTGTTTGCCTCATACAAGAAGCAATCTTGGGCAGCATGGTTCGCTGTATAGAATGCTATATCTTCAACGATATCTTCAATGATAATATCAGGGCCATTAAAGATGTCTACACAAATCGATTAATTTTTAGTTTTATTTTTATATTATTTGTTCAGTTTAATTTTATCTTGCTTTAAAGTTATTTATTTTTATTCTATAGGTGATAGTGTTTTATAAGTTTCTTGTGTTTTGTTCTAATGTTACGCTGTAGTTAAAAATGGAAGCAATGGGTATAAATGAACAGGCACGACGGTATAATCATACTTATTATTTGTAAATGCATTTGTAAATCTGAACCTCTGTCTGGTTGAACACAACCGGCTTGCGATGTGGGTAGTACTAAAATTATATACCTTATTATTACCGGAGGCTTTCAGTAGTTGGAATGGTCGCTTGGCTATAATTGGCTGGCTTGGTTTCTCAGTTGTATGGCACGCTGACATTAACCTTAACCTAACTTAAACCTTCCTCTCATTGCCCAATAAAATGATATGATACGAATGTAATAGATACGACTGGACTGACATCAAGCTCCGGTTTTAGGTATTTTCTGAGGCAAGGAAGTATAACTCAGTTTCCTAACAGCTGCTATTGAGATTTATTCAACAAAAAAACCGTTAGAAGGTTTATTTATGGCGCTGAAATTCCCGATAGTAATATGGCATTCGTTACTATTTTTGGAGCCATTTTGAGTTTGTTTCAAGATTAGAAATATTTGCCATTTTTTATGTTTTTTATTCAGTTTCTAGGGCTAGAAACTGATTTACATTACAAGATACCTTTAATGAAAAAGGTGTAACATTTTGTAGATTAATTTGTAAATAAAAACGTTTCGGGTAACTCACTTCGTTGAATAAGCAATTGTGCAAGTGTTCAAACATAGTATGTAAAACATCTTGACCTAAATGAATTACTATTTGCATGATCGACCACAGAACCTCGGCCTGAATACCGAACTGTGGAGAGATCTTAAAACTTGAAAGGCGCCGCGTCAGCTCGTAAAACACTCTCGGACCTTGTATAATCAAATGTGGACTAGACTTTAGACTGTGTGACGTAGTTGAATGTACGTGCCATGCATTTGAGGGATTTTTACTAACTATGAAATTATAAATTCCGCCATGGAATGCAAGTCATATAATTATCTTCAGTATTTTAGAAATAATATTTGGGGAACAATTATCTTATAATTAAAGTAAAAAATATAAACATATGTATAAATAACTAAGTTCACAATAATAACTATAAGCGACATAATTTAGGCAGGAAAAAGAATAAAACGTTGGCGGTAATAACAAAAGAATGTATGTATTAATGTAGTATAGAAATGATTTTGTGTTATTACACTTGATTTTTTCTTACAATTAGAAATAAAATGATCCTAAAACATTCTTGGTGGCATGACCTCGTGATAGCCCATCTAGATAAGTATCATCCACTCATATCGTATTGTACAACCAAACAGCAATACGTCGTATTATTGTATTCCGGTTGGAAGGGCGAGTATGCCAATGTATAACCAAGGGATAGGGTAGCGCAGGCATAGGGTACATAATATCTTATTTCCCAAGATTGGCTGCGCATTGGTTATGCGAGCGATGGTTTATATGTCCTTCAGCGCCAATGTCTATGTGTGGTGGTAGCCACTTACCATCAGATGGCCCATCAGTAAGTACGCTATATCATTATTATAAAAAAATATCAAATTAAATAGGAAAATAAAAATAAAATATATAATAAATACCTATCAACCATAAGTATCTAGTAGCCTTTTAAAAACATTCTAATATCAATATTATACTAAAAAATCGAGAATGGCTTTATTAAATTCATCAATTTATACGAAATTTAGAAACTTTTTTTCATTAACCTCGTACATTATTATTAAGTCTGGAATTTAATATTAAGAGCTCTTATTAATTTATCAAAGAAATGATAACGAAACATTAATTTCGAAGTTATTACCAAATTGTTTAGTTACAGAGGCAACTTTTTAAGATTATTGATTTTTTCGACCTTCTAAATACAACCTAAAGTTGTAAAGTAAATAACCTGTACATGGCAACTGTGCCCTTTTCAGGGGTGGGTTTGTAGCTTATTCCACCCATCTACTTTAATACGTGTTGACGCACACAAGTGTCAGAATTTTATACAACACATGTATGTTTCCTCATGATGTGTTCTTCCACAGCCGAATTATAAATATAAATTAATCACATGATAATTCGATGGTGCTTGCTCAGATTTAAACGCGTAATCAATAGGCCATCTTGAATTTGACCTTTGTTTGTAAATTATTTGCAGATGAGAAAACTGATATGATTAGAAAAAAAAAACTTAATTATTACTAAAATATAGTTCATTACTTTATACAGGCAGCCTGTTAGTAATCTGATTACCTGTATAAATATCTTTATTTTTCTCACTTCTTTATTGTGTTTGTAAAATTCTAGTAAGAGACAAAATTCTTAAAAAAATACTGAAATAAAATAATCCTGTTTATATTCTATTCAAAGTGTTCGACTTTCGTTCTGCGTGGAGGCTTTTTTCTTTACGAGAATTTTATGCGCCATCAAACAGAGGCATCTGTTATGACTTCTTTATATAAATTGAATTTGATTCGAAAATATAACACCTAATTCCAAACAGTTTTCTTCATCTTTTGTTTATCCTTAACTATACATATAACATCGTTTGTCCTAAATGTAAACTGTGAACAGCCAAATCTACTGGTGTCTGAAAGTTGGAATAAAGGGCTATTTTATAACGATAGTTTTCCAAGAAGACTTAGAAATCGCAATTTCAAAGAGGGGTGAGGGGGATTTTATACTGTGTTATTAATATGTCTTTCTTCATTTAGCGAATTAAGCATAAATTAAGGTATGGCGTAGTGCATTAACAAAAAATTCAGCAGATTTTTACAGCTTGTCTGACGCAAGTTTTCCATGGAAATCAAAAGTATTCCTTGACGATGGGCTTCCTCCGTCATACAGGTGGTTGAGACTCACGTGCTCGTAACTAATATTTTCTTTCTCGCTTCTTACGATAGAATACGAACTGAGTAGGTAGTTCTACAATGCTTACACCGCGTAGCATCGTTTAATTTTTTAAACCAATAATTCCAAAAATATTATAGTTTTTGTAAAATTTTACGTGCAAAATATAAAATGAAGTAAATAAATAGAAAATTATCTATATAATAAAACTAAACGACGATCATTTTTTATTTATTTTTACATTTTGTTACATAGAATCATTTGCTGGACATAAAAGAAGTTATAAATTTTAACCCAATTTTAAAAGAAAATTTTAATCGAATTACAGATATTTATTCGCTTTGCATTGTAGTTATTATTGAGTCTAGAAATTTCTTAGCATACTGTATAAAAACGACGAAGGAGTTTTATCGTTGTCTATTAGGTAAGTATATAAAAAAAACTAACGATAAAAATACACGATGTAGGGAAAGTAAAAAGTAAAGTAACCTGCCTGTAAATGACCTATTTGCTGTGTTCTCCTCTCTTTTTAATGAAGAAGTTTTTGAGTCCTTCGTTGCTGTAGTAGAGATGAATTTTAGGAACAAATTTAACATATAAATTCAGTGAAGCTTGCCCGGACTTGAACCCTGAATCGGTTAACATTCACGTCTAACCAATGCCAACCTGAATATCACTATAGGGTTAGTTAAATCAATTATCTTTATTCATTTGTATATAGATATATAGACAAATTCGTTTTAGTTAAAATATATTTTAGCAACAATAATTTTTTTGATTAATTAATTGTAAAATGTCAAATTAAGTACTAGCAACTAATTACATTGTTCTAATACGGGCAGAATTCGATTTATTCATTCATTTCGTCAGATATGCTGACGTCCCTCATTTTAAAAATTGGCTCGGGCCTTCGTCATATATAAGACAGTACAAATTACAATTTATTTAATTAAAAAATATATCTACAAAGTAAAGTCCAGTTCAAATAATACACCGTTACTAAGATTAAAATAATCACAAAGCAAATAGCATAAATAGTTTGATGTTTAAAAACTATTTTAACAAATAATCTTATAACTGTAATTGTAGTAATTAATTTCAAACATATGTTAGAAATTAATTAAACATTCCACTAACCTTTAAAATAAATACTAAGTAATATTAAGAAAAATATATTATTTACAAAAAAGTCTATTTAAAAAAAAAAACACTACTTATTATTAATTTCCATTTCAAAGAAAAATTTTTATAAAAACGAGGAATTAATCAAATCAATTTTTTTAAATATTTTTACTATAATTCCAAATCACATCAGAAATTATTGATTTTTTTCTTATAGTCTTAGTCTTTAATGTTAATAAGAACGCTTATAATTACATAGCATCAATTCTCGTATAGCAAAAATATTCAAGACTAATTTAATTTCCTGGAGTGTTGTACAGCGCCATCTCTAACTCACTGCCGGAACTACAAGAGCGCTGTAAACTTTTACCATAAATATTCAGATGGCGATAACGTATACATATTACGAACATTTTTACTTATTTACATTTAATTTTAAATTTCATTATCAATAGCTAAATTTTGAATGTTTATTATTTATCTTAATTAAATTACTTTAACAAAATTTTATGAATACTTTAATATAATACTAACTTTTATGTTTGAGCAATTACTGTGTGTCTTTGCATGTGTCTAACAGTCTGTTTGTACATCAATGGACTGCACTTGTAATGAATGAATCACCGTAAAGATATAACAATCTAACATCCAATTCAACAATCTAGCACTAAGTTTAATAAATAGAAGAATAACTTTATCCAAACAACTTTGTCTCCACATCAAAGTCTGCGTGAATAAAGTCGCGGCTAAAGCGCTTTCTTCATATTTTTTCACTATTTCCAGTACTATTTTCCCTAAATCCAGCGTAATCCGAGTCTGTACGAGTCACATACTCGAACGCGCTCAAAAGCGATTTTTCAGAGCTGTCTATGCACTTATTCATTAATCTATTCGGACAGCCGGTGACGAACGCATCACTGGAAGAACGTCAAAAACTAAAAACATCTGGATGAGCCTTTTTTTAATAAGTGATTTTTTTATTTACTGATTTTATTACTCGAATATATATATATAACTATAACGTATATGTTCTAAGTTAAGTATATAAAAAAACGTATGTACTTATACCACATCTTAAACAATAATTTATACTGCAAATAATAATAGAATAAAATAGAAGTTCATTTCTGATTATTTCATGGATAATAAAAATTTCGAAATAACTTTGCTTCAAATGACGTAAAGCAATTTAAAATGTATTTGAAATAAATTAAAAATAATATAATAATTATTGAAGTAATTTCGATGCAAGCATAAAAAACTTAGTAGTAGGACTTTGCGTGAAAACCCAATCATATGTACCCACTCATCATAGTATTCTACCGTTTTATTTCCCAAGATCGGTGGCGCATTGGCTATGTAAGGTTAATATATATTCCTTATAGCGCCAGTCTTCCTATCTTTTTTCAATTAAAACATTAAGAATATTTAAACCTTATTAAAGGCAATGATGTTTGTTATATGTTAGGTTTGCCTTTAAATAAATAGCGGTGTCCAAAAAAAACCTTAGCGATTAAATTTTTTTACAATTTTAAATATGGTTACGGTACAATAGGGTGTTTTAAACACCGTATGTAAAATTAATTCAATTTAAACAACAAAAAATTATTAAACAAAATCTATTTACAGACCTACGCTCAGCAACACTCCAAAAATGCGAAAAACATTTCCAGTTTACCTATAAGGCATCGGTATTCTGCGACCTACTTCTGCAATGCATGAAGATTGATTTAGTAGTTCTGCGTGCGCAAAACCGTACTGCGATGGTCGAGTTTTATTTAACTATATATTATTGAATATAATTTAATTAATATACATAATTTATGTTATATAGTGTGGCTATGTAACAGTACAGTAACAGCCTGTTAATGTCCCACTGCTGGGCTAAGGCCTTCCCTTCATTTCGAGGAGAAGGTTTGGAGCTTATTCCATCACGCTGCTCCAATGCGGGTTGGTAGAATACACATGTGGCAGAATTTCAATGAAATTAGAAACATGCAGGTTTCCTCACGATGTTTTCCTTCACCGTCAAGCACGAGATGTATTATAAACAGAAATTAAGCACATGAATATTCAGTGGTGCTTATTCGGGTTTGAACCCACGATCATCGGTTAAGATTCACGCGTTGTAACCACTAGGCCATCTCGTCTTTTGTAAGGTTAGTGTCATACAATACAGACGGTTATAATCATTAATATTATTCTTCATACTTTTTAATTTTATATGGTCGATGGGCTAATGGTTAAAACATGTGAATCTTAAGAAGGCTCAAATCGGGGCGAGTAAATTTTTCATGTGCTTGAAAGTAAAATATTGTAAGAAAACCTGTATGTGTCAGATAAAAATCTGCTACAGGTGTATGTACTAACACGCTTTGATATTTGAACGCTATTATATTTGATAAATTAAAAAAAAAAACTCATTTACAAATTCGATGGCATTAATGAAAAACAGTCGAACTAATGCATTTATAACAACATTGCCTTAATGATATATTATGAATGATTTGTGTAGAAAAGTTTTTGAACATAATAAGACATGTTAAAAAGTCTCTATAAATGACTAAAATTTATATTTAAAATTAATTTTACATTGGTTTTTCTAGTATCAAATATATTATAATATTTTAATTTTTAAATAAGACAAAAACTTTAAGATTTTGTATGTGCAGAAATTAAATTTATGAAATATAAGCTTGTAGCTTTGACATAATTTTGACATGATTTTTTTTTCTTTTTATAGAATAGGAAGGCAGGCGGACGAGCATATGGGCCACCTGATGGTAAGTGGTCACCAACGCCCTTAGACATTGGCATTGTAAGAAATGTTAACCATCGCTTACGTCGCCAATGCGCCACCAACCTTGGGAACTAAGATCTTATGTCGCTTGTGCCTGGCTCACTCACCCTTCAAACCGGAACACAACAATACCAAGTACTGCTGTTTTGCGGTAGAATATGTGACGATACTACTTCTGGTAGGATGCGCAATAATACTCAGTGTGGCATACTAACCATTATTGTGTTCCGGTTTAAATGAGCCAGTGTATTTGTAATTACAGGTATAAGGAGCATAAACTTACAGTTCCTAACGTTAGTGGCGCAATAGCGATGTAAGAAATGGTCGGTATTTTTGAGAGCCAATGTCTATCATTGGTGATGATGACGATATCTTAGGTAGTCAGCTACTAGCTACCTATTCAATAATAAAAAAATAACTTAAATATAAAATAAGAGAAAAGAAAGTAATTAGTATAATTTCATGCATTAGAATGTTAATATAACTGCAAATTATAATTCGTAGTACTATATAATATATAAAAAGTAGTAAATTATTCAAGTCAATACACGAAGAAATCTCATACATTTTATTCAAACGAAATACTCGGCTGGTTCAACTTATACGAAGTTACTCAAACGTGCATGACATGTCATGTGTCATACGTAGCGTCGTAGTAGTTGTAGCGCTGTAGCATGTCGTAGAACCGTAGTATGTCGTATCGCTTCGATGGCCTAGAATTGGAACAGGAAACTTTATAAGGCTATACGTTTTTAGATTTACTATTTTACAGACGTTTTAATGCTTATTGCTTATTGGTATTTAAAGAGCAATTTTTTTTTTTAAATTAGATGATTGAAATTTCAAAACCAAATATTTCAAAACCAAATATTTTACTTGAGCAACCCGTTTGAATTAAATTTTGTTGGTCTGTTCATTTAAGAAAAACCCGGAGACTAAATGTTTTCAATTAAAATAATATATAATAAAGTCGCTATCCGCTTAATTCTTCTAGGCTACGAAATTTGTTGTGGATTTCATTTTCATAAGGATTTTTTTCGGGAAGGTTGATATATATGAAACATTTTAATTTAAAAATAATATCCGTAACAGCCTGTGAATGTCCCACTGGTGGGCTAAAGGCCTCCTCTCCCTTTTTGAGGAAAAGGTTTGGAGCTTATTCCACCACGCTGCTCAAATGCGGGTTGTTGGAATACACATGTGGCAGAATTTCAGTGAAATTAGACAGTTGCAGGTTTCCTCACGATGTTTTCCTTTACCGTAAAGCACGAGATGAATTATAATCACGAATTAAGTACATGAAAATTCAGTGGTGCTCGTCCGGGTTTGAACCCACGATCATCGGTTAAGATTCACGCGTTCTTACCACTGTGCCATCTCGGCTTTTTTTAGGGACTGTCATAGGGACTGTCAATATTTTATGTTTTATTTTAAAGTTTCTAAAAAATAAATATATTCGTTCGCTCACAGCTCACGCTGACTAAACTATAACGTATGCAGCGTTTTCAGTAGCGTTTCAAAATGAAATGCTTTAAACGCAAAAAATGAAAACTCATTCTATCGGGCTCTTACAAGCTTTTATTTAACTTTACCTGTTAGGGTGGGTGTGTCAAATCTTGCAACTGAATTTTAACTGGTTCGGACGAACCAATTGAAGTGAAATTTTGCATACTATTTCGGTACTGATGACAATTTAGACAGTAAGTTCATTTTGGTACATTGATTTAATTAAAGCTTGTTGTTTCAATTATTTAATTTAGTTAATGTGTTTTATATTTAATTAAATAATATGTCCAGATTTAACTTTAACAATACATACTAAATGAAAACTAGTAACTCACTGGAGTAATTACAGTTAATTATAATTTAGTAGAATACGTTTTCTCTGTTAATTTTCATTTTTAATCTCACCAAAGCAAATGTAAGTCCAGCTTATCGGAATCATGCATGTAAAATACGAGGAACCAGTTCATTCGTTCAGTTAAAATTATTGCTCCATTATTGTGCAAATTTTGTGTATTATACGCGGTTTTCGTTTAAAACCATAGCGGATTTTTTGCAGTTCATCAAATGATTATAACATTATCTTTTTAAAGATTATTACATTATTCGTTTTTTTTTTTATATAATACATACTAATACATAGTAAATATTTTTTGGAGCGAGATTTTTACATAGTCTAGTTTTTATTTGTATAGTAAATTTTTGACTCAATACTATAATCGTTCTAGTTTTATTTATTTCCTTAAATCTGATTATATTATTGAATAAATTATTAAAAGCAAACTTATACATAAATAAATTAAATTTCAGTTCAAGTTAAGGGAATTGAAGTTGCGTATCAACCAATGAAATGATTCTAGTCGACTTGATAGCAATTTGTCACAATATATTATGGTATTATTTATTTATATGTACGTAAATATTATGATTTATTAATTATACATTTTTGTCAACATTTTTTGTACAATATGATATCCGAGAGAACAATAAACCTTTTTAACCTTGACTACATTACAGTTTTTTAATTTACTTATTTTTTTATAATTACGCATCAATTTTTTTAAATAAAATCTATTCTATCGCAATTTATGTTTATTTAGTTTTGGATTTTGACTTAGTCACACAACAAAACTAAGTATTGCTATTTGTTGGTAAAATTTCTGATGAGTGAGTGATATCTTCCCAAAAGGCTTGCACAAAGCTCTACCATTAAGAATGTTATCCGTATTTAATTTATTAACTGGTAAAAAATAAAATAGCACGACAAAATTATACTTAAAACGTATAACTTTGTCGCTCGATATTCATTAATTGCTCTTTGAACTGCATTTTACAATTACTGAACTGTTGTGGTACACCGGTATTTTTGCGGTCTTCCATCGATCCACATATATTGCTATTAAAACTACCTGATACTGGTTTACGTATAGAATTGGAAGTTATTGGCGGTAGTTATAGACGAGATGATGTTAAGTGCCATTAGAAAATGAACCTTGTAACGATAAATATAAAGAACTTATTATGTTGAATAATTGTCACGTGCATCGAACCCTGGTAGAAGGAAACAAATTAATATTAATTTTGAACGCTGTTTTTTATGAACATGATATAAATTTGCATGTCGCTATTGGCATTCTTTTGTGCGTCCTCATAGATTACTGAGGGATAACCAGAGGCTGAACTTAGCGTCGACCTATTTTAACCTTTAAGTAATATTTATATATGGTTGAATATTATCTGTATTACTTTGCCGTTGTGATCGGCTTTCGTGTTGCGAATTTGAAACAAGTCTAAAAACGCTGGAGACTGCTAACTTAACTATATACTGAATCTAATCTTTATGTTTATGTATTCGTTTGTATTCTAGACCTTAAGGCCAAACGTTTAGAGTGCATTTTAAATTAATAATATGCTATTTGTGATGGCCGATCTTTAAACTAAGCTTTTGTATTCATCTATTATAGCTGGTCCTTGTAGAATTATGATAAACATTCACATAACAAGAACATTTTGTAGTACAATATTAATAAAAATATATAATATATATCAATGTTTTATTTTTGCCCCAATGCGCGATATATATGTACCAGATTCACATCCGACACATGCCGGTTTCCTCACGATGTTTTCCGTCATATCCGACTATGATCTGAATTATAAATATAAATTAAGCAAATGAAAACAAACCGTGCTTGCCTGGGTTTGAACCCCTAGTTTAAGATTCTCCTTTTCTAACCACTGGGTAAGCTCAGCTTATATGTATAAAAATAGGTAATTGTAAAATAATAAAAATCACTCAGGACTATTTTACAACACCATAAGCAACAAATATAATACAGTAATAAGCATTATTAGCAGCATTAGTGTCAACTTACTGAATTGTGACAACATAAGTGCGTGTGTGCGAGAGCTGCCATATCTCATCTCTTACCCAGTCTACCTATTTTTTTGTGGTCATCAGTATTTCACTAGTAGGCGCTTGCGCAGCTTGTCGTTTTAGCTCAATTTGCAGTACCAAGTGCGTAAACATTAAATTAGCCAATCATAAGAAGTAATTATGGATGAAGTTTAAGCAACTCAAGCCTGTCAAGCTGTTTACATTACCTTTAAGTGCTATATTGTAGTATTCAGGCAATAAAATTCGTACTTTGAAAAAAATTCTATCTTCGAAAAATGGCACGGAGAAATAATAGCCTTTTTCCCTTGACGGTCAGTTATAGCAGTGAATTGAGGTGTATTCAAATGAAAGAATATTTTTCACTGGACAAAACTAAAAATTAAATATGTTTATTTTTTTGTTAATAAATTTAGTATAAATAATAAAGCGAACACAAAAGATAACGATATTGTATCTGTAAAATAAATGCAACGATAAAACACTCAACAATTTTACATTAATTTCACGTAATTGGTTTTGAAAATAAATATATTTTGTCGGATGTCGGACGGCAAATAAGATGATCTAATAACATTTTATTGGCTTGGCCTAGGGTTTGAACCTTGATATATGCAAGTAGGCTAATGATTCAAAAGGATCATAGGCTCATCATCATTATTATTGATAAAGTCAATTCTTAATTTATAGGTAGAGTTTTTTTTAGTAAATCGAATCGAAAGTGATGAAATATAAGCTTTTAATGTAATATCTGCTATAGTTTTGCCAACGTTAACCACGAAACCGCTCGGATCGGCGATTATCTCTCCGTGTTGAAGCATCTGATAAATTCGAAACTATAATCTAATATAACGTTTAAATTTCATACTAAATCAGATTTAACATTTTATAAATAATATGATATATTAAGAATATTAAGCCTGCTTCTAATGTGTGACAATTATTTGTGTTATTTGATGGTATACGGTCTCATCCACAATGGCTTAGTGGTTTTTGTCACATCCATTAAAAATTCGTCAACCATTAAAAAAACAAAATCCAAACTAATATCCGTAATAAGTAATGTGTTTAAAAAGCCGAGATGGCCCAGTGGTAAGACCGCGTGAGTCTTAACCAATGATCGTGGGTTCAAACCCGGGCAAGCACCACTGAATTTTCATGTGCTTAATTTGTGATTATAATTCATCTCGTACTTTACGGTGAAGGAAAACATCGTGAGGAAACCTGCATGTGTCTAATTTCACTGAAATTCTGCCACATGTGTATTCCACCAACCCGCATTGGAGCAGCGTGGTGGAATAAGCTCCAAACCTTCTCCTCAAAAAGAGGAGAGGTGGCCTTTAGTCCAGCCGTGGGAGATTCACAGGCTGTTGCGGAAACTAATATCGTAAATAAGAAAGTGATTTTGTTTGTTTGTTAAGCTTTCGCGTCTTAATTCTTCGACCGAGAACCATGCTATTATGAATACACGTTGTCAGGGGTACAGAGTACTTAATACCTGTCCCCCCCCCCCTCCGTGCTCCCTCCTCGCACATACTCCCTTACACGCGCCTTTTTAGTAAAAAATATACGCATGAAATACAGAATGTTTCCCTTTTATAGAAGTTTTTTCAAAGTAATGCTGACTGAGGTAATATAGCGAAGCTGAAGATATTTATACTAGGGTTAAGAAATATAGAGTAGATGTTTTACGACATATTTGATACGAATTTTGCGTATAACCCTAAAAGAGGAAATAAGGGCTTGATAGGTTATATCGCGGTCTTCCATATTTGAATTTAGAAACAAGAGCAACGATATTCAGGATTGTTTTTTAAAAACAAAACAAAAATACGTTACAAGTTTTAACGCTTGGTGCTAGTGATACGCAAGTTTTAAATGAAATAAAAAAAATATTATAAAAAAATACTTATTATAAACTTAGAGAAAATTTCCCGGTTGCTTGGGTTCTATGATACAGAAACATTACTAGTACTACCTTTACCCTTCGCCCATAAAATATAATTACGGAAGGGCCGTGTAAGGAAGGAACTTTATGAAGACTTAATTTGTGTAACTACCTTCCTGAAACGGCCCTTTAGATTTGCCCTAATAAAAATATATTGCATTGACCGGGGTAGCTATGAAAATATTTATGCTATGATTACTGGTTGCTTTATTTTATACTCTGGTGGTCTGCTGGCTAATTATGAAGCCGTAGATCACGACCTCAAGCAGATCAAATAAAAAAAATTATTACATTTTTCTTTTAAGAAAATCTACTTAAGAATTTAATAAAAAATAATCGCAGGTTAGGCAAGTTTTTAAGAAAGTCCACCATGTCAGAAATGCGGACAAGAAGACATTATAAGCTAAATTAATATATTAAAAATTTAATATAATTTACTACCACGTATTATGTGTAATCGCTCATCTAGGGGAGATTTGCCTTTGTCACCACGCTTAGCAGGCGGGTTGGTGACCACAGTAACTGGAAATCTTTCGCTAATAGCGCTGCTGCTCGCTATCAAGATCTACATTTTTGGATTCCAACATTTGTATAGTTATACCACCAAGATTTCAGTCGCCAGAGCTGCGTTCGTTAATATGCAGGATGCACCACGGGCAGGTGAGGTTAACGGTAGGGAGCCTAAGGTCGTTATCGACACCTCTTCCATCCCAATGGTATCCCGTGGCGTTCTATGTGGGAGGTTTTCATCCAGAAGTGGACAAGCTGAAAAAAAAAATTATATGTAATAAGTATGTATTATATTATTTAGTTTTGATTTATAAACTGATAATAATTATTACTAAGGTATTTACTTTTAAAATACCGAATTCAAACTAGTCAAAGAGAACAATGGAACTTAATTACTGGATGACAAAGCTTAACAATGCAACAATCGATTTTATTTGGTTGTTGTTTCACTTGTGTACAAACAACGCGAGCGTTTGATTACAACGACATAAACGAAAACATCTGTCCGTATTTCCATCAAATAGTTATATTTGATGAAAGTCCGTATTTCCTTCAAAGCGAAAGCCGGAGTATGCTTGTTCGTCAGGACGGATGTTTGCTGTCACCGACTGCGCTGCTTGGAGGACCCCTCCTTCTCCATGTTGGTGGTACGTGTGGATCTGGTTCGTCAAAGTCGGGTCTACGTGTGCCTCTACAGATCCCATTATGGTGACTTGGAGACAAGCCGACTATTTGACCATCTTAGTCGGGTGGCAGATGCTGCGGAAGAGCAGTTTCCTAACGCGGAATTGGTGTTTTTGGGGGATTTTAATGCTCACCACGAATCATGGTTGAAATCCCTCAAAACTGACCATGCTAGGAGGACTGCTCATGCTTTTGCTCTCACACATGACTTGACCCAACTGGTTGATCAGCCCACCAGGATCCCAGACATTGATGGGCAAGCGCCTTCTCTACTGGACCTTCTGCTGACTTCTCACCCGGTGGAATATCAGGTTGTGGTTCAAGCTCCACTTGGTTCTTCGGATCACAGCCTCATATCTACCAAAGTGCCACAGGCCAAGCTGCCGCCACCAGCGGTATGCAAACGTCGCGTTTGGCACTACAAGTCGGCAGATTGGGACGGTATGCGCGATTACTATGCGTCAGTCCCTTGGAAGGAACGTTGCTTCAGTGGGAATGACCCGACAGCTAGTGCCGCTGCTGTTGCTGACGAGATCATGTTGGGAATGAAATACTACATTCCTAGCTCAGATCTCGACAGTAGGGGTGCGCGTAACCGTTGGTTCACTCGCGAATGTGCCGACGCTGTATCATCTAAGCAGGCGGCATATCGCGAGTGGATCAATGGCTGCATTAGCGGGGCATCTAACATTGACTCACTGAAAGCAATCTACAATAAAAACTCCAAGTCCTGTAGGAAGGCTTACACGAGAGCGGACGCACAGCGCATTGTACAGATTGGTCATGACCTTATTTCACATCCTCGGGGCTCCCGTAGCTTCTGGCGTCTGACCAAGTCTGTGCAAAACAATTTCTGCCAACCTTCGCTGCCACCGCTCAGAAGTCCGGACGGATCGCTAGCTCACAGTCCGCAAGAGAAAGCTGATCTCCTGGCTAAACTTGCCGACAACTCCGTCATCGATGATTGTAGTGCTCTGCCACCAGTAATACCTTCTTGTGGCCACACGATGCCTGACATCAAAATCAGGCAGCGTGATGTGCGAGCGGAGCTGCAATCACTTGATGTACGGAAAGCTAGCGGTCCCGATGGAATACCAGCCATAGTGCTGAAGAAGTGCGCGGCGGAGCTGTCTCCCGTGTTAACGCGCCTGTTCCAACTTTCTCTTTCTTCGGGATGTGTGTCGGAGGCTTGGAGAAGAGCTAATGTGCAAGCGGTTCCCAAAAAAGGGGATCGGTCTGACCCGGCAAATTATCGGCCAATAGCTATCACCTCAGTACTTTGTAAGGTGATGGAACGGATTCTTAACAACCAACTGATCCATTATCTAGAAGATCACTGTTTAATTAATGATCGTCAGTACGGATTTCGACCAAAACGGTCTACAGGTGATCTTCTAGCGTACGTAACACACCTCTGGGGTGAAGCTATCGACAAACATGGGGAATCGTTGGCTGTCAGCCTCGATATCTCCAAGGCTTTCGACAGGGTCTGGCACAGAAGTCTTCTCTCCAAGCTGCCGGCATATGGTCTGCCTGCTCAGCTTTGCACCTGGATTGCCAGCTTCCTACACAAGCGCAGCCTTCGTGTTTTAGTTGATGGTTGCGCTTCACAATTCTATGTAGTGAATGCTGGGGTCCCCCAGGAATCTGTGCTATCTCCCACTCTGTTTCTTTTGCATATCAATGATATGCTCTCTCTCGGGAACATTCATTGCTATGCAGACGATAGTACAGTGCATGGTGGATACCACGGACGCGCAGTGGCTGGGCGAGCGGAAATTCAGGAGGGGCGGGAGGATCTTGTCATTGAACTCAATAGGACGTTAGAGCTTATCGCCAAATGGGGCTCAGATAATCTTGTTGAGTTCAATGCCAAGAAAACACAGGTATGCGCTCTCACAGCAAAAAAGTCACCATTTTCCCCTCTTCCCTCCCTCTGTGGCACTCCGCTGGTGATAAAACCAAAATCGCCATGCTGGGGATGGACGTTCGCTGCGACCTTAGTCCAAGGGATTACATCGAGGCTGTGATAAAAACAGCTTCACGGAAACTCGGAGTTCTGAACAAGGTGCGGCGTTTTTTCACGCCACAACAACTGTGCCTGCTGTACAAAACACAGGTACGGTCCTGCGTTGAATATTGCTCGCACCTTTGGGATGGCTCCGCTAAGTACCTACTTGAGGCCTTGGACCGGTTGCAGCGACGTGCGGTCCGCATTATTGGCGACGTAAAGGTCACTAACACCCTCGAGCCCTTACAATTGCGTCGAGAGATAGCTGCGCTGAGCGCTTTCTATCGACGTATGTATCACGTATGTATGACATCAATTCCATCGCGCACAAAGAAATTTGGCAACTCCTTTCTTTGTCGCACTTCCAAGAAATGGAATTCCTTACCAGCTCGCGTATTCCCCTCCTCTTACGACCCGGGTTCCTTCAAACGAGGCGTGAAGAGGCATCTTGCGGACCGGCAAGGCGAGGGCGGCTAGTGCAGAACCTTCTTCCCGACTGTACTGGCCGTCCTCGCGTTTGGACTCTACTACAACTTAACATCAGGTGGAGTAGAGTCATTTGCCCTCCCGGCAAATATAAAAAAAAAAATATACCATTGAAACTTATGTAGATAATTACACCAAGACTCAGGACAAACAGACATGTTCATGCACACAAATGTCTGTCCTGGGTACGAATCGAAACCACAACCTTCGGCGTGAAAAGCAAGTACCAACTAACCACACCGACCGGCCTGGCAAATAATAATATTATGTATAGAATTAAAAACAAAATCTTAGCATGTTAGAAATGTCGATAATTAACGAACTACAGTACTATAATGAAATAAATTTTTATCTCAAACGTGAAACATTGACACGGTGATACGTTTTTTTAATGTAAATGTTCTATGTTCTTTCGAATGTCAAATCAATATTTACAGAAAGAGATAAATCAGTGTTAAACTAAATAGCTGGGTAACGTATATAAATAAGGTCGTTAATCATTATAATAGTCAATGTCGCTTAATACTTTCTAACGTTTCAATATTTGTGATGAGCATGTCGATGAAGTTTGATGAATTTCGCATAAGTATATACTTTAACGGTCTTTATTTTTGGTGAGTTTTAAAATTATACTTATTAATTTGAAGAAGTTTTAAATTGGGTACTCCCATCTCCAGGTCATAAAATCAATCTTCTTCTTTAAGATTCTAAGGTCTTTTCTTCTTATGTATCTTTGTATGTATAGTCTAGATTGTGAGTTGGTAGACAGTCAATGCGATATTAGACAGTCCAAATTTTGTAATTCTTTTATTTAGATATTAACGAAGTTAAATTCATGAATAGTTTTGATTATTGTGTATCTTTATGTATGTACATACATGTTCAAGCCTTGTTCCAGCAGCGTTGTTGAACAGAGCCGTTTTATCACCAGTGAGTTGCGCTGAGATATTTTTTTGTGTGACCAACACCAGCCAATACCATATTTTTTACTAACAAAAATCTGTACATTGTTTCGAGAAACCAACTCCATTTAAACAACTAAATTTGTTAAGTTGCTGCAAACAAATGCAGACCAGATCATCACGATCATCACGTATCATACATCCATTCACGATTCAAAATTCAGCAACTTAATGATAAGTCTTTATATATTATCAATTCATAATAGGGTAGTCCACTTTTAATTTTATTTTAATATTTCTTTGTGAATAGTTTTCCGTCCGTCCTCTCCCTTTTTGAGAAGAAGGTTTGGAGCTTATTCCACCACGCTGCTCCAGTGTGGGTTGGTGGAATACACATGTGGCAGAATTTCAGTGAAATTAGACACATGCAGGTTTCCTCACGATGTTTTCCTTCACCGTAAAGCACGAGATGAATTATTATCCCGAATTAAGCACATGAAAATTCAGTGATTCTTTCCCGGGTTTGAACCCACTATCACCGGTTAAGATTCACGCGTTCTTATTACTGGGCCATCTCGGCTTCTTCAGTAAATAGTTTTAAATAATTATATTTTTGTCATTTGCATTGTGTAACGATATATTGTTTTTTGTCCTTGTAAGTACTAATTTTCTCAAAATACAAATATAAATATTTTGATATATAAAATTAAAAAAAAATATATCAAAATACATTACAAATTTATAGCAATAACACGCCGTAAGTACACGTTTTAAATTGATTATCATAAAGTTGTTGAATTATTATCCATTCAAAAATAAATAAAGACTAATCTAATTTTATGCAACACATTGAAGTTTGTGTTTATCGAAAATCCAACGTAAATGTAACTTATATTGATAAGGGTAGTAATAATATTAGGTATAAATATTATTAAATTACGCTATATTACTTTTATGATGTCTACGTCACAGCTCTCTATTCTCTTGTGTTGTACGCGTGTACATATACAATTTATTGCTATATATTATTATGATTATGTAGATATGTATTTATCGGTTTTCTTTCATTTTAAATTCTTTCAATAAGAATCATATTTGATGCAAATCTGGTCGGCGTCCCATGACGGCCATTTTATTTTTTATAAGTAATAACATAAGGTTAAATAAATTGTATTCTTACATAGATCATAGGAAACCTAAATTCGACGAAGTGCCGAGGAATAGCTTGTGTAAATATTACGTGGAAATCCAACGGCAAAATCACAAAACAAATAGCATCGAGCTGAAGGTGTGATTTTTGTTTTATTTCATCTCAATGCATTTCATCCTATTGTTTGGTTATATATCGCTCGGGGCGGTCCATCCATTGTTTAGACTGTATTAATTAATTCACACTGGACTAATCCTTGATATTTTTCATTGGAAACGAGTATAGGATGTAAAAAAATCGACCGTTTGCTTGTAAAACTGCGTATAGGATTAATTTTATGAAATTAACTTAAATTAGTAAGTAATAATTATACATTAAAATAATAATTTTATAAATTTATTACACAATTAAAGGTATATAAACACTAAAATATATTAAGGCTAATTAGAATTAGTTTGATATTCTAATTAGTGTCGGGAAATAATACGCATTGGTTGCAGTTCACCAGTACATTGTTATATAATTTTAATGACTTCATATTTGTAAACAAATGTCAAATCAAATATATATATATATATTTTAACTAATTGTTCGTAAGATACATTTTATGAAAATATTTGTCATTTCGACATGTTGTACACGTATGGAAGTTTTAGATTAATTTTAATTTAGCTAACCTAACCATTTAAAAGGAAATCCTCAAAGCCTTTATCCTTTTGCAAAGCGTTCGGTATTTACACATTTATTGTATATTTATAAATTTGCTGTTAATCTTTTTAATTGCGTAATAAGTCGATTTCTTTTTTCAACTGATTTAGTTAGCAGATTCTGAAGATAAAACCCCAGTTGAGAGTTAAAAACATCTCAGTTTTAGCCTTGTCTTTGAAATGGGAGATAAGTGAGTGTTTTCTATCTCCGTATCTCGGAAAGCATGAAAAGAAGTTGGTTTTGTGATTGGACTATTTCAGGTCGTGTTACATTTGCCATTGCATCTAATTATGAGTCACAGATATATATATATATATATATATATATAAAGAGTACGCCACGTACTCTATACTATGTACTCTATATATCTGATTACTCATATACTAGTCTAAGTGCCGCCATGAGTGAAATTGCTTATTCGGGTATTCAAAAGCATTAAAACGTGTTCTGTGCTATTCGTCAATTTATAGTAAATTATAATAATTTTTTGACCTGTTTATATAACAATAAGGAATTGGTTGAATAAGATATAAGATTTTGGAAGGAGAAGGCGGTCGAGTGGGAACGCGATAGGGTCAATACTGCTCATTGAAAGTATAATAATATGTTCTTCGTGATTAATTGAAAGCTCACGGTGATTCGCTAATTTGATGTCTGTATTCTTTAAAAAATAAAAATAAATTATTATTATAATCAGCGTCACCACATTACGATATTTCATGATCGTATTCTCAGAAGTTTGGAGATTGTTCTAACAAAATAGGAGAATAGACGCTACTCAAACAGTGTCGGATCCGATTACTTCAATAATTTAAAAAAAAATCTACAAAAATGCTACCTACGCGATTCTAACTGTAAGTATACGAAAATAAATGTTAAAGCCTTAATTGCCTAACATAACGTATACGTAATGTGTGTTTTTGTTTAATCACATAACAATTAAATTTTTCATTCGCTTTGTTTAAAACGCGTTCTGAATTTTTGGGGCTTCAGGGTTCAACCGAATTGTATAAAAAATATATATATAAAGCACTTCCCTAATACATGCGATTGTAACAAAATGATTAATGGGTTTTATATGACTCATGAACAATTAAAATTCAGGGGTAAAAGGACAATGGAAATCGTTAGTTCATTTACTGTAATACTCGCTGTCAAACATAGTCATTCCGTAAGTTCAATAATTATCCCAATGTTGGGTAAGGCTTCTGTTAATGCGAAAGTTTTAGGCTTAATCCAATACGCTTCTCCACTGCTTTTGCTAACTATAAATTTGGTAGATTTTATCTAATTCATGTTGGTTTTATCACTGAATAAGAGGCTACCTAAAGATTGTTTGATACTTGCCGATTCGGTCATGGTTATTTCAGTTAATAATCTCGTGTCGATGTTATATTTAGAGGTTGTGTTTAGTTATATTTAGAGCAAGGTGAGGGATATCTACGTATTTATCATGCAATGCGATTTATTCTGTAAATCCAGTTGATTTGAAACTATATACAAGTTGGTCTACATGTTCTGTATACTATAACTTGATGTTACTGATAGATTTTTATTCGATAATTTCCAAACAATATTGCAACACATGCCAGCCATTGGGCATTATTATTTAAAAATAAATAAATTAGCTTTGCGGTCGGATGCTTTTGACGATTGATTGCTCTTAATATAAAAACATTAACTTAATTTTGAACTTGATTTGAAAGAAAGGTTTATTTACAGAGAGTTTCTCTAAAACGAACATAGAAATGCTTAAAGAACTTACTTATACTGAGTACAATATGTATAGAATAATTGACCCACATATTATTTCACAGCCCATACTACTGGCGTTCTTTTTATACAGTAGTGAAGCACAAATGTTAAAACATATAAAGGGTATGTAAGTTTTGTGTGAAAACTCTTCATTTCTGAAAAGATCTATGGAAATTGGTATTAAGTAATTCTGAATTATGACGCAAGTAAAGAACTATCATTTTATACAAGAACATTAAATTAATGCTTATCACGTAAATAATTTAAATATAAAGCGAATGAAACTGCGAAACGCAGCCAATGACTTGTATATAACAATATTATATTAAAACCTTCTGAGAAGAACTGCATCTTACAGTCTAAGTTATGTTATGTATATTGATTTTTCAATTAGATATTACAAAAAAAGTTATTTAATAATAAAATATAGCTGTTGAATGAGCTAAAATATTAAATTGAAAACTAAATTATTGTCTATCGAAGCTAACGTAGTAGTTAAAACGGAGGGTACCTTTGAATAGTTGCGACCTTTGCATGCTCTACTTGAAATATAACTTTAAGAATAGGAATGTGCATATTATTAATATACTTTTATCGAATTATTTTTTATATTAATTTGAAAACCAAGTGTTTTTTTCTATTTAAAATATAAATTGTTTTAAACTATTTTGGTGTTAAACATACATTAATACATAATTTCTTAATTTTAAAGCAAAATAATTCATATTATTATAATCAGTCTTAATGACGTATTTTTATTGTGTTTTCTGAATAAGGTACAGTTTCATCATTTGAAATAGAATTTTATCGATATATCGATAGTGAATTATTAATGAATACCACGTCACTATGCTTAAAGTCTAACTATTGAGATTCAAAATAATATCTCAATATCGAAGGAAACTTTATCGTTTGACTTTGTGTCCGTGGAACGAAATTCTTTGTCTAGCTTTGTATCATAAAGTTTCATTGATCCTTTTGTTTGTTAAAATAAAAATGTTATTGAATCGAGTGTCAAAGTTTTCCATGAGAGGTTTATATATTTCAAGGTATTCTCTATATTAATAAAATACGTCACGATTTTTAGTATTTATTTGATATTGCGTGGTAATAAAAAAATGTTATGTAAATTGAGTTAAAATTAGTAATTTATTTAAGAATTGCTATTATACCTATCAATCGTGAGATTGACTTTATATTAATAAAACGTATATTTATTCAACTCAATCGAGTTTGAACTGGGAGTTCGGGAATAATAACAATTAGTTTAAATGTACCGACAATGTAGGTACATAATAAATTGTTTAAATGTACCTAAAATGTTGTATCGAAGTAATATTGTTCCATTAATTTTAATTATCAAATTCATTTACGGTGTGGTTTAAATATATTGATGAATTAGAGATGAAAACACAAAAATAATTACGTCACGTCAAAAATTGAATGTCAAAAATATATTTTAAATAACAACTGCATTTTTGTGTTAAGTTTGAGTGATTTATTTGATGTTGCGTGGTAATGAAAAAAATGTGGTGTAAATTGTATTAAAATCAGTAATTTATATTTTATCAACGAATATTTATTCAACTCAATCTAGTTTAAACTGGGAAAAATAACAATAATTAGTTTAAATGTACCTAAAATGTAGTATCGAAATAATATTGTTCCGTTAATTTGATTGTATTTCAATCTATCAAATTCATTTACGGTGTGGTTTAAATATATTGATGAATTAGGGATGAAGATTCATAACATAATCTCCACGAAAATAATTACGTCACATCAAAAGATGAATGTCAAAAATATTGTAAATAACATCTGTAGATGTTTTTTGGGATGAGTGTGGTGTGGTGTTAAGCGTGTGTTTAAGTCGGATCTCCGATCTCCATACGTTTATAAATATACATTTAATACCGTAACACCCTGTGAATGTCCCACTGCTGGGCTAAAGGCCTCCTTTCCCTTTTTTGAGGAGAAAGTTTGGAGCTTATTCCACCACGCTGCTCCAGTGCGGGTTAGTGGATTACACATGTGGCAGAATTTCAGTGAAATTAGACACATTCAGGTTTTCTCGCGATGTTTTCCTTCACCGTAAAGCACGAGATGAATTATTATCCCAAATTAAGCACATGAAAATTCAGTGGTGCTTGCCCGGGTTTGAATCATCGGTTAAGACTCACGCGTTCTTACCACTGGGCCATCTCGGCTTCTTATAAATTTAATAAAAATGTGTTAATTCAATTTAAATAGAACTATATAGTAATATCTTATATTTAATTATCATAATTTACTTCAGAAATTTCCGAAAAATACCGCCTAAATCGTATGCAAAATCAGATATGAAAAGCATTCTATATGTCTAAGCATTGCAAAAGATCTTTAATCAAATTTCTGTCTCTAAGCATCCAAAACTGGGAAGTTTTAGTGCATTTCGTTCTAAATCAAAAATCACATACGTTACGGACAGAACGAAACGTGTGACCACGTTACGGTTAAAAGGATACTTCCGTTTAATACATACGATACGATATATCGTGGCTCATACAAACGTCATGTACTAAATTTATGTAATTATTGGGTAGGTACCACCCACTCATCAGATATTCTACCGCAAAACAGCAGTACTTGATATTGTTGTGTTCCGGTTTGAAGGATGAGTGAGCCAGTGTAATTACAGGCACAAGGGACATAAAATCTTAGGTCCCAAGGTTGGTGGCGCATTGGCAATGTAAGCGATGGTTAATATTTCTTACAGTGCCAATGTCTAAGAGCGTTTGGTGACCACTTACCATCAGGAGCCCATATGCTCGTCCGCCTTCCTGTTCTATAAAAAAAAAAAAATTAACTTTTGCTATTTTACAAATCAATTTTTTGTTTTATCCTCCAATTTTCAATGTAATGTTCAAATTTTGACTAATAAGTGAACACTATTAATTCTAGTTAGCCTTCTAATACCACAAATTGACAGTTTTATATATATAATACATTGTAAGTAAAAATTGTAAAATTGTTTTATATTTTTATTTACATTTTATAGAAAAACGTAACTGATGTAATTTACGATATAGGACTTAAAATTAGCAAAAGGATACAATTGACTCTGTAAAAATACAAATACCAGAATATCCTTCAATATTTGTAAAGCAATAAGGAAGAAACCCTAAGGTAAACTTTAATATTTTCTGCGACAATAAAAAGGCCAGCAACACACCTGTAAGCCCTTCGGTGTTGCAGGTGTCCATGGGTGGTGGTAGACACTTTCCATCAGGTGAATCTCCTGCCCGTTTGCCTAACTCGACCACAAAAAACCAAAGCAAAAACATTACATAAATGGCTTCTTAAATATTGCTTTATCGTAGGGTCGTTTCACTCCGACATAATTATTAATTGATCTAAACATTAATGATTGTATAAAATCATATAATGTGTTCACTAGAAAACTGATTAAAGTAAAACTTTACTTATAAATTTTACTAAAGTAGACAAAAAAAATATTGCAATACAATTTTACATACATAAATTATGACAACTTCATTAAGGTCAGTCGTATCGTATCATATAAGCGACTTCTAAGCCAAAAGTGCAGAAAATGGAAAGAGTGCGATAAATAAAACCACTTCGGTTGCTAATTGGAAAGTGGACACATAAATCACGGACCACTCTGACCGGTGCCAAGCACGAAAACAATTGCCACTCTAAATTTGCGGTCCACTTGGCTTCGGGGATACGAATCTGAATTTGTAACTTAGATGTCACGGTAATTTTTGTCTCGGGTTGGCTCACATCGCCGAAGTAATTTCTATCCATCTGATTTATGTGTACGGTTGGGAGTTAATGCAGAATATATTTGACTTTACGGTGTCGGGTTTTAGTGTGATTAATTGATTTTCATTTAGGTTAAAGATTCAGTGATTCTTTAATTTTACTTATTATACAATTATATAAAATTCGACTTTAATGAAGTAATAATTAGATTCCTAATTAGGTTAAGACTAAATAATGTAAATCCAAACTTGTTTAAGATAAGACAAGACTTTCAAAATATATATATTATTTTTTTATGTTCACAAACAAGCCACCTGATGAAAAATGACTACACAGGGGGACAGGGGCGTAACTATGCCATTACCCGTGGCCAATTCATTGCATAGGGTCCTAGTAAATCTCGCCACGTTTCATTTTTTAAATCACTTAAGTATAAATTAGTCACACAGCACTATTACTAATATCGTGTGTATTTTAGTTACATTTTCATAAAAAATACATGATACATAATTTTATTAAAATAAAAATGTAATATTAGCAAGATATTTATTAATAAAGTTTTAATCTTCGAGCATTCTGTTCCGATAGTGTCAATAATATAATAAAAACTTACAGAGCGAGTCATAGAATTTTCAATAGACAGAGAACATCATTAGCCCGTCTGCGCCACCAAAGTACCGCGACATAAACTTAAATGAATGCGTTAAAATCTTAATCATTTAGTAAAATTTTTATTCGGTCTTCATTCGTGTCTAACTATAATTGATTTGTCAGCTGTTTATATTAGTACTTCCTGACGACTGTAATAGTTTACATTATCAATATTACAGTGCGAATATCAGCTGTGAACATTATGATGTCTTCCTGACGACCAGTCTGTCAATATACAGTGCAAATGTCAGCTGTCAGCATTATGATGTCCTCCTGACGACCAGTCTGTCTACATACAGTGCAAATGTCAGCTGTCAGCATTATGATGTCCTCCTGACGACCAGTCTGTCTACATACAGTGCAAATGTCAGCTGTCAGCATTATGATGTCCTCCTGACGACCAGTCTGTCAATATACAGGGCAAATGTCAGCTGGCATCATTATGTAGTTTTGTAGTTGTGTGTAAATCTATTGAATTGATTTTAAGTAATTGTGTTATATTTTGTGTTGTCATTTTTTTTCAGGGTGTTAGGTTACTTCTGAGCTCGTTGCCCACGTTGGGTCGGGGAAATGTGGCATTTTGCCAGCCCTACCATCCTATAGTTACGACACTGACCAACGCCCATGGATCTCTGCAACAACCGAGGGTTTGGCACGTTAACACGCTGTGGATTCTGTAAAATAAATATAATTGAAAATAAAACTAATAAATATGTATGGATAACAATTATATGTAAATTATAGTCTACTTGCA
Organism: Nymphalis urticae; assembly: GCA_905147175.2. NCBI lineage: Eukaryota > Metazoa > Arthropoda > Insecta > Lepidoptera > Nymphalidae > Nymphalis > Nymphalis urticae. Next base: position 2,040,197 of record LR989999.1, on the reverse strand, counting down.
TAAATGTATTCTCATTAATATAATTATTTATCATTATTGTTATTCGAACTTTAAAAATGTTGATTGTAAAAGTTGACCTTAGAACTTCATTGGCCTTTAAGAGTAAGTAGTATTAAATATCCTGTATTGGCATTGACCACACCTGTGCGATCAAGCGAAAGTGACCGCAACACAGATCTATCAGTAAAGCTATAGTTATACGTATGCAAATCCTTACTTAAATAAACACATTCTCTTAAAATTAAGCCAATTGAGTGTCTTTAAGGGGACAATCCTGAAAAATGATGCATCTACATGGTATCAAACGACCACGACCACGATAGCTCCACTTGTATTTTAATTTTTACAGTAAGCCTATATTTTGGTGCACAGCATAGATGTAACCGTAGCTTTAAAAATATTTCTGTATCACTCAGGTTTTTTGCTTCACTTATTTGCGCAGCTGTGACGTCACAAAGTTTAGGTGGTTCTGTTTCGGGTAGAGTGCCATTTGAGATAAAACAGATTTTCTATATACAGACTAACTTTAGGCTAGCTCTCACTTATTCCTACTAAAGCCAGATTTTTTTGTTTAGAAGATTAATAGGTAAATAATATATTCTATTAAAAAGTAGTTACTTTTAATATGTTTTCTCCTAACAGCAACAAATATTATTGTTGTGATCCGGTTTGAAGGGTGGGGGGACCAGTTTAACAGCAGGTTAGGTAAGGTTGGTGGTGCATTGGTAATGTTCCTTACCTTTTGGTTATAATTTATAACGGTGCTAATGACTACGGTGATGACCAATTCCCATCTAGTGTCCTATTTGTGCGGCCGCATTTTGTATAAAAAAACTTACTAAACTTAATCATATCAAAGCGGTTCGAAATATATTATATTCTACCAAAAATTCAAGAAACTTTTTACTTATTTTCTTCCACCAAAAAAATTACGGTATCTTAATTAAATACAATTAAGCAATTTATTTAAACTGCACCATAATCATTAAATTCGTTTATAATATAATATAATTGAAATATATTTTTAAGTACTTCATTATAATGAAGATGTAATTATTCTTTTTAAGCATTTCAAGCTTTCATCGTAGCAATCTTGGCAAAATACAACAGCACTTAGAAAACTTTTAATAACCATTCCGCTGTACATATAATATAAAAATTCAATTTAAATTTAACTGTACGGTAAATACGATGGAGGCTTATTAGTATAAGAGATCCAGACCTCTTTAAAAGTTTAGATTTTCTTTAAAAACTTACAATTCACTTTAAAATACGAACTGACGCTAAGAATTGTACAATTATGGCAGACTTGATGTCGTACTGAAAGAACATAATTTATGATTTATCTTAAAATATATTTGTATACAATATAATGTTATAAATAATCTGTCACTGCCTGTTGATCATTAAGAGAAGAATAGTGAAAAAAGAAATTTAATTATATGCTTAGAGATGCATTATTGGCCTAGTAGCTTGTTTAGTAATAAAATTACAGAAAATGAAGAGTTCAAATCAAGGTTGGGTCAAAATTGGGTGGAAACGGTCTGAAATGCGTATTCATCAGTAGTGCCAGAGGTAAGAGATGCTCTGCATATAAGCAGCATAGCTTCCTTATTCAACACCGTTAGGGTCTAAATTACACAATTAAATTAAAAATATATATATATATATCCCTCCATCTCTTTTATATATTTTTTTAATTTAGAGAACAATGAACTCCATAAAAGTTTTTTTTTTACATTCGAAAACATGTTTAATTAAATTATACAATGTAAAATTGTTTTAAATTATCCTTATGTTTAATTAATTATGATATTCAAGCGTATTATCAAAAACACGTTTCGAAATATGCTATTAACTTTTTTTTAAAAGAGACCGGTTCCATCACTCGCTTAGTGGGTTGTGCGGAAAAGAGAAAAAAGATATCTTGCTCATCCTATAACAAAGTTAATGACTAGTCTCCTCGTTTAGGATACGGTCTAAGGTGTAAGGCCCAACAATCAAAGTACTATTGAAAAACCTACTACTAGGTTAATCTGTAAAACAGACTCAAAATCAAGACGGATATGGAGATATTGCGAGATTATAAAACAAATTTGTTAATATTTGATTTTGTATGGGAAATTTTCAATAGTTACATCATATTTTCAATTTGTATCTGATTGAAAACATAAAAGTATAAAAAAATATTTGATAGATCTATATTTTCTTATTTATACTCGTAATGATTAAGATTATTTTTTTATTTACAAATAATCTAAGGCCGCCTCTAGGTTTATTTTGTAAAACGCTTTGGGTTTGTTTTTATAACGATATAAAAGTTTTGGCGCCTATTACATATTACATTTTGTTTCCACGAAATTAACATCTCACTCATGTCACCTAATTTAACCATATATTTGTTTCTTAAATTAGTCGCTGTGACGATGTTGAGACGATAGGACTACGCAAAAAAAATGACCGCGCTTTGTATATCCTATAAGAGAACAAGAAATCATTTATTCAGGACAAAATACTAAAAAAACTTTTATAACAATTTATTCAGCATTATAGAATTTGCATAATATAGGCATGTTTCACATGACAACTAAAAGGAGACGAAAAAAGACTTACAACGTTATACAAAATATACAGACGATACAGACTTTCAATCAATTATGAATATGTTGTTCCAGATTTAAAAAACCACATAAAAATAATTGTTTTCAGCCATCAAATGATAAATAAACACATATACATCGAACGAAATATATCGCGTTACTGTTTATTTTTTTAATTTATTAACATAAAGTAATTTATTAAAACGTTAATAAAAACAGCTAGCCGTCACTTTTTAAAACGGGATCAGCGTTTCGTGGTCAAATTAACAAATTTCATTTTAATCTCAAATGTAATTGGTCGATGCCACCCGATGACGCTATAAGCGACCAATGAGCGTTGAGTATTTAGACAGATTAGATTTGACTGCTCTTAATTTAAAAAAATGGCGGACACCACTGGCTTTGCACGAGTACAATAAAAGTCTACATAAAACGTTTATATTGGAGGACAAGCTTGTATCTTTGTGCCTACTGGAATAACCAATAATTATTTGATCGCTGAGTTCTTTTAACTTGTGACGTCATTGTACCGTATATAACTTCCAGTTAACTTAAATAGACGCATTAAATGTTAGTCAGTTGCTACCTTGGGATTAACTAACCTGGACAAACTATAATCTAACGCCTCCTTTTATTATCAAATGATTTAAAGGGTACATAATGAAATATTTAATGTAAATTTATGCTCATACATAAATTAGCCTTTCCTTATGTGTGTGTAAAGAAATCGATGCCGCTTCAGGAAATTTTGTATTAAAAAAATTAATTAAATTACATAAAAAAAACAAAAAAAATATTTTTTTTTACTTTCTTGATTTTTACGGCTGAGTATTGAAACCAATAATTTTCTTATGTTTTATGATTATAATGATAAAGGAATATTTATTTTTTAAGTATTTGAATTTTTTTTTAAGTAAGTAGGTATATTAGTGGTAGTTTTTTAAGTATTCAATTAGATTTTTTTGTGTTTTTAGAAACGATAATCTTTATCTATTGCACTAAAAACAGTATGAATCAATCTGATCTTGGATTTTGATTATAAGTAAGCCTCGAATTTTTATGTCTTATTTATTTTTTAGGGCATACGTAAATTTATATTTATTTTTTAACATCGAAACATTACAATAACATATATGGTCAATGTAAAAACAACGATTGTTACAATAAATATCATTTCACAATATGTTTATGTGTAATGTGCTTAATTACATACATTAAGCTATTATATATGTACGTATAACTAGCCCTTATTTTTAATTTATAACCTCCGACGTTAGAGTGGTATTATAAGTTTAATGTAAGTATATGTTTGTGGCATCGTATTTCCCAAATGATTGGAACGATTTTGATGCAGCTTTCTATTTGAAACCTGATGAGATCAAGATCGTTATTAGCTATAAATTATGGAGATCCGTTCTGGCGTTTAATGATCATCAGGTCATTTGCTACTTGACGAAAGGGTCTTACCAAATTTCACAGATCTGTCACCGACCCTTATATTGAAGAATTACTAGGAACTTATACTAAAATTAAAGAGTTAACAAACGCATTTGTTTTTTTTTACTTTTTGTAGTACATTTTTTTGGTTCGTTACTTAATTTTCGTTATTCTATTCTAAGCCAAAGGTTCTATTATTATTTAAAACATAATTTAAAAGTCCTATAACAATTGTTTATTTCTCAGATAAATAAAAATAAATGAAATTGTATATAAGTGCTAAGTGCTACGTAAATTAAAAAAATCTTCATAGCACTACATATTCCTGCTATCATAATTTCTTTCACATATGAATTAAGCCGTGGCATTTATAAAGCATTGTTCTTTTCCATTCCATTTTAATGAAAGCCTTTTAACGATCTGCAATTATTATTGAGATAACGACCATATCTTGGATAGTTACTATGGAGTTCATTATTTTGAGGTTTTTTTTTTCAGGAAACGCAGTGCAGTTGCGGATGACATAAAGTTATTAAATTACTCCGTTTATTACGAAGTTGTCTAGAAATGTAATGTGATTGTCTACTTTTTTATTAATTTACTACAAAGGCCAAGAAAATATTTTACTCTATAAGGTTTTGAATATTTTATGATTGGAATTTAATTGTGAAGCATTTTCTTTTGTTTTGTTAATTGTTATTATTTGCAATCATTATGTCCTGTTAAGTACTTATTCCGTATTCTGGGTAGATACCAGGAATACTTAGTATTTTTTAGTTCTGGCCTGAAGGCTGAGTGAGCCAGTGCACACGGGACCCAGAGCACAAGGGACATAACATCTTAGTTCTGAAGTTTGGTGGCGCATTGTTGGTGGTGGTTAATGTTTCTTAAAATGCCTGTATTGCTTAAGACATCTATCAAACGAAATAGAAAAACTTAATTACATACTGAAATGATATTACACAGCTAGTATACATTTATTGTATACTAGGTGCGCGTCCCATCTTCGCACAGGTAAAATAAGGATCCACATAATCGTAATAACTCTATTGGTTTACGCGAGCACGTCAAAGTAAAACTTCCAGCCAGCATGTTTTTCCCGACATCTTCTACAATCATTGTCATATTTCAGCCAATTTACACAATACTTTAATGAATTATACATCCAAACATTCATTACAAATTACTCCGCCTATTGGTGAAAACCGTATGAAAATCGGTATGGTAGTTTTTGAGTTTTTAGCAGACAGACAGACAAATATACGCGGCCATTTTGTTTTATTATATGTACCTAGTGATTTATTGACATTCATATTTAAAATAACTGACTAACATATTACCAAATTGAACGTGTAATTTAATAATAAATCATTCGCTCTTTCGTATTTCAGCCATTTGTTTTATGTGCATTATTGAATAATTTAATTAATATTTTATCCATAAGCGAAGTCCATACAGTCACTGAGTAGGCGGTTTCGTTCAATTCAATTATTTTAAATGATATTCGAACTAATCAAGTAATATTAAAAGTTAAAGAGATTATAAATTAATATAGTAACAAAATGTGCACAGTAACTGATTATGTTTTGTTAAACAGTGAATATTATACTAAGCATTCACACTTATATTAAAAATATATTATAAAAATGATTATAATTAACGTTAATTAATTAAACACATAAGTAATTTTTCTTCACAATATTTTCACCATTGAGCACGAGATTAATTATTATATGTACATAAATTAAGCTCATGAAGTTTAAGTGATGCTTGCCCGGGATGAAACCTGTAGCCTTCGATTAAGATATAAAGGTTGTGGGTTCGATTCCCACCCAGACAGACATTTGTGTGAATGAACATGTATAATTGTCCTGAGTCTGGGTGTAATTATTTATATAAGTATGTACTTACAAAAGAAAAGTAGTATATTTAGTATATCAGTTGTCTGGTTTCCATTGTACAAGCTCTTCTTAGCTTGGGATTAGATATCCGTGTGTGAATAATGTCACAGGATATTAAAAAAAAAAAACAAAAAAAACATGTAATAAATGAGTTTCATTTTAATCGACTCTGTTAATACAATGACTTCGCCCAGCTGTAAGGGGTTAAGTGGTCAGGAGCTGTGTAAAAGTAGCCTATGTCTGTCATATCTATTCAAGCTTGCTGCGTAACAAATTTCATCGAAATCTTTTCAGTGGGTTAGGCTTAAAAACGTAATTCTTTATTTATAATATATACTTTCTGTCACACATGTAGTGGAAGAGATTGCCTTAGCAATAAGGCCATTTTTGCACGTTTTAACTTGCTGGTGTCTTTATCACGAGTGTGCTTGAGTGCAATTAAGTATAAATTAAAACAATGCATATTTTTAATAGAAGCTGATAGATGGTTTGATGGTGACTTGGTTTCCACTGCAAATAGTGATTCACCATGGGAACTGAGACGTTGTGAACAACATGTCTATAATTGTACTGGCCCAGTCATCCTACAAACTGATACACAGCAAGACAAATAATTAATTTTTGGCACCAAATTTTGTATATACAAAAGATTTTGAATATACTCTCTACAAACATAGTCTCTAACTTGTAAAATGTAACAAAATAAAATTAAAATTACTGTTGGCGGACACCGAATTGAATTCTATTATCGACAATGAAGCGATACGAAGTACTCTTATCTGTTATGTTTTGATAGCGCTCTACTGCCAGTATTACACGCTCCAACCGCAGCTGTGCCTTTAAAACGTATTTAGACTATACGATTTTTGTATTCAAGATTTATCGTTTAGATTATTTTTTATTGTCTTCCGACCGAATTTGATGATGAGCGTTATCAAGGACTGCTTACTTGCATAGGATACATTATATGTAAAAGTTTGTGTATTATTTATTTCTTTATTTTTATTATTATATTATTTTTTTACATTCTAATGGACGGCACTCTCACACGTCTGATGAAAGACAAAGTACAAAACCAACAATTTCACATTCCAAGGCGTACCTATGGTAGAATTAGGATATTAAGGATTATTAAGGATTCCTTTACAGAAAAAAAAATCCTTTTTTTATTGGTCTGATCTAGGATTCAATCCGCTTTTTGTCGCACTACCAATATAGGAATATATTTTTCTTAAATTAGGCTTACAGTAAAATTTCATTTTTATATCATTATTTCACGGTGTTTACTTTACTTTACTTTATACTTCATTGTACACCACAAGGAGAAAAAGAATACAAAACAAGGATACATACATAATAAAACAAGTATACAAATTTGGCGGCCTTATCGCTACATAGGGATCTCTTCCAGGCAACCAACGGATTAAGAGAATAACTCATAGGATATGAGGTAGGTGGTGCTCTAATAATACATCAAATAATATTAATATATGATTAAACAAACTAAAAAAAATAAATGTAAATATAAAATACATATAATATATATATCAATAAATAAATTATATTATAAATACATATATAATTACAAGTATACAATATAAATACATACTATAAACAATAAGAGCGAATAAAAACGATAAGTCCTCAAACATAGCAGAAAAAAATTAATAATAATAAAAATAAAATATTTAATTAATTAATGGTGATAAGGCATTTGAGACAAAAGGTGATCTTTCACAAGTTTTTTAAAAATGTATATGGATTTAGCCTCCCGAATATTTAAAGGAAGGTCATTCCAGAGCTTAATAGCCTGAACTGTGAAAGAATTATTATAGAAAAATGTTTAAATTATTCTTTGTCTATGAGTGTAAAGACTCTTGAAATAGTTTTTTTTTTTATCTAGTTGAATCATATCTCAATTGTTTCATGTAATTGTGATTTTACTTATAATAATAATATCAACATTGCTGTATAAATACTATTTATTTATTTTATATATAAAAATATGGGAAAAATATATATCTGAACAACTGTAACTAAATAAAACTAAGATATATTAATTAAAGATTTACATATTAATATTTTTTTATGATTTATTTAAATATTTAGTCTTATGATTATTGTGCTGCTCAAATGAAATAACCGTACCGTAAACCGTAACAGCCTAGGAATGTCCCACTGCTGGGCTAAAGGCCTCCTCTCCTCTTTTTGAGGAGAAGGTTTGGAGCTTATTCCACCACGCTGCTCCAATGCGGGTTGGTGGAATACACATGTGGCAGAATTTCAGTGAAATTAGACACATGCAGGTTTCCTCACGATGTTTTCCTTCACCGTAAAGCACGAGATGAATTATGATCACAAATTAAGCACATGAAAATTCAGTGGTGCTTGCCCGGGTTTGAACCCACGATCATCGGTTAAGATTCACGCGGTCTTACCACTGGGCCATCTCGGCTTAAATGAAATAACACCGTTTAGAAAAACAAATAAAAAAGTTCTCCAGAATTCCATCCCTAGTAATAGATAAATCATCAATTATATTTATTCATTAAAGAAATAACAGATGATATCGGCTTACAATCGGCGATGATATTCATCGAGTAATCCATAATTGACATATGAACAAGTTTTGTGCACTTATTTCTTGGGTTTGGAATTAAGTAATCTAAATCTTAATTGCACAATCACCGAATATATTAATGAACAATACATAAGAATAGATATCCTTCTTTTTGAAATAGATTATATATACATAAACATTAATTATTGACACATATCTATTTATAAAAGTCTATAATAAAATTTCATATGATAAAACTCAACGAAAAATCGTGTCGGACGGTGTAAATGTAATAGTTCTTACACTGCAATACAAGCGCCACCCGAGTTAAGTTCTCGTATAAAGGCAACGTTTGCACAATCGTGATTACAGAATCGTGTTGCTACGATTCTTATTGCTTTGTATATTACCCGTGTGGGGGAAATCAATGGGTCCAAATTTATTGGCTAACATTTCGGAAAGATTTTATTATAACTTAAGCGTTTTGACATACGAATAAATATTAAACTTTATAGTGAAAATCTCGAACAGTTGAAACAGTTATGTCATATTTTTATTGTTTATTCGAAGTTTTAAGAACATTGCATCACTAAGATATAAAATTGTTGGATTTTTATGGGATTTGAAAGCTATTAAATTGAACCAATATTAGGAATTTCTTTAGGACTATGATTACTCTGTAAGAACAAATTTGAACGTTAAAAACATAGAAAACGGTCGTGAATTGTCAGAGTGATATGTGACTTTAACCACAATAATTATAATTTCAAAATATATATATATATATATACATATAAATATAATGAGTTCTTACTTATCACTCTGCTGATGTTATAAATGTTATATGTTATAAATAAATAAGTATTATGTAAGACTGTAAATAGTCCATGGCTGGGTCGAGGTGTTTTCTTTCCTTTAAGAGAACAATACGAAACAGACAGGCTTACTCTTAAGTTATATAAACTTAAAAGTAAATGTAGCTTTTCTATAACTTTATTGGTATTTGCAAGGTGCTATACATTGGATTACATTGCTAGTGTATTCGATTTTTTTTAATTCATATGTAGACGGACGAGAATATGGGCCGGGTCACCTGGTGGTAATTGGTCACCAACGCCCATAGACATTGGCATTGTAAGAAATGTTAACCATCGCTTACATTGCCAATGCGTCACCAACCTTGGAAACTAAGATTTTATGTCCCTTATGCCTGTAATTACACTGGCTCACTCACTTCAAACCGAAGTCTTAGTCGGCATGATTCTTTCCGAAATCTTCATCATTCATCGTTTTATTTTAGCCAATTTATACAAAAACTTACTCAAATACAACTAAAGCTTTTTCATGAATCACTCCGACCATTGGTGAACCGTCTGAAAATCCATTCGGTAGTTTCTGAGTTAATCGTGTTCAGACAAACATAACAGCGAGACATTCTATTATAATATGTAGTGGTCATTCCGACTTATTTTTAATCATTTTTGTTGTAATTATGTATTCTATTTGATAAAAATATTCTTAATAATCAACTATCTCAATTTATAATTGTATTTTTATATAAAATTTCAACATCATTTTCCATTTGTTGGAAGCGCTTGTGATATTTGTGATAGATTTAAATGTGGTTGAATTTCATCCGTCCTAGTCTTGGAGGTTCCCGATATTTATCTTCACTGTACGACCAATACTGACTTACATTAAGCATATAATAACTTAGATCTGATCTGAAAGGACTATCTTTGGTCCATATCCACGTAATCAATCTGCTGGACTGTTTTCGTATTATAAAAGGATGCTTAAAATCTTAGGGATCCAGGTGAAGAATCAGTAAAACTGAAAGGTATTGACTTTTAAATTTAAAAAAATTACACACCTCGTATGCAGAGTGAAGAAGTGGTGCAGTATTATCACGAGAAAAAAATCGCATTCCATTGCTTTAATTTTATCCACCACATAGTATATTGTAAAATCGTTTACTAATAACAATATATAAATTCGAATACATATTTGTCTATTGTTGTGACTTCAGCTTTATTTCGTAAACTGACAGCATGCTCATCGTTAAACTTGGATAAGTTTCTCTTGGCTTGTTTCCCCTTCCCTCAAACTTCACATTGATTGAAACAATTCGTTTTGTTTGATTGGTGAAATGGACTATTGGTTCTATTTTTCAAGTCACTTGGCATAATATATATAGTGATAAGACTGCCCGCTGTATGCTTTTATTTTATATTCATAGTCTTCTTAATTGTTTTCTGTTTCATTTCACAAACACACACACACACACACACACACACACACATATTTATTTATGATTGTATTATGTCAAGAAAATTTTGTACGATTCTTACGCGACATCTACACAAATGTTATCTTTATCTAATTATCCCTTTCATTATGTACCATATAACATAAGTAAAAAAATCTAATTGAATGTAAAACGAACACAGCACAAAAAACACTATATGAAAATAGCGATTTCTTTCAGACTAGTTCTATTGCTAAACATATAAATGGCTAATTCAACAATTTCGAGATGTTATTAATAATAATAAATATAATTTCTATAAATGACGTAAGCATGAAGAATAGTTACATAATGTACAACCATCCATACAGTAATAAGTTTCGATAACAATTAGTATAGAAATTACTTAACAAGACGAGAAATAATTCCAAAGTTAACGAACATAATCGATATAGTTAAGAAAGTGCTAAAGAAACAACGAATAAAGTTGAGCAACTATCACACACGCTAGTTATATTTATTATTTTACGAGTCACAGAAATTACATATATAAAGTAGGTATGAAAGTTTCTTTGTATAATACTAAATGTGCTGATTTGTATTGCAAGTCTAAGTTACATGTTGGTTTACTGTCTCCCTTGTCTTATGGCTAGCTGACTGCACCGGATTCTGCAGACAAGGTTCAACATTCAAACCTTAAATAGACTTAATATACAGTTGATGTATTTAGAAGTTGGCTCAGTGTTTACCTCAAAAATCATGCAAGTTTTTAGTACTGCGTCTGAATTTCCCAATTAGGGGATTACTACCTATACTTTTAAGGAGGAGGCTAAGAACCCACTACACTGATCCACAGCGGTTTGGTGAATTCACATATTATGAAATCTAAGAATACTTTCAAATTAGAATTTGTTATATAATATATAACCAAATTAATCGCCCAATACATAAAATATAGAGAGCTAATCTATATTATGTTAGCCTAGTAAATGTGCTTACTAGATGCTAAGTTAACATAATTAATTGGTAACATATTGTCATATCAACATGTATTGATATTGGATTAAATATATACTTGTTATATAAACAACCCAATTGTATTGTTGTAAAGATTTTGAAATTAGAATTTGGAAATTTGTAAAGGCTTTGTCCAAGCTCGTTTAGGTAGTTACTACCATCGAATATTCAAACGCAAAACAGCAGTACTTAATGTTGTCGTGTTCCGGTTTGAAGGGTTCGAGAGCCAGTGCAAATACAGGCACAATGGACAATATTTTAGTTTAGGAGGCTATTGACGCATTGACGATTTAAGGGTTATTTCTTACAGCGCTACTGTCTTTGAGCGATGGTGACAATATGCCATTAAGTGATGGTGGTGGTGGTTATATTTAATAAAAATAAACTGTAATCCAAAAGCTGAACCTTTCACAATTAACTGTTTATTTAAAGCTATTGATCGATTTTAATGAGGAACCACATTTACATTTAGCTATTCAGTTTATAATTAGTTGTTAAATCTAAAGTCTAGTCCAGCTTCAGTTAATAAGTTTGACTATCCATTCTCATTTAGATTTCCATACGTATGTAACAAACAACTAACAATTTCAATAGTTATGTTTCCAATTAATTAGTCTATTATGTTTAGACGGAATTAGCGAGTATGTTTGATGAAAATTGCTAGTACCAAAGGCTTAATGATAGCTGTAGCAATTTTAATAATTATTTTATAGCCAGATTTTTATTTGTCTAATTGCTGTAGATTCTAAAGTCTTTGTCACAAGGCCTGGTTAGGATGAAAAAAACGTTAATTTTTCAGCCCAAAGTCCGGTATTTGGCAGTGTTTGCACTATCTACTTACTACCGTGCAACGAAAAAAATATACACCAATTATGTAGCCCTCCTGTCGGTTGTGTGGTTGTCGTCCAAGCGGATGTGAATTAGATAATAAAAAGTGCACTTATGTTTAATTATGCATATATTTTTGGGTGCTGATTCGATGTATAATCATGAGTTCAAAAGTTTAGCGAATCCATACATTTTTTAAAATATTCAATTTTCGTAACACAATAGAAAAGTAATATTACAGTTTTAATTTTGTCGATTTTATTGATATAAAACCAATATACCAACTAAACACACGAAAGTATCTTCTGACATCTATGAATGTTTGTTTAACAAGTATAGTATATACAAGTATAGTTTGTTATACAAGTAGTAAGAAAAGAATAGAAAAATATTTCGTAAGTTTTGAAATGTATTTAAAGAAAAAAAAGAACATTTAGTAAAACATGACGAGCAGTGTAATAAAAACAATAAATGGTTAAAAAATCATATCCTTAATTACCATACTTTTGCTCTGTTACCAAATTATTATAAATTTAAATTCGTACCATACCGACTATTAAAAAATAGAAAAATTTAGAAAAAAATCAATACTTTTCAGTAAAATACTATTTTACTTTCTCAAAAAAATGAAGCTGGTATAATTGCGGTACGGGCGAGCGCAAAAATGTCATTTGACCGCTAACATCACAGGGATTTGGACGTGGGCCGCAGAATGCCTAACAAAATTGACGTTTATGTGTTGATTTTAATTCGTACCCTACCGTAATAGGATAAAACTCACAATACTGCGAGCACCGTCGCCAGGCTTCCGTAAACTATGCGTAAATAGTATAAATCTGAAATACCCTTAGTTACAGCTTACAAAAAATATTACAAAATCTTCAAATTTCTTAACATAAAAAATAGGAATTAAGTTAAATAGGAGCATTGGCGCTTTGTCTGTATCTCTACAGAATATATAAAAAAATGTATTCGTGTATTTTAAATCCTATTATAATATGACAATAGAGACTGGTTGCAGTTAATAAAAAGCATAATAATTAGAATCAGTTATATAATGAACCATAATTAGTTCTTAAATCATTCATTAAAAGAATGTAATACGAAACAGTTGGCAGCAGTGGTTTAATTTATACGGAATTCGTAGACAGAGAGCTTACAGATATTATTATGAATATTTATGTCCTTGCATACCATCTAGCCGGGTTTCGCTCTTCATGCTTCCTCACCGATTAAATACAAGATATTTTGAGAGAATTCCTTGATTTTCTTAATTTGTCGAAATTTAAATGTTTCATAAAATTGTCCATTTATATGAAGTGATTAATGAATAATGACTTTTTTAACTTGTTAAAAAATATATATAATATAATGTGGGACTAGAATGCAATGGTTTATAAGATGGCGGGTGGCCAGTCATGTATATGTTGCGATAAAGTCCTTCGAATCGATTTCGGCCACGGCGGCCAATCTACGGTATATACGATATGTTATGTTTATTGACATTGTATATATGTAATGAAGATAAATATTGATTTTTCTTCCGGTTTTTCACGGTAAAATCCATGTAAATGTAGTGTTCGCAATGGAACCGTTATTCAAAAGGATCTCAAACTAACCTTTAGTAAGGTGCACGTGTTTCGTAACTGATGCCAAAAATCATAGAAAATATTTGAACACCCTGTTACTCGTCACCCAAAATGATCATTTACGTATCTTGTTCTATAAGGGTGTAAAAAAAAATTTAAGCACAGAAGTTATCTGTAATTGTCTCACTTCTGGACTAAGATCTCTTTTCCTCTTGAGAAAACTTGGAACGCATATCACCACGCTGTTCGAAAGCGGATTGTAGGATACACAATACACATGGCATAATTTATCCGATACATGGAAGCTACCTCATGTTGAACATGGGATGAATTATAATTATAAATTAAGTATATGGAAACTCGGTTGTAGTTGTCCAAGTTTGAACTCACTGCTCTCCCCCCGCCGTAAGCGTCATCGAGGTTAGGGGTTTCCTGTACCTTGGTATTTGATGACGATGATGGTCCTTCAATATTTGAGGCTTGCATTGGTGGGTCAATCATCAGGGTGTGCAACGAGAGCGTTCGTAAGTGATCCCGTGGAGATTCTCCAAAGGACGGAGTGGGTACCGCTAGTATCTTAGTGGATCCCGGCGAGCTTAGCGCCATCAGCCTCACTAATATCCTACTTTTTTCGTGTGAGATATAAGTGTTCTTAATTAGTTATTTACACTACACTGGGCTATTTAGGCTATCACTTGAAATCATATTATAGGAAAAAATATAGTATATAAATATATTTTTTACATTTAAAATCAAAACAAAATCTATTATAAAGAAAGAGAAATTCAACAATAGAGGAAGTTAAAATATTATCATTAATATTGAAAATAATTTCTAAACTGCTACACAACCCAGCTCCGAGCTTTTCAAGTAGTGCACCTTTGTCAGTTAAGCGGAGAGTCTCTCTAACCTCTCGACACGATACTTTGATTTGATCTTAAGTGATTGTGGAAAGTCCCACTTGTTGTTTGATCTAATTTTCTATCCTACTTTAAGTTAAAGATAAATAAGAGCCCGTACAAGTTCATACAGTTTGGCAAATATTTCCCCTCCTGTAAAAGTAAAGGAACACACTCAGATGCAATCAATAGATAGATATTTTATTTGGTTGTAGAGTTACCAAATATTCTTTCACCAACGCTAGAGTTTACCTGGTGGTAGGGCTTTGTGCAGGCCTGTTTGGGTGGTAACCAACCACTCATCAGATATTCTGTCGCTAAGGAGCAATACTTAGTATCGTGCATTCCGGCTTGGAGGGTGACTAAGCCAGTGTAACTACAGGCACAAGGGAAATACCATCTCAGTTCCCAAAGTTGGCGGCGCATTGGCGACGCAAATAATGGTTATTATTTCTTACCTCGTCAATGTCTATGGGCGGTGGTGACCACTTACCATCTGGTGGTCCATTTGCCTGCTTACAACTAAAAAAAAGAACAAGCAAAAGTTTGTGCCCATTTTATTGGCCATGCAAGGAATGGTAAGTGGTACGGAAACCGTACCGCTTACAGCGCTAATGTCTATGTCTATTAAGCCGAGATGGCCCAGTGGTAAGACCGCGTGAATCTTAACCGATGATAATGGGTTCAAACCCGGGCAAGCACCACTGAATTTTCATGTGCTTAATATGTGATTATAATTCATCTCGTGCTTTACGGTGAAGGAAAACATCGTGAGAAAACCTGCATGTGTCTAATTTCACTGAAATTCTGCCACATGTGTATTCCACCAACCCGCATTGGAGCAGCGTGGTGGAATAAGCTCCAAAAACCTTCTCCCCAAAAAAGAGGAGAGGAGGCCTTTAGCCCAGCAGTGGGACATTCACGGGCTGTTACGGTTAATGTCTATGGACAGTGGTGGCCACTTACCATCATGTCACTCATACCACCAGTTTACTTATCTATTATAAAAAAGGTCGACAGATAGATTTATGGGTAGCTCAATGATAAAGTAATTATTAATATACTGAGTTGCGCTGGCCTAATTTTCTTTTTACTTAATACATAACATCACATTTCAGATCCACACACTAAAGATTAGTCGAGATCAAGTCTCGTAAGAAAGTTATCTCATTATTTGGTAATCCCAAGATAGCGGTCACTTGGTTCAGTTCTGTTGCTTAATAAATAGAGATTATTGGACCTTCTATTTTACGACTGTCCTTTACCGAAATAGTAAGTTTCCTACCTTGGACTTTTGTTTGATTACGCTTGTTAAAGGCATAAACTTTGATGAAATTTATCTTTAATAGATTAACAAAATTACTTTGAATCATATACGATTATAATGGTATTGGTATTCCTTAATAAATTATCCTTAAAGTTTCAATGAATATTTCACAGAAATAACAAGCTCTGCTATGTTTCAGTGTTCAATAAATTATTGATGTCGTTAATTTTCATATCAAACAACAGTCATGTGATGTTAATTATTCATAAAACTAATACAATTATTATTTTATGCAAATCTATTTCAATGACAATATCCTTAGTCATGATAACAATATCTTACCATATTCTGTAATCAAACGACAAATGAATACCAGTATTGATTGAAGTGTGATTGTAGAATTAATTTAATTTATTAGGAATGTTTTTTTATGTTAATGGTAGACGAACGGACAAATAGGCCAGTTGATGTTAAGCAGCCACTACCACAAATAGACATCGGTGATGTAAGAAGTATTATCTATTACTTACATCGCCTTTGCGCCACCAACCGAAGATGTCATATTTCTAGTTCCTGTTATACTGGCTCACTTGTATTTTAAACTGTAACGCAACAATACTAAATATTGCTGTTAAGCTGTCATCATGAGTAAGTGTTTCCTACCCAAATTAGCTTGCACAAAGCCTTACAAGGTTGGTGGCGCATTGGTAATGTTAGGGGTGGTTGATATTTCATACTGTGCCAATTCGTATGAGCGATGGTGAACATTGGCTATCAGGTCCATTTGCCTGCCTACCAGTTTTATTTAAAAAAATAGATGGACCATTTGAGATAACCGATGACACCCAAATCATCGGTCTTGTATTTATTAAAAATGATATGATTTTAATAATATTATCCCATAATAACTTAATAAATAAATAAATAAAATTAATATATAAATTAATTAAATTAAAAATAAATAAATTAAATTAAATTTCTACAAACAAAAAACTATAAAAACGCTCTTTATTCAGTAGCCATGACAGAATTAAAGATTGAATGTTTCATACGTGGATAACGTAAATTAAATTTGACCTTGAAAATGTATCTTTATGTTCTAATATATTATTATATAGGTAAAGAAGGACCTATCATATTGAAAACAATAATTATATAAATTAGGTGAAAAGACGGCAAGTAAATATACGCTATAACATAATTTTAAATATAATTATCTGAAGTAAATATGTCTAGACTATTAATTAACACCGATATTACAGTATATTATGACTTATATGTACAGACAAAGTGACCATGGACATCAAAAATCTCATATCAAAAGCTGCAATAACCTGTCGCAGAATAGGAAGAGAATATTTTGTTTGACGTTTAGTGATCTGTATTCAGCTCAGCGGCCAATAACGATGCTGGTCCCTTGAATTGAGGAAGTTAATATCGCATGGTTTTCTTTTAGGGCAAAAGGTAGGAAGTACACACAAGTTAAATATTAACATATTATTAGATAGTTATTTCATAGACATTTAGCAGATACCTCTTTTTTAATATGTATTTTTAGATATTAATAAGTATAGTTTGGTTTAATTGAAAAATGTGTTCAAAAACACTCACACGTTCCTTAATTATCAGTCCTACGAGGAAAATAATATCTAATCGCTATTAATAAATGTTTTATTACTTTTACATTAAAAATGTGGAACCTTGTTTGTTTGTTGCTGATTCAGTTTGAAAGTCTGGACGGATTCTTCATTCGGAGTCATGGAAATCGATAATGACATGAACTGGTACTAAACATTGTGTCATTCATAAGTTAAATAAATTATTTTATATAATGAATATTTGGTGAATTTAAAAATATAAAGAAATACTAAAAAAATTATTTAAATTTTATATAATTTTTTTTTATTTCCAAAAACGATTAATTTTGTTTTACTAAGCATTATTACTTTAACATTCGGAGTTCTCCAACAAGATCTTCCAACAAGGCGTGTTTCAATTTATCCGTACTGCTTTCCTCCGGATATTTGTCTAATCGTAAAGTACGAGATGTCTTGCAAATACTTTTAATTTAATTAGCCGTTTGAAAAGATGAAAGAGTTTGCCAAGCAAGGTTTGCCGAGGTGTTGAACAAATTATAGTAACATTAGAAAATAATTATATTTAAAATTTTAAATTGATTAATTTATCATAATTATCTCATTTTATCAATATATACCTTTGACTCCGGGTTATATTAAATAATATATCCGTTCACACAATCATTTTTACTTCAATTATATATGCAGTGATTACAATAATTATTTATTTTAATTATTATTTATATTAATCTTATTGTAGTTTTTATAGTTTGAATGGCCAACAAAATCAATGTTAATAAGAATTTAATATATACTACCAGTTTTTACAAAAAAATATTTTTTATTTATTTATCTGCTGACCGTGCACTAACTACAAATTAAAAAACGACTGAATTTGCTGTACCTAAAATGTTTTTCAACAGTTCACGTTGTTTTACAATGTTAAGTACAAGAATAAATAAATTTTGAAGAACAAAAAGTTGCCGATATGTCAACAATTTGATACTTTAATACCAAATAAAGGATATTTTGTTTGCAGGATTGCCTTGTGTTCAATGTAAGCGATATTGCTACTAGACCCTTTTGAGTCGATGTTCATATCGTGACTCTTTTTCAATAAAGGATAGCCAGCACAATGCTTGCATGTTAATTATATGGACGTTTTGTATAAGCCGAGATGGCCTAGTGGTAAGAACGCGTGAATCTTAACCGATGATCGTGGGATCAAACTCGGGGAAGCACCACTGAATTTTCATGTGCTTAATTTGGGAAAATAATTCATCTCGTGCTTGACGGTGAAGGACACATCGTGAGAAAACCTGCATGTGTGTAATGGCACTGAAATTCTGCCATATGTGTATTCCACCAACCCGCCCTGGAGCAGCGTGGTGGAATAGGCTCCAAACCTTCTCCTTAAAAAGGGAGAGGAGGCCTTTTTAGGCAGTGGGACATTTACAAGCTGTTACGGTACGGGTTACAGTTGTATAGTTATTGTGATGGATTATTGGGTTCAGATATTGTTTTTTTGTAACAGGAAGACAGATGGACAAATTAATCACTTGCTGAAGTTTCTACTGCATCATGTTTCTACTACATCGCTTATTCATATTTTTTCTGTAATAAACATATACAAATTATCTTAATTCCTGACAACTTTGAGATAATAATTATTCTGGTGATTTAAAATACTAGCTCTTAATCAAAAAAGAAAACGAAAGACAGACAAGGTTTTCATAAGTGAAAATATATTATATACAATACTAATTTACATATAGTTTTTTTTAAGTAAATTTGCGGTAAGAAGACTTATCGCAAAGGCAAACACAAAAAATATAAACTATTACCTACACTGTTATTGCGCTACCAGCCACGGTATTTAAGTTATTTACGCCTGTGTCTGTAATTACACACACACATAAACACACTCACACACTTTAAATCAAAAAGCAATACAAAGAATTGATGTTTGGCGGTTGAGAAATTGACAAGTGAATACCCTACAGCCTGCACAAAACCCTACCGTAACCGTATTTGAATATAGTATTGCACATCATGTATTAATCAAATGGTACGCATAATTTATCAAAAGGGTTTGATATAACAGGCTACCAAAACACGCCTCAGAAAATAGGCTGCTATAGAGTCAAAACCGACCTAATTACTGTTCATCCAATCGAGAAACGAAGGTTGAAAATGAGTCGTTAAAGTGCCCTCAATGAGGATATTGGTAATCACAGATAATAATATAGAGATCACTTTGACAAGTTGGAATTGGTAAATTATTAATTTCTCCATTCAACTTTGAACTTGTTTCGTAGCAAACGTATGGTTATTTGAAAGTAGTAAATAATCATATACTCGGTGGTAACGTCGTCCAGACCGTTTTCGACCACAACGGCCAACTTCAAGAGAGATTAGCCGCAGAAGATATTATAGTGCACAAGTGTGTGCGCAAACACAGGTGCACTCTCTATTCCCTAACTCTCATAATCCAATGGGACGGCAATCCGACATGACCGGAAAGAGTTCAGGCGCAGGACCAACGGCTTTACGCGCTTTACGAGGCACGGGAGTGTACACACTTTCAACTTCCAGACTCCGGGCTGCTACTGAGAATTTTCTGACAGAAAAACCCAATAACATTTTACTGGCCGACTTGAGAATTGAACCCAGGACCTCCAGGTCTGCGGCCTTACATTAGCCACTAGACCAACGAGGCAGTCATACTTGGTGGTACGGCTTTGTGCAAGCAAGCAATACAGAGTAGGTGTTCACTTATCACATACTGTATCGCCAAGATAATTTTCAATCTTGTTGTGTTCTGGTTTGAAAGAGAAATTGAGTCAGTGTAATAAACAACAACAACAACAACAGTCATAAGTAACATATTTTCTTTCATATAAGCAGAATAATATTTATACACGTTGCGTTCAACTGTAATCATTATGTAAAATATGTACTATATTTTTAATATTCATTTATTTACAAAATATACAAAAACTATATTCTAAAGAATTTAGTAATAAATTCAGCTTTAATGTATTTCTTAAGCCAGCACATTTACCGGTAAATATAAATGTATCTACAACATTATCATACAACATAACATTAATCAGCTTGCGTTAATTAGAATACTGAAAAATAACGTAATATGCTATTTCTTACCGCTGTATAATTCACTGAAGCGAATCTGTTTGTAAAAACTAGCTTGATAATGAAAACTATTCGGTCGCGTTGGATTGCCGTCCCATCGGATTATGAGAGTGAGGGAATAGAGAGTGCACCTGTGTTTGCGCACACGCTTGTGCACTATAATATGTCCTGAGCAGTTGGCTAATATCTCTTGAGATAGTCGCCGTGGCTAAAATAATCAAGAGGACATTGTCATAATTAAAAGTCTTTATGGGTAAATCAATAATAAAATACAATGTATATTTTCTTGCGCAACTGAATTTTAAATCGATTAGGTAGATTTTTATTATTAACACAATAAAAAGTAAGACCGACAATATTGAGCAATTATTATTATTAAAGGCAAAGACATATTCATATCCATTTCGTTCCGTATTAATCTAGTTCACTTGTCTCCGGCGTCCGTTTATTTTAATAACCGTAAATCATCCAATCAAAAACTAACCATACGTGCTTAGAAATAAAATCCAGTTTACCGATAAACTGATTTCGTCAGTGCAGCTAGGCGTTCAGCGTAGCATCCAAATAGGGCAGAGACTTGTCGATTGTCGATAATCGAATTTCAATCACGTATGTTCATTATTTACGCTAAGCTCAGTGAAGCGGATACCAAGGTGAGGGCTTTGATCTTGAAACAGCATCTTTGTCCTGATTATGGAAATTGGTTATCGATATTTGATATGGCGTTCGGGTTCAATTTAAATTCAAAACGCATAACATGTTTCAAAGCAATATTGTTCAATGTAAATATCAGTAAAAATGAATTTTTATCATCTTGTTATTTCAAATTTGCTTTGATTAAAAGGAATCAAATCAATAAATTTATTTTTGTGCCTCTTGTTTACCTTTAAGTGATATTTACTTTTAATAATTATCTTTACTTGGTGTTTCTGAGGGACAAAACATTTAAAATCACAAGGTTGGTGTCACATTGATAATGTGATGTATGGCTTAACATTTCTTACAATTCCAACGTTTAGAAGCAGTAGTGACCCCTTACCATCAGGTGTCACTAATATAATAATCATTATAAACAATATTTAATCCCGGGACAAAAGAATCCGCAGAAATATTTTTATTTTTCAGAAAATAATTTGGTCAACCCGAAGCAAGATTAATTAAGTACTCCCTTTACATTATCAGAAAGAAAATAGTAATAAATTTTATTTAAGCCAAGATAAGTAAATTTATCGTTAGATCGTTCAATTTAAAAGTCCACATATCGATATAATTAAACTATATTAAAATCACATCACTAACTCATAAAGCAGCGACTCATCACTGCCTTCGTTTGCTATATCCACCTTCTTATTATACTAGTTTAATAATCGTTTCATTTTAGCAGCTCCATCTTATTGGATAAAAGATAAAGTTCTTAGAGATAGATAGATATATTTATTACCTTTGAGTTATCTGAAAAAGCAGACGGAAATTAAGGCTTGAACATTTATTGGAGTAGCGAAGAAAGGCAAGGTTCAGATAGGCACGAAGTTGTCTGGATTTTGTATGTAAAATTAAATTTAAAAAAAATACAAATCAATAATATCAAATCAATTATTTTATGTCGTTTTTTACACAATTATTATACACGCGAATATTCATGCAATATAGGATTTATCTATAAACAGCTGATTACTGCTTAGTGTGTAGAATCGAAAACAAAAATCGCTTAAATTATCAGCCTGATGATAAATGCTCATCATTGCCTATGAACGCTGTTTTTTTAACTATTTCTTATATCGCCATACGTCAACAAAATTTGGAACTAAGATGTTATTCCCATGTGCCTGTAGTTATCCTAGCTCACCCTTCAAACTGGAACACAATAAGATAAATATTACTGCTTGGCGTCAGAATATATGAAGATAGATTAACCACGAAACAGACCCAGACGGGCTTGCACAAATTACAACCACTGAAAAATTCTATTTCTTCGGCGAGTTCAAATTTATCTCAAACGTAAATCTAATCACTAATTAAATCTTGGTACATTAAACGATTCTTAAACAGTACAACATGTTTTTTTATATGAACGCTTTTGATTTCTATCAACCGTCACCATAATAATTCTCGATTATAGAAACCAGACAAAATCTTAAAGATCGAAAAAAAATCATTAAGAGTACTTTCTCAAAACAAGCGATTTAATTAAAATAAAACGCATCGATCTTACCTAAAGTGGTCACAATAATTCTCGCTAACGACCAATGTGGAACTGTCAACTGAGTCTAAGTTTTCCTTATTTAGTACACTCCGGTATGCAAATGCATACCTCCCCAGATCTCATTAAGACGATCTTGTGAATTGTATTGCTATTAGATTACAAATGACCTCATTATCGCTTTGGCACGTTTAATATTTAGGTATAACTATATATTAATTCCAGGTAATCGTGGCATAATTTTGTATATAAATGGGCCGTTCTTGTATATATTAAATAAGGTTTTACCTTTTTAATTTAAATATAAGTGCCTTTAATAAAAAAAAAGCAATATTTCGCAATAAAAAAAATAAAACAAATTAAAAGCCAGGCTCAACTCGGCCATCTAGGTGCTTATACAATTTTAAATGTAGCTCATTAAATTACTATCGAATTATTTACTTGTATATATACATATATATCTTGAAAACGATTCAAACGGCTTAGCTAAAAGTATGTTTAGATAAGGTTTTTTAAGTTTATCTACATAAAAAATTTGGAGGAAACTCAGTCGCCCAAGTATTGTACGTTGCATAATATTATCTAAAATTGAAAATATTGAATATTAAAGTATTTACACACTAGCATTAATTCGCCAGTATCTTAGGGAATATACATATTTTATAAGTCATTAGTTTAGCCAGACATTATCCCAGGCTCAGAATTTATTCTCAGAATCACTCCAGTAATTCAATCCTAAATCCACTCTGGAATGTAAATACGTTTTTTTTCATAGATAAAGTCACGTAGACTCTGACTGACTGACAGAACTCCGAGACTGATACAATTGCTCAATTCACCACACTTCTCTTACATTACTAATATCTTATTTAAATATATTATATCATTTATTACAAGATCATGAGAATTATCATGATCGTTGAACTAGTCGCAAGTATGTAGCGTTTCCCCGTTCAATGATACTTCTGAATTTTTGGGGGGAAAAATTAACTAGTCCTCTGGTCGCAGTTGGAGGCAAAACGCTGATTTTTATATGTTTTTTGAAATGTTATTGCATTGTAACTCCAAAGTTGAAACCTTTTTCTTTTATATATAAAACCAAGTAGATTTTGTTACTGATGAACGATGAACATTTATTAAATTGTACTACTTAATTAAGTGTAAAAAATAAAGATTACTACTAAACAAATCATTATCGCGTGGAATTTCTTAGGTCATTAATTTAAATGGTCAAGTTTGTTTTTTTTTTTTCAAAAAATTGTATATAAGTTAAATATATTGTAAATTATATTCAAAAATTTACATAAAATAAAGGTAGCTTAGTGAAACCACTAAATTTTCTTGTTCAACTTGACTACATAAATCAAACCACCAAAATATCAGATTTCTACCGCTAAACATCAATACTTGTTCAGATTTGAAGGATGAGTGAACCAGTGTAACTACAGGCACAAGGGACATCACAACTTTGTTCTTAAAGTTGGTAACACATTGGCGATGTAAGGAATGGTTAATATTACTTACATCCCCAATGTCTATGGGCGGTGGTGACCACTTAACATCAAGTGGCTCATTTGCACATCCACCTACCACTGCCATAAAAAACATAAAAAAATTTGAGTAGTACATACAAACCTGCATGTATCGAAAGATATTCTAACAATGGTATATCTATGACCAATTTTGCTCAGCGTGGACTTACAAGATGCTATAATGTACTATAACGTACGATATTACAACAGACAACAATGAAACCTCGATAATCAACAAATAATTATCATAGTTCAATGACCTTATCCCCTTAAGAAATTTAATGGTCCAATAAACTGACTCAAAGTCGCTGCAATGATCAATTATACGGACCATTTGCAAATCCATTGCAACTAAATTTGACATCCGACCCCTCTTGGAACCCTTTCAAAAATCTATTTGCAATTTTGCTTCAAGTGACTCTAAGGGGATTATATTTCTTTTAAGTCGCGTAAGTACAATCTACAAGGGTAGCATTTTAAGTTAATCCTTTAAAACATTATGATTGAAAGCTCCACGAAGTTTTTTTGTGTGAGATTCCTTGCAGCTGGCCTCTCGTATTGTGGAAATGCTAGATTTTCAATATTTAATATACAAATATGCTTTATTATACACCGAAGAATAAAATAAAATAACCTTACATAGATGAAACATCCATGTGTCTAGTAATAATATACCCTAAATGTGTATCCCCCGTATTGGAGCAGCGTGGTGGAATATGGTCTAAGCCAATATTAAATGTTATAGTTATAGTATTTGTATCTTTGTATTTTGAATAGCTATTCAAATATAGCTTATTTACCCCCTCAAATTAAGCGTAAAGCTTGTGCTTGAAGTGAGGACGACAATAGCCCAATAGATTAGTATCTTCAAAATTTTCATCGCTAAGTAGCCCGAAAGCATTGCGCTACTGACGCTTCTATATTTAAAAAAATATATATAAAAAAATCATGATATAGCATGTGAAGTAACATAGAGAAACGCATGCTTTCATCGCTTATGTTACTCGTATGAAGTCAGGACGTGTTACTTAGTCATAATGCATGATAACCATACAATGACAACCCAGTAAAATTCCACGTAGTAGATAACCATTCGTTTCGTGACCAAAGTTGTAAACCAAACAGACACGTCACGGTCGGGTTATGGGAGCCTATTATAGGTTTCCGGACTCACGACGAATACTAGCGGGAACAATGTGCGAATGTTCATTTATTTATATACCGTTCACATCAAACACTGTGTTCTCTGCAAATTTAATGTAAGCACATTATACAAAGTACCCGTGTTACATTTAGCATGCACATGTACAAGCAGGCAGTAGTGATGCGTTGTACTTAGATAACGTTAAATTTAATGGAAACGTGCCATTAATGTGCATAAAGCATCTGTCATCTTAAGTAGAAGTTTTTTTTAGTTTATTCCACCACGTTGCTAAAAGTTCTTAAGCAAATGTATCAAAAATTCTACGAGTCAAATGAGATGGCAATCCAAGACTTCTGGGGATACATCAAATTCACACCTTTACTTGCTTTCTACAATAGCATGGGAATGTACTATTCCAAATTTCTTTACTATGATATTTTGCATTCAAATTTATTATTTTTATCCATTTTACTTGGTTGGTCTGGATACGTACCACCCATTCATGACATTCTACTGCGTGTATTCTAGTTAGAAAGGCGAGTGAGTCTGTGTAATTAAAGGCAAGAGATAAAACATCTTAGTTCTCAATGTTGGTGGCGCATTGACGGTGTAATATTTCTTAAATTGTCAATGTTTATGAGTGGTGGTGACCAATCATCATCAGGTCCATTTGCCAGTCAGCCAACCTGTCTGCCTAAAAAATACCACAACGATCGACTTTATGATCGAGAGCAATACTAGAACAATAATAATCATAACATAAGTTCATGCAATCAATTACTTGAATTTCTCTGGTAGTTCAATAGTCATTATAAATGCCCTTAAGTACATATACAAGTATCAAGTACATTCAATCAATCCAACCAACAATATCAATAGCTCATAGATATTAATATTTATTTTATTCAATATAAATAATAGATCAACTTTACATTGAAATCTCATGCATGTTATATATAAATAGGGAATGCTTATTGTGATGCTATAATATTATTATTCAAAAAAACTCTTATTTTTATGTTCTGAGTAGTTTAAGTAAGACTGCCTCATTGGTCTAGTGACTTGATGTATGTTCATTTCCAGGTCAGGCCAATAAAAAGCTACTGGGTTTTTCAGTCAGAAAATTCTCAGTAGCAGCCCGGGGTCTAGAAGTTGGAAGTGTGTACAGTCCCGTGCCTCGGAAAGCTCGATAAGCCGTTGGTCCTGCGCCTGAACTCTTATCGGTCGTGTCGGATTGCCGTCCCATCTGACTATGTGAGTTAGGTTTAATAGAGAGTTTACCTGTGTTTGCGCACACACTTATGCACTATAATATCTTCTTCGTATTTGGCTAATCTCTCTTGAGTTTGGCCGCCGTGGCCGAAATCGGTCTGGAGGACATAATTATTATTAGTTTAGGTAAAAATAAGCCGTGCTTGTCCAGTGGCTGCACGTGATTCCTAATTGATGATTCCGAGTAAAAACCTGGGCAAAAATAACTGCATATTCGTGTGTTTAATTTGTGTTTATTATTCATCTCGTGTTCGGTGGTAAAGGAAAACGTCGTAAGGAAACCTGCATATTTTCGATCTACCATTCGTATCCACCAACTCACATTGGAGCAGCGTGGTGGAGAAAGCTCCAAAATCAATTCGTTTTCAAACCTTATTTTTAATTTACAATAAAAATATAATTCATATAAATTATTATTTATAAACACGTAATATAGATATCAAAATATAAATTAATAATGGCAATAATAATGGATTGTTTTTATAAGCTAATATAATATTTTTTCAGTAGGATAGGACATCTTATATATCGAGTGTCCTCTTAATATGTCACATGATAAAAATTGATAAAAGATTGAAGAAAAAAATCGCGTTGATTCAAATCGAATGCGTCAAAAGCTCGCACGTCCCTTTGCTTTGTTTAATCCCTATTATCTTTTTTGAATTGGCGTGGTTGCGACTCAAGAAAGACAACCTAAAGTTTTACTTTTACCTCACGTCGCATCTGATAAGGGAATACCGAATTTAACAAAATTATTTATATTTTATTACTGTAATATTGTTCTTTAATGTAGTTAGGTATATTAGTTTTATTCTATTATGCTAAGATAATAATATCCTCATTGCCTTGTTGATTCAATAATGATCCGATTTTGTGATATACAAATAAAGGTTACCAAATGTTTAAATAATATGTAACGAAGATTATTAAACTATCTTAAGTAGCGATTAACTATATCGTAATCTAATCCTTAGGCTTCAGTAAAATTTATCGTATGGCTTATTTCTCTTCAAAACGGGACTTAGATGGATTCGAGCGATGCGATGGCTGTGATCTGAGGAACGCATTATAGGGGTTAAACTGGGATTCGGATTATTTATTCGACTACTAGTTTGTTCTATTTTTTTACTTTTCTCCTGTAAATACTTACACGAAATCGTGTTTCTACACATTGGAAGTCAAGATTTCGAATCCGGATAATCATAAAAATGATTTACACGGGCCTGTTTAGTTCACAAACAGTAACAGCTTGTGAATATCCCACTGCTGGGCTAAGGCCTCCTTTCTTTTTTGAGAAGATTGATTGATTGAGATTTGCGATTTGGAGGAATACACATGTGGAATTTCAGTAAAAATAGACACGATAGACTCACGATGTTTTCCTTCGCCGTATAAATTATAAAACACAAATTAAGCACATGGAAAATTAGTGGTGCTTGCCCGGGTTTGAGCCCAAGATTATTGTCTAAGATTCACGCGTTCTAACCCCTAGGTCATCTCGGTTTTTCATTTAGTTTATACAGATCATACATACTTAGAACAAACATACATACAAAATCTCAACACTTGATATGTTTAAAATATTGTTTACTAACCAAACACAAATACTTAAGTATGAGTATTTTTAAACAACCTACTCACCTACCAATCTGTTGAAATATGTCAAAACTATAAAAAGTACTAAAAACCTTCTGTAATCTTTTTCCTTGTGTATCTCGGTATCTTTCATAAGAACTAATGTCATGTTTATTAAAACGACTTCACAAATAATGTATTATTTTAGAACAAATTTGATTACCATACAAAAGTTTATAGTAAGTCAACAACGGTGAGAACTCACTGTTTATGGCCCCCTGGTACGTAAGAGACTCGCTACATAACCAAATTGGAGTCATCCGCGTTCGGTGAGATCTGCTTACTTTAAAATCCATTATCCTAACAAAATATATCACAAACGAATGCAAACAGAGGTTTACTAGGTCCCTGTTACCAGTAAGCGCCGAGCATCTCCGACATGCCTGTGTTCTGCCTATTATAACTAAATGCTATATTGTTTTTCAAGGGACCATCATCAACCACTAATATAAATATAACTGTAATTTATATTCTATAAACAATGAATAAAATAAATCAAAATACGAAATCAAATCTATTGGAAACTAGAATCTAATATTATCTAATTATATCAAATTTAAATCACCTTTGTGTTAAATTCCCGATCGTATTTCGTTTTATTCCCTTTACGTAACTAATGACATGTATAATGGGAATTTAAAATTACAATTGCGTTTAACCACCGAAACGAATTGAATGAAGTCTGGAAATATTTTACGTAATTTGTAATGTTTCAGAATGCTTGTGTTTTGATAATGTATTATTAGTGAAAGCCTCAACCGCCCAATGACGTACATGTCGTTCAACGATATGACAGTCGTAGATTCGATTCTTTTTGTTTTAACGCAATTAACTACTTTGAAAGAACCCTAGAAAGAGCTCTCATTGTGAGCTGTTTACCTGCTAAATACGACACAGGTTGAATGAGTCAGGGAATCTAATCATGCTCATGGCTCGTAACTCGTCAGTTTAGAGAGAAAATTAGCCCTGCTTGCATTTGCATATGGTCATGAGTTTATACTTTTTATAGTGTGACCACTTAGATGTGACCACTTATTAATCAGACCACTAATTTTTCGTTTGTTTCTTTTAATAAAAAGACGGACATTCTTAAGTAATAAATATAAAGCATATATAATACATAATGTTATACAAAATAATACATTCAGTGTTTAATAACAATGATAATATTGCGTCAACCGTAAGTGGAATAGCAGTTCATATTGTACCAGTTTTTATATTGTGTCCTGATAATGTATATTATAATAATATCCTGGTACATTATTCACACACGGCCATCTGATCCCAAGCTAAGCAGAGCTTGTATAATGGAAACCAGACAACTGATATACTACATATACTACTTTTCTTTTGTAAATATATACTTATATAAATAAATACACCCAGACTACATACATACATTCATACAGACAGGACAAACAGACATGTTCATACTCAAAACGTCTGTCCTGGGTGGGAATCGAACCATCTACCAACCACGCCAACCAGCCCGTCAGTTATGTTGATGGACCTCTGCTTAAATAAACAGTTTATAAAAACGATTACATTGTATGAAGTAATGTGTATTGATGCTACTATTATACGAAGATTTATCAAAGTTGTGTTTACCAAGTCTTTATCATCACAGTGTTTCAAAGATTTTACTTATTTTATACGCATCCATCAGTTCATTGTTTTTTTTTTTTTTTTTTTTTTTTTTTTATATTACCCGGGAGGGCAAATGACTCTACTCCACCTGATGTTAAGTGGTAGTAGAGTCCAAACGCGAGGACGGCCAGTACAGTCGGGAAGAAGGTTCTGCACTAGCCGCCCTCGCCTTGCCGGCCCGCAAGATGCCTCTTCACGCCTCGTTTGAAGGAACCCGGGTCGTAAGAGGAGGGGAATACGTGTGCTGGTAAGGAATTCCATTTCTTGGAAGTGCGACAAAGAAAGGAGTTGCCAAATTTCTTTGTGCGCGATGGAATTGATGTCACAGTTAGTCGGTGACATCGAGAGCCAGCACGCGTAGACTTGTGAAGGAAGGGGGAAGCAGGAATTAGGGAAAATAATTCCTCGGAACACTCGCCGTGATACAGTCGATAGAAAGCGCTCAGCGCAGCTATCTCTCGACGCAATTGTAAAGGCTCGAGGGTGTTAGTGACCTTTACGTCGCCAATAATGCGGACCGCACGTCGCTGCAACCGGTCCAAGGCCTCAAGTAGGTACTTAGCGGAGCCATCCCAAAGGTGCGAGCAATATTCAACGCATGACCGTACCTGTGTTTTGTACAGCAGGCACAGTTGTTGAGGCGTGAAAAATCGCCGCACCTTGTTCAGAACTCCGAGTTTCCGTGAGGCTGTTTTTATTACAGCCTCGATGTAATCCCTTGGACTAAGGTCGCAGCGAACGTCCATCCCCAGCATGGCGATTTTGCTTTGTATCACCAGCGGAGTGCCATAGAGGGAGGGAAAAGGGGAAAATGGTGACTTTTTTGCTGTGAGAGCGCATACCTGTGTTTTCTTGGCATTAAACTCAACAAGATTATCTGAGCCCCATTTGGCGATAAGCTCTAACGTCCTATTGAGTTCAATGACAAGATCCTCCCGCCTCTCCCTAATTTCCGCTCGCCCAGCCACTGCGCGTCCGTGGTATCCACCATGCACTGTACTATCGTCTGCATAGCAATGAATTTATTTTTAAAATAGCCTTTAAAGAATGACTGTAAGGTAAATAAAACAACATTTGTAAAAAAATTACACAGTCAATGTACTCATACAAAATGCCTCGTCAAATTGTTTTATACAGTATTACACATAAATACTAATTCAATTAATAAATTTTAAGACTTATTGCTATGTAACATTATTGACGCAACGCCATGTTGTTTAAAAAAATTACTAGACGTACTATGACATTGTCAACCTACTATATTTATAGCTATTGGAAATATTGGGAGAATTTGAATTTATTTGACTGGGCTCTAATGGTTTTTTTTGAGCGAAATTTGCTTTCTTTTATATATCATGTCCTTGTTTCGAAATCGATATTTAAATTAATTTTAACCCTAAATATGTAAAAAAGATTAAAATTGATATCATATTTACATTACGAAATGCAAGCTTAATATTATATATTTTTAAATCATTCATATTGTATTTTCAAAGAAATGACAAAGAACATATTATGTTTGTTAATAAGCAATATCATTTTACATTTAAAAATTTTGAAAGAATTAGATATTTAACATGCAAGGGGAATATTTTTTTCTTTGTGCTCGAAATTACAGTTAAGGTAAAACACAAAATACATTCATACGAATGAAATAAGTCTATTTAATCCTAACTCTCAACAATATACAACATTTATGTGAATATAATACAATGTTTATTAATTATCTGTGCTCACTTATAATTATCTTAATTAAGCTCATAATAAACGCAATTCAAATATTTGAAAAAAAAAAACGCTTTAAAGAAAATTTATTTCTCAGAGATATAATGTTTTTTTTTCTTTAAAAATGGATACATTTATGTATATTTATATAATACATAAGTGAAAATCCTATTGGTACCTTAGTGACCATTTAAATTCGTAATAAGAAAGCATTATTACGAGTTGTTCGATAATTAAAATTCATCTCACTTCCAAATTGTATTTTAACAAGATCGATTAGGCACCAAATTTAAATTGCGTTTATCAATTCCGGAATTAATTTGAAAATAGTCTGTATCTCCCTTACAATAATGACTAGAATCGTTAAATTTTCGAACAATACCTAAGTGAAGAAGAACACAAAACAAACACTCCATAATACAAGGCCGAATACAAAAGGCATGTTATGAGCAGCATTCATCTCTTGAAATCTAAACGTCTTCATTTCATTTTGAATTGGAATCACAGGATCTACTACGAATGGAGGAGCTTCGGTTGTTTTTCTCGTTTCCGCTGGACACGGGAGTGTTTCTGGTGGTATTTTCAAAACATTCCTCTTAACACCTTTCTTAGCATTTATTTCATTAACCATATCTTTTATTTCATCTAATTTCTTGTCTGTTTCATTTGTTTTAGTGAATTTATCTAAAGTAGTATCAACGTGTAATAAATTTTGGTTAACATTTGTAATAACGTCTGGCATCTTGTTGTACGCGGAGCTAACGATCGGTGGATCCATTTTACACGTCACTCCTTCCAACGAATCTTTTGTATTCTGACTTTTTGTTTCATTTCGTAATATATGCATCCATTGCAATCTGCAGTCGCAAACGAAGTTGTTCTCTGTAAATTATTTAAATTTTGTTAAAATAAATGTTACAATAAAATTTTATTATTATTGAAGAAATATTTTAATTATTACACAAAATGAAGAGAAGGCTTTATTTTTAAATTTATTGTGTGTTTACAGCAGCAGCTGAAATAAGGTTGCTATTTAAAAAAATACATTATAACGATAAAAAAAGCGTATTATTTGTAAAGAAATGCATAAAAACTATTTATACAGTACATAAAAATTACAAATAGTAGCCGAATGATTGACGTTTGAAGTTACGAATGTTAAGTAATTGAAGTTACGTGCTATAAATTTATGCAGGCCCTTTCGTTTATATTACGTATTAAAAGATAATATGATCTTTGAGTCCTGAAATAGAAAGTAACAGTTAATTATTGAAATATGTCAAAGCTTTAAATTTACAAATATCACTAATATCAGAATTATTAATTCAAAATTTTAAACTAAATCTATATAAATACACATTTCGTTGAAAATTTTCTACAGATATTTTTAAAGTCGTTTTCATACACAAAACAGTAACATTACAAGGTACTCACAACTACTTGCAACTCACGTGCAAAACATAATCATTAACGTATAAGGTACAACATTTTGTCTCTATGAGATAGGAAAGCTTGGCGGTAGTGAACATTCGACGCCAGCAAACTTTCGGATGAGTGTGATAATCGCAAAGATAGTTCTCATACGACTCAAAAACACCCAGCGGTATCATAAGGGAACAAACTTTTAAGTATAACAAAGTTGTCGCGCAATATCTATTTCTCCTCGTTAAACCTTCAAAATGTTCTTCAAGCTCATCATAGGCTACTAAGGATAAGTATTAAATATTCATTATTACCTTCGAGTAGCAAATTGCTGCCTGAAGGCTTCAAATTATCCAATATGGGCTTGATGTTGTCGAAAGTTAAAGCGTGTAGTTCGTTGGAACGCAAATCTAGGGAGCTGAGACCCCTCACGCCCTCGAATAAACCGGAGGGAAGCGACGCCAGTTTATTATCATCGAGGGACAACTTACGTAGTTGGGATAAACCATCGAACGCTCTCTCTGATATATATTTTAATTCGTTCTTTCCCAAAAGCAACTCTTGTAAATTCCACAATTCGGCGAACGTGAATTCGGTCAGGTTGTAAATTCGGTTTCGTCTGAGATCCAATTTCCTTAAGTTAGCCAATCCGTCAAATGTGTGACGGTTCAGATGGAATATGTTGTTCTTGTTTAGGTCCAATTCTAACAAATTGAACGCATGTTGAAATGCCCCATTACTAATTGTTGAAATATTATTTTTTGTAAATACAAGTTTTTGTAATTTCGGAACGTCGAAGAATGAATCTCTCCCAATTTCTAAAATCATATTTTCTTCTAAATTAACCACAGTTAAATTCGGAAGGTACGCAAATGCATATTGTTGCAAACTTTCAATCTGATTTTGGGAAATTGATACCTCTTTCAAATTAGTTAGATTGGCAAACGCGTGGGAGCTAACATCAACTATGTTACCATACTTTATATTTATAGATTTAAGTCTTTGTAAGTACTGAAGCGCTTTGGTCGGCACGTATCCTAGCGCGCCATCGACACGGACGTTAAAAGATAAAGTTTGCAAAGTTGGTTGGGAGGCAAAACTTTGCCAGATGAGATCGTCACGGGGTATACCGCCATTGAATACCCAGCATTCGGCCTTCGTCGCATTTCGAGGTTCTCTTGTATTTTCACAATAGCAATGGACTTTTGAATCACGATCGGTTATGTCACAGATATTCTTGTGGAATCCTCCCATTTTTTCTTTACTCCGCCTCTTGTTGTTATCTTTCGCTTGAACGGCGATCGACATTTCATTTACTAGCGCGAATATTATTAGGATATACATTATCCTTGCTATTCTTCGCTCCATCTTTCGCTTTCTTTTATCTGAAACAATAAAATAATCTATTAAAAACAATATCATACCAAAATTGTGATATTTAAATGTTTTTTTTATATTTATACTGTAACTATAAATTGGAATATTATAGAAGAAAACTATCTGTTAGAAATTTCAAAGCTGACAAAATATTTAACGTGCAGATTTCAAACAAAAGCTTAATTAAATATTCTGTAGCCGATTTAATTAAACAAAAAAATGAATAATTAAAAGACTGTTCCATTTTTAATATGCCTTTTAAACAATTTTTAAGCTGAAAATTCAATAATTTATTGAAACATATAATTTGACCTATTTACAGAATTTCAGGTTTGTAATGAATACAAAATGAGAGGGTAGGTTAATACTACTATGGCTGGAGTTAATTACAAAAAGAACTTCTCGATTTTATAGTAGACTGGTAATTACGAATGATAGCTTTGATTAAACTTTATATCTGAGTGACGACAACGTTATTTTTGAGATTAAAAAAATATATATCATACAATATTTATTTACAATTTATTAATCAACATGTAGGTAAATCATATATAACATACGACTTTGAGAAAAAACTTTGTCTGTCACTGGATAGCCGATGAAGATGAAATGCTGCAGTATTAAAACAATATAAAATTGGTCAAGATCAAATCACATTAATCAACTGCTATTTTGTAATTTTTCTAACCGTTACTAGATGGCACTAGTTGTGTTTTGAATCGCGCTATAGTTTGTTAATTCTGTAATTACATAAGGTTTCGACTATTATTTAAAATATGATTGTTGATAAAATGTGATTCAAGCTAACTGACCAGCAGTACATTTTCAAAAAGTATCATAGTACAGTACTAGTACTGCCGGATAACTCAAACAACAATGAAGTACTAAAAATATATTGTTTATTATCGAAAATCTATGTATACTAATTAATTAGAAGACTTTTTTGTTAAGCCGAGATGGCCCAGTGGTAAGAACGCGTGAATCTTAACCGATGATCGTGGGTTCAAATCCGGGCAAGCACCACTGAAGTTTTTCATGTGCTTAATTTGTGATTATAATTCATCTCATGCTTTTCGGTGAAGGAAAACATCGTGAGGAAACCTGCATGTGTCTAATTTCACTGAAATTCTGCGACATGGGTATTCCACCAATCTGCATTGGAGCAGCGTGGTGGAATAAGCTCCAAAGCTTTCTCCTCAAAAAGGGAGAAGAGGCCTTAGCCCAGCAGTGGGACATTTACAGACTGTTACCGTACTTTTTTGTTATGCCTAACTGGACGAACTGTTGAACCATGCATAAAAATCATACATGAAAATGACGATACGACGAGTGAGGACGATATAGTTTTAGTATATAATATTGTTATATAAGTCGCTAGGCTAGGCTTTGTAGTTTTACTCGCTTAAGACTATTTATTTTATTTTTATTTTTTTTTATTTTTATAGGAAGCCAACGTACAAGGAACAGGAAATCAATGTACAATGTTTTTACATGTCTGTCCCATAAAATAACAAATCAAAATAATGACACTTATTAACATTATACATCGCAATTATAGGCTAACTCATCATGCAAATTTCACATTTTCAGCTTCGTTCACTCCAACATTAAGCATTTTTAAAGATAACGCGTAAACAACACGTAAACAACTATTCACGTGAAACGCATGAATTTCATATTCTTGTTTCTTATATAATATATTTATTAAAATAAATGTATACATTTACAACGAGGATATGGTGAAACGGTAGAATCATCTTTTAATTAAATGAAACTAATTTGGCACGTAGAAGGTCAACGTCAAACGCGATTGAGAATGACGTAATTGACACAAAGTTTTCACTATTTGAACGTGCATACTTTATTTATTTTTATTTCATAATATTTCATGAAAACATTTATTTAGATCATAATCATGTTTGTTTTTATAAGTATTTGTTGAACAATAATCCGCGATTACAGGATTAACGATCAAATTTATGAGCTATGAATAATAACTATTGATTTGGAAATTATCTATGTCGGTGCGTCACATTATTTATCACGTATTATGTAAATTTATGCATTATGTACAGACGGCTTCAAAATTATACATACAATAAATATTACAAGGAATATTAACAAAGTTCTTTTTATTAGATATATAGGTAGGTAGGTAGGCATATATACACTAAAGCCTTAAGCAATATTAACCATTATTTACATCGCTGATGCGCCACCGACCTTGGAATATAAAATGTTACACTGTTACAATCGAAACTTAACAATATTTAATTTAATAAGCCTAACAAGTATGTCTAAAATATTTAATTCAATTTATTGTACACAGTAACCAAAGCTCACGCTAAGAATAAATAATTATAAAACAGTATAAAGTATGCAAATTCAGCCTTATCTTACAGCGATCTCTTCTAGATAAACTATTTTTAAAGTAAGGGATGGATAAAACGGTGTTGAATTTTTTAGTAAGTTCTGAATTAATTTAAACACGGCTTTAATTATTATAATCGTTGTTTGAAGTAGCAGCCTGTGAAAGTCCCACTGCTGTGCTAAGGCCTCCTCTCCTTTTTGAGGAGTAGGTTTGAAGCTTATTCCATCACGCTGCTCTAATGCGGGTTGGTGGTTTGCTCACAATGTTTTCCTTCGTCAAGCAAATTATAAATTAAGCACATGAAATTTTAGTGGTGCTTACCCAGTTTTAACCCACGATCATCGGTTAAGATTCACGAGTTCTTACCACTGGACCATCTCGGCTTATGAAACGTTGTTAAGCAGGTCATTAGTTGAACAATGCCGTTCTTCCTTCAAATGTCAAGTCAATAATGACAGAAAGGGAGAAATCAGTGTTTAACTAAACAGCCGCTAAGTTACGTTCACAAGTATGACCATGATCTTATAAATTTTAAATTAAGAGCCAGAGGCTAGTTGTTTAAAAAACGTATCATGAGCATGAGCCAAGCACAGTACTTAGTATTATTGCGTTCCGGTTTGAAGGGAGAGTCAGTGAGTGTAACTACAGGCACAAGGGACATAACATCCCAAGTTTGGTGGCGCATTGGCGATGTAAGGAATGGTTATTATTTCTTACATCGCCAATCTCTATGGGTGGTAGTGACTTACAATCAGGTATCCCATTTGTTCGTCTACCTTTAACATAAAAAAAGCTTGGCCTCTTATGAATTGCTATGGAATATTTCTAAATAACTATCCACATATCGTAACTATGTTGTCATACATAAAAGTTATTAGGACCATCGTAATATGTAGAATGGAAGGAGATAAGCGTTATGAAACATGTGTTTGTATATATTTGAAATTCAAAGCAAGCCCGAATAAGGCCGCGTCATACTATCTGATCTTGTGGACGACTGGATTAACAATGGTTTAAATTTATGTGACAAATAAATGAATTGAATGCTGCTTTATTTTAACACAAGTTATTATGTCGAGCTGGGAATCCTTTCATAAAGATAAAATGCTATTTACACAAATAGTGGTCACAATATCGGTTATATGGATTTTGTTCATTACTTATAATAGGTGGTACGGCTTTGTATATGCCATTTGATTAATTACTCTAACACGAAGCAGCAATGTCTCGTATTGCTGTGTTCCGATTTAAGGAGAGAGTTAGTGTCAAACATATCCATGTGACTCAAGTCATAGTTCCCATTGTTGTCGACAAATTATTATTAGTTATATATATATACTATACTATACTATACATAGGCCGACGGGTAGATGAGCCATCTGATAGAAAGTGGTCACGATCGCCTATAGACATTTGTGAAGTCTCTTACGTCACATATTAACCATTAATACATCATTAAATAAAATTTAATTAGTTATCACCTTTTGTTTCTGTTTTTTATTTAAATATTTCTTATTTCTGTTTTTTTTTTGTAAATATGTTTGCTAATGGTGTTTTCTTCTGTAATCGGTTGTGTAGTTAGTTTTATATTAATATTAGGCGTGTTTTGAATGTGTGTTATGTACAAATGTAGGAGATGCAAATAAATAAATAATTCACCATGATCCACTAATATTAAGAAACTAAGATGTTTGTCCCATATGCCTGTAGTTACACTAGCTTGCTTATACTTCCAACCGGAACACAATAGTACTAAGTACTGCTGTTTTGCGGTTGAATATATGATGAGTAGGTGGTACCTACGGGCTTTGTGCCTGTCTGCGTAACAGAAAATATAGCGTTAAAATGATGTTAACTAACCATCAGGTATGTTCTATAAGAACAAACTCGAAACTTAATAAATAAACGGTCGTGCAATAACAGAAAATGATTTGTAACATTGACTTTATTAATACGTATAAAAATTTGTATTCCTTTGTGTGAGGAGTGTAAATGTTAAATTTTATATGGAGAATTAGCGCGGAAAGCTTATATTTGTATGAAATAATGTTTATTACGTAATCGCATTTCAATAATAGACCACTTTTCACAATTACAAAATTTAATATGTTTATCAAAATAGTGTACCGTAAGTCGGTTTTCAACATCTTATGAATAATGTACGATTTTGTAGCGATTTCTTACAGAATAGCACAGCCGTGGTCCATTTTAATAAATATAATTTAAAAAAAAAAACAATTTTGATCTCAATAGCACGCAATCATTGCTATCATTGTTTCACCATTCCACACAATTATAAATTTATATAAATGTTCTTTTTTTAATCAGCTAAGGACAAGTCATAAAATAATTACACATTTACGTTTTTAAATTTAAAACCGTGTGTTTTTAATATTAAAATAACGTCTTTTTCGAACTTTTTACTCAATATAATCTCAAAGGTCTTTGTTTCTTTTACACTGTGAAATGAGCTTAATGCAAATTCCACACGGAAGCTAAAGTCGAATTCTTTCCTTTATGTAATGGCCCCTGTCACACCGTACTGTAATATTCGCATGTTGCAGCTTCTTATTCTAATATATGAACCTATTTATGTCTTGTATATTTTAGTGTTTAGCTTCTGAGATGTCTTGTAGTACGGGTTAAGTGGATATCTAAAATTTAGTTCACCAAGACCAAATAATTTAGTTTTCATTTTTTCGGATTTTTATAAGTTTATTTATTGTTATTTTTAGAAGCGTAACTAAATTTCAAAATTATCTATTAATTCATTTCGGCAATATTTAATACATTTTTATTCGGGAAAATTGTAAAGATAATAATAAATTATAAATGCATGCAGATTATTATTTTTTTCTAGTCATATTAAAACAACTACATCTTGCGTATCACGAGATTATATTATTATATAAAATCTCAAAATTTTAAAAAATATTAAGTAACTCGAACTAAATATTATAAAAAATATTATTATAGGAATATATTTTCTTTGATTCAAACGAGCTGCTTATATTTTAAATACAATTAAAAACAACTGTAGATCATAGTTTATAAAATAAATAAACATTCTTTGAAGAGGAAATACAAGAAACATTTCAGGGAACAAATGTTAACAATGGATTCAATACACGAAACTGTATCTTTAACCAACAATAGCTTCAAATTTACCAAATACTAAATCACACACAACACCAATGCTAGTGACATCGACAATAAGAATAAAATAACAACTGTAAGTTTTGTAAGTGTTCCAAAGATATCTTTTCAACTTGAGAGATTTACAACAATAAATCTCTTGTATCTAGGGACCTTTGGACCCTTTTATCAAGATTTGGCGCTTAAACGAACGCACTGGGCATGACGTTTTTTGTCTCAACTTATCACCTCCCAGAGGAACGTTTAGAACGGGACAGACAATTTGCGATATTATTTAAGAAACGATAACGGTCGGGTTCAGTTGATTTATTCATGCACTCGTGATACTAGATCGTTTCGGTGTGAGCGTCTCTCTTTTTATAAATTTTAATTTCAATATGTATGTGTATTTGACTTTAAGCTTGGATTTTTTAATATTATTTATATTTACTTTGCTTTAGAAAATCATGCTTACATTTTTAAATGGGTTATGTAAAGAATATGTATATAATGTCCTTCAGAACGATTTCGGCCACGGCGGCTAATCTCAAGATAGATTATCTACCTACGCAGGAGATATTATGTTGCACGAGTGTGTGCACAAACACAAGTGCACTCTCTATTCCCTAACTCTCAAAATCCGATGGGACGGCAATCCGACACGACCGGAAAGAGTTCAGGTGCAGGACCAACGGCTTTACGTGCTTTCCGAGGCACGGGAGTGTACACACTTCCAGCTTCCAGACTCCAGGCTGCTACTGAGAATTTTCTGACAGAAAAACCCAATAACTTTTTAATGGCCCGACCTGGGAATTGAACCCAGGACCTCCGGATCTGCGGCCTTACATCAAGCCACTAGCCCAACGAGGCAGTTGTATATATTATATATGTGAATAGAATGAAGGACTTTGTAAACGCCTGATGACAATGGTCTCCGTTGCTCATACATACATAATTATATTCATGCTGTGAAAATTGTTATATATAATTATAAGCCTAGATACATATTAATCTTAACCGAATATTACGAATTCAAATCTGGACAAGAACCACTGAATTCTCAGTAGCTTAATTTGTGTTTATAAATCATCTCTGCAAAGAACTAAAATCTTGTAAGGAATGTAGGAAGGCATATGTCGGTAGTAAATTTGCCACGTGTATCAGAAGAAGCTTCAAACCGTCTCCTCATAAAGGAAAAATTCTTAGTCCAGCAGTGGGACTTTAACAGGTTGTTTAATTTAAGTTACTTTCAGATTTAAATATCCTTAAAATGTGTTACGTAAATCCATAATTATCGTACACAGATAATTTATCATAAGCTGATAATTACGACGAGCCGGTTAGCGTGGTTGGTAGATACTTGCCTTTCATGCCGAAGGGTGTGGTTCGATTCCCACCCAGACTGACATTTGTGTGCATAAACATGTATGTTGGTCCTGAGTCTGGGTTTAATTATCTTTCTAAGTATGTATTTACAAAAAAAGAAAAGTAGTATATGTATGTAGTATATCAGTTGTCTGGTTTCCATAATACAAGCTCTGCTTAGTTTGGGATCAGATAGACGTGTGTGAATGATGTGCAAGAATATAAAAAAAAAATTGTTTTTTATCAGTTACAATATAACGACGTAATATTTGTGTAAATAATTATTATATATTTACCTTAAATTTTGTATTTTTATAAGCGAGTTATATTTATGTTTACATCTTAATACCAATGTATAATATATGATATTTCGTAAAAGTACCTCGTATCTCAACTGAGTGTTTACATAATATTAGAATAAAACTCGGTGTGGTAGCCAATGTGGTTCGTATTTGCTACTACACCAAGTTAGTTAAACAAAATATAAAGAACAATTAATTCGCTTCTAATTATAATAAAATTAAAATACATTAACAAGTAAATATTGTAAAGTGCTTTTGCTAA
The DNA here is from genome assembly GCA_905147175.2 of Nymphalis urticae. Classification (NCBI taxonomy): domain Eukaryota; kingdom Metazoa; phylum Arthropoda; class Insecta; order Lepidoptera; family Nymphalidae; genus Nymphalis; species Nymphalis urticae. The sequence continues at coordinate 1,997,732 of LR989999.1, read as the reverse complement.
TCAGATATTATATCGCAAAAGAGCAGAACTTAGTATTGTTGTGTTCCGGTTTGAATAGTGAGTGAGCCAGTGTAAATACAGGCCCGAGGTACAACTTCATAGTTCCAGCAGCGCATTGGTGATGTAAGGAATGGTTAATATTTCTTACAATGTCAATGTCTATGGGTGGTGGCGACCTTTATATAAAAAAAATCTTTTATATAAAAAAATACATATCATAAATAATCAGTATAAATGTAAGTTATGTCAAATATTTATTAAATACTAGTTTCTACCCGCAGCTTTGCTCGTGTGTGAAGAGGGCAGGTGTTAGGTTAGGTATAAATTGGATTGTATTTTTGATGTACTGTAATTTCAATTTGATAAAACATTAATGCACGTATTCTGCTTTTTTAATAAATTCATTACGTATAAAAATACAGTCGTATAAATCCGCCTGAGAGCTTACTTCGTTGCATGGACATTTCTGGACATAATTGAGTTTGTTTCAAGGTATATTCGAGTAATCCTAATGAGTTTTTAATCCATATAAATTCGAAATTATACTGTTTTTACTTATTATAAATGTAATTTTTAAATAATTGTATAAAAGATATGTTATTTAAAAGGAAAAATAAATATTTTAAATTTTAATAAAGAATATGTGATATCTCACCACGAAATTGAAGATTTTATTAAGATTATCTGGGCCAAAACGTAATAAGGTACTCGACTAATTTGTGGCAACGAATCTTGGCCGTAGTCTTGATCATACAAAGACAAAGTTGCCAAAATTCTGATCATTTTAATTATTTGTAATAGCATACATAATAATAAAATATTACTATGTCTCTAAAAATAGTATATAGTATCTACATTATTTGCCCTAATGAAATACTTTTTGCTAGTGAATTAGTTTTCTCGTCGGGGTTGTTAAAGCGCTAAGTGATGATTATATTTATTTGCTATCACTATTAAAATTTCCCTTTTACGTACGTTATTTATCGCGATATAATCGACAGGTTTTGGAAGACTGGTACCTGGTACCATCACGGATATGTCAAGAAGAGATCGAATATCAAGCATGCCATTTATAGTTAGTTCTCTTTTGATATTTTTTTTTGTATCTGCTTTATTTCTAGTTCATATAATAAAATGTTAAAAAAATAAAAATTATGTTTTCATATTCTTTTCTACTCTTTTAGCAATAACACGACCATTTTACATTTATCTATAATAAATAATTAATATATGTAATTTCAAGTCTTCAATTCAAAAGTTCATCGTAAAATAAGCCCCTAACCGCAAAACTTTTTCAACCCCAGCACATTACGATTCGGGGCAAGACCCGGGTGTAAATTCGATGAGATTTAATGAATTTTCCTGGGAATGGTCTCTCTATTACCCTTGTCGAAACTTTACTGATAACTCAATCAGATCACAACGATTTATAGGAATTACGGGTTACCTGAATTTAAAATTTGTTTTAACTGCACTAGCCAAATTTATTTTCCACAAATTCCTTTACAAGTGTTACGAAACCATTTTTCTTGATGTTTTTAATAATTATTTTTAAAGTTTTATGATAGTTTATGAAGCTGAGATAATCCAGTGATAACAATATGAGAATCTTAACTGAAGATTGCGAGTTCAAACCCTGGCAAGCAGTGCTAATTTTTCATGTGCTTAATTTTTGTTTATAATAATTCATCTCTTTTTCGGGGGTGAAGGAAACACATGGCGAAGAAACCTGTGGCTGAAGAAACATGTTGGACCAAAGTTTGCTTCATGTGTATCCATTAATCAGTGATTATTAGTTGGTATTAGTGGTTGAGTAAGCTCCAAGCCTTCTCGAAAGAAGAGCTTAGCATAGCTGTGGGTTGTTTACAGACTATTAATTTAGTTCAATTAATAGATAATGGACCACCTTTTAAGTAGGTGGGTAAGTTATTAAAAAAAAACACTTAAAGTGTGAAACACTCGTTACATCCAAAATGAGATCTAAGACATAAAATTCTTCCTGTAATTACACTGTCTCTCTCACTATTCCATAACATAGAATAGCAACGTTGATGATAGACGGTGGATTATTTTATACGTCCATCCAGATAAAAACGCAAACAAAACAGGCTATTTAAAAAACCATAACAAAAGGTAATTACTAGGTCAACTTATATGATATATAATCGTCTTGGAAAATAAAAGAGGTTCCAAGCGATAGTTGAGAATTTTATCATGTCAAAAGTTCTAGCGCACGAAGATAGTTTGTTCTTAATATAAATTTAATTAAGACAATAATAAACTTTTGGATTAAGCTATAGAAAATAACGTAGTCTGTACATACACTGATAGTAACTACTCCACCTACTGCAGATAATAATTATTTATTATCTGTTGTTAAATTATATACATTTAAAGTGATTTGTGTTTGAGATTAAAAGACTTCGATGCCATATCATATTGAAGTAAAGTAACAGCCTGTGAATGTCCTACTGCTGGGCTAAGGCGTCTTCTCCTTTTTTTGAGAAGAAGGTTGGGAGCTTATTCCACCATGCATTTCTCATGCGGTTTGGTGGAATACGCTTGTGGCAGAATTTCAGTGAAATTAGACATATGCAGGTTTCCTCACGATGTTTTCCTTCACCATCAAGCACGAGATGAAATGAACACAAATTAAGCACATGAAAAGTCAGTAGTGCTTACCCGGGTTTGAACCTACGATCATCGGTTAAGAATCACGCATTCTAACCACTAAGCCATATCGGCTCTAATTTCGGCTCCACATAATGAAGGTTATTATACTATCCACATTGCTGTTACGCCATGCTTGATGGCGCTGCAATTATCATCATATCATTTTCTCTGCAGCTCAGCCACTTACAATTACAATTGGTATTATAACAATGTTTTGTCATTATTCATTTTTTGTCCTATATATTTAATTTATTATATTAATCTACGGCTTTGATAAATAGAACATCATCAGTGTCTATTAAAATTTAAATCGTTGTTCAATCTTCTAAAATTTACTTCGTAAGTTCGGAAAGAAAAATATCAGTCCTGTCTAGAAAAACCGTTGAAAGAAACTCAGGAGAATTATTAGTTTTGTATAAGCAATTGTTAGTTTTATATTATTATTTAAAATAGCCTCAATCAGTATTAAGTTGCTCAAAATAAAAAGTTTTTCTTTTAAGTTTACTCCCTATTTATCAAATTTACATTCAAAGTTTTCTATAATTTTGATTGTTTAGACGTTATTATCGCAAAAAAATAACAAGTAATAGATATTAACAATGACTATAGACATTGATTATATCAAATAAAATACACAGGTGCATTTTATATTTAATGAGTAACAAAAAAAAATGACATACATTACACAAACACACTTTAAAACCGAGGCTTAATAACACGCAAGATTTTAGGTTAAGTATGAAGCATTAAAACATTCACTGAAGCATAAAAACCACTGGGAAAATGGTATTACAGAGACTTATTTCATTCGTTCGAACAAAGTATTACAACGTTTAATCTAAGATGTTGCTAAGCGGATTAACAGGCTAGAGTTATTCGAGCTATTTTCTTGCAAGTTTTAGGATTCCGCAGTGAAATGATGAAATCTAATCGTTTGTGTTATTAATTTGTAACATTCGTAAGATATAATAAATACAACTTCCGTCGGCTATTCCGCCCGTGTGTGTTATAAGTATTAGTTATATGTGTTGAGTGAAAAATGTAAGCTATCTTAATTCCAAATATCATCAAAATCCATCCAGCCATTTTTGCGTAATTGAGTTACAAATATCCAAACATAAAAATGTTTAAATTTATAATATTAGTATGATTTTTGTCTCGGAAGTATTTTTTAGTAAAAATTTTGACTGCTACTAAAGATTATGCGATAATACGTATCTGTGTATTTATTTACATTTTATTGACATTATTTTCAAGAAAATGTACTGTCTTCTACGTCTTCATTGCTGGGTTAAGGCCTCTTCTCTTTTTTGAGGTGAAGTTTTGGAGGTTATTCCACTACACTGCTTCAATGCCTTTTGGTGGATACGCTATTGCAAGATACACTCACATACAGGTTTACTCACGATGTTTTACTTCGGCGAGCACAGTATTGTAAATACAAATTAAGGACATGAAAACTCAGTGGTGCTTGCCCGGGATTCTAAGCACTGCGCAACCTCGGCTCTTATCTAAGATATAATAGAAAAAATATAATTATTTAATAAGGTATTGATACCATGTTACGGTATACATTTACTAAGTCAGCCTCTTAAATAAATATATAAATAATAGTAATGCGTCAACGTTCCCAAAATATCGTTTTTCAATACAATTTATTCTAGTGTCTGAAGTTAAAAAACTTATTAAATAGGATTATGGATAAAGTTTTATACGGAACATCTAACATAATATGAAATTACAACTCACGCTTAGCTATTCTGTTTAATATGAACTGGTAAGAAAATAATTTATTTTTAAAAGGAAAACTTAATAAGCTTATTTTGTTCGGATGTTATTTTACGACAAACAATATTATTTTTTATATGAGACAGATCAGATTCAAGATTCTACGAGTCTTGATTTGATTTTTTAAATTGTATATATTTATAATTCATTCAATTACTCTGATATTATCACTTTATGTATTTATTTATTTGTTATAGCTTAACCTTTTACGATGTTCGTAATATGTGCTTTAACATATGTATGCATGTGTAAATAAATATTTACATATGTGTGCGTAAGTGACTAAAAGCGGGTATGCATTGTACTAAAATTTAAATATTAAAAGTATTTTCAAATCTAAGAATGCTATGACCTAGATACATTAAATGGTAATTGAAGTACTAGACTTAATCATGATTCTAATAAAGAAATTTTAATGTACTAAGGAACGAGGTTTTATTGTAATAATAAATATTTTTTAATTAATACTTGTATTTATAGAACGTATTTACTTTTTTCACCTCTAATTAAACATCAAGCTTGTAATGGCAGGTCTGGGTACAACAACATACTATTAACATATTAAAAATGCAAAAGTAAGTTTGTTACGCTTTCACGTCAAAGGTCACGTCAGAGTCAGAGGTCCACCTATGTTGCTTTTGTAAAAATATTTAGATAAAACTGCCAACTGAAATTGTGTACATGTTTTTGGGTGTAAGTTAAATTTATTATTATTATTATTACGTCTTAACTACTCAACCATGATCGTATTTTGCATACACGTTGTCATATATCAGCTTCACATATGTAAAATATAAGAATTGAATAAATATTCAAAATAAAGCAGTCAGTTTACTGGTGGTAGGGCTTTGTGCAAGCTCGTCTGGGTAGGTACCACCCACTCATCAGATATTCTACCGCAAATCAGCAGTACTTGGTATTGTTGTGTTCCGGTTTGAAGGGTGAGTGAGCCAGTGTAATTACAGGCACAAGGGACATAAAATCTTAGGTCCCAAGGTTGGTGGCGCATTGGGGATGTAAGCGATGGTTAACATTTCTTACAGTGCCAATGTCTAAGGGCGTTTGGTGACCACTTACCACCAGGTGGCCCTTATGCTCGTCCGCCTTCCTGTTCTATAAAAAAAGTCTGAATCGACACAAAAATATTTAATTTTGTCATATAACATTAAATCGAACCACAAATTGATAATAATTCGCGCTAAAACGACCAAAACCAATTGAATTACACAGGTATCTAAAATGAGGGCACTTGCCATAATAGACAGACGTAAAATTAATTACAGATTCAATGAAGCGTTTTCAGAATCATTATATTTCAATTTGTATGTCATAATTTTGAATGTTTTATTGCAAATTTAATGCATAGCTATTGTTTTGGCTGTAAGTTATATTTGCGTGGAATTTTAAATGATTTTCGGTGTTTAATAATATAGGAATAGACGTCATGATTTATATTATATATGCCGAGATAGCTCAGCTATAAGGGTTGCAGGTTCAAAGCCAGGTAAGCATCAGTGAGTTATGTGGTTAAGTTGTGCTTATGATTCATCTCGTGCTTTGTAATGCACTAACATCGTGAAGAGGTCTGCATGGTGTGGAATGAAATTTGTCCACATTATGTGTATCATCTATCTGCATTGAAGCAGCGTGAAGGAATAGCCTCTACGCTTCTCTTTTTCAGGCCATTTTGGTTTATATATATTGCCAGTGCTAAGAGTGACGACCACTCACCGTCAGTCCCATTTTGGTCTGTCTATATATTTTAATATAAAAAATATACTTTTCTTTTCACCTTAATATAAATTTCATAAAATTAACAAGCCAATACGGCGCAGTGGTTAGAACGCGTCAATCTTAATCGATGATCGTGGGTTCAAACACGGGCAAGGACCACTGAATTTTCAGGTGATTAATTTGTTTTTATAATTTATCTCGGGCTCGGCGATGAAGAAAAACGTCATGAGGAAACCTCCATGTTTTATTTCACTGAAATTCTGCCACATGTGTATTCCACCAAACCGCATTGGAGCAGCGTGGAAGGAGAAGCTCCAAACCTATAAAAAAAGGAAAGGAGGCCTTAGCCCAGCTGTGGGACATCCAATAATAATAACATTTTATTATTATTATCTAACGTATCCTTACATTGGATTAGTATAGATTATTGTGGCTAATGCGTAATCACATGTAGATTTCTAGTTAATTAATCGTTTCAATCCTTTATTAATTGAGCTAAATGAGAGTTAAGAACCTAAAATCGATATCAATACTAGATAACTTTCTCCACATATTTCATAATCTTCATTTGTCAAAGAATCATATTATATGTAAATTCTCTAAAGGCTCTCTTTATGGAAAGTGCCCATGGACACCTGCAACACCTGAGGGGTTACAGGTCATTTCCGGCCTTTAAGGAATGAGAATGCCCTTTTCTTAAAGCTTTCTAAGTGTTTCCATCACGGACCACAGAGTGGTCGTGAGAGGCAGGAAATGCATTAAAAATCGCGCTGTTGTGGATTTCCAGACATCAAGGTGGTGAGGATGGAATTGAGAATACTTTAGTTTGTTTACTTATTTGGTACCCTAAAGGTCTTAACTACTCTTCTAATCGTTATGAATATTTGAATTCGTTGTCTAAAGTAGGAAAACGACATATCACCCCAACATGCGGGTAAAACCGTGGGCGGAAACTATTATGATCATATGATCAGGAGGGTATCCGTGCGTCGTGAAGTAGACACGTATAATTTTGTTGCTAAAGTAATTAATTCTTTCTTAGTGTAATTATTACTCTTTAACAAAAACATTTTCACTGTTTGTGCTCAGTTATTGTGACATTATAATATTGTGAAATTTTATAACATTTTGTGTTGTATATTTGAAGATATTAGGCAAAAACTTTTTAAAATCAGTGCATTTAAAGGACATCTTTAACGTTCTTTAGTGATCGGAGTGTGGCAATGTTAATGAGCTTCATATATAAAAAATATAAGTTCACTGACCTCTCGTAACACTGTTTGCTCCATATACAAATACGAGGGACTTTTTTGCGATATATATACATAGGGTTCGTGGCGCAGCCGTAGAAACCGCGCTTATTATTAGTTATATCCTGGGTTCAAATCCGAGCTCTGCGTTAATATTATTTTTCTTATTTTTCTTTTTACTCATTAACCATGGCTAATTTTATGTGTGCTGGGTATGGTACTTGATGACTCTCAGGCATTACAATGTCACAAATGTAAAGACAGATATCATGTCATATGCACACGAATATCGAACCAGGATTTTATAGAGATGAGTTTGGAAATGAAAAGTCTATGGACTTGCGATGCATGCAGATGTAAACAGCCTAGGAAAGGTGATCATTCCAACACTCCCGTACGCAATACTCCGGTTGAAATGGAATTTGTCACTCAGCGCGTTAAGAGCCGTACTACTACTTGCTCTTGTTTGTCGGCTACTAATGTTCGCGAAATAATTAGAGATGAATTGCGCAATATTCTTACTCGTTAGTAAATCGACCTGTGTCCAAAAATTCAAGAATTAAAAAACACTGTTGCCTCATTTGAAGTTGCTTTGACATCTATCAATTACGATATTGAAAAACTTAAATCGGAACAGTCCACCCAATCTGTACAGTTGAATAATTTAATTAAGGAGAATGAAAATTTGCGTGCTGCAAACCAAACTGTCACAAATCGCCTTATGCAACTTGAGCAGCATACACGAGCGGCAAATATTGAGATCCAATGTGTTCCAGAACATAGACAAGAAAATTTAATAAACACTGTTCAGCAGTTAGGTAAAATCATAAAATGTCCGGTAGCAGAAGAAAACATACATTTTTGTGCAAGACTTGCGAAGATGAATGCTAAAAGTCCACGACCGAGATCGATATTGGTTAAGTTCAGCAGTCCTAGGTTGCGCGATGAATTTTTAGCAGCTACTATTAAATACAACAAAAACAATAGTACGGATAAACTTAACACTAGCCATTTGGGAATCGCTAATACCAAGAAAACTCCAATATATGTGGTAGAAAATCTTACACCAGAAGGAAAACTTCTGCATGCTGCAGCTCGCCGTAAAGCAAAGGAGCTGGGTTTCCGCTTTGTCTGGGTTCGTGATGGAAAAATTTTTGTGCGTAAATCTGAAGGTTCAAACTATGTATATATACGAAATCATGACACTGTCAGTAATTTGTCATAAAATAACGCTAAGTTTGATTATTGTATTTACTTTTACTTAAGGGCCCTTTACAAAATAATATTTCTCTATACTATCAAAATGTCAGGGGGTTAAGATCAAAGACAATTGATTTATTTAATAACGTAATCTGTAACTCATACGATGTTGTAATTATGACGGAGACGTGGTTGAATGGGAGTGTTTTTGATTCTGAAATCTTCGATAGTCGTTATGTTGTTTATAGACGTGATCGGGAGAGTAGTGGATTCCACGCTTCGAAAAATGGAGGTGGTGTACTCATAGCTGTATCTAATCAATACAATTCTTCGCGAATGTTCAGTTTCGAGTCCAAGTGCGAGGATCTTTGGGTTTGTGTAGATGTATTAAACGCCCAAGAAAAGATTGAAAAACTTTACATCTGCGCTGTGTACATTCCACCTCCTGTACAAAAGCATATATTTAAACATTTCGTCGATAACTCGAATCAAGTACTAGAGTCCGTTACCGATAATATACTTATCGCTGGCGATTTTAATCTCAGTAGCATTACATGGTCATTGGATCCACATAGTCATCTTTGTGCAGAACCCTCCAACAGTTATTTACAAAACCTTTTAACAGACTTTCTCTCATGCAATGAGTTGTATCAATTCAGCTATATAAAGAACAATAAAAATAAAATTCTTGATCTTGTTTTATCGAACATTGAAATTCATACTACTTCATGCCTTGATCCTCTAACATGTGTCGATCCCCTTCATCCGCCTTTAATTCTTTCTTTCGATTTAACAAATTCTACGTCGCTCATCCCTAATAGCAACATTACCAAATTTTGTTTTCACAAGGCAGATTACGTGAATATAAAGAAAGAACTAAGCGAAATTGATTGGAAGGAAATTTTGAGTAAATGCTCCTGTGTTGATGATATGGTCTCATTATTTTATGCCCAAATTCGTAAATTGATATTAAAATATGTACCAAAAAAGAAACCCCGCAGTCATAAATATCCTATTTGGTTTACTTCGTGTCTGATTAAGTGCATTAAAGAAAAATATAAATATAGAATAAAGATTCGAAAATACAACAATCCTCGCGATAAACTAACTTTTGACTTATTGAAGAAAAGGTGCGAAAAACTCTTGTCATATTCTTATTCTAAATATATAGATCGTCTTGAGTTATCTTTAAGGTCTAATCCTAAGTTAATTTGGTCATTTTTAAAACAAAAAAAGGGGAAGAGTTCTTATCCATCAAAAATTAAGGGCGACAACATAATTGCGTCCAGCGGAACGGACATCTGCAAGGTTTTTGCTAAGCAATTTTCGTCAGTTTATAATAAGAATGATGGTTACCATGCTACCAATAATGGAGACATTTCTGTAAATTTATGTAATATTACGAACCTTAGTCAAATATCTTTTACTGTAGATCAGGTTTACAATGTTTTAAAAAGACTGGATTCTAATAAGGGAGCGGGAGCTGACGGGATTCCATCAATTTTTATCCATACTTGCGCTAGAACATTGGCTTTACCACTGACACTAATTGTCAATACTTCTCTGTCAACTAGCACTTATCCTACCTTGTGGAAAAAGGCCCTTGTATTGCCTTTGTTCAAAACTGGTGATAGAGAGGATGCTAGGAATTATAGACCTATATCAATTATGTCTGTTTTTGCGAAGGTATTTGAGGTACTTTTATATCCTGTTGTTTCTTGGCACTTCCAACAATTCGTTGCACCTGAACAACATGGGTTTGTGAAAGCCCGATCCACAGCAACTAATCTTGTGTCCTTTGTTGAAGACATTACTGAAGTTCTTGATACTGGCATGTGCGTTGATACAATTTACACAGATTTCAGTAAGGCCTTCGATAAAGTTGATCATGGTGTTTTAATTACTAAACTAGAAATTATAGGTATTTCAGGCCCATTACTGGAATGGTTTCGGTCTTATCTTGTCGACCGGTCTTCAATTGTTATCGTTGATGGTTATGCTTCGGAACCATTTTTTGCGCAAACCGGCGTACCACAAGGTTCTCACCTGGGTCCTTTGCTGTTTAACATATTCATCAACGATATCAGTAGTTGCTTTAAATACTGTAAATGCTACTTGTTCGCTGATGATCTGAAGATTTTTAGACCTATCTCTACAGATACCGACAGAGAACTCCTACAGGAGGACTTGAATAAGCTATCCTTATGGTGTCGAAGTAATGGCATGACTTTGAATGCTGAGAAGTGTCATGTAATAAAATTTTCCAGGAAAAAGACTTCTTTTGCGAGAACATATTTAATTGATGGTACAGCTCTATCCGAAGTTCCTCACATACGTGATTTAGGAGTTATACTCGATAATAAACTTCGGTATAATATCCACATTGACAATATTGCAAACAAAGGTTTTAAGACTCTTGGCTTCTTTTTACGTAACTGCAAGCAATTTAAGAATTCACGCTCTAAATTAATTATTTATTCAGCCTTGGTACGTAGCATTTTAGAATATTGCAGTGTTGTGTGGAATCCTCACTTCAATATTTATTCACAAAGAATAGAAAGTATTCAAAAACGATTTCTTTGGCATTTGTGCTTTGATCTTAACCTATTCAAAACTCTTAGGACGTACGAAGACAGGCTTAAGTTCTTTAAACTTCATTCACTTTCGGATCGAAGACGCCTCCATGATCCCACTTTCCTGTATAAATTGGTGAATGGTGTCATTGACAGTCCCTGTTTATTGAAACAATTAAATATTCGTGCACCGGTGAGGACACTAAGACCGTCGTCTTATACTCCATTTGTAGAAAAACCTACACGCTCACGTCAAGGACGTTACTCTCCAATTAATAGATTAATGTTGAGTTACAATGCCATCTATAAATTAACAAAAAATAATTGTACTCTTTCTACTACGTCACCCACTATAGATAAAAAGAATTTAGATAGAAAGATGGATATTGACATATTTTGTGATAGCCTTGTGAAATTTAAATGTAATTTATTAAATTTTTATTCATCATATAATTCTAATTTAGAGTAATCTAATAATTATGATGGTTGTGATGCATTAACTTATTAATTTGTTATTGCCTAATATCGGAAAACCTTGTTACTCAATTATTCTTCAATTGATTTGTTTTATATTTTATTTAATTGGACATTGTAATTCTTTATTTTAATATTTATTAATGATATTAAAGTACAAATTTATAAATATGCTCAATTTTATCTAATTTGTTAGGATATGTTATTATTTATTATTTTAATGTTTATGTTCATGATTTTCTTTCCTAATTTTGTTTCTTTTAATTTGTAATTTTACCTGCATGTTGTGTCTATTTTGCTTTGAAATGTGTGTAACACCTATAATTAAGATAACATTTAGATTTTAATATTAGTTGTTTAATGATGTTCTACTCGCTATTGTTAAAGTATATCTTGTTGGTGTTAATAAATAAATAAAATAAAATAAAATATATTTGGATATTATACGACTAGGTGACCTCGTAGAAAATTCGTTCATGGCCGCTTACAGACTGAATGAGCACAGCGAGGCCAAGGCATGTATCTTGTTAACATGGTGCAGTACAAACGAACGCTGGAAATTTCGCGAGTAGAACAAAGCTTGACTTTAAACAATGAATCATTATGAAATTTTTATAACAAAAAATGTTCACAAATTTGAGGGTGCATGTTTTTTTTTACGTGGGTGTTTATGAAAACCTTGGAATGGAATTTAAACTTTATTATTGGTCAGTAAGAACAATGAAAATCTTTCGCCACAAAGTAATACTTTATATTTATTTGTTACGGTTTGATCTGGTTATTCGCATTTTGACAGTTTAAAAAGTGATACCTCTTACAGTATTCGCAAATGGTTCATAGTTTGCTAAGCAAAGCACCACTGCCAATATTGCACTAATTAGTATCTATTCAAGTGATATAATATAATACAAACATTACTTATATATAATAAAATATAACACAAATAAGCCATTTACTAAAACGTTAAATTCCATTTTAAGTAGTGTGCTATAGTAATTCGGGATATTTGAGTATTAATTTTATGTAAATGAATTTGTATATGTGTGCAACATTATATCTATTGCGTTGCGTATCAACACAAGTACAGATTTAAATGAGGTTGAATTTGATGCAATTGATTTAATATTACACATTTGTGTCCAGTGGTTTTGAATGAACAAACAGTTATTAACATTAATAGCGGCTCTGAATTTGTGAGTCGATACTATTGCGACAAATTAATACAACAAAACATACCGTCAAACAAGCGACTTGAATGGACTTTGCTTTGTCATTTATATATATTTTAATTTTAGTAATACAGTAAGTGACTTTGTCAACGAAGACTTCAAATTAAAAATATATATTAGTAGCTTATTATTTGATCATATCCGAAAAACGTTACAACTGAATTCATTGTCTTATATACAATAACTATATCCAAGAATCGTTACGTTTACTTAAAAATGGTAGTCGACGTGGTGTCATTCAAGAGTCCCTAAAAATTTTTGTTTTGTAAGTTTCTAAGTGACGTGACGTAAAATCTTATAGAAATGTCTGTAACACAGGCCGAGATGGCCCAGTGGTAAGACCGCGTGAATCTTAACCGATGATCGTGGCTTCAAACCCGGGCAAGCACCACTGATTTTCATTAATTATTTATTTAATGCTTAATTTGTGATTATAATTCATCTCGTGCTTTACGGTGAAGGAAAACATCGTGAGGAAACCTTCATGTGTCTAATTTCACTGAAATTCTGCCACATGTGTATTCCACCAACCCGCATTGGAGCAGCGTGGTGGAATAAGCTCCAAACCTTCTCCTTAAAAAGAGGAGAGGAGGCCTTTAGCCGAGCAGTGGGACATTAACAGGCTGTTACGGTCTGTAACACCGAGTGTACTGGTAACTCTAAAACGATGATCATGGATAAAGTTGAAGGACGCACAGGGATATCCTTGTAGTCGAAGTATATCCGCAAAATCCTTTGCAAATGCGTCTCTTTATAACATAATGAAGCTTTATTACAAATTTCAAGTCTCCATCTTAGTTAAGTCTGCAAGGTAATAATATCAGCAATAATAATTTATCAGCCATGATATTATAATATATTAAAAAGAGTATGGGAAATGTAATCACATTAGCCTATAGCTGACTGGGTACAGTCACAAGCGTTGGCTGTGAGGTTTTTATAATTATTTTGTGTAATCAAAATATATAAATGAGAATAGAATATTTTTATCTATAAAGGAAAGCTTGTAAATTGACTTCTAGCCTAAGGCTTTCTGTCTTGAGGATTGTTTTTAATTTATTAAAACGTGATGCTCATCACAAATACACATGTGGGAAATTCTTTAAGAACATGCCGGTTTCTTGCAATGTTTTATTCATTTTCAAGCAAGATATGGATGATAGATATAAATTAAAATTAATAAAATGTTCATAAATTTGAGGGTGCATGTATTTTTTATGTTGGTGTTTATGAAAACCTTGGAAAGGAATTTAAAGTTTATTATATGTCAGTAAGAACAATGAAAATTAAATTCAGAATATATATATATATATATTCAGAATATATATATATATGTATATATATATATATATGTATATTCAGAATATATATATATATATGTATATTCTGAATTTAATTTTCATTGTTCTTACTGACATATAATAAACTTTAAATTCCTTTCCAAGGTTTTCATAAACACCAACATAAAAAATACATGCAACATAAAAATTTATATATATATATATATAATAAATCATCGGTTAAAATTCACGACTGGGCGTTCTTGGTTTTTTACTATATATATTCTCTTCAATAAAGTCTCAATGTCAATCACAGTAAATATATTAAGTTATCAATTTTGTTCGAAGATGGTTATAGTATGGATACGTTCGAACACAAAATATCAATCACTCAGAAAAGCGGTAAGTAAATTTTCAATTAGGCTTGGATGACTTCCAGAACATTCTAAGTAGCTGTATGGAGAAATATGAAATTCAATTCTGGTACCATAACACTAAATAATACATTATAATAAAATTGCAATATGTAATAGAAATTATGTCATGATAGACCTGGCAAGGATCACCGGTTCGAATGCCAAAATGTAATAAGTTATGAAAATTAAAGTAATTTTCTTTTGTGTTTTAAAAATTAACAAGATATTTTAAAACTGTTTTAATTTTTTTAAGAAGTTTTAAGACTTGGTTTAATTATATAAATTTAAGTCATAATATATTATGATATAAATTTATATTCTTATTAGTGTTATTTAACCGAAGTAGGCTTTTACATTTTCGAACTATACTAAATGTGAAGCCACCGGCTTGAAATAAATCCGGAAAGCTTTTACTTACTTTACTTTTCTATTCAGTTAGTATAATTGATTCTATAAAAATAATCAATATTATTAATTTAATTTAATAAAATTTAATTTAAATATATTTTAAAGCAACAGCGAGTATACCTGATTTGTTAAAACATTCCGAACGTAATCTCATTCGCTAAGAGTTCATATAATAATTAAAATAATACCAATAATATGCTTATATTCTATTTGCTTAAAAAGTAGCTGCCATACTTATAGAAGTTTTTAGTGGTTGATTAGTTAAGTTAAGTAATTCTGTCTTCTTCTTTCGAATGTCAAATAAATAACGACAGAAAGAGCAAAGTGTGTGTCATTGTTTAACTTTACAATCACTAAGCAACATTTCGTAATAAGACTGTTAAACGATAACTGACTTGTAAGTTGCATTAAGGAATAAATCGACAGACGAGGTAAATTTCAATATACATATTATATTTCTTAGTGTATCTTAAGCAGAAAGATCGGAAATAGTCGAGTGTTTTCTTAAATCAAACAAGAATTGACATTCCCACCAAAAAGCCCGAACGTTAAGTAACTACATTGTATCTGTATAGTTAATGTTTGGCACGTGACGTTGCTTGCGTTGCCAATCCCTTGTTTGCTAACCGCAGATATTGGCTGCCTGTCGATGGGTATTATATTGATGAACAGACGCACAGTATAACTTACTTATATATAGAGGTAGCTATTGTGATGTTTATTTTAAAATTGCAATACTTGTCCTTTGGCTTTAAGTGGTAAAATTATTTGTTCACAAAAATAATTTTCTTAACTTTATCGGTTAGTATGGGACAAATCTTATAACTCAACAAGCTGACAATTGGAATACACTTTTGTTTGCGTAATTCAACAATACAACCTGATAGCAAATGAGCCACCTGACGGTAAGTGCGACCTGTGAATGCGCCGCCAATCTTGGAAACTAATATGTTATGTCACTTGAAAGTTTGAAAGTAAGTGACCTAGTATACTTACAGTCAATAATAACGAAGGAAATATTTTTTTCAATAATTTGAATCGCCATATAACAAAAATGGTTTTCTTACGAAAAAATTGTTGAGACGTTTTTTTTAGAAAATTGAATGATCTACAATTTTTGTCGTAAAAATCATAGTTTAGCAGACAATACAAGAAACCCATTTTTGCGAACTTTAAGTATGAATAAAAATTTTTGCACAAGGAGGATCGATAGGGACTTTCACAATTAGTTAATAATAGTATTTCAAACATTCATGCCAATTTTCGGCTCTATGGGAATTATTGTGATCTTAACCCTATTTTTAGAGCTGATTATTGTATCGGTTACAGCGACGTGCATTTCGCATTTTATTGGCGACGTAAAGGTCACAAACACCCCTCGAGCCTTTACAACTGCGTCGAGAGATAGCAGCGCCGAGCGCTTTATATCGACTGTATCATGACAAGTTCTCTGAGGAATTATTCTCTCTAATTCTTGCTTTCCTCTTCCTTCACAAGTCTACGCATGCTGACTCTCAATGTCACCACCTAACTGTGACATCAATTCCTCCGCGCACGAAGAAATTTGGCAAATCCTTTCTTTGTCGCACTTCCAAAAAATGGAATTCTTTACCTCGTGTGTTCTCCTCCTCTTATCAAGAAGAAGCATCTTGTGAGCCGGCAAGGTGAAGAAATCTAATCGTTCTTTCTGACTGTACTGGCCTTCGTCACGTTTGGATTCTACTGCCATTTACCATCAGGTGGCGTAGTCATTTGCCTTTCTAGCGATATATAAAAATATCTGTAATTTATCTTATAAGCTAATTCTCAACTAAAGCCACAAAATACATTTATTACTATTATTAATACAACTGAAATATTTTAAGTCTATTAGTAACGTTTATAATGTTAACGAATAATTTTACAAATTACAAAAATACAAAAATTTAATTCTCAAGTAGTAGTTAAAATACAAATTCATTGACTTTGACTTTAATTTCAATCTCATTACTTATTTTTCGTTCATAAGATCACTTTCAAAATAAACTTAAAAATTACAAATAAATAATATATTCAGTGAAAGTAAAACCTTAAACAAAGCTGAAAATGTGACAAATGACTAATTTACATGATGTAAAAACGCCTAATTTTACGCAAATTCAACGTATACAAAAATTTAAATTTAAAAACAAATTTAGTACTGGCGGTCTTCAATATGGCTCGCCCGGATGAAAATATGTAGATTAGACGCCTTAGCCCCGTCTATGTCTAAAGAATGGTCGCATGCGTTTTAGTGCTATGTGAATGATGGCTGACGGTGGAGTTTCGTCGGCTTAGCATATTCAAATTGAATTGGAGCCAAGAGACAACACAGAAAAATGAAATATATTTTTCCGATGCTAAACACTTACTTATTGATAATATATATCAAGTTTTATATTATTTTATTTATTTTATACGATTATTTTAAACAGCTAATAGTTTTAGGTCCAGTTAAAGTGAAAAAAAAGCTTGTTATCTATATTTTGTTTCGCTGGCGTTTTATATTGAAATAATTTATAAACATATCGTTAGTATATCATGAGGACATTATGGAGTCGATTAAATATCTTTGGCTTCTATTTGATGTCTATTTACAACTTTAATTTGTTAAATATATATATATATATATATATATATATATATATATATATATATATATATATATATATATATATATATATATATATTTAACAACATAAGAGGAGACTCTTATGCGGGCGAATCCGCGGACGGAAATTTGTTTCCTAGTTTATATTATTATTTATTAACAAATTTCCGTCCGCGGATTCGCCCGCATAAGAGTCTTCTTTTATGTGGGTGAATGCGGAAGGTGTTGGATACCTAACACTAATAAATGCAAAATTTTATGATAATCGTTTGAGTACCTAAGACGTGAAAGTGTAACAAACAAATATATGTAATAATATAATGTGATATTCAATTAAATTAATATTTTATTTAAGAAAATTATTAATTTTAATTTTATTTTTGTTTATACTTACAGAAAATTTTTCTTTTTTTTTTTAATTTATGACCTATAGATCCATAATTATATCATAATTCTGGTTTATGTTAATGTCAAACTTCAGTTATATATTTTGTTAAAACGCATTGTTATTTGACTTATTAAGAAAATGTATTTCTTATTATAACGTTGGCTTCCTAATAAATAAACAAACTTTCTTTCGCATCTATAATATTAGGATATTATTATTTACGTTTAAGGCGAGAAAAGTTTGGGTAGAGGCTTAGCGAAAACCCTGAATGTATCTTTTCTACCACTAATAATGCTGCTGCTGAAGAGTTTAGTGTTTTTTTTTTTGTTGTTTAATAATTTACGTATGTAATTATTGTGAATCGTAAATGATTTATGTGAATAATAATATTGACAAAGCAGGGTCATGCAGCAATGGTCTACGGTTGCTGACCCAAGTAAATTTGCCTATCGTTCTAAAAACATACAAAATTTATAAATAAACAAATCAAATAAAAATACTTAATCAACGTAGAAGCATTACACTCAGTTATTAATAGTGAAATTAGAAACAATCAACGGATCGGAATCCTAATATAATCCTAATAAAAATCCCATAATATGAGATTATTTCAAATTCTTGACACATAAATCTTATAACTCGTCCTGGAAACCTTTTTTGGCAGCACCCAGCCATCTTGGTGCCAAGCTGTAGAAAAATGTTACGAGTGATCATGGTTTAAAATCCATCAAAAACTATTTTATGAATTGCTGCTACTTAGTTAGTGAACGTGGAGTTGCCAAATTGAGTTATTAAATTATTAGTATGGCGTGGTAAGATTTTCATCGTCGTGGTAAAACTTTTGTTTGAGTTTAGGTTACGTGCAGACCGGTCATTCAAAGACCAAGTATTTAACCGCTACACGATAACAGTATATCTAATTATTGTAACTGCTATCTATGTTGACTTTTGAATTTTTAATTATGTTTTTATTAACTGGTTAACACGACTTTTTTTACTTTTCATTTTTGTTGTTGCGGCGTACAATAAAGTAAATTTGTTGTGTACTGTATGATTATTTGTGTAAACACTAGGCAATGACTTTGTCTCTATTTAGGAGAAGATTTGGTGCTTACTCCACCACGCTATTTTAACTGCTGGTTCGTGAATATAAGGCATTTTTTCATTTAAGACAGGAAGAGAGTTTCTTCTCTAAGCTACAAAGCATTTAGATTAAGAAAAAAAATATTATTATTAATGTAACACAGTACAACTTATTAATAAGAACATAAGAAACATATAAAAATGATTTATATGTCCAAATAAATAACATGAAAAGTTGGTGTTGCTATTGTATGTAAACTATACTAGATGCCCAGTGGGTTCGATATCTGGGACGCATTACTTATAATGTAACGATAAATGAATAACTTATTTACAGTTTTTGAATCCAGTTACTTTCAATTGAATTGATTCTCAACTATTGTTGTATTATTTTAACCATGAAATAATGTTAATTAAAATATCATAAATATTTATGTAAAATAACCACAAATAAAAATTAACAATCAGTTATGTTAATTAAAAAATAAATAAATAGAAAACATATATTGAACACAAATATTTTCAGGCACTCCTGTTGTTTTGAGAGGGTTATTGTGATGTGTGTGTGTGAGCGTCGCAGTGAAGAAGGGTTGACAATTGACAAACGTCAGATATTTGAAGGCGACATTGTCCATATGTATTTGCAATTCTTGATCACTCAATTTGCGTTCGGGTCATGATTTAACTGTCTCCCTTTTGTCCAGCCAGAGCAAAACGTTTTCGATTGTCGTACATCCACTTTTCATATCATAAGTGACTTTAAAAAAAAAACTTTTTAAAGCATGTAAAATCAAGCAAAGCAACAAATGTCTTATTTCAAATATAGAAGCGGAAACATCAATTTCACCATGTAAACGTCAAGCTGATACCGTCTATACATTTTCATCACGAGCTGAGTCGGGAAAGCCAATAAAGAACAAAAGAATATTCCGAACACACATTTTCGGTCGCATTGATCAGTAGCGAAACTTGCGTTGTCCGCAACTGATCCCTTATTTATAACCCAAATCATCCAAAAGTGAAATAAATCATCCTTCGATGAAATTCAATCGACTTATAGTGTTGGCTGTTTTCTATTTATCGATAAAATGGATTTTGTATATTAATGAAATCTTTATAACCAATTGATAATCTTTCTAGTTTTATTATTAGCAGCTTATTTAATGGACGATGAAAAATAGGTATCGATTTAATTATGTTCTTATAAATAATGATGCGAAAACTTGAAATTAATGATAAAAAGGGTAACTAAACACATATCTAATATTTGATTATTTTAAAATAACATAAGAAATATTTGCAAAATAATAAATAATCTGCATTTATTATAAATCAAATACAGTTGACTACATTATAATTTAACGAAACAACAAAAACTGTGTGTGTGTGTGTGTGAGACCGACTCAAGTTTTCAGTATTAGACGTCATAATAAATAGAACCATTATAAGTATCACGAGAAAAATTTGAATTTAATGCAGCAGCTTGAAAGTTCACTATGTTTACACTTTTGTACCTTGAAATGCAAGTAATCCCGGTAATCTTGTGCCTCCTGTCTCCGGTCGTGATCGAATCTCGGATTGCCGACCCATCCGGTTATGAAAGTGTATAAGAGTGCAACTGTATTATCACGCACGTACGCAATATAATATCACCTGAGCAAAACCGAGATGGCCCAGTGGTTCTAACCACTGAATGCGTGAATCTTAACCGATGATCGTGGGTTCAAACCCAAGCAATCACCAGTGAATTTTTCATGTGCTCAATTTTTGTTTATAATTCATCTCTTGTTCGACGGTGACCGAAAACATCATGAGAAAACCTGCCTGTGTCTACTTTCACTGAAATTCTGCCACATGTGTATTCCTTATATTATTAATTTGTGACCATAATTTTATCTTGTGATGGAAAACAAATGTTGGATGTAATTCTGCTTCATATATTTAGTGAAGCAGTGTAGTAAAATAAGTACAAAGCCTTCTCAAAAGAAGCTAGAGCTTACACGCAGCAGCACCATTAAAGGACAGTTAATGGATACATAAAACTATAAATAGAGTTTATTTTACATCAACAAAAAAAATCTTACCAATTAATACCGACTTCAACTGTAATCTATACGACTTTTTTCAATTTATTTAAGTAAAACAGTTCGATGAAAATCTATATCCAACCTAAATAAAACTATATCATTTATGCTGACTCGATACGAAAACGATACAATGAAAAATTATTTCATACAAATATCGATGGTCATAAATGCGGAATTATTCGAGTCGACTTAGAAAGGGATCGGACGCGATGTGAATATAAATACAATAAACGGTTTATCCGTAACCGATTCTGAACGACGGCTATCGAATTACCCTGGATTGGATTTTCAATGTCAATAACCGTTAAGATTCAAATTTAGAAGCTTTTCAATATTTCTGGGACTAAATATTTCTATATAATATATTTACAATACATAGCCGAGATGGTGTTTGTATTTATTATAAATTGTAACTGAATATTGCAGGTTCACATCCGGGCTAGTAGCAAAGATATTTGGGTCGGCGGTGAAGGCAATTAATTGAATGAAAATCTGACACATGAGTATCCTTTAATCCGCATTTGAGCAGCGTGGTGGAATAAACTCCAAGGAATCTCAAAAATGAGAGAATACATTAGCTCAGCAGCGAAACATTTACAAACTATTCGTTAAGATGCTTTATTTATGTATGTATATATAGATTACAATTAGTAAAATAATAATTGATTTCAAAATGTCGACTCCTGAGGCCGACCCCATCTCAGAATAACTATTATAAACCCGATCGAAGATTCGAACGCGTAACGTGTCATGACGTGATCTGACCTAGCTACAAGGCGAACAAGATGCCGCGATGGTCTAGTGGTTAGAAATATTTAATCTAAGCTGAAGATTGTGGGCTCAACTGGACTAGTACTAGGGATTTATATTTCATATCTGCTCAGCGGTTAGAGAAAAAAACGTTAGGAGACTTGCATGTATCACTTGTGTATACAACCGCCTTGGAGTAGCGTGGTGGAACTTTTCAAACGGATTGAAAGTCTAAGCCCAGAGGTGGAATACCAACAATGCAGTTAAAACACATATCATATTAATAATATTATATTATATAAACTACCAAGCGTAGATGCACATAACTTTAATTTTAAATTGTTAAAATATTTACATAGCAAACAACTTCTCCACATTGAACTAATGAAAAACATTAAGTCTTAAACTCTCAGAGCACAATAATAAAACAACTCTTAAAGTATTAAACGTTTAGCAAAGAGTAATTAATATTAAAATCTCTTTTGAATTTTGCAAAATTATTAAACTTCAAAATTATTAAGTGATGTCCTTTATTAATTTTATAAAATGTGTCAGTTGAACTTTATCTTTACCTGTTTTGTTTGTTGTTTAACTAAAGTTAAGGGAGACATGATATTTGATTTCATGACATCAAATTGACATTTTATGCTAAAATAAAACAAATGAAAATTATCACATAAACAAATGACAATTATCTGTGTTCTTACATATATATGTATATAAGCAACCAACTGCCACGTTGATGTGTCTAGCTATAAGATCGCAGCTCCTGGGTTCAAACCCCAGGTCGGGCCGATAAAAAGTATTTAGGTTTTTGTGTCTAAGATTCTCAGTGCACCTGTGTTTGCGCGCATACTTGTGCACTATAATATGTCGAATAAAATTTGTCATCCTTTAAATTTTGTTTATATAATTTCAATTTTCCATTATAATATAAAATTATTATGTTAACTCGCTATTTATAACAAAACCAATTAACTCGTAACAACATGAAACTCAGGAGTTATATAATTATATCATTTCAATTCATTAATAGAATTATAAATGATTTATTTCAGTCGTTTTATTTGTATACCTCGCATGTACTTCTAGAATAATTCATTGACCAAGAATAATAAATAAAAGGATTTCGAGAAAGATAAATAAACCGACCCTAGGTTAGGTCGTTGCCCTTGAGCACGTACCAGCCATAAAAAATATGAACATAAGTGCTCTCTAGAATATTCTCGATATTCAATCTTTATAAAAACTTGAAGCCGTTCATGAATTATTATCAAACTTTTCGTGGACATTCCTATAAAATATATATACATGAAATAATAATGTCCTCCAGGCCGATTTCGGTAGCCAATCTCAAGAGATATTAGCCAACTACGCAGGAGATATTATAGTGCACAAGTGTGTGCACAAACACTATTACTATTCCCTTACTCTCATAATTCGATGGGACGCCAATCCGACACTACTGGAAAGAGTTCAGGTACAGGACCAAAGGCTATATGTGCTTTCCAAGGTACGGGAATGTAAAACACACTCTTCCAACTTCCAGACTCCGGGCGGCTACTGAGAATTTTCTGGCAGGACAACCAGTAACTTTTTACTGGCCCGACCTGGGAATTTTACCCAGGACCTCCGGGTCTGCGGCCTTACATCAAGCCACTAGACCAAAGAGGCGACATGGAATATAGTGATAATTAAAAATGTATTTTGAAATTTTAAGCTTATTTATTTCTTACTCTTTTACCTCTCTTCCTTTCACGTACACTTTCTCACTCTAACATCCAATTACGTTCCGTTTCCTAGATACAAATAACATAAAAATTACTAGCTTGGTCAGTGAGAGATACTTATCTAGATATTGTTCTTATACCTTGAAGTTATTTAAAAAAGTAGCTCATTTTCATAATTTAAGTTAATTACATTAGAGTACGCTCTGTAATGGTTTTCTTCTTTTTTATTTTTTTACATAAATCTACTGCTTTTACAGGCACTTTTGAATAGTAATTTAATTTGTAAGTTTATTATGTCCCTTCAAGTTATTGGCTATGGGTTTGCAATGTGGGTTTCACCAAAATTAAACTCAGTAGAAATAAAAAACCAATTATTCTTTCAAATTCTATCAATTAATCTGCTTAATATTTTATTATACTTACACAAATTTACGTTTATCATATTAAAAACATACAAAATTATTAAGGACTAACAAGAATATCTCAAGAAACTTGCATAAAAATGCAAAGTTCATTAAAAAAAGTTGAATAATTTGTCTATGTTTGCCCACTTTTTATTCCACTTTATGTAGTTTCCAAGTACGTATAGCCCATCCTCATAATAGATTTATTCTAAGTATGGATTTTATATGATCAAAAGACTTTTATTTAAATAAAAATATATACATTGAAAAGTTAAATATATACAAATAAAAATTTAAAATAACTGCTGTACAAATCATAAGCGCGTGGAATGGTGACAAGAATTCTAGCAACAGAAATTGCAATTCCGATCCTCTGTGCAAATAATGGACTCCTGTCACTGTATTATATTTTTAATAATTTTTTTTTGCACTCCAAGGTCCAGGCGTTTCAACAACGAATGAAAACGTATTGAACGTATAAAAATAATTTATTATTATATTCATACTATAGTCGTAAATAATTTCTTAAAAAATCACACCCCTGAGTGAAATATAAAAATTGTTTAAAATACAAGACAGAACAAAAAATTAAGTACTATTCAACGGCGAATCAATGTAACGCTACCAATCAGCGTACCACTCAGCTCCATGTTGATGATAAAACCTCAACGCCAGTTATCAATATCGATTATTATATATGTTTCATTTAAATCACTAGTGTAACCGATATTTTATGGTATATCAATCAATTTGAATCCATAGTATGCAAGATCAAAAATGGACGGACTCATACCTCGGTTATTGCAACAATATTCCTTAAGCTATGGTGACAATTAATTCTAATGTTATGAGCCTAATGGACACGTATAACGGTTATAAGGGTTTCGCAATAGAGAGCAACGCCATATTAGATTTATTTTAACTGTATACTTGCTAATAAGGGATGAATTTAACAACATTGAATTTGTTATATAAGCTGCAGTTATTAAATATTTTTATTGCTTTCTAAAAGTTAAAATCAACGAACTTTAGAAAACGTTCATATCGTACATGTCTGTACTTATGTGCTTTTATAAAATTTTGTCGTGAAATAAAAATAATACAATAAACTATAAAATTAAATTATTTACAATACGTTAATAAAATATATGAAACATATTAGAATATGTAATAGATAGTAATATAGATATATGGAAGATAGTAATATCCTATATCATATCCTATATCATAATTTGTTAACAAAAGACATATAAGACATATATATAGACATTTAACTGTTTATTATTATGAATTATAATCAAAAGGGCAACAGCCTGTAAATTTACCACTGTTGGGCTAAGGTCTCCTCTCGCTTTGGGGGAAATGATTTATTCCACCACAGTAACAAATTAAGTAATGTATTATAGAATGGTAATTGTACACGGACGAGCATGTGGGCCACTTGATGGTAAGTGATCACCATTGGACATTGGCATTGTAAGAAATGTTAACCATCGCTTACATCGCCAATGCGACACCAACCTTGTGCCTGTAATAACACTGGCTCACTCAACCTTCAAACTGGATCACAATAATACTAAGTTTTGATATTTTGCGGTAGGATACTGATGAGTGGGTATTTCCTACCCAGACGAGTTAGCACAAAGCCTACCACCAGTAAATATAGGAATATCCTTTAATAAAATATTTTAAGGCAAACGCGTACAGGATTCACCTGATGGAAACATTCCATACTCTACTAATGCTTCACTAACCATGAGAACTAAGGTCTTATGTCCCTTGTGCTCCACTCACTTGCTTTTCAGACTGAAACATAATTGAAGTGAGTGATACTGACTGTTCTATTTGACTATTGACTATTGTATTACTTGACTTACGCGTTGGCGTAGTTGGCAATATTCTGGTCCGGGGTGATGGGTTCGATGCCCGCCCCGCAGCAGTATATATTTATTTTCAATTATACAAATGAATTTGTAAATAAATCGGCTGTTAACACAGAAATTAAGTTGATTATCTTGGGAAAAGGCGACTGTGTGTAAAATATATATTATATTTTATTATATAAGTCCATTAAATACTTTATCATGGCCTGTCACAGTTATCGAAAATCAGTATTGGTTTTTTAAACTCTACGTTAAAACTGAATATTATATATTTTAAAACAGAACACGGTAGCAGGCGTTGTAATATAATATTTTTGTTATAATGAATGTGTAATTTTTATGAAAACGTTATTTTCATTTTCTTTAATTGTGGATATTGATACTTAACGGCCTTACGTTGATAAAATTCTGTTTATCATTGATTTAACTTTTTCTGTCATTATTGATTTGACATTTGAAAGAACACACAGCATTGCTTAACAAATCACCCGCTAAGAACGTTTATAATCTGAAATAAGCCGTCTGAAAAAAGAAACGTGAAGCCCCCACCATCCACGGCCCCAGAGTTACGCCCTATCTTTTAAGCCCGGGGCGTCGGGGCTGTGGGAGCGTGGAGACGGCGTCGGCGTCATCTTGGATCGAGCAGGATCAGCCTTTTCCCTTTCCTTTCCCATTCCCGCTACGCCATCTGCTTCTGGACCATGACAGTCTCATAGAAGGAGACTACGGTCCTCCACGCCGATTCCCTGAACCAACCGAAAAAAACCGTGACCGGTCATTACCTGCGTAAGTCAGAAGGTGACTCGTGGCTTTCGTTTCAGTCTCAGGCTTCGAAGGCTGGTAGGATCACGCTGACGACGCGTTTGTGCGCGTACCGTTCTTATTATCAGGGGCCTCTATCAACGTCATAGAACCCAAAACAATGATTTTTTGTCCGTTTATCGGTTTGTCTGTACGTTCGTGCACGCTAATCTTAGAAACGGCTTAACTGTTTTAAGTGCGGTTCTTACTAATTTATTGTGGCAAATTTTGCTTAAAATTTAGTGTTTATAATAATTATATTCAGTGTTTATAAATTTATAAATAAAAAAGTTATGTTAATTTAAATAATGCTATAAAATAAATATTCAGTTAAATTAGCTGAATCTTCAGCTACCTATAAATGATAGTCTGTAAAATGATTGAATGTTTATAGGAACAAGAAAATGGTCAATTTCAGAGATTTAGTAATTCAAATTAAGTATTCCAATGGCAGCTCAGAACTGTATGATCAATCATATTAAATAGTGTTCATTTTATGCTGGACACATGTCGTTTAAACTCGCTCACACGTATATGTAAGGCACGCCGTTTGCCACGCTGTTGCCTATAGCATTGAGTTATTTGCAGCGAACGCACGTATATCTGAGACGCATGGTGCTCCCTGGTAACAGTGACCTCTGTCTGTGTTCGTTTGTAATGTATTATGTTCGGTTTTGGTAGTAACTTATAAAAAAAAAAACTAAATATTACGGATTAAAAAAAATAACAATATATGTAATACACATTTATTGCCGCGGCTTTGCTCGCGCGTAAGTGTTGGTAAAGGATGAATGATTGTATGAACTAAAGTCTGTGATTTTAAAGCCTTAGTATTCAATTTTGTTACTCTTTTTTTTCTTACTATCTAGACGAGTTCACAAAGCTCTACGATAAAGTCAATTACGATATTATATACATTACAAATAGCAACTCCATAGAAATCCACAATCATATTTTCAAATATTCGTATCGAGCACGAGTCGAGACCGCGCTCAATGGATAATAACTATTACATAAATGGCTTCTAATATAAAATTGGTTTCCGCTGAGTGGGCACGGCCGCATTTGGATTGTGTCCAAGTTCAATACTGCACACCCGTGTTTTTGTGCTCATAGATGGACAATTGACGCGAACTTTTACGTAAGCTTTACGCCGCGGATTTGTTTCTTATTTAATGATGTGTTTACTGTTTTATTTTTGTATATAGGATAACATACATGTCTCACTGCTGGCCTCTCTTTGTCAGAAAAAAATTTGGCTTTTAATCCATCACGCTGTTTTCAATACATGTTGGATACACGTGTCAAAATTTCATTTGACACATGCATATTTCACCACCGAGGAGCATGTGATGAATTATTAACTGAAATCAAGTTCTTATGCTTAATTAATGGCTTGGCTAAGGGTCGAAACCGCAATCATGAATTAAAATTTACCTACTCTAACCATTAAACTATCTTGGCTCGTTTTTGATTATTTTGCATATAATTAATTAGACAATTTAGCACGAAATACACATTTGTGTATTTGGGTTTTTTTATTGTCTCTTTTATTATTTCGTTATTTTGGTTTAACGTCAGAGTTAATTTAATTTTATACTATTGAATTAAAGAGAATATTGAAAAGATATATTTTATACTTCACAAGAAATAACAAAACTAATTAATTCATTGAACAGACAACCTCTCAAATACTCATATTAGTAGACAAGCGAAAGGAAGCTCTTATGTTTATTAAAAGGTTCAGGAGATTCGACAATAAATTCGATAGATACAAATTCACTTTGCGAATTATAGGCCAAGTTGCTACAAGTGATATTATTGGAGTTCCAATATATTTGAACAAGAAATTGCTTGAATGGGAGTAAAAAACAGAGAACTAGTGGCGATGACATGAGGTGAATAATGACGGTTAAACGATATTAAACAGATTATTTATATATAACCTAGTGAGCAGTACAGTACTACTAATATATTTGTAACAATTACTATGTGTCGAGAAGTTTTTATATTTATTTATTTTTTATTTTCTTTTATTATTATTTTAGATGCTTAGTGTCATTTTTGCATGTCGTGGTTACCTATAAGTATGGCAACTTTTACCCTTAGACCTATTAATTTGTAAAATTTTAATTTGTAAGTTATTACTGTATGTCATGTTGGTGATCCTAAATAAATAAATAAATAAGAAATTAAAATATTTAAAATAACAGACAATTAACATCAACAATCCTCCTCCGCTGTTTGTTTCTTCAAATATAAATAAATGTTTTACATTAATTAAATTACCTGAAAATATCCAATAAAAATAATAAAAAAACATATAAATAAATTGTGAATCTTTTTAAATAGATACCAAGTAAGTAATTCCAAAGCAAAAACAGAAAATGTCATTTTTGCGTGTGCAACATTTTGCTGTGAAGCCCTCGAATTATGAATAACTGTTCTACGAAGTGTAACAATTCTACGGACTAATGCAAATCAAATTAACCAAATCAAAGTATACTTTACTAGAAACCTGACCCAATTCGTAGTTTGATATTTTTACCTATTTTTATTTAATGTATTTGACAACCCATATAACTTATTTATCATCCAATCAATCTATTAAAATTGTTATAATATAAATATAATATGTATGTTAATATATAAAACTTACTTGTTTTTATTTTATTAATTAAGTTTATTTATTGATAATTAACTTACAGGTACTTTTTACTTATATTTGTAAATACAGGATAGGGTACTGAGAGTTATCTATAAAACACAGTAACAGCCTGTTAATGTTCCACTACTGGGCTAAGGCCTCCTCTCCCTTTTGAGGAGAAGGTTTGGAGCTTATTCTACCACGCTGCTCCAATGCGGGTTGGTAGAATACACATGTGGCAGAATTTCAATGAAATTAGACACATGTAGGTTTCCTCACGATGTTTTCCTTTATAAACACAAATTAAGCACATGAAAATTCAGTGGTGCTTGCCCGGGTTTGAACCCACGATCATCGGTTAAGATTCATGCGTTCCAACCACTAGGCCATCTCGGTTATTTATAAAGATACATACACATATAATTACCATAATGTATATCTTTATGGCTAGCTTATAAATCTGCATATCTCGAGGTTTGATCGTCGTATCACTGATAAAAAATTCACACACGGGTTTTAAAATGCGAATAATAGTAATTGTATATGACTTTGCAATGTTCGTGTATATGCCTTGTAAAGCATATGAAGCTGTAGCATGCACTTGAAATCATTCCGGTCGTTTCGGATTTGTCGTCCCGTCGGATTATGAGAGTGAGGGAATAGCGTGCAAATTTTTTTGTCCTGTATTTGGCTAATATTCCTTGGGAGTGAGCACCGTGACCGAAATCAGTCAGGAAATCAACATACATCATAGTTTAGCCAGCATTCACATTTAAGGCACCAGGACCAATATTATTCTTTCCAACGTCGTCTACATAGTAAGCTATATAAAATTCTATAAAAGTTCCATATAAATAGAATAATTAGTTTTTTGTTTTGTAGTACACAATCGAATATTACATCTTTATAATATTTGTTTAAATTATAGTTAAGTAGGTTTCTACTTGATCAATTTTTAATTGTTTTGTTATAAGTTTTTAAGTAGATAATTAATAATAGAAAAAATAAAATAAAATACTATAACCAGCACGTATTCGGAATATGGTTTATATCGAGAAGAACTGATAAATATTATGTTATTTTTTTTATTTGCTTAGTTATTGTTTCTATGCAATAGACAAAGTCCCTCAAAGTTTAAAACGATTTTTAAACTTAAGTATTCTTTTTTCATAACTCAAGCATCCAATTACGGTACATCCAATAAAGGAAAAAAGTTATATTTTGAATTTAATTTATATAAAGAAATGTTTTTATTTATATATTTTCAAAATAAGCGGTACCCTACTTATTGATAGAAATAATTGACGTCACCGTTTGCCTTATTCACTAATGGTCACTTTCCGTTCGAACTCTGGCCAAATATTTTCATAAGCTATATCGCCGTGAGCTTCATGTTTCTTGTATATTTCCGGAACAAAGAAAATGACGTGACCATACATAATATAGAAAAATAACAGCCAGTAAATGACCAACTGCTCGGCATAGCTCGTCTTGAGAGTTGAATGAACCCGAAATTTTTATTTCAAATTTCAGTATGATTGCTAAGCACTAAGCTATTTCGGCCTATACACGAATATTATCCGACTGTTTTTTATTTTCGACTCAAGCTATTTCAACGTTTCTAATAACTACCAAAACACAGCGAAATCTCTATAGCAGGGAAAATACCTTCTAAAACATCTGAAACATGGATTTCTATACTTTCTAGAACGGCCAAGAACGTTATGTACTTGTCTTATTAGTCTTCTTCATAATTTCTGTTATTATTTATTTTTTAAGCAAAAATATTCGAATTGAATAAAACCTTTTTAAACAGCTGAAACTATGTATAAGTAAAACCTATAAAAATAACAACAGCCTGTAAATTTTCCACTGCTGGGCTGACGCCTCTTCCCCTTTGAGGTGAAGGTTTGGTGCTTATTCCACCAAGCTGCTCCAATTCGGGTAAGTAGTTATACCTGTAGCAGAATTTCAGTGGAATTACACACGTGTCGATTTCTTCGCGCTTCGCCAGAATAGCAAGCAAGAGATGAATTATAAACACAAATAAAGCACATGAAAATTCACACACGGGTTTTAAAATGCGAATAATCGGCTTAGAATCACGTTCTAACCATTTTGGCTTCACTTGTTTCAATATATCTGCTATTTACTGCTAATATATCAAATGCCACATCTATAGTCTCTATTTCCAACCCCCATGTACCTTAAATCCCGATAGTAAAGATCATGTTTTATGATCCTGGAAAGACTCCGACCCCCGGGGCGAGTTTGATTGGCAAATACTTTATGTCGATGATTATAGCAGGATATTGGGGTTACTTACGACGTTCAAAACGGGAATTATTTATAAATACAAGTTTATTACAAGATTGGATATACAGCTGATGAAAATTTAAAGGCACAGAATGAAAGGGATGCCGCTATTTCGCAAGTAGACTTTCTTTATATATTTTCTTATAAATGAATGAATGTTTAAGTGTACAAGCGTTCAAAATGAATATTGTATATATGAGATATAATATTAAAGAGATTTAAACAAAAATGTTTACCAATATCATATACATAAGGTGCATAATAAATATCTCAAAACTATTGCATATTACGTTCTAAATGTAGGTCAAATGATCGCAAGCGTTAATCCAACCAGTGACCACTTTGATAGAATTATAAAATGTTAGCTAAAATCTAATAAATACGTTAAAAACATACTACGTTTGACATATTTATTTTTAATTCATATTATAGATGTGTATTAAAATGTCTATATTTTTAAATATCCTTCTTTTTTACATATTATAGTGACGTAGAAGTGTTTTACATTTATTTAAAATGAAAAAAAAACCGAGATGGCCTAGTGGTTAGAACGCGTGAATCTTAACCGATGATCGTGGGTTTAAGCCGGATCAAGCACTATTGAATTTTCATGTGCTTAATTTGTGTTTATAATTCATCTCGTGCTTGACGGTAAAGGAAAACATCGTGAGGAAACCTGCTGGAATTTCATTAAAATTCTGCCACATGTGTATTCTACCAACCCGCATTGGAGCAACGTGGTGGAAATAAGCTTCAAACCTTCTACTCAAAAGGAAGAGGAGGCCTTAGCCCAGCAGTGGGACATTAACAGGTTGTTATTGTACTGGTTTACTAAAATGAATATTACGTAATTTATAACGTTGTTATTATTCACTGTTGTAAATTTTTTATTTGCTTTTTTTTTGAAGGGGTTACGCATATTCTTATTTTCTTCTACATT
Source organism: Nymphalis urticae (assembly GCA_905147175.2). NCBI lineage: Eukaryota > Metazoa > Arthropoda > Insecta > Lepidoptera > Nymphalidae > Nymphalis > Nymphalis urticae. Next base: position 1,965,049 of record LR989999.1, on the reverse strand, counting down.
CAATAGCTTATTTATTAAACGTGAAGTAAATAATATTTTTGTTTTACAATTTATTGTAATGTATTTGCTTATATGTTCTAATTTCAATCCCATGTGAAGGTACCCTTATATTCGAACTCCATGACCTAACCGTAAGTACATTTAAACTTTCTCGATTCATTTCCCCGGCCGGCTGGCCGTGTCATTATAATGTGTGCTCGTGTACGATATGCGGCTTAACGTACTGTACGCTTGTGCGGAATTGTACTACATGAAAATAGTAGGACCATGTTACTTAAAATAGTTTGTGTAGGCCAGACGTAATCGGTTGCGATTCTGTTTTTAATCGGGAAAAAATCATGAAAAGATCAAGAATAAAGAGTATAGTGTTTGGAAGTCTTATACTGGAACTAAGAATATTTTAATTTAACCTAAAAATCCATTATTTTGACAAAATTTAATATATTTTTTTCTTATTAATATTCATTTCACTGAGCGATTCGATGATTCAATAAAAAAACTGTAAACTGTTATCTTTTTCAATTATATTTTCAGAGCCACAGCAAAGGAAAATCCTTGTTAAATTTTCTCGACTCACTGACGACATGGTACAGTTTTGCTATTTAGCAAAAGACTTACCCGATTAGCGTTTATTCAAAGAAAAATAAAATGATATAGCTTAAGCTTGCTAATATCTGACCTACAACAATGTCATCCTAATAAATATATTATTGTATGTTACTTTGTTTGCTTTTGATTGAGCTTTGCCCACCCTGTCTTGGCAGGTTATATCAGTATTTTGCGAAGTAAATAATGTGCTCTTGACTGACTTCGATCACAATGGACATTCCTAATTAAATTAGCCCACTGTGCAGGATCTATTATGAGTGCTGTCTCTATTTGCTCAATTTCTAAATCCATGACGGCAGCAATGACGTGACTGAAATATGTTCACGCGTAGGACCAACGACAGTACATGGTTTCCTAGACATGAAAGTGTAACTGTCAACTTACAGACGCTGCTACTAGTAATTTCATTTTTTTGTCATTGACTTTACCGGGGCTTGAACCCAGAATCGCGGTATATGAGATCTTACAAGTTAGCCACTTGATTAACGAGGTAGTCATACTTTGTATTCAGGTATTTGAATGGTTACTGAATCAGTATAAAGACATTTCCAAAAGATTAATTCATACAGCAATCCGCTTTGGAATTAGTTTCAAAACATCTTTCAAAGAGAAGTTAAGACCTTTGCAGTGGGATGCTTATTGGCTGTTACTTTACATCTTACAGGCTTTGATTGGTGGAGGATTACAACTATAAGGAAATGCTATAAACAAACGTAGCGCAAGGTAGTTATCAGATAGTCCTTTCGACTAAAATATTGACGTCCATGATTTAAGAATAATATATAAATTTGTTACTTGTATCTGAAACAAATATAAAATTAATATGGATAGATTTTATGATCTGTACTAACGATACTATAATACGGAAGAAAATAAAACTCTTGTTTGTAGTTCTTACATACAATAAGTAACATAGAACAGTTATATTATAGAGGAGCTATACACCAAGATTTGGTTTTGTTTATAACGTAACATTATATATAACGAGCGACCAATTCCGAGGTGATTTTTATAAATAGTGACGTCAGCACAATCGACGTCACAATCACGATTTTCATTAGTGGTTGCTCATACTCACAGTCAATGTTGTAGTAATACTAGAACGTCCACCATCAATATTGTTTTATTCTGCGAAATTACACAAAAGGTATTTACGCTACGACAGCTCAATCAAAAATGACGTCTTTACAGCGTGTGGGTGTGGGGCGAGGACAAAGCCTGCAAATTTAAGCCTTCTCGGCAAGCAACGTAAATCCTAATAGTGTCACCTATGAGATCAAACCTTGGCTCAGGACTGGCTCGAAATCTGTCGGGCCCCCCCGTATTGTTACCAAAATATATGAAACTGCATGAAATGTTTTGAAACAATTATGTGAATTGTGAGTGTCTTCGTTGGACATTTTATAGCTAATTAGTCTTGACAAACAATTATTTGACGGGTAAATTGAACTGTTGTCGTTATGCATATGTGAGCATAATTTAATGTACAATTAATTTGTGTAGTAATGAAACACTAACTAAAAATTGGCTAATAATATAACACTTAAAATAATGTTGTATATGATATTTATCCATATGTATTTTACTGAAAATACAAATCAAAGTGTTATCTTGGCTAAGGTGTCGCTCAATTTCAGGAGAAGGTTTGAAGCTTAATACACATGACCGTTTTCGCACTATAATTTCCTCTATCATTGAGCACAAAATGATAAACATAAACTGGCCATAAACTGGTCATATCCGTAAATAAAAAATTGAAACATAATATATTTATAAGCGTGTAATGGTTTTATAGTTACATCATGCTGTCTTATTCTTTCTAATATCAAATTTCTGATGAGGGAAAGAATTAGTGATAAATGAGTAAATATTAGTCCGTTATACAGTGTTCATAGGTAAGGCTACTCATGTTTTCTTTTATAGAATAGGAAGGCGCACGAGCATATGGGCCACCTGATGGTAAAAGGTCACCAACGCCCTTAGACATTGGCATTGTATGAAATGTCAAACATCACATAGCCAATGCGCCACCAACCTTGGGACCTAAGATTTTATATCTCTAGTGCCTGTAATTACACTGGCTCACTAACCCTTCAAACAGGAATACAACAATACCAAGTACTGCTGTTTTGCGGTAGAATATCTGATGAGTGGGTGGTACCTACCCAGATGAGCTTGCACAAAGCCCTACCACCAGTAAATATCATGTATAATGAGTAAGTTAAAATTATGTTCATAGTTCCATTTCTTTTAAACCTCCGGACGTCATATTAACGTCAATCAAATCAAGGAACCAATTCTATAAACAAATCGTTTTCTTATAGCAATCGAATCGAACTATAATCGTTGGTGTTTAGACGTTTTTCTATTCTGCTAACACAACGTCTTAATTCAGTTTCTGTCGCAGTTGGATCGGAATGATTATAAATTAGTAGAATCGACCCGCAATTTCGATTCAGCTGAATGTTATTTTTGTGTTATGTTTTCGGAATTAAATCGAAAATGCATATAAATAAATAAAATTGGGTCGCAGTATATATCATAAGTATATTGTCCTTCCCTTCAATAGTGATTATTAAATCCTAAGCAGTTTTATTTAAGCATTTAGTTAAATAAAATACTCATTACATTTCCACCTTACTATCTGTTCTAAGGATATAGAGCTCGTAAAACAGTAGGGGTTAGTACTTTATCCAGCAATAAGGAACCTTTGGTTTCGGAATTAAGGAAAAAGTTAAGTTAAATTATACCATTATAGTGGGATCCGTACCAATTTTCATTTCAATTAATTTTACAACGATTATTTTAAAAAGTTTCGAATTATAACGGAAGTCTATGTAACCTGTAGCACTTTTAAAATTGAATCATGTAATTATTTTTTCGGATTTTTTTTTAGTACAAGTGTAATTTTATCACGTGATAGTTTAAACAATTAAGGTTGATAAATAATCACTTATATAATTTTAAAATGCTCTTTATTGTTGTATTTGAAATAACACCTTGATCGTTGTACTTAAAAGAAAATTCTTGTCTTGACTATTTTTGAAATCACAAAAAATGTTTGATACAATCTAAATATATTATTTAATATATTTCATCGAACATAAATTGTAAGTAAATATCACTTTTTAATAATAAATCATTTCCTATTAAGGAAAAGGATTCAGAACAAATCTAACGCATCTCTTACCAGAATTACATGTATTTGAGCTAACCTGGACTCATAATGTCTTAATTGATATCAGATCGTTTAAAAACACAACTAACACCTTAAAAATACACATATATCTACGCTTCTAATCATCTTCATCATCTATAATGAAAAATAGCCGAGATGGCCTAGTGGTTAGAACGCGTGAATCTTAACCGATAATCGTGGGTTCAAACCCGGGGCAAGCACCGCTGAATTTTCATGTGCTTAATTTGTATTTATAATTCATCTGGTCGCTGAAGGAAAACATACTGAGGAAACCTGCATTTGTCTAATTTCATTGAAATTCTGCCACATGTGCATTCTACCAAACCGCATTGGAGCAGCGTGGTGGAATAAGCTCTAAACCTTCTCCTCAAAAGGGAAAGGAGGCCTTAGTCCAGCAGTGAGACATTAACAGGCTGTTACTATCTATAATGAAGATTAACATAGCTGTCATTGATACATCACGTTACAATTATTTTGACATTTGATGTGCGCATACGCATCTTGGCTTTAACTATTGCGACAACGTCGCGGTTCCAAATCTCACACAATCAAATATAGATTAGTGTTAGTGTAGGTATACATAGACTACGGTTTTTTATAAAAAATTATATACGTCTAATAAAATATTTAATCCAAGAACTAAGATAACTTACACTGATAAGATTCTCGGTGAAATTATAAGCAAAGTTTTCTCAAAAAAAGCGACACTAATACACAACGGTACCCTATAAACCATTGAAAACAAATTGGACAGACCAATTTATATTGGACAAATTAAACTTTTCCCTTGCTTTCCGTAGCAATAAAAACCAAAGTTTTATAGTCACCGCGTGAATTCCTTAATTATGATTGTATATCTTTTTTTTCCTTTTATACGTAAACAAGAAAATAAGTTTCCAATTCGTTTAGTTATGTTAAAAGTTTAGATAAACGACTTTATGATAGCTGTGTAGGATCCGTAATAATAAAAGTTTTCTATACATTAAACATATTAATCTCATAAAAATCACATAATTTACGACATTTTTCTCAACTTGGTGGTCTACCAATTGAACACGAAACACGCTAATGAAATGTTTTTTTTTTATCATTGCTTACTAGGAAGTAGATTGGATATATAATGCGAAGATGGATAAGAAAGGAGGGATAAGTATATATATCTGGTGGTAAAGCTTTGTGCAAGCTCGTCTGGGTAGGTACCACCCACTCATCAGATATTCTACCGCAAAACAGAAGTACTTGGTATTGTTGTGTTCCGGTTTGAAGGGTGAGTTAGCCAGTGTAATTACAGGCACAAGGGACATAAGATCTTAGTTTCTAAGGTTGGTGGCGCATTGGCGACGTAAGCGATGGTTAACATTTCTCACAAGGCCAATATCTAAGGGCGTTGGTGACCACTTACCATCAGATTGCCATGTGGGCTCGTTCGCCTTCCTATTCTATAAATATATATATAAAAGTCATTCACTGACTTGAGTTTGCAAAATTTCAACGGAAAGTTTTACTGAATATGAATAATAAACTGAATGGAAGAGAAAAGAACATTGTGCTGGCTCCAAAGATGACGAAAATTGTATATGGCTGGTAAATATTAGTGATTTAATATTCAGGCAATAGTGATACTTCATAGCTCGTATATGTTACTACCGAAACTTAATGATGGAGCGGAAGCTTATATAAAAAAAAAAACAAAGATAAACTAAGTAAAGTTAAGCCCATATGCAACTTCTTCTTTTAAACTTTATGAAGGCTACTCAGTTTTGAACTTTCGTAAAAGTAAATATAGTTAAGTTTTCAATTGAAATATTTATTAAAAACTTTTTGAAACTGATTTTTTTAAGATTTTTTTTTAAATAAAAGGAATAGTGTTTTCATATTTTATAATTTATGTCTATATGAAAGTCTTAAATTATTTATTCAATATTGTTTACTTATTATCGCATTATTTGGGGCCAGCGCGAATGCTTTGCGCGAATAACAATTGCATGCAGCTTACATTTTACTAAAGATATATTTTCACGGTCGATGTATTTCTTGAAATTAAATGTCTTTGGCAATGCTTTTGATGGTGGGTCAAATACATGGCAACAATGCGGATTTTGATGAAGTAACACTGTTCTGTAAATAAATGACACCATGCAAAAATATAATAGCAATATTTTGCGTATATGGGATTGGGATTAATCACAAAAAAAAAACAATATACATCTCTATTAGGTCTCATTACTAGGCGAAGGATACACTTTGCAGTTAGCTTATGTTAAAAACCGTGGAAAAAATGATAAATGTAAAATATTATGGTTTATTCAAAACGAAATTACGTAGACTTTATGATGTAATAAAATTGTTGATATATTCTTAATAGAAGTTGAAAAAATATTTTCTTAAATTTCCCTCTAAATATAAAATAGCATACCATCCGAACAGGTAACTTGATTACGTCGTTTCTAGACGCTGTTCCCGATTTAACCCTTAACCCTTAGTAACATTATCCGTGGTCGTGGCTTATTTTACATTACTGAAACGATAAATTAAGGAATTTTAAATTTAAAACTCGACTTTTAGCCCGAGCATCAGAATTTTACGATAATATATATAGGGTTTTTCTAGTAAAATCTGTAAGGACTCATAAAGATATTTTAATTTCTGTTACTTGTACTTGTACGAGCTTTTTTATTATCAATATTAGTAAATTTTGTTTGTATGACAAAAACATAACAACAAGCATTTTTTAAATTGTATTTAACACAAATTATACTATCTGACAATAAATATTTATAAACATATTTTATTTACGAAACCTGGATGTATTTTTTTCATAGAATTATGGACGTTCAAAAGCTTTTGGGAACATAACGTAACGATATGACATGTAACGGTTCTGAAAGGTTCGCACGATCTGCTTCCGGCGAATCGTGTACAATGAAAGAAATGGTAAATAGAAATATTAACAGTAAAAGAAATTCCAATTATTTTGAATTTCAAATATTAATAATTAAGGCTCATAACAAAATATTCAAAATGATATAAAAACCGTGCAGGTTTTATTCGTAGAATTTTATTCAGGATAAATTCTTTATTTCAAGAATATAATTAATATAAAAATGTGATTGAATTGATGTATAATATAGTATCTAAATGCTAAACTAGAGTCGACGCTGAACCTATGATAGCTTTATACTTAATAGTTTCTGTCCACGGCTTCACCCACGTGGGTGGGGAAGGGAATGTAGGGGATGTTATATACCCTATATCATTTTCTTTACACCTGATTTTTATAAAAAAAAAAAAAACAATACAACAACTTCACTATGATGTTCATATATTTTTTTTCTTCTCTTCCTCTTTATGAAAACTCATGATAAAACTATTTACCAATTATAACCGTATTTCTCTAAAATGCACTTTTAAGAATATCCAATGCCTGCTCCTACATTTTACGTAACATTTCTCAGGGACTTATAGTAGGCCTCAGACCGGTTGTCACAGATGCACTTACTTCCGTTACTACGCTTCGATGCTCTTTTCAGCGGTAGTTTAAAATTGACTTTGACAAGAAGTAACAAAGGGAAACTTGTGTCGTTTGTTTTTATATTATACGTTATACAAAAAGTCACATACTGTTTTACGGCACTTGGTAATCTCATTTTAATAAATATTTTTTTAAGATAAATGGTACTTCTCCTCGTCTCTCTTTTACTGTTGGAGATAATCAAATTGACCTAAGTTTTTCGAATCATATACATCCCATACTATTTTAGCCACTTATCAAAATTATAATATTTTTTATAATTCGGATCGTTGACCTTTTAAAAGGCCTTAAAATCTCGCTGCAGTATAATATACTATATATCATTAAGTTAATAATTGGTAATCCTCTTCGGAACAATAATATTTATAAAGTTCAGTTAAAGGTATAATTTGAACAAACTATTATCAGATCGGTACAAATGTTATGATCAATAGATTGAATGGATCCATTTTATACTGCTATCATTATCTTAAACGGCAGCCTCCCTAGAGATCTCGTATTAGTTTGAACAATGTGTTCGAAGCTATTAAGCGCATTGTTCGGTAAGTTAATTACACCGGAGCCACGTTTCAATACCGGACAGTGTGATTTTTTTTTTAATTCGTTCATTTTCTTTGCGGAATTTATCTAAGGATTTTAACTAGAGATATCTTCGAGGAAATCACTAATGAGATTAGTTTCATGTTCTTTAACTTTCTAAAAGGAAAAGATCGTTGGGTTTAAAACTAGATTATGGAACTTTTTCAGAATTTGTTGCATCATTAAAACCGTTTTAACGTCATTTACACTTTGACTTTTCTCCTTTATTTTGTTCATTTTTAAATATACACTCAATACACTTCGATACTGAGAATAATATAATTAAGGCGTTTTAACAAAAATAGAAAATGAAAGCTGCTAAAGGAATTAATAAATTGATTTGACGTCTGATTCTGAAATGAATGATTAAATTGTATAAAACGTAGGCTATGTTATTTACACCGAAAAAAAAATAGTAACATTACTGGTATTTTCATCTTGTCAATAATGGCGTCTTGAACCTTTTTCATCTATTCCAATAAATTTCACCTGCCAAGAGCTAAAGCTTATTCTTAAAGGTCTTGGCAGAATGACAGTATTTCATTCTTTGTGACGTGAATTTAAATTTTTATCAGAAAATATTTTAAGTGATTTATTTCATTTAATCTTTGTTATTGCTATAGCCCTTGAGATATTAATTCTTGGGTATTTTTGTTTCGTTATTTTATTTTTAATAATTGTACTTTATAGTAAAATTAATCCACCACGTATTAACCTAAATGTATAACCATACACATAAATATATCAATTTGTTAATTGAATAGTTAGTTAGGGTACACGCAGATCAGTTAGAATTAAATCATTTTTATATTAAAACAAGCTGTCAGCTATTTCTCCAAATGATAACATCGGCTCCAACAAAATGAAGCGAATTTTCGGTAAAATAAATAAGTAGCGATAACTACACAAAAAGCATTAACAGAGTTTAACTAACTAATTAATATAGAAGACGTAACTTTTTTATCTCAATGATCAATGATAAATACAACCGTCAACAAAGAATGCCTAGTAAATTAAATATTAAGTTGTTCAATGTGGTTGATTAATATTATCGTTTCAAATTATAAACAATCAAAATCCACATGATATCAAACCCTTATATATTTTACCCAGATTTCCTGATCACAAGGACACGAAGAACAGCTTATCAGATCCTTGCGTATCTTCGAGGATAAAAATGGCTGCAATTTGTTTGTACCGCTTGATGCCATAGCTTGGATGATTTCTTCCAATATTTGATAAGCTTTAGAATGAACGTGTTGTTTTGTTTCTAGTTGATCTTTTTATACTATTCAGGTAGGATTAGGCAAATTCAAATGTTAATAACAATGTATTGTATGTATAGTAATGTATGTACTTCATAAATAATACTCATAATATGGTTACTCGTAACATGGGTTCTAGTTTTATATAAACAAAATAAACACGAATGGTCGCTAATATTATGAAGAGCTTGTTCGTAAATACTTTATATGAATAATATATTAGAAGGATCTATGTACGTTGATAAATTAAGAGCAGTATTGGCCCACAGGTACATGTAACATGTAAACCTTAACTATTTCAAGGATAATAGCTTAATTTGTGTACAATAATTAATCATCGCATGCTAGGTGGCTGAGAAATAGGTTTCAAATATTCTCCTCAAAAGGTGAGGAGGCTATTAATAAAGACAAAAAGATGATGATGAAGAATTATTAAAATAGCCCAGCAATAAGACATTTACAGGATCTTACTATTAGCTAATTACTAAAAGAAAATCAAAATTAGTTCAAGCAAAGGCGTAAAAACAGTTAGAACTAAAACTTTTCTTGAAAACTTGTTCTCAACCAAGTGTGTACTTTAAATTCTTAATCACGTTGCATATACCAGTGACCTTTTTCATGTTCATAAGGGTCTGTTCACATCAAACAATGCCAGTCCTTGGCATTTCTAGACTTAACTTCCGCACTTGTAAACCCTCAAGCGAACTTCACGCTAGCTTTGAGTGCTACGCAGAAAGGGAGTCTTGACCAGATTGGCCTTTTAGAGGTTAATCTCACCTTTTCTTTTTAACGAATGTTTTAAATTGTTAGAAGAGTGGTTATAAATGTTTAATATTAATAACGATATTATAAAAAGTATATCAGATTAATGTTATAAATATAAATTTGAATTTATTTACTTTGTTAATTTGTCTTTGTGTTAAATTGTTTTTATATGTAGTTTTTTAACAATGTGATAAATCTTACAATACTATTTGTTAAAGTTTCTCATTCATTAGTATATTAAGTATTGCCCTTGCTTGAAAAACTGTGTCGTTGACCTCTGAATACAGTTTTAATACATTTTAACACGTAGAAAGGCTAACTTCAATTGAAATATTGTAGGTTGCATCCATTATAAAAAATAGGTAATCAAAAAATAAATCAAATATAATAAATAACATAATATTATTTTTAGTGTAAATATACGAATTAATACAAAAATAACGATAAGTATATAAAAAAATAAGTGTATTTTTTATCCTTATAATTCCTTCCGTATTTTAAAAGGATATTGTGTGAAGCCAGTTTATGGATACTAAGTTACCCTTGCTTAACCGTGCATGTTTAAAGGTCACATTTGAGAACCGGTTATATATATGCGCATTTATGATGGGTATGAATCTTTAAGCAAAACATGTTTTAACACAAAGTAGTATTTTTATTAAAAATAGGCAGATGGACTGGCAAATGAGCAACCTAATGATAAGTAGACAACACATAGATATTGGTGCTGTTAGAAATATCAACCATTATTTACATCATCTGGTACACTATTCATTTTAGTTTTTAGCCTTAAAACGCCACGCTGGCCAGGCAGCTTGGCGAATATTTCTGTAACGTTGGCACAGGACCGGGAAAATTGACGTGCCTGTGAGGAGTGGATTAGTGCGGGCTGAATATGATGATGCTATCAATGATTTACATAATCAAGATGATTATGATATCCTTTGTGTCGGAAGTTTCAATGACTCACTTAACCTGCCAACCGAAATACAACGATACTGAGTTTTGCTATTTGGTTGGAAAATTAACGGACTTGCACAAAGCATTTTCACCAATTATTTCAATTATATTTACGTATAAGTAAAGAAATAAACAATTCACATTGCAATTTTTCAAATGCCATTGTGACCAAAACAATTCAAATGATTATGTCAATATTCATAATCATTCTGATTTTATCTGTTATCATAAACTTATTTAATCTTTCTTGAAATAAATTTTCATTTCATGTATCCAGTATGAACACATCCTAACATAACTCATCAAACGCTCTCAAGCCATGTTCTTGCTTAATGTACTATATTTTTTACGCGACAGCTTTACGATATAAACGTGTGACTGAAATAGTTGCTGATACTCTTCTTACTCGTCTTCATACAGAAAAAAAATGTCCTACGGTATATTTTTAATTATGAGACGTATATTAACCACTGGCTAGATTGCGTAAATCTTAACCGATGATAGAGGGTTCATATTCAGGAAAGCACTACTTTGCAAATATTGCGTTTATAATTCATCTCGTGCTTGGCAGTAAAGTAAAACATCACGTGGAAATCGGCGTGTATCTAATTTTACTAAGTTCTGCTATGATATCTTAGGTTCATCAATCGGAATGATCATTATTTCTTAGAACGCCAATGTATATATATATATATATATATATATATAGTTGGACACCATTTACCATCAGATGACCCATTTGTAAGTCAGCCTACATTTTCAAAACCTTTTTGTTTTATTTTTATAAAGATATAAATCTTTTGGCTCACTACATCTTTTTATTCGCGAAAAACTACATCTCGTGTCGCATGTCAACCATATAAATATTTGATTCTTAAGTCGCTGCTGGGATAACAGGTTTACAGAATAAAAATTTACACCACTTTTTACTAATTCGCGTATTACATATCGTTTTAAAAACTATACGATATTGTTCATAATATTTTGTAAAAGATGTGCCAACATGACAAAATAAAAAGTTAAAATACAATACTGCTGCTGCTGGTCGGATAGATAGAAAACATAAATGATATCGCGTATCGAAAGGCGGGGTTGATATCGAATATTTTGCTGCCTTTAGACACGCTCTAAATAGTTTTATTATTTAAACGTATTTATTTACTAGATCTGAATAGTACGAAGTTACTTTCACCCTCAAATGGGTTAAGTTAGAAACATTTATTCATACCAAAGAAGAGGTTGAAAGTTGAATAAAAATAAAACATTTTCGGACGCGCAAGCCTCATGAAACTTATCCCATAAAAAGCGTTAATATTTCTCTGTCAACGGTGACTTCACCCCTTCAGTGAAACGGTCTGTTAAGGATACGGTCACTGGGTAAGTGGGATAGAGGATATTATTAAGTTTTTAATACACCAATGATTTTTTGTCTAATTTGAATAATAACTTATTTTTTTTTATTTTTAATGAATCTTCGAAGCCTAAATTAAATTGCACGAATAAGCGTTTTCTTTGAAACAAAGGTCATATTGATATCAGCTTTATTACCCCAATGAATAGCATAGAGCTTTAATAGTAGCTAATACATAGAGCCGTATATGCATTATCTTACACGAATAAATCGCTTTACTAAGGCGTATAATTTTATCGTGTGTATATATAGATACAAGTGTAATAACTTTAAGTGAAGCGAAAAATATAGAAATAATTAATAGTTACGAGTCACAGAGTATATCATCTCGATAAATATGTCTCAAGGGATGTAAGAAAACTATAATTCCATATCCTACGTCATAGCACAGTTCATAGACTTTCCTTCGCCGAGTTGGAAGCGTAATCGTGTTAAAATATCACTTTCATATATTAAGCGTTAGTTTTTTTCTGTACATAATATTTTCTGTTACGGATATTACACTTTATGTTAAGGTCATTCGTTTGAATGTAGGAAATAGAAGCACAGATTTTTAGTATTCCAACGACACTTTTTCATTTCCTGCACTAAAATACATCCTTTATAAGCTAAGGATTTTGTATAATTGTATTATTTTTATCGATATAAAATATCGAATTATATATTTATAGTTACGAGAAATTAATATGGAAGCATTCTAAATTCAAATTTTGTAGGAGTTTATATACGTAATTACACATACAGACACAATCTTGATACACTTTATTTATACGTACGAGTAGAATAATATAAGCCGCATAAAACTCGCTTAATATTTTTAAGTATGCGTAAAATGAAATGTAAGCAAAAAAGACGCAACCGAAATAAATCTTACACCTTTTTAATTAAACCGGATAATGTTGTTTAAATATACCCTCTTTAAAATACAACGGAATCCACACAATGAAAGCATACAATCGTACTAACCGCTGTTAAAATTGTCACATTTACTACATACATAAGCGTTAAAAACGTGCCTAAGCTCAAACAAAACGTTTTATGGAATTTGAACACGTATCGTAGATAAAATAAGACACATAATAGCATGTGACATTTGCCTACGTGTAGCGAGTTTTATTTAAAAATCAGTGGCCTGGGAACCCAACGCTGTTTGTCATCCTTCCTTGTCATTTAAGGATATTTTCGGATATGAGATGGCTGGAATGTAAAGCGGTTGTAGGGATGTAAATGGATCCCAGGGGTTGCGTGGTGATGTTTGAAATCATCTATACGTAACATAAAATTGAACTTGTTTTATACATGGAAGTTTCGATCATGAAATTAATGTACTGTGACGTTAAGTTTGTTTTTCTTAAATTCATGTTTTATTGTTTGAATGATACACACATACATATACACTTTTAGAATGTTATTTGTTTTTTTTTATAGTATAGTCAGGCGGACGAGCATATGGCCAGGGCACATACCTGATGGTAAGTCACCAACGCCCATAGACATTGGCATTGTAAGAAATGTTAATCGTCACTTACATTGCCAATGTGCCACCAAACTTGTGAACTACGATTTTACGTCCCACTGTTCACTGGCTCACTTACCCTTCAAACCGGAACACAACAATACCAAGTACTGCTGTCTTGCAGTAGATGATATCTGATGAGTGGGTGGTACCTACCCAGACGAGCTTGCACAAAGCTCTACCACCAGTAAGATGTTTGTATTCTATCTAGATGTTTATAAAGCTTTTCGGGATACTTTTTTATGTTTAATATGATATAGAACCGTGGCAGCGATTCAGTTTTAGTCTCAATATATAACATTAACTACAACCTTTGTCCATGGATTTTCAACTGTATACCACTGTGTCGGAATTTAATGAATCAGGATTTCTTCCAACATAATAACCGTCTAGCACACGATGAATTATTCGAAACACGAACTTACCACTTGAAAATTTCATTATTATCCGATTCAAAACCGGGAATCTCTATGGAAATATTTTGAATGAAAAAAATAACATCATTGAGATTTTTTAACGTAATTTGTTTTCGCTTGTAAATTCATCGATTTATTGGGCCAATACGAGATTATTTTACTTTTTAGTAAAATTCCTATAGTAAAACATTTCCGAAATTTGAATATTTGAATACATAATTTGAAACCTAAATTAAAACTTTGTTCTTATTTGCAAGAAATTACTATAATTCTTCGTCTTTTAACTAAAATTTAAACCATTTCAACTAAACATACTGAGCTGAAATTTGACACGTGCTTGGTTTTGTTAACAATACAATATAGTCTATATTCGTTTTAGTACGTGTGTTAAATATGAGCTTGTTTAAATTCATTATTTTAATTATTTTATAAATTTCAATAAACAGTTATTATTCAAAAATATGACGGAAATCCAAATGAAAACATACTCTATATGTGCACTTATGAATCGACTCCGGGCTGCTACTATGTATATTCGAAAGAAAATTTCAATAACTTTATATAGGCTCGACTTGGGATTTGCATCCAGGACCTCGGGAAATGCGGCCGTATAACTAGCCACTAGACCAACGAAGCAGTCAGTTTTGAATAGATGATAAAAAGCCTAGAGCTAGTATTTGTTCATTTTCAGACATAATATTATATATCAATTTAATTGTATTTTATGAACATTTTGTTTATAAAATAGGAAAGTGGAAGTACAGATGGACGACCTAACGATAAATGGGCACCATTGCCCATATTCATTGGCGCTGTAAGACATTTTAACTATTTCTTATATCGTCAATGCGCCATTAACCTTGGGAACTAAGATGTTATGTCCCTTGTGCCAGTTGGCCCTTCAAACCGGAATGCAACTCTACTAAGTATTGCTGTTTAGCGGTAGAATATCTAATGACCTGCCGCTAGTGAGCGTGCACAAAGCACTGCAACCTAGCTTATAATAATTATTAGAAATATTTAGAAAACATTTATGTGTCGGATAAAAATCTGCCAGCCCACATTGGAGCAGCGTGGTTGAATAAGCTCCAAACGTCCTTCTGAAAAAGTTTTACTATTGGTTTGCATCGATAATTGTAAATCACGTATTGTCCTTAATAAGTGTAAAAGTGGCTCCACTGACATACGATTGAATATATAGTAGACTCAATCCACATAAGGGACATTTTTGTTGTAAATTATAAGCAAAAATGACGTTTAGTATTAAGTATTTTACAGCAACATATAAAACTTTCAACGATATATCATAAAAAACACATATACCGCTATATTATTATCTATCTCGATTTTGTTCTGAAACTATAAAAAGTTCGGCACATAAAATAGTTTATAAGCAATATTTATCTATAAAATTGATGTTATAAGCAGTATAGTGGTTTTATTTATAGTTGCAGTAAAAGTAGAATGATCTACGCTTACGGCATAAGTGCTAAATCTTTGCTAGAATCTTACGACCTTATTTATAAACGTTGCTTAGCAACTGTTTTTAGTTAAACACTGATTTATCTTCTGTGATTATTAATTATAATTTGGCATTCGATAGAAAACTCAGCATTACTTACTTAATAGCTCGCTAAACAACGATTACGATATTATTTTATTTTTAAATTTTTCACTACGATTTTTTTTAAGTATTGAATTTTGTGGTTGTCTTAAGAGATATTCATTAGTGATTCATCAGCAATAGTTTTTTATCTTTTAATTTCTCTGACCTTTCTATAATTAATTAATTTGTACTCTATCTATAATATGTTTATATATTATGGTGATGATGAATATGATGGTGATTTTCACTCAACGACGAATAGGCAATTGTGCAAAATTGTACCATGTATTCCTACACTCATAAAAGGTGACAAGACCCTAGAGAGCTCAAGTCCAGGACCAACGGCTTTACGTGCTGTCTAAGTTAGGGGAGTGTAAACACCGCCAGCTTAAACTACTGTTGCAATTTTCTGAACAGATAAACCAAATAACTTTTTAATGGCTCAACTCAAGATTTGATCCAAGGACCTCCGGATATGCATCCATATAAAATACTATACTAACGAGGAAATATTTATATAATAATAATATAAGAGATGGTTAAAGATATGTAAAGTAACACAAATATGAACTTTATAGTTCTAAATATAGAGTTGCTATTTCTTTATCTTAAATTCAATATCAATAATGCTGTTCGGTATTCAAACAAAGCCATGTATAAATGTAGCTAGTTCGTGATAGCAAATATTTGAAATTTCATACATTCCCAGCGAATTACAAGGCATACTTCATTCTTGTGAGCTGGATATTGAGATAAAGCTTTCGAAAATCATCTGGAAACGTTTGTTATATATTGGAAAAGTAATTCCCATTATATAGCCCAGTATATAACACATTTTGTTCTTAGTTTAATTGGAATCCATTTGTAGTTTCTTTATGTCGAATAGATTAAATTACAGACAATAAGTATTTATATTCTTAATGGGTGATGCGATTTTATTAAGAATAAAAACACATTTGTAAGGTTTGATCGTGAGAGTTCACTATGTATCTTATTTACTGATAATGTCATATTTTGTTATCTTAATTTCAATTATCGTATTATTATTTTTATTAGACTCAGTTCTGACTTTAAGTATACTCGGGTATAGAAATAGTCATCAAAAAACAAACAATACTTATAAGTAAGGTTCTTTAGTTTTCTGATAACTAAACATTTCATTTTATGTTACAGTGGAAGCATATGAAATCATGAATAAGGAATTGCTCACAAACCCATATAATAATAATTGATACATGAATAATGTTATTCTGATAACTCTACACAAAGGCGTGTCTACTACAGAACGGATGTCCGCTGTTTCATCTATTGCAATTATTACCATCTCTAATTCCAATATATTTGTATCTATTAATACAAATAGAGGAAAATTTCGAAAGGTGTTTTGGTCAAGGTTTCATTAAAATCAACTCGATGTGCATTGATTAGATATCTAATAAGAGCAATCATATCCAATTGATAGCTGTAACAGGGATTACCAAAAGCAACTAAGTCGTTACGTAGAAAAAAACAGTAAGCGGAGGAGGAAGAATAAAAATAAAACAGGACTAACAGCTTTATTTGCTCTCTAAGGCAAGAGAGTATTTCAATATAAATTTCCTAACTTGGGATTTCTACTGTATCGAAAATTCCTTGAAAGAAATACCCAACTTTTAACTGGTGATCCATCATTATATCTGAGGACCTCATGATCTGCGACTTAATATGGCCACTAGACTAAAGGCAGTTACAGATTTTCTCTCACATAATATTTTATCGATATGTTACTCAAAGCTTTTGTAAGTCACCGCATAAGCATCGCTCGCAACTTTGCACACGGCACCGACGACACGATATGCAAGTGCAGCAGCAACGTGACGGCGTTGACGTCAATCGAAGGCTCACGAGGCGCAACCGCAGCAACCTAATGATTGATGTCGATCGAAGTTACCCCCGAAGGATAGGAAGGCGGAGTGGTCATTACTTGATCTAAAATCGATCAGCAGCCACTTAAATAGTTCAATTAGTAATATTTTTACTTTGTAAAACAAAATTATAAATTTAGTTTAAGTTTTTTTTTCGCATCCGCTGGCAGCACTCAACGTAATTAATACATTCCCGTATTTATAAAATACATTTTTGGATTATTCTTTTTTTATTGTATTGAGCAGACAGTGGCAAGTGGGCCACCTGATGATGAGTAGTCACCACCAGCCTTGATATTGTAAGAAATGTTAACCATCCTATCTTCAATGCACTAATCTTGAGAACTAAAATATTGTGTCGGTAGTTTCCCTGGCTCACTCACTCTTTAAACCGGAACCTAAAAATACTAGGTAAGTAGATATCTGATTGGTGGTAGAATATGTGATGGGTGAGTGGTAACTACCCAGGGCTTGCACTCAAAGCGCACTCAATGATGTTGTATTCTGGTTTCAAGGGTGAGTTGTGGCACACAGTTGGTGATGTTAGGGTTGGTTAATATTTATTATTGCGCCAATGTCTATCACAACTAGTCAAATCATTTATCATCAGGTGGCTCATTTTCTATATTGCCCACTTATTGAAAATGAAACAAAAATATGTAAAAGTCCGATGTCACTTTTACTTGTCTTATAACTTGATTATTTGTTAAAACCTATGGAAAAAGTTTTTAAATAAAAAATAAAACAACAAAAAGGAAATACACACTAAGGGGAAATATTTAAAATATTTCAAATTTACAGGCTACTAGCGTTCTTGTACTAGCGTCTTTGTAAGACAGTCGTTGAATTATTTGTATCGATACAGTTACGTGCTCTCGATGCTATGGAAGGGATAATGTCTAAATATATATCGAATTCCATTTTAGATCTGTGTCGGTATGTTTACTTAAAATTGTATATTTGTATAAAAAATATATTGATCACTTTATTCAGAGGTCAAGTTCGTGTTTTCTATTTTAAAATATAAATGGCAATATATAACTTTAAATTAATTCATATGTTTGTAGTTACAGCCAATATTTCACTGATTATCAAATGCTCCCTTTGCTCTTAAGGAGGTTTGGAGCGTTGTCCAACGTGTCGCTCCAATGGGGGTGGTAGTTACATGTGTATTTAATCAACACGAGCACGAGATTAACCCTATTCTCTTTTTTAGAGAATAGTTAGGGTAATGAGAATATGGGCCTGTTGGTAAGTGGTCACCAATGCCCATAGACATTGGTGACCTTTTGCCTTAAATGTCTTGTGGATGATGTAATGAAAGGCAATTGAGTATAGATATATGTATTGTAATATAATTTACAATATTTAATTGTTACGACGATATTACAGTGCGATGTTAGAATGGCGACTGGCGACAGAACATATAATAATGTATTAATTGACAATGTAGCATATCGAATATCGACTTGTTTCTAGGTGCCATTATGGACAGTGATTTTTGCTTACATTAATAAAAGATAATACGTAGGCACAACACTTCCCTTCCTTTAAAAAAAATAAAATAATAATAATATATTATGACATATTATTATAAAAGTAAACAAATTAACAAAATATAATGCAAAATTTAATTACCTACTACACTTATATAAAACAAAAATATTTTTCAATCGTCAAAAATAAAATTTGTAAATTTTAATGTATATCGTGTAAACAAGAAATATAATGTCCTATAATTTAAATATAATAAACCCTTAAAAATATTTAAAAAAATAAATTATATATGGGTATAAATGGGTATATTCTTAAATTTAAAGATACAATACACGACACAATATACCTACGATTACAACAGTTATATTGTAACTTCACTATTTTTAGCACATTTATTTATTCATATTTATTAATTGCACAACACGAGTTCACTTTTTACGCCACGGAGTATGTTGGCACTGAGTGAGGTGGATGAGGCGGGTCGCGATCTCTACGGCTAGCGCGCAACCCCTGGATTTCTCTTCTCAGGTACTTAGTGTACTTTTGTTTGCAGTATCTCCAACATATTAAACAGGTGACAGTGATGACAGCCGTGATGATTAGCATGACTATAAGGTTTAATTTATCATGCGTAATCTCATGCAGTAGGCTTGTGTTCGCCTGATTTGCCTGCCCGTTTTGGGCAATGATAATTTCTTCTTTGCTTTGTGGTTTTCCCATCTTGATGTTACACGAAATCGTAGCGAATTAGTTGTCGTCAGATGAAAGTATGAATAATTATAAGAAGTTTTTTTACGCAGACATAAATCGCACTGTAGGTTTGATGAGTCGCCCGTATCGGGTTCGCATCTGGTTGTTATTGTTATCGTGGCCCTCTCTGCTGCCGCTATGCACTTTGGAATTTGTTATGAATTCTTCGGCCTTATTTGATGGAGCGTATTGTATTTCTGAGTTATTGTGCATTAGAAATGCAGGTTTTAATCGATCGATTGAAATTGTTTTTATATTATCGGAGATCATAATTTTATAATATTTATCTCCTCTCTCAATGACTTTATGAGGCCCAAAATATGGGGTTGTTAGGGGTTTCGTGACATGGTCGCAGCGTACAAATACATGCGTACATGATGATAAGGCTGGGTGTAGAAATATATTTCCTTGTCTGTGCGGTCGCTTCGGTACGGCGGCGAGGTTACGAATATGCATACGCAGATCTAGCAATACTGTTTCGTCATTCGGAGATGCTTGCTTTGACGGCTCAAAAAAATCTCCTGGTAATTTTAGAGTAGTGCCGTAAACCATTTCCGCGGCAGAAATGCCTGTATCGTCTCGTAAGCTTGCTCTGAGGCCTAATAAAACGGTTGGTAGCTCCTTTACCCAATTTTCGGTATTTCCACGTGACATCAGTGCTGTCTTTAGCGTTCTATGCCACCTTTCTATCATACCGTTGGCTTGTGGATGGTAAGCTGTAGTGCGAATTTTTGATATACCCATATATTTTGCCAATTTACAGAAAATATTTGATTCAAATTGGCGGCCTTGGTCTGTGGTAATTTTGGAGGGACAACCGAATCTCGTAATCCATTGAGTATATAAAGCGCGTGCGACGCTTTCTGCGGTGATGTCCTTTAAACATTTTACCTCAGGCCACCCAGTCGCTCTGTCTATCATAGTCAGTATGTATCTATATCCTTGACAATACGTTAATGGACCGATAATGTCCATGTGTAGATGTTCAAAACGGCTACAAGATGGAAAAGAGCTGAGTGGAGATATTGTATGGCGTTGAATTTTCGATTTTTGGCAATTAACGCAGGCTCTTGTCCACTCGTTAATGTCCGAATTCATAGATTTCCAAAAATATCTATTTGTTATCATTTTTCTAGTGGCGCGCGTGCCACTGTGACTAATTCCGTGAATCGCTTTAAAGGCTGTAATACGATAGTCATGCGGTAGGTAAGGGCGCGCGCACTCTTTTGATATTTCGCAATATATCGGTTCATTGCAATTTGGATATACGATGGCTTTAAAATTTAAATTTTTTGATTTCAGCAAGTATTTTAATTCTTCATCGTTTTGTTGAGCCCTGGATATTTCTGTATAGTCGATTGGCGAAGGCATGTCTATCTGTTCGATTCTTGATAAGGTATCCGCCACGATATTTTGCGAGCCTTGAATGTACTCTATTGATTTACAAAACTGACTTATGAAATCCAGGTGTCGTAGGCGTCTAGGTGTATCGGTGCCACTCGTAGCTTTTTTGTGTAAGGCGTACACAAGCGGCTTATGATCCGTAAATACGGTCACTTGTTGACCTTCAATCATGTACTTAAAATGTTTTACAGCCATGTATATAGATAGTAGCTCCCGGTCGTAAGCACTATAACGTTGCTGAGCTTCGCTAAATTTGCAGGAAAAGAAGGATAACGGTTTCCATTTTTGGCCAATTTTTTGTTGAAGAACAGCGCCTGCGCACGTGTTGGATGCGTCAGTCATAATAGCTAAAGGTGCTCCGGAAACAGGATGCGACAGCAAAACGGCCTCTTTTAAATTATTTTTACACAATTCAAATGCCTCTTCAGCGTCTTTGCTCCATGTGATTGGGGTTTTATCGTTACGTTTTGTATTATGTAAATATGCATTCAAAATTGCATGGTATTTAGCGGCTTTAGGTAAATGACTTCTGTAAAAGTTAATCATTCCCATAAAGCGGCGCAATTGTGATACTGTTTTTGGCTTGGGATAGTCTGTAATGACCTTCACTCTATTACTCAAAGGTCGTATGCCTTCTTCAGATACGTGGTATCCCAAAAAGTCTACTTTCGCTTTTCCAAAATCGCACTTAGCTAAGTTGATTGTAACGCCGTATTGATTAAGACGTTTGAAAACGGTCTCTAAGTGCATTCGATGTTCCGATTCCGAATTTGAAAAAATAATGCTATCATCGATGTAATTAAATACAAAATCCAGACCTTCAAAAACAACATGGTTCATAAAGCGCTGAAAAGTTTGGGCTGCGTTCCTTAAGCCAAAAGTCATTCGTGGAAATTCGAACAGGCCAAATAGAGTTATTATTGCTGTTTTTTCAATGTCGTCCGGCGCCATCGGAATAAAGTGGTATGCACGATGTAAATCAATTCGGGAAAATATCTTCTTTCCAGCCAGTAGGTATGTAAAGTCATGAATACGGGGAATCGGGTACCTATCTGGCTTGGTGATGGCATTAAGACTGCGATAATCGCCGCAGGGTCGTATTTCACCGTTCTTTTTAGCAACAACGTGAAGTGGACTGGCCCAACAACTCTTCGAAGGTCGACATATGCCTATTTCTTGCATGAATTCAAACTCTTTCTTAACTCTCATATATTTGTCGGCGGAAAGAGGTCGAGCGCGGGCGAAGACAGGGGGTCCAGTAGTCTCGATGTGGTGCATAACGTTATGTTTTGGCACATTTTTGTAACACATAGGTTTTGTTATATCGGGATAAGCTGACAATAAATCGTAGTACGGGTTGGTGACCTGTATTGTTTTGATAGTGTCTTGTTTGCAATTTACCATAAACCCATTAACGTTTAGACCCGTAACAGAATCGATAAGTTTTCGACCATTTACATCCACTAAGAGTTTGTGGTGATTTAAAAAATCGGCACCAAGGATAGGCTGTTTTACGTCGGCGAGTATAAAATTCCAAGCATGAGGTCTTCTTAATTTTAAATTTAACTCTAAGCGCTTAGTTCCATATGTTCGTATTTCACTCCCATTCGCGGCATAAAGTCTATAACTGTCACTATCACTGTGTCTGTAGGGTTTTTTAACGGCTGGCAAAACAGAAACGTTGGCTCCCGTGTCCACCAAAAAACGTAGACCACTGTTTAAGTCGGTCACGCAAAGGCGATGGCATGGTAAAAGGGTGCAGACATCCGCCACTGCCTGCACCTTTTTTAGTTTCCCTTGTTCTGGGTATTTTGTTTATTCCATGCGCACGGCTCTGTACATTTGTTAGCTCTATGGCGAAATCGCGCATGATAGTAGCAAAGATCATCGGCGCTCCGTGACTTACGTCGTATCATATTACGGCCACGGGATTTTGATCGGTAGCGATTATGAATATTATAATTTCGTTTTTTATGTTGAAATCTTTGAATGTTCTGCAATTCCATCACTTGTAAAGATAACTGCGCCACTTGTGCTTGCAACACGGAAAGGTTATCAGCTGACGTCGACGGTTTACTACTAACCTCCGCTATTTGAATAGGCCTTGTATTTTCCATTATTTTGTCTGCAATAGTAGCCAAATTCTCCAAATCTTTTACATCAGTGACGGCAAGGACGGAGCGTACTGCGGCTGGCAAATGACCTTGCCACATGATACTCAGCGTTTCGTCGGGAATT
The DNA here is from genome assembly GCA_905147175.2 of Nymphalis urticae. Taxonomy (NCBI): domain Eukaryota; kingdom Metazoa; phylum Arthropoda; class Insecta; order Lepidoptera; family Nymphalidae; genus Nymphalis; species Nymphalis urticae. The sequence continues at coordinate 1,941,398 of LR989999.1, read as the reverse complement.
TTCCCCCTGGCTAAATCTCGCATGCGTCTCAAAAGTTGAGATGGTTTCTCATCGCCAAGGTCGATTTCACTCAAAAGTTTTTGGAGTTGACGATTTTCTGATTCTTCGTACACTGCTAATAATCTCGATTTTAGGGTGTCATATTTCTTCGTTTGGGGTTGCTGAAGTAGAATGTCGCTGACTTGTTGTATTACGTCTTTTCCCAGCTTCGTGACGACTACGTTGAACTTCGCTTCGTCGCTTAGTTTTTGAGGTGTTAATATGGCTTCACATTGCACAAACCATAAGCGAGCTTGATCGCACCAAAACTCAGGGATTCTTGATGACACTGTGACTGTTGCTAACTCGGATGCTGTGCTGGCTGATGGTGTTCTATTTTCACTGGTCATTTTAAATTCACTTATAATTCCGTATAAACTGACTGAATCACGTCGGGGTCACCAATTTGCCTTAAATGTCTTGTGGATGATGTAATGAAAGGCAATTGAGTATAGATATATGTATTGTAATATAATTTACAATATTTAATTGTTACGACGATATTACAGTGCGATGTTAGAATGGCGACTGGCGACAGAACATATAATAATGTATTAATTGACAATGTAGCATATCGAATATCGACTTGTTTCTAGGTGCCATTATGGACAGTGATTTTTGCTTACATTAATAAAAGATAATACGTAGGCACAACCTCTTACCTTTTTGTCTGTAATTACACTGGCTCACTCACTCTTCAAACCGGAACTCAACAATAGCAAGTACTTCTGTTTTGCAGTAGAATATCTGATTACGGGTGTACCTACCCTGACGATCTTGCACAAAGTTCTACCAGTAAAGGTAAAGTTCTGGTGGTATGACCAGTAAAATTATGAAAACTGCTCGTATTCGAACCCACATTCTTTATAAAAATCAGCGTTAATTAACAGCTATGATAATTATAATTATAAAATGAAAATCATTATAAATTTCAATATTTCAGTAGTGTATCTGCAGGTGACATATTTCGCGTCGTAGCCAAATACCGAATTTAATTATTATAATACTCTATTGTGTACTTTTATTACCACTGTTCAGCAGGTGGGTAGAAATTGTGCTGTTACCATGGTTGTCTAGAGGTCTTCTTTCCTCTTAAGAACGCCCAGCTTATTTTTTCCACGCTGTTCGGGAGTAGTGGATAAAGATATGGCAGTATTCTATCGCGTACAAGCAAGCGTACGTATGAAATTCGGCTATCTGCCCTATTTATATATACTAATAATATTCTATATACTTACTCCTAAGTTATTGGGTAACTGTCATAGAATGGTCAATTGCAAAGATTTCCTATAATACGATATATGCAATTAATGGTTTTTTGTAAATTTATTTGTTTTAACTATTAAATACGTATAAATAATCGCTAAATGGCAATTTTTGAAGAGGAAAAAAACAAATTCCTAATATTTACAACTTTAAACTGACAGCTGTCAATGCCATTTTGAATTCGCAATCGGTCTGCCATGGTGTCATACGACTCCCAGTTCAGATAAGCTTGCGGCGCTTACGTTTAGTTTAGAGTGTGTACGCAATATGATTAGAGATTATAACGTATTGTGAATATCAGTGATAAGTTTTAGTGAAACAAAATTAATGAGAGAAGTTTTAATAAATACGAGTGTTGGTGTAAAAATATTGTCTTTAATGGATTTCTTTTAATGTATAGATAAGTTTTATTTGCCTGCCTGACGTTGTGTTGAGCTACACGTGTATATATTTAAATATCTGAAAATATAACAAAGAAGTGGAAACCGTGTGTCTGTACATTAAATAAATTTGCCAATAAAATTGCCAATGACTGTGTGTAACAGAACACGAAAGTGTATTATTTAAATGTATCGTAATAAACCAGACTTTCACGCAGACCAAATCGTAGGCACCAGCTAGTGTTTTAATAAAACGATAGAGCTGCATGTCTTGGATATTAAAGAATAAAATCTTCTGAGCCTGACACAAGTATTTTGATGCTTAATTGGAAATCTCAAAACAAATATCTACTGAGCTATAAGAACCGATAAATAAATTATTTAGCATAAATAACTTAATTAATTATATTTAATAATAATTAAGATTTTAGTTACATAAACATAAAATAACATAATATGACAAATATTAAAATCTCAAAATCATATAAAAATATATCTTTGTAATATGACCACGTCAACTAAATATGTGAAAATACTCAAGCTCCAAAACCTTAATATGAAAGAGCCCTTCATCAAAACGGAGGCATGTGTATCGCGACATGTCACTGTCGGCTCGAGAACACTCCACAAAGAGGTATCCCAGTCTGTTTCTTATCCGTTCCAACACTTGCGAAGTGAAAAAAAGTTGGCCTTTAACACTGGAAAGTTTTCGCAGCGTTTTATTACGAAACATCTCAAGACTAACGGCCTTACTTATAACCGTGACTTAAGGACGCTTAGTTAAACAGATTTCGCTCTTTCTGTCATTACCGATGTCACATTCGAAAGAAGAAGACACACTATTGTTTAACTAATCACCCGCTAAGCAACTCTGATAAGTAAGGCCGTAAACCGATCTATTATTTAAGCGGGTTAATTTAGTTTAAAATTATTTTTGATGTTCTTAAGGCTATTTTATGAAATGATTATGAAGTTATAAAATTTAGTAATTTATGCAAAATAAACGTAATATTTTTTTTTAAATTGGGTACCTTTCAAAATATTGTTTTATTTATTGTAAATTTGTATTATAATATAAAAATTATAATAGTATATTATAACATTTCATTTAATTTATTTATCCCCGTTTTAATATGCTTTGTAATCATTTTAATCTAGCTAACGTTAAAATGTTATGTTTACTTTTCATAGATTATTTTTATCAATAAGATTTATTCTTAAAATCAATTTATTTAATTACAAACATATTATTAATTATTATTTTTGATTAACAGATTCCTGCACATCAACTGCATAATCACTGTGTATTTGAACCCTTTCAGGGTAAGTTCAATCGAATGTAATCATTATAATTTTTATTTTAAAACTTTTATTTATTAAGTATGTATTTCATTGTACATACACACAAAAGGCGAGTTGTAACAAAGATATGCTTATTATAGCTGATCATTAAAAACTACAATACCAATTGAAAACAATAATATATATAATAATTATAAAATGGACGATAAAACAATACATGAAAAAAATATTATATTCATAATAAAGTAATAATTAATACCGTATTATTGATACACTGTTATTTATAGATTTATAATTATAATATTGCCTTTACAAGCCAGTGAATAGTGATCTACCTATTAATACTTTATTGCGTAATTAAAATAAAAATAATATTTATCAGTTGTTTATATTAAATTAATATATTGTATTATAATATAAAACAATGTCAATTATATCACAAACATTAAATGTATATCAAGTTGCGAATAATTAATGTATTTGTTTTTAATTGATTTAGTTCACTTGTTCAGATATTATCTGACACAAATCATGGGTCGTATTTTCAGAAATTAATTATTTAGATTATTTTAATAGAATGTATTATAAAAACGATAAAGATAATTTTGAATTTCGAAAGGTGATTTAAATATATTATCAAAAATAAATTATTGTGCTATTTTCTATTTTAGATTTGTATTTATAGAATATATTCAAGAAATAAAATCAAAATTGTATTTTCATGTCTTGTAATAATATGTGTCTGTGATACAACAACGTAATTGAATCTCAGGTTTTAGTGAAAACCCAAGAATAGCATTAAGCGTATTCATGGTATGTTAATTCACGTTTCTGTGACTAAATGTGAAACAGCGCAGTTCCAAGTCCGTGTGATGATACTCTAATATCTAGTCTCGCAGTCCTCAAGTAAACATCTCTCGCTGAGACTTGTTCATGGCTTCCAAGCGATTTTTAAAGGACTTCCTTTGTGATTTGTTGTTGTGTTTCTAATCCCTTTGTGGTTCCACTCGTTCGAATGTATGTGTATATAAATATATATATACCAAAAATAACATTGTTAATATTGTTTTAGTTTAAATAAAAATATTACTGCAACTATATACGTACTACAAAGGTATAATTCTATTGGGATATTTATCTATAATAATAATAATAATATCCTGGGACATTATTCACACACCATCTGATCCCAAATTAAGCAGATATTGTGCTATGGAAACCAGACAACTGATATACTATATATACCACTTTTCTTTTGTAAATACATACTTATATAGATAATTACACCCAGACTCAGGACAAACATACATGTTCATGCACACAAATGTCTGTCCTGGGTGGGAATCGAACCCACAACCTTCCGCGTGAAAGGCAAGTATCTACCAACCACGCCAACCGGCTCGTCAAAATCTATAATTTTACGCTTAGTGTAACAAATCGATAAATAAACAAAATATAATATTGCAACTCTTAATAATAACATTAAGCTTTGAAAAAATCTCACTTTTAACATAAATTTCATTTAATTAAAATGTAAGAAAAGTTCATTAATGGTTCACTACTGTACCACTCATTTCGAGGAAAAAGTTTTGGGCTTTCCTTCCACTACACTCCAATGGTGGTTGATTATCAACACTTGTGTATTCACAAATTTCATAATATTATGTCACGATAGAAGTTATAATATTTAATCGATGGTGTTCTTTATGCAGCTTTTGCGGTGATAAGGAACTTTATTATTATAGTAAAAATGGTCAATGGCATGATTCATACACCGATGTACCCACCCTCATATAAAATTGTTTGATCCTAAAGACTCGGGGCTTGCACTGATTCCTTATTGACTAACAGAGCGTGAAATCGCCTTAAAAGATTCCGCCTTCCGACTGAGCTGATCAGATCTTTAAAAAAAAATCAAATACAGCAATCTCCTTTATTTACTTTTTATATTTTTATTTGCCTTTGTACATATTAAGTAGGAAGAAAATTAAGCATTTGACTTGTGTACTGATAAAAAATTAAATTAATACAATACTGAGAATTGCTGTATACTGGTTTGAAGGGTTGATCAGTGTAATTACACGCACAACACACATAGCATATAAGTTTTCAGTATGGTCTATTAACAATAACGCCCCAAACAATGATTACGTAAGGAACAGATCACATTTCTTACAGTACCAATTTATATGGAGGGTGCTGATCAAAATTAAAAAAAAGTCTATTACATTATGAGAAATGAAATTTTTATTTACTTTTTGGTATCGCGAAAAAAAATCTAATTGAGAAAAATATATAAGTTGAGTTGATTCCATTTCAAAGGAAACTCGTCAAAAATTAATATTCTCAAATACAATTATTAATAACAGCCTCGCAATATTTCGCGAACAATAAGAAATATGGAAGTATTTGTGCCCATTTAATAGGATATTACGAGCTCATTGACGGAGGGACCACAAAGGCACACCTAATATTTTCTGCCGTAAACTTCAATATATTTCCCACGACAAATATTAAAGTTTGCCACGAACTTGTACTGTTGACATCCGAAGATATTTAAGGCATTAATATTTAATAAACGAACAATTTACTAGCAATAAATATGAGTTTATAAAAAATAATTTTCATGTAATAATCAGCGATAACCGTGATAAATAGACTGCGCGTGTTGTGTGTGATAAATCAACTTGCTTACTTGAGGGAACATAGTTATGTCCACATGGTTTTTAAAACTAAGAAGACAATCTTAAAGGTGTTTAATTTATGTACGTATGTAAAGGTCAAATTGTTCATCCTAATGATCTGCTTATATTATTTGCAAACCTGAGTCAGGATCGAGCCAGTAAAAAATATATTTGTTTTACTATTAGAGAAATTATCTCAAAAGACATTGCCTCAAAAAGCACATAATGACGTTGGCCCAGTGTCCGATCTCCCTGCAATCACGTAGGATTGCCATACTATTGGACTAGGAGAGTGAGAGAATAGAGTGCATCTGTATTTGCGCACACACAATCTAAATTATATTTTTACGATAATATGTATATTATGACAGTTACCTGAAATCCAATACTAACATTTTATAATATCCTGGGATATTATTCACACACCATCTGATCCCAAACTAAACAGAGCTTGTACTATGGAAATCAGACAAATCATATGAAGCATAAACATATGTTGTAAATACATACTTATATAGATATCTACATCCAGACTCAGGAAAAAAAGACATTTTCATGCACACAAATGTCTGTGGGAGGAATCGAACTGTGTTGGGAATCGAACCCACAACCTTCTGAAAGAAAGGCAAGTATCTACCACGCCAAACAACCCGTCAAACATCACCGTCACCGTAAAAAAGGGTTCACTTAATACACCGAATCAAAGGACATTTCTAATTTAAAAGAAATATAAATAATAAGAATATTCGATTATAAATAATAACAAAGCATAAAGTTAAAACTAAGTATTAATATGGGCGAGTTTTCGTGCTGTCTGTACTTCAGTATTGTCAGGGCTGGTTTGGCTTATGTCCAAAGAAGCTGAATTAGAACAACCATATATCAAACAACTGTAGGGAAGATCAGGAATGATTTGAACTTGGTCTTAAGAACTTTTTGGTAGACCAACGATTTATAGTCTTTCATAAAAATCTTCTTCCGTACTTTCAAATTTTCGTCCTTCAATATGGCAAAAAATAATAATTCGTTCTAAGTTAATGAGTTATAAGAAAAAACTTTTGAATTACAGTAAGGTAATAAATAATATAATTTCCACAGCTGGGCAATAGACACTCATCTTAAGGCGAAAGCTAAAAGATGCTAGATAATTTAAATAAAGAATATATATTTTCTCCGAGTTTACATACAAAAATGTATGAAAGATAAATTTTCTCTAATTATAAAAAAACGCATAGATTCAGTCACAAATGCAAAAAGAAAAACATAATAATGACACAATCTCTTTATATTTTATCTTATCATTGAATATTTATAAAAATTCTTTTTGGCAGATATCGACTGATGGAAATCAAATTGACCGCATATACTGACATGAAGAAGATGAAACTTCCTATCGTTTCACCTTTTTCATCTCCAGGGAGATTTATTTGAAGAGTAGGAAAAAATTGGCAATCTTATTTAAAACTTTTACCAGTACTATACGAAAGGACCCAGAAGTTTACCGGTCAAACTTGGCTAACATTGTTTTAAAAGGAATGTTTTTTCCCTCTTGTGGTCATCCGCAGGTAAGAGGCGGAATGAAAATGGCATATATCTTTCTGCCTCGCTACCCTTCGCGAAAATAGATAGAAAAAAGTTTTAATATCCTGCAGGATGGGGAAAATGGTAAATAAGTTTTTTCGCCAAGTATATTTAATTATCCATGACAAAACTGTTGTGATATGGTGCTGTTGGGTCGAGCAACATAAATTAATGATGCAATTATATACATCCTTGTGTTTTTTCTTTACTCTTATTTCCATTTTCTCAATGTAGCATTTGTTTTTTATTCGAATTTAGTACACCAGTCTGTCTCCATATTTTTTTTCTAATTGTGATGTTACAAGAAGAATTCGTTTGAAATTTATATGTGGTATTAATGTTTATCTTACGGTGTTCGCTATATCCGTTGTTGTCAGCACTATATATATTCTAACTATTAATAATCTCAAAAAACGTAGTAATCCAATGATATTATTCCACGAAAACTTGTGATCTAAAGATATAATTGTACGGTTTTATCATATGAGGTTGTGCAAAATAATGGAGAAAATAGTAACCATTTATTGTTTGTAGTACAACCAAACAATGACGTAGATTAGAAACATAAATAGACAATGAAAATATAGAGAAAATACGAGAATAAAAAGATAATGAAATAAGTCAATATCTTTGAGAGATGATGTTAAAAATGTATTGACTTTGTGTCTTGGTCGCACTCGCATTTATGAGATTTCTTATGTTATTTTATCTGTTACTTTACATTTCGTGTAGTATAAACAGTTAGGTATATACATATCAACGTCTCGACAAGTGACAGGTTGAATTTTCATCATTGTAAGTGAGGTCGGAACGAATACGTGGATGTGGAAAAGTTCTCGGAGCATACGATGAATTTTGAAGATCTGTTTTCTTACTTACTTTTTATATTAACTCAATGTTTGTAATTCTATCAGATATAATATTAAATTTAATTCAGTAGAATATTATCTGACAATTGTTATAATAAATTCTTTGGAAACGCTACTAAATTTATTGAATACAGTCTGTATAGTGCATTTGTGATTTTAAGCGGCTTTTCAGAACTGAGTGGATAATAACTTAATAGCTTTAACTCTTGCTATTTCATGATGGCCTAGTACTTTTGTAGGTTTTAACGTTTGATCAATTACATTTATTTATCGACTGCCTTTTGTGCCCAAGTATTTGTTTGCAAGTACATAATATAAAGAGCCGCTCGTAAATTAATTAAATTTAAGCTAAATTATTTATTTCACGAAATAAAAGTATGTGGTTAATATTTCTTCAAGGTCTGCCCGAAGAAATATCACTTGCCAGTCTGTCTAACTAGTACAACATATATATATACTGCTCGTATTTCACCATGTTAAAATATATTGTACTTAAAACTTTTCCATGAAAATAATACAGGAATCCATGTATAATTAATATGTTACAAAACCGATTCATCACTTACTTAAAATTGAAAATTTAATTCTGTTCAGTGACAATGAACAAAACTTTTCAGTTTAATTTACGTGTTTTCGAACGGTAGTTTATCTGAAAACATGTTAAATAATTAATTAAAACCATCGCATTATATCCTTATTTCACTTGATACCAATATATTAGCGTGGCTTGGTCACGCTCCAAGGTATGTAGTTGGTATAAATTACAGAGCCTGCTTTGTAAACGCTTCTAAATTCGAGGTCTGTTTAAAACCTCCAAAGCGGAAAACAATTTTCTTTTGAAAGGGCTTTAAAAAGCTCCATCCTTCTTTTCTAGTAGCCTTTCAGAGTGACGCTCTTATGTAAAACGAGTTTAATGTCCCATTGTAAAAATGTACGGTTTTCCTTCTAAAACAATGATTTTTATATCAATATAAGATCACAAAATAAATTTTTTTTTAATATTTCGTACACTTAAAACGGAAAAAAAAATCCAAACCGTCCAAATCAGTTACTGAAACGATGATCAAAGAATTTATGAATTTTATATTCTGAACGGTCATATTAGCCAAAGGCCGTTGAACCTATGATGCTATTTTAGTAAATATGTTGTCATTAGTAAATTTAGATAAATGAAGAAATTGTCTAGATTTTGCGACATATAATGAAAACTTAAAATATATGTATTCTTAAATAATATGACACCAAAGAAAATAATAAGAATCAGGCAGTAAATGTTAACAAAACTAATTTGAATTATAAAAAAATTATGTGCTGCTGACGCGAGCGTGCGTTACTGCTTAAGTCGTAGTATTTTTTTACAAAATTATTCATCAGAATCTTCCAAAACTTCCATAGCTGCTATATAGAATTTGAACTTAAGAACTCAGAATATACATTTATTTTATTAAATTAACGAGTATGGCATAAAAAGAGAGACAGAATATGAAACAGAAGAGTACGGCGTTACATTAATGTATGGAAATAGTTAATACAAATTATTAATAATAATAAAATAGACACTACAATACCCTTTAATATATTATAAAATTTATAATATATCATCTTTATTAATATATTTATATAACATTATTAAAAATTCACCGTCAATTTAGTTTCAACCGCAAATGTCAAACACAGAAGCAATCGCCTGATCACTGCACATGAAGACGGAACCGATTGAATACGGTCCTCTCGTTCCATCGCAAAATAAACGAAAAGGATGGACATCGTCCCTCGATTCACCGGCATGATTAGATGCCGGGTATTGGCGTGGAAATGACGTGAAGGAAATTACGAGCATTGAATTATCGTTGAAATTTAAGTGATGATATGATGATGAAATAATGATAATGCGTTTATTAGTATAGTGAATAGTTATAACAAAGTTAATAGCTTTCGGAGTTAGTATTTTATATTTGAAAAAAAATATATACCAAAATATAGTGTTTAAAATAAAATACTGATTTTGATATCGACTTGTTCAATGTGTTACAAACTCGATATATCGGTAACACCGAATATTTATTATCGATATTGGTCGTTTTCGATTGAGAATTGCTTAAATTAGCAAAACATAGATGCACTCCCCATTTCCTCGCTCTCATAATCCGATAAGATGGCAATTCGATATAACTGGAGAGACTTCATGGCTTTACGTTTCCGGGTCACGCAAATGTTAACACCAACCAACCAACCAACTTCTAAGCATCAGGCTACTGTTGCGTCACGGTGATTTCAGCTATATAAGGTAGCTAGTATAGGATAACTGATATATATACAAACGTATCCTAATAGCCAAATGTGTCAGATAGTCGGTAGTACATGCATTACAAAATGTTAATAAATAATTCAATTTACTTAGTAACACTTCCTTTAATGTACGGCATTAAAATCTTTTTACTAATACCTTCTCTCCTTCACTCCTACGGGTTAAATATGATACATGTGCAGTCTTTTCATTCGTGCCAAATATTTTAAATTAATTATCCAAAAAAAAAACAGGCTATCATAGGGGCTACAGATAGAAGTAAACACTTGATTGTTGAATATATTTGTTCAACTTCAACCACATCTATTGGCCTCCCAAGTAATAATTCTCTTTTTTTATTATATAGTTTTTTTTTTCATCAAAATACACAGTATTTAGGAAGCTCGGTACATAATATTTATTCAGTAGCATATTATTTGTATATATTAGTAGTATTTACGTAAATTTCAATTATTATTATCCTCATAAATTTCCATAATACTTAAATTATTTGTATTTTCAACGATTTTATTATATTAACATTAGCATGTCGATGACGCGAAGCCACCTTATGATAAATCAGCGCAAAAAAATTGAACATGTGTGTAAAATTTACAAGAAAAGGCAACATTTATTAAGGCATTGAATTGAAATTGAAAAATCGACACAAAACATTATGATTTTTTCCCTAATATTCATATATTTGCTCTTTACATTCAAAACGGAAATTACGTGCAAACAAACGGCCCCATGCGTTCTATACGGCTGGCTTAATGGCGAAATTATGCAAAATGTTCTCTTTATGTTTGTTTGAATTTATCTAAAAAGGGTTTATTAAATAGTTCTACGTGTATTGTTTGTTAAATAGCTAAAGTTCTTTCATATACATTTATTTCAACGTTCATATTTTTTATTTATTACGAATTTATCGGTAAAGATTGTGATGACCCGGTTATTTCAAGTATGTGGATCTCTGCCAATAGTCTAGAACTCAGCTCATGGAAAGGATAGCTTTTAGGAATAAACTCGCATATAGAAGATCTCAAAGATAAACTTCACTCTAAATGTATCATCAGCAGAAACATAATATTATCTACATTTAAGAAAATACACAAGTTTTTTTAGGATTAAAATACTGATATTAACACAAGAATGAACGTGTATTGTTTATGAGGGACAGGAAAGCGGGATCATGCAAACCATTACTCTCCCGATATTTGCCTTAGCTCTCGTGTACTTCAGCTATCCGCTTTAGAATAATTAATGTTCCATTCAAATCATAAATTCTGAATGCATCTGAGATAAATGTAGATTTCATACACACACTCACACATAAAACGAGACAATACAGCAAGATTTGATAAAAACAAAAATGAAAAAGTGACAGACTGCAAAAGTACCACTGCTGGGCTAAAAAGCCTGCTAATGTACTACTGCTGGTCTAAAGCATCCTATTGAGGAGTAGTCCAATTTCAATTCAATGTAGGCTTGAAGGTAATTACGATGCGCGTATTTGAGTTGTTATTTACAAATGTGGTAAAATTTCATCTGACATAATATGCAGGTTTTGTTCATGATGTTATCCTTCTTCATCAAGCACCCAATGCTAAAGACAAATTAAATACATGATAAATCAGTGATGCCTGCCCAATTTCGAAACCACAATCTTCGTTTATGATTCCCCTGCTTTAGCCACTGAGCCATCTCGGTATACTCTAAAATAATATTTTTTATTTCGTCTTGGATCGGAATATTGGTACCATCCAAATTATATTAACTACTGCTATTTCACAAGTTTTAGTCACATGCAAAATATGAGATTACCAGGTTTAGCGAATTAGCCTGAGTGGAGCTAACTCTGCATTGTTGCACAACAACGTTATTGCGAAAACTATAACTTCACACGAAAGGAAAACTTCAAATAAATCTTTGGTTAGTTAATACTGTAAATATTCTTCTAAATATCTAGTCGATAAAAAAAGGAATGCAGTACGGGAACAGCTTGTTAATGTTTCGCTTCTGGATAAAAACCTCCCACTCCTGTAGATCAGATATTAATATCTATCCCACCACACTACTGCTTGGCTGGATAAATACATCAACCCATACAAACAGGTTTCACGATTTTTGTCGTGAAAACTATGCTGATAAAGAACGTTTCACCAGAATCTCTCATAAAATAAAAAAAAATTGCTAATATTATTCAGGAAAACAAGCACACGCCCAATATATCAAGTGTTCCAATTAAATATATATATTTTTAAAAATATATATAATAATATTCTAAATATATCGTACCTTGCAATTATGCATGTTTATTCAAAGAGCTCTAATTACAATGCTGTGCACACTAATATGATATTGCTAATTAACTTCATTCATCTTGTGAAATATCTAGTAATTAAGATATAATGCTAATAATAATTCTCTTCCTTATGATACGTTTGAGAACAAATACGTTGTAATAAACAAATATAATTACAGCATGTTTAGATAATCTCAACCTATATAGTCACATAGAACGAGAGTCGGAGATGACCTAACAGTTCAGCTGTACGACCTATATCCTTACATGCTTTCAAAATCATTTTTTGACAGTACAGTACTCATTTTTTTGTTTCCCGGGTTAACCTGGATTATCGTGATCAGAAACCCTCTAAGTTAGCCACTAGAACAAGTGAATAAAAAGTGACTTATGCATAATTTTAATCCTTCCAATTGCGCAACAATAATCGCACAGGATCGCAAGATACTTGTTCTTAAAATGTTTTTCCTATTTACGTTAAGAAATTATAAAAACGTACTAACCAAATGTATCGTTTAAATCCTGATTTAACACTATTAAAATTTATCTTAAAATTATAATTTATCTGAAGACTAGCATACAGTTTCTGAAACGCTGGTAAAATTAACTAATTTAATCTAAATCTGAATGTTCATTGGTTGATAGAATCCAATGACCTAATAAGCAGCCAATTAACGTTTAGATTAAAGCAGTATTGAATAATATTACTTTAAACACGTTTCTGAAACAGGAGGTACAATAGTAACTTTTAATATGTTTTGTAAAGTTATTTTACAGTTGAAAACCTGTACATTTTTAGATTGTTTTGTTAAAGATTTATATTGATCTCAAAGCAGAGGAACTATGAAAAATAATAATAATAATATCCCAAACTAAGCAGAGCTTGTAGTATGAAAATCAGACAACTGATATACTACTTTTCTTTTTTAAAAACATACTTATATAGATAATTACACCCAGACTCATGACAAACAGACACATACATTCACACAAATGTCTGTCCTGGGTGGAAGTCGAACCCACAACCTTTCGGCGTGAAAGGCGAGTATCTACCAACCACGCCAACTGGCCCGTCAAACTATTAATTTATTATGTAAACAATTAAATATTAAAGATTTTAACAGAAATAAGCAGGTTTAATCTCACGTTTCAGTGTCATCTTTACATTCAAACTACGAAGTAGTGGTACCGTACAAGCATTCGTCAGGCGTTATTCAGGCAGTGCGGGCTGGCTTCGGTCCAGCTCTGAAGGTGTTATTTAGGTCATTCATTAAGATGCGGCCTTGTTAAGCGTTGTAAATGACTGCAAGTGGGTTATGCTTTAGTTGGTAATGTATAAGGAATGTAATGAATTATTTGGTGGATTAAATTAACAAGGCCATAATATATAGCTGCTGGTTCAGACAAAAACAGATAGCAAGAGACTAAGGATTATTTAACTATGGGACTTAACGTAAGATAAAATTGAGTCATTAGTTTGTTTTTTAAGTACAGTAAAAAGTAGAGCTGAGATAGCCCATTAGTTAGAATACTAGATCATTCGTATTCGTAACAGCCTGTGAATGTCCCACTGCTGCGCTAAGGCCTCTTCTCCCTTTTTTGAGGTGAAGGTTTGGAGCTTATTCCACCACACTGCTCCAATGCCGGTTGGTGGAATACACATGTGGCAGAATTTCAGTGAAATTAGACACATGCAGGTTTCCTCACGATGTTCTTCTTCACCGTAAAGCACGAGATGAATTATCATCACAAATTAAGCACATGAAAATTCAGCTTGCCCGGCTTTGAACCCACAATGATGGGTTAAGATTCACGCTTTCTTACCGCTGGGCCATCTCGGCATTTCTATCGGAATACTAAATTAATAAGCGAATTGCAGTATGTATGGCACAATTTAATTTTCATGTCATTAAAGTGTTATTGTGTTAATAATTAATCTTGCTCGGAAGTTTAAGAAACATATCGTAAGGAAACTTTCGTATATTAGATATAAGAGTCAATACTTCCCAAGGAGAAGTGACCTTACTCCAGCAGTAGGACAAGCTTAATGGTGAGTGATAATCATTTCTAATGTACGTAAATAATTGACTATTTATACAATGCACTATCTACTATTGGATGTAAGTTTTTTTTTAAATTATTACAATCCCAGGCAAATCTTTTGATAGTCAAATTTTATCAAATCTATCTCATACACAACGTTGAAACAATCTAATTTATCTAGCTCCCCTAAGCTCTGTGTTGATTTTTCGAAACTTATATTAGATTTATGTCAACCGATAACTCGTAACAGATTAAATAACATAAGCATTTTGACTTTGATAAATTGTTAAAATTTATAAAAGAATATAAGAAGACATAAAAGTTTTGCCAAGAGAATACTTTTCACTGTAAATACTAATCAACGTCACGGCTACAAAAACTAAAATTTGTTCCAACTTCAGTTGTACAATGACTACCAAAAGTTACTAAATTCAAAGCTAAAACCGCAGACACGTCACGGCTAGTCTTATCGTGACACATTTTGGTCGTAACACTAATGGGACTTGGGCATTTAGGCAGACGTTTTAATTAAAAGAACTAAAACTTACTATATAATTACTACTAATACTATAATCTATATACAATATGGCGATACGATCAATATTATTATTATTTACTAGTGGTAGAGCTTTGTGCAAGCTCTTCTGGGTAGGTACCACCCACTCATCAGACATTCTGCCGCAAAACAGCATTACTTGGTATTGTTGTGTTCCAGTTTGAAGGGTGAGTGAGCCAATTTAATTACAGGTTCAATTGGCGATTTAAGCGATGGGCAACATTTCTTACAATATCAATGTCTAAGGGCATTGGTGACCACTTACCATCAGGTAGCCCATATGCTCGTCGTCCACCTTCCTATTCTATAAAAAAAAAATCCTTGAAAACTTTTTCATTACGGAAAAATCGTATAAAACTTTGAACCGAGATAGTCCAGGAGACAAAAATATTCTAATCATTCGAATTATTCATCTACTGTTGTTTCGATTCGTCGAAGACCACGATTGTTTAATGAAAATCGTCACATGTACATATATACTAATTAACCGGTAGTGGTGCAGCAAGCGGAATAATCTCCAAATTATACTCCTTAATAGTATAAGTATATATGGAACAACATAGTGATATGTATTACTATGAAAATCCTTGATAAAAACCTGATATATGAACAGGTATGTATTCTATATATGTTAGGACTTTATGTAGTTAAGGTAGATCAATAGTTTTTATTGAGATAAAATGGTGAGTGAGCCGGGATAATAACATTTGAGTCACCATGGTTGGGCTACGTTACGCTACGATACGACGATATATATGCGTTATATATTTACCTAGTATTATCCGAGATGGGCTAGTGGTTAGAACGCGTGAATTACACTGGCTCACTCATCCTTCAAACCAAACACAACAATACCAAGTACTGCTGTTTTGCTGTAGAATATCTGATGAGTGGGTGGTGACCTACCCAGACGAGCTTGCACAAAGCCTTACCAGCAGTAAATTATATTAGAGTTTGTAAAATATTTAATAGAATAAACTTTTAAAATCCTTTTCAATTTAAATGTACAATGAAAATACCAATGAAGCAATATAATTCAATTCAATTCTTAGCTTAATGGGTTTTAGTTGTGCGAAGTATTATAATTATTTTATTTGTGTAAAATATTACAAATTGTCTGGTTGTCAAGTTGTCAGTTTCACAAAGGACCAACTTATCAACCATATAAAATGATTAAAATAAATATAAACAGATTTTTAAAGTATCAAAGAAAATAAAAAACAATCAACGATTTTTCAAATTATCGTAACAGTCACGTACGATAATCGACGAATGTTAAGTACAACGAATCAATGACCTCTTAGTATTTTGTACGAATCGAAATCATTTATAAGGATAAAACTATTTTGCCGGCTGTACATAAACGTGTAACGTACGTAAATAAGCAGAGGAGCATGAAAGAAGTCTCATTTGCCGAGAGTGTTTCACTCGCGTCGACTAAAGGTCCCATTTGTTAGGCCGCGATGAGTTTGCTCAAGCATTGTCAAGTGTGGGGTATACTGAGGGAATACATATATTTATTAATTTAGTAATAATTTGAACTTAAGATCGCAAAAAGAATTATTCATAGACTACTTATAAGTCAACGTTAGCTAATAAGCTCGTTTGCTACTTTTTGTTCATTATAAATAGCTTAAAACAACTCAAATAAATACTTTAAATATATATTTAATTAGCAAGAAATAAGGTTTAATGAAAGTTTTTTTTCCAAATATTTTTAAATGTGCATAAAATTTTAATACATATTTGTTTAAATCCATGCACACACACCAAACATTCAAATGAACACGAGATGCACTTACATTATTGGTCTACAATCCTTGCTAGTTTGTAGAAATCGTATTAAAATTAATATTAAATAAATACATATTTCTTTAAATAATATCTCCTATTGCGTCACAAACTCTACTTGAATAATGTCCAAGAATATTTCCTCTTTTATACGTAGCGATATACCTTTATATTTTTTTCCTGACAACTGTACAGCTCCTAGTAATTACAGTTTCTCATTTCGGGGACTTATGACCAAATGAAAACCTCTAATTACTCTAAATCTTCGGACTTCTCTATTTTTATAGTATTCTTCACAATCGTATGCATTAATACCGTATCGAATTTATTCTTTGTATTATATATTGAGTTTTATGGCTCCGGTTTTTTATTTTTTTTATTTAATTAATATATAATGTTTTTTTTTTATCTAAAATAGTTAATGTCTATGAGTTGTAGTGTACTTAAACACTACAACTCATAGACGTCGGCACAAGAAATATTAACTATACTTTACATCGTTCTGGAATCTAGAATATTATGTCCCTTGTGCCTGTAGTTACACTGGGTTGCTCTTCAAACTGAAACATAACAATACTGAGTATTGCGATTAGGCGGTAAAATATGTCCTGGGTAGTTGATACCTTCCCAGACGGACTTAAACCCATTAAAGATTTATTAATATATTTTACCATATTTATTTTCACCATTACTATAATTTATTTCTTGTGTATTTTTATGAAATTATTGGTATGTATAAACAAGTGTACCACCGACCTTAATCTTAATTTACAAATGTCCTAATTCATAGGTTATTGAGAAAAATATACTATTAACTGATTCTGCATTACGTGCTGCTCACCTTTTTATTTTTCTATTGGTTTATTTTTTATCTGTGTAATGTGGTCTACAATATATAAATAAAAATAGGTACATTATACTTAATTGGATAGCTATTAGTTATTGTATGTAATAACATTTCGAATTTACAATAAACATATTTACTAGATAGTTTTACCCTAAATACGTATATCAATACAATGGCATATAGCAAATATTTGGAATACATAATACAATTAGTATTGTGCAAACCGTGAACAAGATGTATTATAAGCATAGCACGGCCCTAATAATAGCTCGATATAAATTGTATTACCGCGCATCGCCGTGTTTTTATTTCGTTTGTATTTTGTTCAAATATTTCTAAAAATAATATTAATCCAAATTGAAAAGTGTAAACGGATTTATTTTATATAAAAAAACAATTATTAGCCAGTTTCTGATTCATCGAATATTATATGCTATATATAAAAATTATGCCGTCACACATTTTTCTATGGTTACTCTTTAGCTCTACAAATCTCTCATATTTGTGTATCTGTTATGATTTTCAAAGCTTTCGCTAGGAAAACTCCAGTACCGACAATTTCCTCTCTGACTGGGACATGCATTCGTTGTAGCTCGTATTAAAAACGGAATATCTTCACCAATTCAGAATGAAAGTTCAAAAGTTTCATACATTTTAATTTCTCTACAATGAGAAACTCAAACTCATAAATCAGTGATAATTAGCAAATGACAGCCATAGTGAAATCAATTAAAGATGTGAAAGTAATTAAATAAGAAAAAAATACGTTTAGCAACAAAACCATTGATCTTGGCTTAGAGTATGAAGTGTAGACAAATCACAAGATTATTAAAATTATGGCTTGCTAGTTGCCGCCCACGGCTTCGCCCACTTGGGAGTGGGGGATAGGTGTTCGGTCTGTTCTTGTCTTACCTCTAACAACATCTATGCAAATTACATAATCGGTTGAACAATTAAGTTGTGAAAGCGTAACAAACAGACAAGCTCACAGGGTTAACTTACAATAAATATCTTTAGAACTTACTGTAATTACGTTATTTATAAAAATATCCTTTAAGAATAATTGATTGAAACTGTTGGTTTAATTTATTAACAAATTTTGAGCTAGATAACTGTAACATTTGATTTCAGAAAAATATTATAATTTCAATACGTTTATATACTTTAAAGATAACTTCTTATAATTACAGAACAGAGGCTATGAATCAGTAATCTTGATTTATATTCAATTAAGATTTAATTTTATTATATAAAACACAAGCATTACACTTACTTATTGATAGTCAAACTATAAACTACCACAGGTTCGGAAAAGGAAGACCCAGCCGTGAGAAGAACTGGCGAAACTCAGAATATTTATAGTATTGTTATAAATAAAGGCAATTCAGTCTATAAAATTGAGTTCAAAATCGAAATATACTTTATTCAAGTAGATTTTTACATCGTTATTCAATGTTAATCTACCATCGGTTCATAATTTAGATTCTAACAAGAAGAACCGACAAGCAACTCAGTGTTACTCTTTTCCAACTTCTTTTTCATTTTTAAATACAAAGTTATGTCGAATAGATTTTTTTTATATATACTGCTTGGAAACACGCACTAACTTTACGCTCGTCTGTCTATATGTCTGTTACACTTTCACGGCTAAACCACCAAACTGATTTTTATCATATCTAGAAAGAAGCGAGCTTGAATCTCAACGAAATATATAGACTAATTTTTATACATAACACCCGCTCCCTTTACTCATAGGTGAAGCCGCGGGAAAATCTAATCACCTATATAATCTTGTGTTGAGTAATATACCTTATTTATTATAATTTATTAACAAATAATTCAAATTTATTAATTGGCAAAGTTATTATAGAAACCAATACCTTGCTCCAGGAAAGATTTATTAACTTTGCGGAGTTGGAAAATTGGCGTTATAAACTTATCGTTACTTCTCTTGTTTATATAATGATTATTGTCATTGATTTATACACAACACAACTGGTTCCTCCTGACTGACCAAAAGTCATTCTGGGTACGGGCCTCGGGGTTTCCCCTTTTACCCGGGCTGTTCCTCACCGACAGGTTTAATCTATCGTGTCTATTGATTTTTGGCCCAAAGGGCCAGGGTCACAATGACCTAGTGGCTGTTGTCGTCATGTTGGTGTTTTGTCCTTATTTTTATGTTAATTTATACACATTATACACTACTTCACGAGTTCATTGTAATTTCACCTAGATGGTGCTATGAACTACGGTAATATTATACAACGTACTCCCTACTTGGTAAATATAGTTCAAGGAAGATTTTGTTTATAGTATGGATACAGTTGAATCTAATTGCTTTATTCCAGATCAGTGTGATCGAAGTAGTTTAGGGTAAGTCTGTGGCCCGTAGTGTTTTTTTTTTAATATAAATATTTTATTGATTTTATTAATAAAGTAATCATAAAATATCTTACCTCAATACATTAGCAGAAATTCGATGTACGGGATAAAGAACGTGATCTGTAATAAAAGAAAGGTTTAAATATAATACCTTATTACGTTCATTATAAAAATATTTATCAACAATAGTTTCAATAATTTAATTTAGCGCAACTATTTGATAAATTTGTGGTAAAACTTAATTCAATATGAGTTATATAAATGTATTATTGTAAAGTCATAATTTATATACCGATCGATATATACTGACAACTCCCCTTCTGCCTCACACGCGGTTGGCAACTAGTTACATATATAGGCATATAAACCTAATTTAATGATGAATCTCTGAACACACACACAGAGACTGTACTCATGGACACATAAGCACAATTAAACTAAATGTTATAAATTAAATAAATAAAAATATATATTATTATTTTAATACATATACTCGCAATTTCATTTGTTTAAAGTGAAACATCTTGAGGCGCGTTGCGCTGGTTTATCGTAGTGGATAGACTCGTTTTCGCGTCACCGACATGCTGATGTTAATATAATGAAATCATTGAAAGTACAAATAATTTAAGTGTTGTGGAAATTAATGAGGGTAATAATAATTAAAATGTATGTAAATACTAACAATATATGCAAATAATATAAGTGTATTTTAACTATTATTTATTTAAATTAAGCTGTGTTAATATATTTCACCGAGTTTGCGACATACTGTGTAGTTTGGTGAATAAATTAGCTAGTTATATAATAAAAAGAGATAGAACTATTACTTGGAGTGACAATATATGTGAAAATTTGACAAATATATTTAACAGTTTCAAGTTTTCAGGCGGACTGGCAATTGGCTCGACAGATGGTAAGTAGTGACCATAGCACATATACATTAGAGTTGTAAGGTATAAATAATAATGATGATAATGTCCTCCAGACCGATTTCGGCTACGGCGGCCATTCTCAAGAGAGATTAACCAACTACGCAGGAGATATTATAGTTCACACACTTGGTGTGCGCAATTACTGGGTAGTAGGTGCACTCTCTATTCCCTAACTCTAATAATCCGATGGGACGGCAATCCGACACGACCGGAAGAGTTCAGGCGCAAGACCAACGGCTTTACGTGCTTTCCGTGGCACGGGAGTGTACACGCTTGCAACTTCCAGACTCACAAACCCAATAACTTTTTATTGGCCCAACCTGGGAATTAAACCCAGGACATCCGGGTCTGCAGCCTCACATCAAGCCACTAGACCAACGAGGCGGTAAGATATATTAAACATTCCTTGCATCGCCAATGCAGCAACAACCTTGGGAGCAATTTCAAAGTAAAATCCTCATACTTAGACAACGAAACAATGCAATAATAATATATTTATTTTAAAACGACATTTTTTCATTTAACAAAGTCTTAAGATTGTTACTATCGAAGTTTACTGTTTGGCAAAGTAAATTTGTATCCAAAGGATTACAACTGATCCACATGAGTTCGTTAATCTCTCATAAATTTGACGCCTGCTAACTTACGAGGATTAGTTGAAGACATGTTGTCCTAATTACGATCTAGTATTAAATATACAATACAAAGTTATCAATATTATATATGTCAAATTTATATATTACTTCACCGTTGTATGATCGATCGATGATCGATCGTATGTATTTAGTAATAACATAATTTCATATTAAAAGGAAATTTATTTATTTATTTGGATTTCCAACAGTTGTACATAAAACAAGTTCAAAATACGCTTTATATTAACTTAAAACTAACTGCACAACCAATTACAGGAGAACACACCATTCCCAAACACAATTACAAAAAGAGGTAACAAAATATAAAAATCAAAAATAAAATAAAAACAGAAATAAGGAATATTTAATTAAAAAACAGAAACAAAAACAAAACAATGAGATTTTTCTTATTAATAATCTTATTAATATACCTTAATAAATTTAGTATACATGTAGAAATGCTAAAATTAGATATGTAATTTTTGTTAAGTGGAAATGTAACTGATATATGCACTTTATGTATTCGGTTTCGGTTTCAGAAATTCACTTAAAATGAGCAATTACAATTATATACATAAGATAGTTTGTAATTGTATCTCGAATACCGTAAAATAAATAGTTAGAAACTTGAAACAGATGAAGGTAGTAATAGAAAACGATAATTTGTACTTTTTTTTTATAGAACAGGAAGGCGGACGAGCATATGGGCCACCTGATGGTAAGTGGTTACCAAACGCCCTTGGACATTGGCACTGTAAGAAATGTTAACCATAGCTTACATCGCCAATGCGCCACCAACCTTGGGACCTAAGATTTTATGTCCCTTATGCCTGTAATTACACTGGCTCAATCACCCTTCAAACCGGAACATAACAATAGCAAATACTGCTGTTTTGCGGTAGAATATCTGACGAGTGGGTGGTACCTACCCAGACGAGCTTGCACAAAGCTCTACCACTAGTCAAACTATAAAAAATTATCGTAGCGGTGAGCACATTAATTAAACGCTATTTTGTACATATTTAATAAGGTGTTTCTTAAATATAGGAAACCTTTCACTATATACAATAACATTGGGTAACTTATTGCACATTTGCACTCCTTCGAAATTTTTTTCTCCACAGTTGATTCTTACGTTTTATCATCTGAAGTTGTGTTTCGTCTTCTTGTACAGTATGTGTGTGTGTGTGTGTGTTTTTTATGAAAGCGTAATTGTGAATGTGTTTTCTGTGTGATTATTTTCCTAATAAGAATGCAAGTTAGTGTATTAACTGTTTAATTTTTAAAATTATATATAATCTTGTTACCAATAGTATAATGGTTATCTTCAAACTTTATACAACTTAAAATACTTTTTCGAACATTTAGAGGGATCATATTTACTGTAGCCTTTTAATAAAATACAATTATAATTTGAGTTTTCTTTTCTTTTTTAAATAAAAATAATTAATTTGAATAATTGTCTATTTGTTATCGATTTGGTTATTTCATAAAAAGAATATTACGCGTTCCAGAACTTAAATGAATACTTTCTTGAAAATATCATTGTAAGTATTCGTATAAAAATAAAAATTATCTTTTTTGTAATGTTTGTAATATGTATCAAATATATGTTTGTTTAATACAATGCATGGTGAATTTAAAACTGTCAATGTTGCTCAAAATCCTTTCAAAATGTAAGACCACGACGTTGGTCCAGGAAAGTGCAAACAATTTCACCTCTTACATTCAAAGCGTGAAAACATACATTGTATACACGTCGGAGCACAAAACAACACACTCAATGGTGACATTTACGACCCTAATCATAAAGGCGATAATCCTCAAACAAAAGTCTGTCTCTCAGAATTCCCAGTTTGCATAGTCGATTCGTCCAACTCAAAGTTGACGCTTAGAACTAGCACAATTGTGACATTGTATACAATTGTTTTATATTAGTTTACTTAGCAAATCTTTGTTTTCCTTGTACAGTCATAGGTTATGAGTCAAGCTACAAATCAACATTGTGTTAAAGCTCAGTATTTGTCTTGTTTCGAATAGTATAAACATTGTTGTCGACTTAAATTAATTTTCTCAAAATTCAATATCAACTTGCAAAAGTAATTTTTGTTACATTACTTACCGATAATATTCATATATATATAAAAGAAGAAAATTCAATATAATATATAAGCAAAAGTTTGATTAAATTTGAGACATTACACGAATAATTAAATTGAAATAGTTTCAACATGTTATTAAATCATATGTCAAGTATTTGACTTAGCATACAGTTATTCCTAAGAATAATCTCTTCATGAGTAGAAGGTTCGAATATTATTCCACCACGTTGCTACACTACAGCTTGGAGATTTTGACTTGACAGGATTTTATCCAATGCAGTCAATTAAGCTCATAAAAACTCAGTGGTGCTTGCCCAGCTTAAGATTCACGTGTTTTTGCCGTTTGGCCATTTAAGCTTTATTTACAGATAACTATGGTTTGATAATTTAAAAAATAAAATAAAGCATATAATACATCCAAACAAATTTTAAATGGTACATGAAATATATAAATAGAAAAATTCCACTGTTATTTAATTTTCTGCTACAATCAACCTCTTTACATCTCGTGACAAAACAATAAATTCAAACAATTTTACTTCAAAACAAATCTCGTTTCACTTGTAATACATAATAATTACATTTCGCTAACATGATTTACTAATATATAAAGTAAATTGAAACAATTTCATCTCATCGTGTATTCCAAATGTGACATGATATTTAGTTTTACCCGGATACAAAATTCATTTCTTAATGTTTCTCGAATTTCTTTTCTAAGCTGGCTTGTCAGTGGCATCGTGGAGATAATATATGTGAGTCTTTATCCACTCGCAATGCTGAGCCGTAGACATCTCAACCCTCGTCATATCTCGTTAATGGTAGATTACTGGTATTTTTCGGTAATAAAGAAATCATGAAAATTGCATGGTTAGGGATTTTTTTTTTTCGCTTAGTTCGTACCTTATGAGAAATTTAATATCCATTCGTGTCTTATTACGTTTGGTATCCATTATATTAGCATTAAATTTGCTTTACTGTAGTTAATTGGATTTTAAATTCCGAATACATTCGAAATTAACAATAGTATTTAAATAAATTTTGCATTCCCTTTTAATATTGCATTGATGATTTTGTTAAATGTACCGCGTTAATGGAGCAAAATTCGCAAAATATTTCTTCCATTAGCGATATTCTTCAATATTTTTATATAATAAATACTTTTAGCCAAAAATAAAAGTTTGGTTACATTCGAATGCACGAATATCGTAGCGATCCTTCGCTGACTTATACTTCACTTACAATGCGAAATCGAATACATTTACTTTACGAGCAACTTTTAGCCATAACATTGAGAAATTCCCTGCATTCACATAAATCCCTGAAGATTGAACACTGTTCCCCGAATAGCTCGCTGTGATATTGTCATTACCTATAATTTTGAATATTTAAGTCAAATAAAGGACACCAGTAACGGGAATAATTCCCAAATCTTGACAATACAATTAGAGCTGTATGACACGGTGTTAAGTATTGAATTTGGTCGTTTGTCGAAAAGATAAAGTGGAAACGTTTATGTAAATATTGCTGTAAAGACGTCATCGTGGTCTCTATAGCCTCGATACGTGAAAGAATTAGAAAATGTATTATTGGGAATTTTGACAAAATTTCTGTCTGTAATTTCTTTCCATTTTAAGACTTAAATACGACTAGAAAACAAACTTTACCGTATACCTATTTATTGGCTAGAAATTCTTGTAAATTGAATGATGAGACCTGTCCAGGAAATATTCAAAACAGTTCTGAATTTGAATAAACCATCAAAGCCGTTCCATTAGTTCCCTCCAAAGCAATATTTATTACTTTGTTTACTATAAATAAGCACGGACGTGATTCGTCGTATAAAATATGTAGATCTTAAGAAATATTTACAGGTACAAATATAAGATAACGTTTGTTTGTTTGATTATTTTACTTTTGTATTCATCTCATGTTCCTTCTACACGTTGTAAAAAACGTTTATTTCCAAGAATTTAGAAAGAATTTCTCATCGTCCTGGTCGTCATCGTCATGGTGTGGTGAAATTAGCTATTAATTGTTCTTCTTAACAAAATTTAACATTGCAAAGAAATGGGAAACGTGTGATTTACATCTTTGAACAAATGTAGGGTAATAAATAGTAGAGTTATTATACCGATATCAATTAGATTACCTACCTTTTTAAAATATATACTTTAAAATTGCATTTTCACACATGCATATTGTGCTTGTTTAAAATCATTGTTCATATTAAAAGAAACTAACTCTTATTTATTTTTATTTGGAAGATTTTTTAACTTTTTTTTCAGTCAAACGTTTTAAATGATCAAAATAGTTTGCGTCGACATTCAGTGTATGGCGTTTTATTTGTAAATATATTTACGTAAAAAGCTAAATTTCAACAAATCTCAGCTACCATTCAATATTTATTGTACAATATATGTACATAATATTGTAATAGAAATGCCGCTAGCGTAATTCTTTGTATCACTTCCAACCCTTTTCACTCTTTTTATCGATTTTTAGACCGTCAATTTATCTAATAAGGGATCGCTTGTCACCTCTCTTACTTGTCCATTTAGATAATCATATATTATTTTAACAACATTATATTTTTTAATGCAAATATTACATTCGAGTTCTTCAACCGTATTGTAGTGAGTGGTATTTATTAAAAAACATCCATCAATCACTTTTAACGAAACATTATCAATTCGGGACGCGCTGGCTACGTCGTGATTAATGGGACAATGATCAAGATGATCGATCACTGAATGAAATGACATTTGGACCGCTAATATTAGCATGTCGTAAATAGAAATCGTCAAGAATTTGCAATTGAGAACTTATAATAGAACGAGGTGCTAGCCCCCTACCCTTTTTTGCGTGGACATAGAATATTCATTCGCCTAAAAATTTATTACACGCTGGAAAAAATAAAAAAGATGTAATTTAAAACACGTGACAGAACCAAAGCCTTTGTGGGTCAGTGTCAATTAAGCGTTTCATTCAAACGTTTCATGAAAATGACTCACTCAAATTCGACCTTGAAGTTTTGCTCACATCTGTTTTTTTCTATTGAAAATAGTTTTAATAAGACCACCCATCATTGGAACTGTAAGAAGTATACCCATCCCTTACGCCACCAATGCGCCACTAACCTTGGAAACTATGAAATGTTATGTCCCTTGTAGTTACACTGGCTCACCCTTCAAACCAGAATATACCATAGAATATAAGATGATTGGGTGGCACCGGAAAACCTTTTTACACAACAACATACGTGTCGAACATTGAACGTCCCCATTTTGAAGCTGGTTCGAATTAATCTATATATAAGTAAACCCTGTTCTAAAATTAGCTATCGTTTTCATCTAAATCCGAAAACTGAATAACTGCAATATAGGTATGTAATAATTAAAAAAATTAATGTTCATATTTATTATAACTAAACTAATTTGAAGTTACAATTGATACTATTTGTTTTTTTAAACCAACAAATTTTTATCTTGAACCAATTTGGTCATAACGGTCAATTTCAAAATCTATCCAACTGCGTTGGGAATATTATAATGCATCAATGTGTCCTTAAACAAAGGCGATATATTATTTCACTCTCACAGCTCGATATGGAATCATAACAGATGTAGGATCTACGACTTTAACAATCTATTAACATCGGGTTTCTGCCAAGAATCCCAAGATATAAAAACCAAATTGTTGCTTTAACATGAATCTGCAGCCTGATAGCTACTAGACCAATTAGCCAAATATTAAACTATATTTAACTCGTCCTTATAAGTTTAAGAGGATAAATAAGTTAGGCTAAAATGTGAAAAAAGTACTGTTTTTCTTAGGATTAATAATAATAATAAGGATTAAACCTTCATTATCATTATATTTATCAGTAGCAAATTCTCAGTAGCGGCCCGGAGTTTTAAGTTGAAAGTGTGTTCACTCCCGTGCCTCGGAAAGCACGTATAGCCGTTGGTCCTGCGCCTGAACTCTTTCCGGTGGTTTCGGATTGCCGTCCTATCGGATTATGAGAGTTAGAATTCACTATTCAGTGCACCTGTGTTTGCGCACACACTAATGCACTATAATATCGCCTGCGTAGTTGGCTAATCTCTCTTGAGATTGGCCACCGTGGCTGAAATCGGTCTGGAGGACATTATTATTAGATAAATATTAATTTTATTATTAAAAACTCATTTGCATTTTAAAAAAAATTAATAGCTTACATAAAGGAAATTAAACTCATTAATAATAATAATAAGTGCTGGTTCTCGTGTTTCTGTTGAAGGCCAATTAAAAAACGATTTTCTACAAACAATTAATCTTCGTCAATTAAGAATGTTCGTTTCAATGCGTCTTATCGCGAGATTTATTTTGTGTCAGTGAATTGAATTTATTTCTTAACTTTTTCATGTTATATAATTATTACATCTTTTATGTTTTTAAATTAGTTAAGTTTATTTTTTAAATATTAGGAATATATTTGTATATAATAATATTATAGAAATTTATCTTATTTATAAGAAATTTATGTATAAGAGTATACCGTCGTGTACCAATACAGTCTTGAAATGATATATGGTGAAAATAAAGAAAAATTACCGAAAACAGTAGGGTACAGCTAAATTTTCTTGTTAGTGGTAAGGTTTTGTGTAAGTCTATCAAGGTGGTGGCCAGCAAGTCTTTACTTATTCTACCATCAAATAAGAATAATTTGTATTGCTGTGTTTCGAAAAAATCTTAGTTCTTACAGTTGACGGCCATTGGCTGTGTAAGAATATTTAATCTTTTTTTTATATCAATGTCTAATGATCACTTTATATCAAATGACCCAATTGCTTAAAGGAGCATAAATACCTACGTAAATGTAAAAAAATAATTGGCTCATTTAGAGAACAAATTTGTTTTTAAGATAATATATCAAAAAGCTTAATGAAATCCCAGGGGTAGCTCCATCGACTAATTGCTATTTAAAACAGATTGAATCAAATGTTGTTTTTTTTTTTCATAGTCTGGTTCGCTTACATTTTTAAAACGTAACTTAAACATAAGCAGTTGAAATAAATATCTCTGATAATTAAGTTATTCCACAAATGATAACCTTCACCAAGTAATAAACCCTTAATAAAATTAGGCTGATTTTAGCCCTAGAAGTGCAGTTAACATTTTATTATAGGCACTTCGAACCGACGACTTGCGTCTTTATTATCACAATAAATTACATTATATCACGTCTTTATACCGCACTTAACGCCTTACAAGACAATGTCCCGCGACATACAAGTTAATATCTTCTCACTTGATTTTATTATGTATCAGGGCTATAACGTACCAACAATATTAATAGTATAAGCCTTAAAACGTGCCAATCATAAAACTTGAATTCGAATCATAAAACTTTAACATATAAGAGAGAGAGATATTAATTTATATTTTTTTCCGTAACAGTCTGTGAATGTCCTCCTCTCCTCTTTTTGACGAGAAGGTTTGGAGCTTATTCCACCACGCTGCTCCAATGCGGGTTGGTGGAATACATATGCAGGTTTCCTGACGATGTTTTCCTTCACCGTAAGGCACGAGATGAATTATAATCACAAATTAAGCACATGAAAATTCAGTGGTGCTTGCCCGGGTTTAAACCCACGATCATCGGTTAAGATTCACGCGTTCTTACCACTGGGCCATCTCGGCTATATTTTTTTATTAAAATTGTAAAGAACGAAGAAGAAATGTTTATTCTAATGACTTTAGTAATTGACAATCGTTAACAAATAATTTTAGACAAAACCTCAATAGCTTTGTTAGCTACATAGCTGTTAAAGCGATTTTTGTAATGTATGCAAACTATTACAGTATTAGAGTTTTGTTGTTTTTGAAGGAAAAACTTCTTTAGGCGTGTTATGCTGGTTTATCGTAGGGGATTGATCACGAGTCTGTCGTGGCTTCGCGTCACCGACATGCTAATGTTAACATAATGAAATACAAACAATGAATAACAAAGTACAAATAATATAAGTATTGTGGATATTAATATGGATAATAATGATTGATATTTATGTAAATACTAACAGTATATACAAATAATATATTTTAAGTATTCTTTATTTAAATTAAGCTGTATGAAAATTTTGTACCTAGTGTGCGACATATTGTGTATGTTGATGAATAGAAAACTATATTTAATAAAGAGGGTTGGAATTATCACTTGGAGTGTCAATAGATATTAAAATTGGGCAAATATATTTAACAGTTTCAAGTTTTCACTTCTATTGGCAGTCCCTATGACTGCCTGTTTTTTTATTTATTTCTACATTCTTTATTTATTTAAGTGTAGTATCGTTATAAACAATGTGTAATATAATATTACAGATTTATATCACACTGTATATGCCTACTATTAATTACTATTTGGTATTATTTTTGTTTTTTTTTTTGGATGCCGTTTTTTATATAAATAAAAATCAAAAACAAATTTAGTTTCTCTGCAATTTATACATTTATTAACTAGTAAAAGAGTTAAGAACAAAATAAATTGATACGTTTATTGCTCATAATACTGTGCCGCATGAAATACTTCAAAAATTCAACGTCAGAATTATTGAGTGGTGTTGAAGTTGGCACAAGAGCCGATTCTTTCAGACTGACCGATATCTTGGTAAATAGAACAAAGGAAAGAGATATTACCACTATATAATAACACGCAAGAATTAATAGACCGATTTTAATAAAACCTTTTTTATTTATAAACGAAATAAATAAGGCCACTAGTAGAAGAAAATGTGAACTTCTGTAAGAAACTAAATCTATGACCAAGATTACAGGCATAATTATATGTATGTAACAAAAATTGTAAAATAAAACGAGATATTGCATGAATTAAAAATTGAACGAAATCACTCGAATCACATATTCCCCATTCTTGTTCCACTTAAACCTAATTTCCCTAAATCTACCGTATCCAGTATGCAGAGGACCTAAAGCAAAACCGCTTATCAGACCAAACAGTGTCCATAAAACAAACACCCCCAAAATTGTTTCAAAACAATCATTCCATTCTGAGATAAACTTACGTATTACGGTTTATTTTTCATTGTATCAACCCTTGGAAGACGGGATCCATTGTTATCTTGAATGCTGAGTTTATACATTTATTATATCGCTTCTTATTTTAACGCCATTTATTGTTGTTTATTCGATACTAACTTTATATATATACTATATTTTGATACTTTGTTTAAATATATTAAAATTTGTTATTTATATTTTTATATTAAAGTCTGTTTGAAATAAATTACGTTAAGTGAAAAAAAAAAGTTTATTAGCGACTCGACTAGATTTTATTAGAATTAGACAAACATAGTAGACTTTTTTTTTTAGAATTGTTTTAGGGGAACCACATAATTCTATTTATTATCAATATTCTATAATAAAATCTATGGGTTAAGAAATCAGAAAAACCAAATTTATATCTTTTTTTTATAAAATACGCTTTTATGATAAGATTTAAGAAGCTAAATTGTACTTACTGTGTAAATTAGATTACTGTACAATAATATGGTATCATCACGCTGGTATGGTGATGGACCTCGAAGAATGCTTACTAGGAAACTCATCGCTCTTACTATCTCTATTCATTTTAGGTGATGACACAAAAGAGTAAAATCTGAAGAACTGGTTTATTCAAAGATCGAAGCATTTCGATGTCTGCTCAATTGCCGACATACTCAGATTTGTATAATATACTAAAAAGTTAAACATAAAATAAATGTTTAGTTTTACAATTAATAATATGATCTGAAATTTTACGTACTTAAATAAAAAAATAAGTAATTAGTCTCATCACAATATTAGTGAGATAACATCACTGCAATTGATTTTATTATTCTATTTGAAATGTATACTGTCTAAAAATAGCAATAGTTTACTTAAAATTGTAAAAAATATTTTACAATGCAATTCGAATATGAATTTAAAAAAAGATTTTGTATTTTTGTTAAAATAAAAATGAAGACGTCGTCTTCTTTTGTACCGTAAAATTAATCTTTCTATTGAGCATAATAAAGAAAGGTGCAAGAGAACGAAGCGGTGGATGAAAGCCGTCTGATTAAGTTGTGAAGGCAGTGTGATTAATGAAAGACTAGACAGATGTGTTAATTAGAGTCGAACGTAGAGATTGCTCGATATATTATACCTTGTTTTGTATTGTAACTGTGCACTAGATAATGTGAGGGAATACACTGCTTCTTGTATCTATAATAATTTCCAGGTTTCGATTTCAGCCACGGTGGCTACATATTATAGTGCACAAGTGTGTGCGCAAACACTAGTGCGACTTCTACTCTCTAACTCTCATTATCCGATGGGACGGCTATCGACACGACTGGAAAGTATTCAAGCGCAGGACCAACGGCTTCACATGCTTTCATTAGCACGGGAGTATACATACTTCCAACTTTCAGACTCCGGGTTGCTACTGAGAATTTTCGACAAAAAAAAACAATCCTATTTTACCGGCCCGACTTGGGATTTGAGCCCAGGACCTCAGAGCCTGCGGCCTTACATCTAGCAACTAGACCAACGAGGCAGTCTATATACTTAAGTTTGAAAGTAATGTATTCGAATATATATAAGTTTGAAAGAAAATTCCTTAAGATAATCGGTTGTGTAACGTCTTTCTTTAACAGAAGCAGTGCATTATTTTTTTGTCGGAAAATAAGCTAGCGAAGCTCGTATTTAGTGATTACGGTCGACTGTTCAACCTTCATTAGCAGACCCAGAACTGCTAAAGCGTAATTACATTTTTAGGTCTGTTAATCTGCTTCTTGAATTGTCCCATATTTAAATTTTGGGGGAGTACAGTTGGTGGAAGTTACAAACGCTTACAAAGGCCTTGGGTAACGAGAGATAAAAAAATAGACATCAAGGTGATGATGACGAAATTTGCTCCTACGACGACAGTTGGGAAACAAAACAGAAAATGTATTAGTGCAAATAGGAGTCGAAAGAACAAACAAAAAGTTATTTTCTGTTCTCTAAAGACTGCGTGCATAGCAATTAAAGCTGTAAATAATTACATTACCGAATTCTAAATATAAATATTGTCCTCTGGGTTGCAGTTGCGCCGGTTTTAGTATAAAATATAAGTTGAATGTTGAAGTTCCAATATTTTCTTTTTAGTAATGACAGTTTATAGTATCAGAACGAACGCACTGAAGGAAATATGGCTAAAATATTCATCATAAATTCTAAATCATGTACTTATGCCATTTGCTGTGGAAATTCTTTGACCTTTGTGTAATAGTGTAAGCTTTTTTCTCAGTCATAAAGTCGTTTGTTTCTATTTATGAAAAAAATGCTGGTTCATTTTTCGGACAGAAAAAATGAATTAAGAATACGAATTCTTCATTCGCGCCACTAATCGGCCACGCGGTTATGATTTTTAGGTTTTACAATATTCATATATTTATATATATATATATATATATATATTTCGAGCTGAGATAGTCCAATGTTTATCGAAGATTGCGGGTTCAAACCCAGGCAAGCACGTGACCACTGTATATTCGTATAATATCATTTTTGGATTCCTTTTTCGAACAGAATTCAAAATTAAAAAAAATAATTATTTAAACGGAACATAATATCTAAGCATTATAACTTTCATAATAACGTTCGACAAAACACTATTTTACATAAGTGAAGATTTGTCCTACTACTAATGTGATTTTCGCCATTTTTACTAGATTAGGAGGGGTCCCAGCTGAATGTGCCATTTATTTATATTTACGACCTAAATATCTCGCACTCGAGGAAATATCAGCGTTTTTCGGCAATTTAATGCTACGTTAACATAGTTACCTGGTTTCCTACATCTTAAGTGTTTTCTGGTAAATATAAGTTGCAGAAGTAAAAGTGGATTGGATTGATTGAATTAAATTCTAAAAGTCATTTTAATCATTTCAATACAGAATCGAGATGTAAATATTCATAAAAGGACTTAATTTTATTTCCAATAGATGTTTAAATGTTTTTTGCCTCACTATATTGCTATGAAGTAATGAAAATCGTACTATTTATAAAAGCCTCCTTTTTCAAACTAAACTGGGATTTAAATTAAAGTTTTCGTTCTAAATTTATGTTAGTTGTTTCAGGTTATACATAATAGTATATAATATGATCTTAGGGATCTTTTATGATTACATGTTTATTTTTACCATATAAGTTTTAGTTCGAAAACTGTACTAAATTACTTACTTTTTCTGGTGATTTCCTTCTGACTGATTTCAGCCATTCCCAATGGAGACTATAACTAGAGATCTGTGCCAGACACCTTGCGTTTGTAACAAGTATGTGCGCAAACGCAAGAACACTTTCTATTCACTCTCGTGAGCCGATGAGACGGAAAATGCAATTTGATTGAAAAGAGTTCGGGTGCAGAAAAACGGTTTTATGTGCTTTCCGAGGCACAAGAGTGCAAAACACTACCAACTTCCAGACAGAAAACCCAAATAATATAGAAGTTCGAACCTAGAATCTCGGGATTTGCAGCCTTTTAAGCTTACCGATAGCTCAACGAGGCTTACATTCAATCCATTTACTTTTGTTTACAACAATACTATATGGTATACGGCCGTTAAACGAAAAACTCGACGGTTAAAATTGACATCTGTATTAAAATATTGATATAATTATTTGTTTTAGGCAGAGGTTACTGCGAATTATGACTTGATTTGTAAAGACATTTACTTTGCGCCGTCAAAGAAAAATCCGATTATATTTCAACAAAAAGTCAAATACCAAGAAATCGTTGGAAAACGTCAATGGGCCCCGCTCGAACTTACCTCGCTGCCATTAAAGGAATTACCGGCCATTAGATGTTTCAACGGTTCGCTTTTGTATTGAAAACGCAATAAAACTGCCATCTATTATTTTATGATCATCATTTGTCCGAGAAAGAGGAATCAATGCTATCCGTAGACATTGGGGATCGCATTACTTTTTAACTTGGAATTTTACTTTTATATCACGAGTATATTTGATTTAAACTCTGATATAAATCTGTATCTATAATAATTTCCAGGTTTCGATTTCAGCCACGGTGGCCACATATTATAGTGCACAAGTGTGTGCGCAAACACGGGTGCACAATCTATTCCCTAACTCTCATAATCCGATGGGACGGCTATCGACACGACCGGAAAGTATTTAGGCGCAGGACCAATGGCTTCACATGATTTCATAAGCATGGGAGTGTACATACTTCCAACTTTCAGACTCCGGGCTGCTACTGAGAATTTATTAAAAATATTATTAATTTTGATGTAAAATATTTAATGGCGTGCCTTGAGGAAAGGAATAACTTAGATGAGGCATATGAGTTTCCTCTCCACCACAACTCAACTCTCTTGTGAGTGCATGGCGTATACTATATTCTCCGGTATTACATATTATTATAATAATATGAAAAGTACCTTTATTTTATTAACGAATCACATTTTACTCCATATTTATCCATTGATTTTCTCCAATTATAAGTTTCGATATCCGATATCCTGGTAGATATTGCACATATATATATATAAGTATAAAAAATGTAGATTGCATATCAATGTTCGGAAAAATTATCGTCATTATGGAACGTTTTTTTTTTTTTTTTTTATATTTGCCGGGTGGGCAAATGACTCTACTCCACCTGATGTTAAGTGGTAGTAGAGTCCAAACGCGAGGACGGCCGGTACAGTCGGGAAGAAGATTCTGCACTAGCCGCCCTCGCCTTGCCGGCCCGCAAGATGCCTCTTCACGCCTCGTAAAGAGACGTGAAGCGAGCGACGTATTGCCACGATAGGGATGGGCAAAGTGTGGAGGCGTGTTTCCCCCGGCATTGGTTCAGCAACCGTCTCCACTGGACCAACACCCATCGCGGCAATGCTCGCTCGGGCACTGGCTGTACGCTGGCTGACCTCGAAACGCGGCTGCAAGCCACTTCACGAGATTTTCACCATGCGTACGGTGGTAACAAGCCAGGCGGATGTTTATCATCCTACCACCAGATGATATCCCTTAGTCGCCTCTTACGACACCCATGGGAAAGGGGCAGTGAAATGTATTCTTTCTCCGTCACTGCACGGATAAAATCACGTATCACGTCACTGATTAACAAAACTCTTAAAAGATAATAATTATAATTTAATTTTGTATGACTAATTTGTACAACTGCTAGCAGAACTCAATGCAGGCTAGTTTTGATGAATAAGTTACTCAACCTCCAAACACCAATGGATTATAATATCACATTCCTGTATGAACAAAGAGCCAGTATAATTACAGGCACAAAGGATATTAAAAATAAAAAATATATACATTTTCAAAGGCATTTGAATCGACGCTGTGTTACTTGTACATGGGCTTAAAGTGATGTTGATCCTAGAACAGCAAATGTTCACCATTGCCCATAGATATTGGTATTGTAAGATATATTAACCATTTCTTACATCGTCAATGCGACACCCACCTTGGGAACTAAGATGTAGTGTTCCTTGTGCCTGTTATCTACAGGCTCAATCACTCTTCAACCCAAAACAAAACAATACTAAGCATTGCTGTTTTATGGTAGAATATGTGAGGAGTGGATTGGGGTGAGGATAGATTGCTGTCTGTGTGACTATTAATATGAGTAATTATAGAACACAACGATGTGTGCCGCGACGATGATGCGCCGCCGTCATGCCAGCGTCGTGTCGCCAACCCGTCCTCCGTCTGACCAAGGCTCAAAAATGTTGTGATTAATTATCATTTCATAGTATTAAGTAATGCGCCAGAAAGAGAAAACAAGCTTTCCTTGTTATTTATATTTTCCATGAGGTGTAACTTTATGCAAATGATAACATAACGTAAAATACGTTGCTATGATTGTTACATACCATACATATTTTTGTACGATAAAAAAGGTACATAATTTTCTGCGTTATAATCACAAAATATGTTTGTAATATATTTTGCCACCATTTCACGTGGTTACGTTTTGTACAGTAACTATTTTTAATTTTTATTTGCATTTACTTAAAGCTTTAATATAAATGTATACTATTTTTGAAAAGACGTTTATATTATTAATCTTGCTAATTAATAATATAATAATAATTAATAATACTTTGACTTTAATGATTAAATCATTTTCGTATATGTTTACGCTGTTATGATTTTATGTTATTGCTTATTTACCTTATCATGACGCTCATTTAAA
Source organism: Nymphalis urticae (assembly GCA_905147175.2). Classification (NCBI taxonomy): domain Eukaryota; kingdom Metazoa; phylum Arthropoda; class Insecta; order Lepidoptera; family Nymphalidae; genus Nymphalis; species Nymphalis urticae. The sequence continues at coordinate 1,904,160 of LR989999.1, read as the reverse complement.
AAAAAATGTACTTTTTTTGAAGAAATGTTTTTATTTACATTTTTAGAATAAGCCATCGTCTTTTTTGGAATATTAATGTGTGAAGTAACATACGTTCGCATATCGTTTCGATATGTACAGTAAATTAATGGGCGTTGACGTCTTGGCAATAGATTAAATCTTAGATAATCTACGCAAACTCAGCATGTTGCTAGACACATAAATCTTATTTATTTATCGTAGTATATTAATAATGTATAGTCATTCTAGGTTGTGTATATTAATATAGTGACTATAGAGGCAATTGTAAGCCGGCTTTAGTAATACTTGTTTTATTAGATAGGAATGTGGTACCCAATGTAAATGTAAAGAGAAATTTCTTTCCGTAAGAGTGGAAACCTACGGATTAGTTACTTGTTTTCTAAAGAGCGATGTGTCATTTAATCCACGCCTTTAGAAAGGACTGATATTTAATAAAAAAAACTGTTTCACTTTTTGTGATATTTATAAAGTAAATAAATAATCTAACACATCAATTATATAACACAATTAGGTAAAAACATATTTAAATAAGAGATCGCAATTAAGACATATATAAGACAATAATAAATAATATTTGTAGTGTTGTTGTTAGAGAAATCGAGCAAAAGAAAATTAGATATAAGTAAGCCAATTAAACTTATGTTTTGAAAAAAAAAAAATATTTTTGAAGTGAAAACTTCTTTTTGAAGTAAAAAAAAAAGCGCATTGCGTTAGCTTATCGTAGGGGATAGACTTGCAGCTTCGCGTCACCGACATGCTAATGTTAATATTATAATCAAATCGTTGGAATTACATAAAATGAAATATTTTGGAAATTAAAAAGGATGTGGAGAACACACACACACACACACACACACACACACACGATAAAATAATTAATATTAATTACGACGGAAACCCGAGTGGACGGCGTTGTTAAAAAGTACCGATGTCTTGTGCCTATGCGCCGTCCATCGTCGCAGCGGGCAGTGATTGTTTACTTGCATTACCCTCCACAAGTGATATATTTCGGTCGCGCAAAAAATAATTATGTTCTCGTCTATGTAAATTTATATTAATAGGATTCCGAATATTCCTTCTGTTCTGGTTACCGTGATTGACTTTATATGTTTGTTAGTGTTCTCCTGACTGTATTATGTAACGAATTATATGTATGTGTACGTCTAGACCAATTAGTAACTTTTATTTCATCCTGTAGTGAGACTATCGAACACATTATCAAGTGTTAGTGGCATTCGAACTGCCTTTACAACTAAAAGGATAATAATTATTGAAATTTATGCAAATACTAAGAGTATATACAAATAATATAAGTGTATTTTAACTATTATTTATTTAAACTAAGCTGTATTAATATTCTGTACCGAGCTTGCGACATACTGTGTATTTTGATGAATAAAAAGCTATAAAATAAAAACGGATATAAATATTATTTGGAGTGCCAACGTATGTATGAAATTTTCACTTCTATTGGTAGTGGCTATGACTACTTGTTTTTTTTTTATAAAAATAATCCGATGAGTTTCTTTTGCCGGTTTTTATCAGGTCAATATTTGGTTGTCGAACTGGTGGTGGTTTCTAATTTGAAAATCAATAAATAAGTGTAATGAATAAATGATATTGATTGATGGAGCGAGAATATTGTATACGACATATTTTAAAAAGTTATAACAATATCTCATATTACCGATTTTTGTCTAGAACATACCTATGTAAAAAATCCAGTTTTTATTTATGAAATGAAATTTATTAAATATATATACAATTTAATTTCAAATACAATTTCCGCTACGTTTATCAAAACAATATACGAAATTGACACAAAACCCAAAACAGAACATTCTAGAATGGAATCATTTAAGGCATTCGGTATACAAAGAATTGTTTAGAAAAGTAATTAGATTTTTAAGGGTCCGAGTCTGAGCCCAAATACAATACATTTGTGAACGAAATCTTAAACTAGATTTCGGAGTATTGTTCTAACTAGAATAAAGAGGGGCTAATTCAATCTTCGTTTAAGATTAATACAGAAAGATACAACTAAAATTTAATTATTATTATTGTCTTGCCATCATTATAGTACAAAATATTCTTCAAATAATGTTGTTTTTAGTTTCTTAGCTGATGTAAAAGTATACTTTCCTTGTATGTCTGATTGTCACTTACATACATGTCTGTATGTATGTCACACCCTTAAAAATGAATTAAAATTTATTCGATATCTCCGAAAAAATTAACTGTGTTTTCGAAGATATAAAAATTTATTTTTTATTTACGAAACATTTCATTAATTTTGTATTAATAAAATATAATATAAATAAATAATATGCTTGACTTTCTTACAGTGTCATTTATATGCATTTTGATAGGTATTAATACTGTGTTACAATTTTAATGATTAGGATGTGGACGCTAATGATTCACGTGGATAGGAGGTATTGTAGTACATATATATGATGTGAACGCTAAATAAGTGCACTAATGTTCTATATTTCAACTTTCAGCAGATTTCCTTAACGTTTTCGAGATAAATTATAAACAAAATTCAAGTACAGGAAAATTTAATGATTTTTAAACTGGTTTAAATTCACAATAATCGGTTAAGATACACAGACAATGATATCTTTGAACGAATACAATATTATATCAATAGTTCTTAAATATACATTATAACTGCTAAACGATCGCTAGTTTATGAAGTGATAAGTAAATTCAAAACAACTAATCCGAATCAAATTAACTAATGATTGTAAACAAATTACTTAAGCTGACTTTAAACAGGGTTTCAGAACATGGAAGTGAATTTCGAATTTGTTTCTCAAAAGGCGCTCTGATAACCAAATACACGTTACATAAGATAAGCGTCGAGCCAGAAACATTAAAGTTGCAACCAAATCCAAGATTTTGGCAGACTAACAAATGGGCCACATGAGGGCCTACATCGCTAAAGCACAACTGACCTTGGGAACTAAGATATTAAGCCCCTTGCGCCTGTATTTACAACAATTATTGCTGTTTGGCGGTGAAATAATTGAGGAGTGGGTGAACCCTCACCAGACGCGTTTGCAATAAGCTTTGTGTCGGAAGATACAAAAACAAGCATTCAAATTCGACCCTGAATATTAAACTCATCGCGTACAATGTAGTCGCTCCATAATTACAAACTTATTCCTTATATAAGTAGATTACAGGTGAAACAAAATATGTCCAAATCCACTAAAAGCAGAAGAAAAGAGTCGAATCACAATCGAGTTACAAACCAAATCCAAGCAATCGGTTTTCCTCATATCCGACTTACGTGCCTTAAGAGCCCTTACGCAACTATACTCGAGAAGAAAAATAAAGATATTACGAAAGGAAATGGTAGAACATAAATAAGCTCAAGTGGAATACTTCGCGCCTAGAATCCAACATTTGGAGGTAACATCTCATATATGATCACAAACAGTCAAAAAGTTATACAAGTGAATCGTTTGGAGGATTATTTTTTGTCTATATCCACTTATTTTTACGATTATCTCAGTTATGAGAATATATAGTAATAACACTCAATCACAACTGTGTTTATCTTTATCAAACTTTGTTTTGCAGTGAAGAATAATCAAGATGATCCTTAATGCTTAAAACATCTTCTAACACATAAGTTTTTCTGTAAGGTTATGATGTCTAACTATTTCAATATTTTTCCTGAGGCACCTGACTGGATTTTCTGATCTTGATGACATTTTTATATGCTAATTTAATTTCGATGATTATAAATATATATATTTCTTAAAAACAATGCTAAGCCTACATTTTCAATCACTGGTAACATTGTGAAGGATATCGGTTATTAATAATAATAACTTTGTTTATATCCCTTGATAATATTGAATTGATTAAATATTTCACCGCTAAGATTGATGGTATCTCTTAATATGAAAAAGCATATGCATGTTCTCTAATCAAATATAATCGAATAGAATAATTGCTGAACAAAATATTTTACAACTATTGCAAAGTTTTACAAAACATGAAACTAAAAACAAAACAGTTACGATGGATTTTTAATTGGTTGAAACGGTGTAGCCGGATTTCGCCGGTAAATATTTTTTTTAACCATTAACAGTTCTACATAATCATACTCATCAAAATGTACACAGCAGCAATATTATTTCAATCCAGAATTATTTTGTTATTTGCACATAAAAAAAAACTTCAAATCTCTCATATTATTGTCCTATTTACTCCCCCCAACGTATAAACACGGCCGCAGCCTCAAAAAGTAGGCTAACATATAATAAACGATTACATAAACAACTTCGAGTGTCGCATCGCGAGAAATATATTTCTTTGTAAGGAAAAATAGATAAGAGTTACATTTTAGCATTGTGCTTCTGTCATCTATTCGAGTCTGTGACGTATTGTCGGAGAATGGATGTCGACATGAAAAGATAAAGAATGATGTCGCGTAATTCGTTATTAGACCGGCTTTAGATTATTTTATTTTTAACAAACAGAAGAGCTATTTTGTAAGAACTCACTTCACATCTCACAAGTAATTAGAACGATATGTAAACATCTTAGCGCTCGATACACGGTTCCAGCGTCGGATGACGTCAGCGTAAGATTTGTTATTGTAAGTGCGTTAATGAGTGCGTGAGATCCGTACATGAGCTCACCTATTTACACATCAATTCTCGAGAGTAACTTGGTACTCAAACCATTTTTTCTTATTATACCTATAAATAATACTAGGAGCCTACCTACTATGGAGCTAATACAAACAAACTTTAAGCTCACCGCAGCATATGATCGTGACACATACGAGAGTATTATTAAAAATTTAAATTAAACACACATTGGGCTGAATTTTAGGATGAAATTTGGTTGGAATCGTAACATAATAAATATAATACTATAAGCATAACTAATTAGCATACATAAGTAATAGTATGTTTTTTATTCATACACGACCATCTGATCCCTAGCTAAGCAGAACTTGTACTATGGAAACCAGACAGCTGATTATACTACACTTCTTTTATTTTTTTAATACATACTTATATAGATAATTACACCCAGACTCAAGACAAGCAGGTATGTTCATACACACAAATGTTTGTCCTTGGTGAGAATCGAACCCAGAACCTTCGAAAGGCAGGTCTACCAACCACGCCAATCGGCCCGTCAAACATAATACTATATTGAAAGTAATTAATTATTTATGATAAAGATATGAAGGATACATAATCAAAATAGTCAATTTAAATAACATTTTTTTTTAGAACAGGAAGGCGGACGAGCATATGGGCCACCTGATGGTAAGTGGTCACCAAACGCTCTTAAACATTGGCACTGTGAGAAATTTCAACCATCGCTTACATCGCCAATGCGCCACCAACCTTGGGACCTAAGATTTTATGTCCCTTGTGCCTGTAATTACACTGGCTCACTCATCCTTCAAACCGGAATGCAACAATACCAAGTACTGCTGTTTTGCGGTAGAAAAAGGTAGATAAATATAAATAGAAGCATGTACGCAAGCAATGTTTTTACAGGAACAAACTATTTCTTACCAAATCATTGGCAGATTTAACCATCAATAAATTTGAAGAAGTTTAATGCTTCTATATTGATTAAAGATTTTGACTTCGACTTAATACTCGTCAAGATTTGTGACAATATTGAGTGATTATTGTTACCGATGTTGTTGTGCTATTCAATGGTCACTCAACGTCCATCGTAATGACAAACCGTGACAAGGGAATGATTGCGATTTCAGCAACTAGTCATGTCAAGTTACTACGCCACACTAACAGTAGTGAAATTCTGCATACTATCTTTTTGAAATAATATATGCGGAAAATACATTAGAATATATAGTTAAATGTTTATATTCACTATTATATAATATTTATACAAACTTTGAGTTTGCAGGTTTATCTAAATTTAGGGTTTTTACATAAACAACATAGCTGGTCTACCACTGACTCCAAAAATAATATAAACAATATAATAATAAGAGGAATACGATTTGATTTTAGAATTTTATTCGAATACCAAATTTAACCAAAAAATATCCTAAAGGATTTTATGGCAGATTTTTTCTTCGTAGTTTCGAACCGCCTTATCTTTTGCCCTCAAAATAAAAATACACAGAATATATTTTTTAAATGTTTGATTGCTTAATAGAAACATCCGTTCCTTCAGATGAACGACTAGATCAGGAACAAAAGGACTGGTCTCAATTAAAATACGTCACCCGCAGACAGTATCGAGCGGCGTGCCGATTGCAATTCTTTGTTGACTGTGAAATTGGTATCGGAATCAATGTATTCGATTTGTTCTGATAAAATTAAAGGTATATAGATAGGCAAAACCGAGTTTTTTTTTAACGTTATATTCATAATGTACTTTTTTCTTAATTTATAATGTACTTCGTGCTAGTGATCGCTTTCTTTTTAAACCTGAACACCACTATATGCAGCCAGTTCCAAAATATTAGATTCATAATAGTTTGTCTGTCTGCCTGTGTTTCATAATAGTGACTGAAACTTAAATAACCAAATTTAAAGCATGTTTCGCATAATGAAAGACTTAGAAAACACAAATTTGGCACATTAACATTCAGAGCTGCTATCCAGGATTTGAACTGTCAAAAATCTCAAAACAAGCAAGTCTTCATTCAGCAGTGGGGTATTTATAGGCTGTTATAGTACTATTATGATGAAAAGGTGAACGCGCTACTTATTGATAATGGATTCATCTCTTTTCATAATTATTTTCTTGTAACTCATTCAATAAATGCACTTTAACCATAATGATTTAATATGCTTTTATTAATAATTTTATCTCCACAGGCTTTTGCTTCCGTGCCATTTTTCGACATTTTCATTGTGTTGCTTCGCTCCGTTAATTGCGAATTAATGGGATTTTCAATACATATAATGTAGGTGGATATTAAAGAACGCTGGTAATGGTTCTGGTTAAGCTGAGTTACTGAGAAAGTAAGATTTATATGTAGCAGCCCACCGGCTTTACTTGCTTTCCTTTACCAACTACTGATTTTCGGACTGCAACTGAGAATTTGTTGATAAAAAAAGACCAACGAAGCAGTAAATTTGATAACAACAAATATGCTAAGTAAACTACCAACTTAATTAGTTGGTTTAATTAGAGTTCAAGAAGGTAAATACGTGAATTATTATTTAATGAAATAATATTTATTTATAAATAGGCAATGTCAAAACAGTTTAGTACTATTTATGTAATAGAAGGGATTTTTTTTTGTCACCCAGTTTAGTATTTTATTTCGTAGTTATTGACGATCTTAGTTATCAAATACGAAAAAGTTGAGAATAAGTAGAAAAAACAATGTAAGAAATGTGCAAATTAATATACGCTGTCTTCAAATAATGATTGTGATCGATTCTACTCCACTAAGTGAACACTCGTTATAAAAAGAAGCTGAACAACCATGTGTCGACTCATTTAAATAATCACACGCGGTAATCTTGCAAAAACAAACAGATTTATATTAAAACTTTGAACTCAAAAGTACAAGCATTTGTCATCAAACTGTACCGCACTGCTAGTTATAACTTTAAATAATTTTTCACATCGCTTTTTCGTTAGTTACCGAGTAAAAAAACTGCAATAGTTACACCATGCATATTCAAAGGAAGTCGATTGAGTTTCCAAACTATATATTTTTTTCTACCTTTTTTTACACTCGCTATCCCAGTTTCCATTGTCGGTTTGCTGGCGAAATAAAATTAGCGCGGTGTGCATTCCGTTATTTTATGGTCGATACGCAATTTCAAGCCTTTAAGAACTGGCAAACGTCCTTGAAATTTTTTTTGACAACATACAATGACAAAAAAAAACAGTTTTACTTATAAATGTTGTTTAAAGGGAGACAAACAATTATGTTCTTCTTTCAAATGTGAAATCAATGGTGTCAGAAAGAGATAAAACAGTGTTTAACCAAAAAACCTTTAACACGTTAACAGTGTAGCTATGATTATGGAGACGACTCCATAAGTGCAAACGCCAATCGGGGATAATATGCTTTGTTACGTATAAAAATGATAAACATTATTATTGTTTTTGTACTTTATGACACCCTTCATATGATAAAAAAGCATTTGGACGAATGAACCATCCGTGGGTCATACACGTATGGCCTCTTCACTTCATGCCCATATCATGTGCATGAACGCATGAACGGCATGCACGTATGAGATTTTGCTCCGTGCCCGTTGTAAAAATGGCTGAATCTATGAATCTATAAACCAAAATTGACTATGCATATACAAATGTTATACTGGATATAGACCGATTCTAAAGCCTAAAAAAGTAATGGAGTATAATCGTGGCAAAAAGGGCATCAATGTAGCAGACCAGCTCGTCGGCTATAATTCTCCTTTGCGCAAAATTTGCTTTAATATAAAATCAATAAATTAGATACTACTGTTTCATTTTTATCTAAAATACATGCGACCTGCGATAGTGAAAACTGGCAACCCCTATAAAAAGTTGCCCGGTTTTCACGTATATTTTTTCTTTAGTTCATTATTCACATGTGTAAGTTCATATAAGCGTATTAGCTCATGCGTGTATAGAGTTACAAACTTTAAACTTGGGAAGGGCTCATGCCCCATTGATGGATCATTCACGTACGTTGAGTTGCCCAAAATGCCCCATCGATGGGGCATGCGCTGTGAACGTGTTAAGCAACGTTTGGGTATGGCCTTATTAGATTGCTCTAGTAATATTTTTCTCGCGCATAATTTTATCCAGTAAATTCTTATCCTGTAAAATAAATTATATTTTAAATTGTATATTGCAGACTTTGTCTAGATTATAAATAAGAAAAATAGAATATTAATTATGTCATAATATTTGCCAATAAATAAATTAAATTTATATCGCGTTAATTATTATAAAATTACATATAATTACATAGCTGATAAAACGCTTAAAGTTTATTTTCAAACAGAATATATATAAGACTGATGAAACCCAAAATTAACTTGAACTTAAATATAAGAATTTATAATCATCCAAGCTTGACTAAATCTCTCATTCAATCATTGAACTAATTCACACAATTCTCAATTCGAAAAAAACTATTTCTCATTCAATTTGTTACCTGCGTTGACTAAACAGTATGTCATTCGCAACAGTCACCGCGGATGTGATTGATAGCGATACATTTTACGAAACATTCAGGCAATTGTTGGTAATATTTCCAACGTTTTGTTTGCGTCAATTTTAATATCCATTATCGTGATTCGTATTTCAATTTTCATTATTACAATGAAAATTCGGAGGCAGTTTTTTCATTATTGTCAATAAATGTGCGTTTTTTTATTTTAATAACAACCTTAATTGTATGATTATAAGGACTAAGATAAGCTTTAAAAAATCCTAATTCATTACTTTTCAATTTGTAGCTTTATACATCTCGGACTAGATTTTAAGTCGTATGTTTGGAATCAAAGAGAATGTATTTATCTTACTCTAAAGAATCTTTGCCGTAATAATCTATTTCGTTAGTATCGAAATATTAAAAAAAATATCATGTATTTTAATTTGGGTTTTCAGGTAAAACAGTGTATATTTAAAAAATTAAAGATAAACTGAATTAAGTTACGATAATATTTTTTTAGATAACTTTTAGATTAGACCCATTAGAAATCAACTTCAGACTTCGAGTCGAGAAAGTCTTTTAAAATAATATCAGAATTTTATAACTCTTCATCTGTTTAAGACGTTGATAACAATGAAACCGCGGCTGAACTTGACAATAACACGATAGATACTATTTTCTCGACTCTTTTTTCTTTTGTATTTACGATAAAAAAAGTTTTTCTTAACAGTACTTATTTTAAAAGAATACGATTTTGTGTGATAGCAATTGTTTCTTTTTGTCCATAATCATATTTCCAGACATTATTATTTTAACCGACTAAAAGTGGCCCCTGTGATTGTTATGTAATCACCTTTAGGCAGGCATTTGAATTGAAGGAGTTATTTAGGAATTATCGAAGGATTATCAATATCGCTCAAGGAGGATTTTTGAAGTATTCTCGAAACACAAATTAACAAGATGAAATTAATTATAAATATAACCTTGAAATGAAGATTATATTGAGAAAAATAAAAGTTCAAAACCTTTCTCCATCAAATTTTTTCTGCCAATATTGTATTATAATATTATCTAAGATTTTTTATTCTCCAATTTAATTGTAATAAAATATGTTACTATTAGAATATGTATAGTGATAGTTGAAAGGTAATATAAGCCAAATGGTCCAGCACAAGTCCAGTTACAAGTTAAATTATACAGTCGTCGTGTCCTTTTATTTAGGGTGCATATTACTTATATTAATAAAAATATTTTTTTATTCTGTCTAGGATATAGTTTGGTAAAAACGATGCAAGGAGTGGTTAATATTTTTCATTGCTCTAATGCCTATGGGCTGTGGTCACCTCTTACCGTCGGTTGACGAAGTTACCAGTCAATATTACAACTTACATAAAAAAACGAAATAAATAAACAAATACAAAGATATTAAGATATAACAATAAATATTAAAAGAAAAATTTAATTCTTTAGACAAAAAAAAAGGTATTTCAAAACATATTAAAAATACCTTTATCATTTCCCTATGTTTTTTTTATTCTCCATTGAAAACTAGCAATATAAATTTCAATAAAAGACGGAATGCGGTCCGCTTCGATATTATATGTGAAGAGTTTATGATTTTTAAATTTGCCTCTTTTAACATAAAAAACCCGATCAATTGTGAATCGGAAAAGGGTAAAGAGATTTCGTGTTCATAGTGATTTCCAGGGGAATTTATAGACTTGATATTTATTTAAATAGAGAATATAATACTGATATTTATATATTAATGCAAGTTTGGGGAACGCATTTGCATCTACTGATAATAGGATTTTGTGCAAGCTCGTCTGGGTAGGTAAAACCCGCTTACCAGATATTCTACTGCAAAAGAGCAGTACTTGGTATTATAGTGTTCCGATTTGAAGGGTGAGTGAGCCAGTATTATTACAGGCACAAGGGACATAACATCTTAGTACTCAAGGTTGGTAGCGTACTGGCGATGTAAGCGATATATATAGTAAGTGGTACACTTTTTTACTAAAGCCTTCTTATTGAGTTGAAAGTTCGCCACAACGCTAATCTAATGCTTGTAAATGGACACATCATCATCATCATCAACCCTTCGTCGTCCACTGTTGGACAGAGACCTCTCCAATAGCACGCCACTGAGCTCGAACTTCAGCTTAAAATACGGAGCGCAGAATGGACAGTGATATATAAGTGACATGGATTGTGTATTAAGAATAAGTCTTTCAAAATCGGATATACAGAACGTAGCTAAGAGAACCTAGATTTCTGTTCTTATTTATTTTAAGGGCTAGAATTTTTACTTCAAAATGAAATTATTCTCGAACCTCAAGAAAAAATTTACGTCAAAGTCCGTCAAAAAATAATTTATAAAAATGGTTAAATATTATAAAAGGAAAAAATTGTGATATTATAAACTTCAATCTATGTAGCTAATATCGAGGACATAAGCTAATTGATCCTTTTATATTTTTGTTTTTATTATAATCGTTTAAAAGAGTTGATCTACTTGGCCGTAGTACTATCTGAGGAACTCCAGAACGGTATTCTAGAAGTCGATAGACTAAGCGACCGACTTCTCCGGGTGAAGTTGCTGATAGAAGGAGTAATTACTCATCTTATCAGCGCCTACACTCCATAGGCTCTGCATCGGAGAAAGAAGCCTTCTGGAATGACTTGGAAGACATGCTCCGCTGCATTCCAAACACCGAGAGCATCATGATTGGTGGAGATTTGAATGGCCATGTTGGTGAGGAGTCACGTGAATATGGACGTGTACACGGCGGCTTCGGCTATGGTCATGAGAATGCAGAGGGGGAGTCAATTCTCAGCACCTGCTTATTATCAGACCTTGCCATTGTTAACACTTTCTTCCAAAAGAAACCCGAGTACCTTATCACCTATAAAAGTGGGCCGCACTCCACCCAGATCGACTACTTGCTCATAAGAAGAAGCCAAATTGGTAGAGTGACTAACTGCAAAGTGATTCCTGGGGAATGCCTCACAACACAACACCGCATCATTGTCATGGACATGCTGGTAGTACCAAGTAAAAAAGTGCCTGAACGAAGCAGACCTAAAACTAAATGGTGGCTGTTGAATGGACCAAAACAGCATGAATTCTGTAATTTCGTAGCTAGCTCCAAGTTAAGCACAGACACAGAGGAATCAGTAGATAGTCAATGGTCTAGGATCCAGTCAACAGTGAACACCATTGGAAAACAGGTGCTCGGCACTTCGAAGGGAGGCCGCGTCATCGACAAGGAGACGTGGTGGTGGAATGGCTCAGTACAGGAGGCAGTTCGAGAGAAAAAGACACAGTTTAAGAAGTGGCAAGAGACCAAATCTCCTGAAGACCGGTTCGCGTATAAAGCAGCTAAATGTGCCACCAAACGAGCAGTTGCCAAAGCCCGTTACCAGACGCTGTCACCTCTGTATGACACGCTCGAGACAAACGAAGGCCAAAAGACTATCTTCCGTTTGGCAAAGGCTCGGGAGAAAGCGACACAAGACATAAAAAAATGTCTTTGTGTCAAAGACTCTAATGGCACTTTGGTTTGCGATGCAATTAAGGTGAAGGAGAGGTGGCGCGGCTACTTTAACGTGTTGCTTAACACACAACAACTCAAAACTCGGAATGTCAATATGGGTTTCGCCCAGGCTGTGGAACCATAGACCCCATCTTCGCCCTAAGAATACTGACCGAGGCCTACAGAGAAAAGAAGAAGCCGCTATACATGGCGTTTCTAGACCTGCAGAAGGCATTTGACTGCGTCCCACGCCAAATTATCTGGTGGACTTTGAAGACGAAGAATGTGCCACAAATCTATATTGACATTATCCGAGACATGTACCATAATTCGGAATCAATAGTAAGGACCGCCGTTGGCGACACGCACCCTTTCCCGATCACAGTTGGTGTCTACCAAGGCTCGGCCCTGAGTCCTTTTCTGTTCAGTGTAGTGCTTGACGTTGTCAAAGCGAAAACCCATGAGCCGTCTCCCTGGCTCATGATGTATGCTGATGACATTGCACTGATAGATGAGGACAAGCAGATATTGGAGTAAAAGGTGAACCTGTGGAAGGGTGTGCTAGCGAGGGGTGGTCTGATGCTAAATGTTGCGAAGACCGAGTATATGGCCTGTGGCAGTACGGACCCCGAACCCATAAAGATAGGCGGAGAATCCGTTATCAAGACGGAAAAATTTAAATATCTCGGGTCCGTACTGCACGAATCTGGTACGATCGACCACGACGTCAGAGCTCGAATAAACGCAGCTTGGGCCAAATGGCGTGATCGTATTCGTAACGAGCACATCCGTGGTAGCCTTGGCGTTTGCGATATAGCTTTAAGTTGCAGGAAAGCCGTCTCCGTTGGTTTGGCCACATTAGCCGCAGACCGCCAGACTATGTTGGGAACCGATGCCTGGACTTTGTTGTCGAAGGCCCTAGATCCCGCGGCAGGCCCAAGCAGCGCTGGCTCGATGTTGTGAGGGACGATATGAGAGAGCACGATCTCACTAAAGACGACGCTTTCGATCGGGCAAAGATGTAGGAAAGCGGACCCTGGCATTTCTAGGCCGGGAAAACGCTAGGAAGAAGAAGAAGATTATAATCGTTTAAAACAGATAAAGATAATTACGTGTGTTTAAAACCAAATAATGATAAAATAAAACAATTTCTTAAAATAACTTAGTCATCATCATATTTCGAATTTATCACAATTTAGTCCTGTCATTAAATTCGCGCTAAGATAATTATTTAAGAATTTAAAATTTAAAAGCAAATTATCTTTTCTAAAAATAATCCTTTCATTGAACTTAAAGGCAATTGACGTTCAATAAAGTCATATCGAGGAATTATCAAATCATTCAATCGAATATTAATTGACCTTTAGAGGAGAATCAAAGTAATTAAAGTTAAATAATCTTAATTCAATATAAAAATTCTTTTGATAGCCAATACAGTTTTTGTACGTATAAGATCATGAAAAAAATTATGCAATTTGTTCATAGTTTGTTTGTTGATTTGATTAGCGTTGAAATCAGTGACTGTAATCCAATCAAATACGTTTGCTTTAATAAATTAAATAAGAAACATTGAATTCTATTTTATTACCCAGCCATATCACATTTTATTTTGGGGTCGATTTTTACTCATATTATATATTTTTTACTCATATTTTTTTCCTAGCCGTCCTTGTGAATTCATCTATTGATAAAAACGCAATAAAACTTTAAGCCGGAGATTAACTTGAACATACGTACAGACATACGTGGTGTAGGCCTTTAATTATAGATAACTGTAAGTTTATATTAAAAGCTGAGGTGGCCCAGTAGTAAGACCGCGTGAATCTTACCCGATGATCGTAGGTTCAAACCCGGGCAAGCACCACTGAAGTTTTTCATGTGCTTAATTTGTGATTATAATTCATCTCGTGCTTTTCGGTGAAGGAAAACATCTCGAGGAAACCTGCATGTGTCTAATTTCACTGAAATTCTGCCACATGTGTATTCCACCAATCCGCATTGGAGCAGCGTGGTGGAATAAGTTCCAAAACCTTCTCCTCAAAAAGGGAGAAGAGGCCTTAGCCTGTGTGTGGGTTATTTACAGGCTGTTACTGTAAGTTTATTATTAACGTGAACGTTAGCTAGTGCGTAAAACGAAGTGACTGCTCTATTCAGAGGCAAGGATGAGGTGAATAGATTGATGCGTAGCATGCATTTCTACCACAAATCCAGTACTTGGTCTTTTGTTCTCCATTGGTTAGGATTTAACACCTACATGGAATGTATTTCATGGCATCTGAATTTCGATAAACGGTTATCTTGTACGGAGAAATCGTAGTTATGTAATAAATAAGCTATTACGTCATTAATATGAATGTGATATTTCATTTGAAAAAATATATATTTAAATACAAATAAAATATAAATTATATTACTCTTTATATATAAGATGTAATGTAATATTATTTTTAGTTTAGTTGATTTAAATAAAGAAAGTGTTATCGTAATGTAATAAATATGTATTTCTTTAATATTTATATAAACGCAAATGTCCGAAAATATCATACATACATATATCGCTAAAAACAGTTAGATTAATATTTTCGGTCAATGTTTTTTTTTTATATTCTAAAATAAACTGAATTCTCTTAATAATAATTCTTATCTATAATATCTGAGGAGGTTGCAGAATGTTAATTATGTAAGGATTTTTTTACGAATTAACATTGTAAGAAAATTCGTATTTGCTCAATGAAATGAGACATCCATTTTTACTTGGTAGTAGGCCTCTGAGCAAGCCCGTCTAGATAGGTCCCTCTACTTATCACACATTCTAGCGCCAAGCCAATAAATAAGATTGTTGTGTTCTGGTTTGAAGGGCGAATAAGCGGTTGTAACTAGTTGGTGCATTAACGATTTAATGGATGAGTATTTTTTCTTAGTATCAATGTTTATTGACGGTAACGACCACTTACTAATAACCAGTGATATATTTATAATTAAAAAAAAAACATCCATTTTTTCGTATCCACGAATCCATACAGGACACCATGGTGGTATATGCTTTAAAACTTCTCCTTACATCCTTTTAAGGAGGCCATCGCAACATTGGATTGATTACTATTATTATCATGTTATTACTATAACCAACATAAATTAATATTTTTACAACAACCGAGCAAATACTTGTAATTTATATATTCTGATCATTATCTTTAAAAGCAATTATTAGATTATAATTTGGGTCCATCGCATAATGAGAATTCAGGAAAGCTATTTGTGAATACACTCTTATTTAATTAAAGGCCTTAAAAAATGAATGAAATGTAATAAATACATTTTGTTTTAGAAACTACATGAGCTATACTTAAGCTGTTACTTTAATGCATGATGATGATGATGAGAACCATGATGGATCCGTGGTTAGAGCACCCGAATCTTAACTAAAGATTGTGGGTTCGAGCCCAGGCAAAACCACTGAATTTTCTTGTGCTTAATCATTCATCTCCTGCTCGACATTAATAAAACATCATGAGGAAACCCATACGTGGTGAAGGAAAATCTGTCACATTTGTATCCACCCATATGCATTGGAACGGCGTGGTGGAATAATCTCTAAACTTCTCCTCAAATTAAGAGGAAGCCTTACAGTGGGACATTCTCTTACTCACCATATGTAAAAATTGGAACTGAAAACTGGATTAATAAGATTAAATATAAAAATGGTAACGAATCATTTTTTTTGGTATCCTTCAAACGACAATAAATTTAAAAATATTTGTAAACGTTATTAATTGTCTATTCCATGTTAAGGATAAAAATAAATGATTGTAAATCAGATCAACTAGCCAAGTCTTTCTCATGTACATAGCCCAGAGACCAAACTCAAGATGTTCCACTCGGTCTAAAATTAACGTTTCATTCTGTGCTGAAAGCTTCATATAAACTGCCTTTCACGAACTGTAAGAGATCGATATAATCTCAGTCTTGGACATAAAATGTTTATATATGTATTATTTTAATTTCTTATAACATATTAATAGTAAAATAAGTGTTTGATAGTTTTTCTATAATAATAATGGAAGGCGTATAAAAAATCGGGTATTATTGACCGTTAAGAAGTTCTCTGAAGTCAATGAGTGTAAAATCAGGTCAAGCTTAATATAAAAATGTATTGTCTTCGAAAAATGAATTAACATGAATAATTTCGACTCCGTCCAATAAAATAATGTCGTTCAAATTCCGCTCACAACATTTGACCTAAGCGCACAAATATACTAAAATAACAAGTTAACAAAAGTGTAATAAAGAGAAACAAATTGTTATTATTTTAACCATAGAATAAGCAATATTAATATACTCTTATGAAATAATAAATAATATTGTTACTGTAAAATTATTCCTATTTCTTGAGGAAAAAATAGGGAATTTCTCCGACACGATAATCTATTAGGGGTCAGCGAAAATACGAGTACAGGTCAAGCGCTTGCCCTGATTTATAAAATCTTGAATCGAATCCACAAAAACACACTCGGGGTCAAAGTTACAGTGATATCGGTATGAATCACTTCTCAATGTTACATCGAAAATTCTTACATTACTATTATAATCAAAACTGTTCTAGAAGTTATACGACTTGATTCGAATCACCACAGAGCTATTGTTTTACAAATCTCACTTCCCGAACGTTTCTATTCGCAAGCCGATGAATATGCGTGTCAACAATTGAAACGCTTGCAGTGCAAAGGGGATGCGCTCAAACGTTGAAAACAACCTGCAAATTTATTCATGAACCAACCAAGTTGAACTCAAAGTGCTTTGATTTTGAACGTCGCGGATGTTGGAACGTGACGCTCCCGTTCGGTACGAGAGTGACAATGTTTTTTTACATATTCGGTACAAGATACTACTATTATACTACATTACACTACTATGATACTACATTTTTATGTATTTTAAATTAACTATTTGGAAACGATTTCATGTGAGAATATTCAAATAATATATATATAAATCTAAAAAATTAATAAAAAAAAACGAATAAAACATAGTATTATTTACAAGGTGGCAAGACTATTTGCAAGCTCGTCTGGGTAGGTATCACCCATTCATCACTTATTCTACCACTAAATAACACTGCTTAGTTTTGGTTTGAAGGGTGAATGAGCCAGTGGATTTACAGTGTAATTACAATTGACCTTGCTTCTTTATTACCACGGTTGAAACATTGACGATGTGGGGAATGGTAGCTCATTTCCCATTCCACCTACCAATAGAAATAGGTGGCAACAAAAAATAGCTTTCATGCATAATTGTTAGATAAAGATGCTATTAACTATTATTTTATGTCTGAGAAATACTAATAAACGCAGTATTTGACTTATGTTTGTCGAATAAATAGACGTGCCTTCAATTGAATAATAACCGCTGCAAAGGGAACGCGTTCAAAGATTCAAAACAACTTGTTAATTTATTCATGACTTGTAACAGATGTGCTTTGATTTTAAAGTCATACACGAATACATGCGATTACTGTTCTGTATCTTGTTAGGTCTTTGGTAAGTCTAAGTAGCTACGACACAGTATTGTATAATACTAATAGTATTGTAGTTACTATCGTATATATTATTTATGATATATATTATTTGTTCAAAGTAAATAAATAAAATACATATATAAAATATAAATATGTTTTTTTTCATGTGAGAATATTCAAATAATATATATATAAATCTAAAAAATTAATAAAAAAAACGAATAAAACATAGTATTATTTACAAGGTGGCAAGACTATTTGCAAGCTCGTCTGGGTAGGTATCACCCATTCATCACTTATTCTACCACTAAATAACACTGCTTAGTTTTGGTTTGAAGGGTGAATGAGCCAGTGGATTTACAGTGCAATTACAATTGACCTTGCTTCGTTGTTATCAAGGTTGAAGTGTTGACGATGTAAGGGATGGTAGATCATTTCCCATTCCACCTACCAATAGAAATAGGTAGCAACAAAAAATAGCTTTCATGTATAATTAATAGATAAAGATAGTAATTATTATTATTTAATGCCTAAGAAATACTATTAAAGTAAACGCAGTATTTGACTTATGTTTGTCGAATAAATAGTCGTGCCTTCAATTGAATAATAACCGCTGCAAAGGGAACGCGTTCAAAGATTCAAAACAACTTGTTAATTTATTCATGACTTTTAACAGATGTGCTTTGATTTTAAAGTCATACACGAATACATGCGATTACTGTTCTGTATCTTGTTAGGTCTTTGGTAAGTCTAAGTAGCTACGACACAGTATTGTATAATACTAATAGTATTGTAGTTACTATCGTATATATTATTAATGATATATATTATTTGTTCAAAGTAAATAAATAAAATACATATATAAAATATAAATATGTTTTTTTTTCACTTTACATTACTGATATGTAATTTGAACTCACATACTTTCATTTTGAGCATTTTTACCTTTGTCTTAAGAATAATCTTTGGATGTCAAATTATGTTTTTTGATAAGCTCGTTGTAAACATTGATGGCCGTAATGATATAATACCAATACTGTATTATTATTATTACGTCCGCTTTGCATATTCTTCGATTATTTATAACATTTCATAAGAAAACATTACATGTTTGTCATATGAGATGTATAATTTGAAAGTCTATGAAAATTAAATCAAATGACTAGATGTGATAAAATTAATGTCAACAATTATAACTGAAGTCAGAGAAACAAGTCAGTAGAATTCGACAAACAAAATTATTCATTCATTATAATTTAAATTTATTTGAAATTGGATCCTGATAATGTGATAGGATTGGATAAATTAATAGGTTTTCAACAAATTTGATAGGCCTGCTTTGTTGTATAATTATAATAAATATATATTTTAATATGTTTTTAACTTTTACAATTAATAAAACAAAATATTACGTTTGAAAAATATAAAAAAGTAAGGCATATTACTCAATATAAGATAATATAGATAATAAAAAGTGTGAAGTTAATATTCTTTAATTTATTTTCTTATCTTCTTTAAATTCTTATTGGATATTTTTATATTTAATTAAATGCAGTTCTCACCATGTAATTAATTAAAAAAATGGTAACTGCTAAGCTTTTGTCAATTGTTTCAGTATTAAATAACATTCGAATGGTAACTAATAATGTAATTTATTTATAAAACGAAAGTTTAAAAAGTTGTACGAAGTTATTGAATAATATATAAAAGTTATGCTATGAATAATATATAAAATTATGTTATGCAGTTGTAAAGTCAAAATGTAAAGAGCCCTGTTGCTAAATAATTAAAATAAAAACCAGATAAAATATCTGGTTGATTTTTCGGCTCGAGAATCAGAATTACAATTCAACGAGGAAAAGCATTCTGACCAATATTCCACGCGCTCACAATTTGTACAGTAGCAATTTTTAATATTGATTTGTATACGATGAAATAACTAATTAAATTCTCAATAATTCCAAGAATATGGACGTCTGTACTGAAGTATATTTATTTAATACTTATATAACTAAAATATAAAAATAATTAATTTTAACATTATATCGGCGCAGATTTAAAATAAATATAATTATTAGCCTAGTCAGATCCTAACCATTTGTTAGGCTTGCTCACCCTACTTCTCGAGCACAGCTTGCAAGTTGTGAATTAGACACTCATATTTTGAGTTACTGAACAACATTTTTCATGTTCAACTTCTCAAGAAACTTCAGGAATTAACGCGGCTTGCGACATTTTTATCACATTTTCGACTCAAAGTATTTTATGATGACGACTCGTATTTACGTCGTTATGATTTAGTTAAGACTAAAATACAGCAATCGTGTTTTCATCGTGTTAAGCATTTCATATTATTTATAGCTTTTATTGGACAGTATCATTAGATTCGGGCTAGCCATATAAGACTGGAGCTGATCCTGTATTCATTATATCGACCAAAATTATTTAACTTCAAGCAGACAATGTTTAATAATGATTTGAAGTTCCCTGATTTTTTTTATAGAATAGTAAGGCGGACGAGCATATGGGCCACCTGATGGTAAGTGGTCACCAACGCCCTTAGACATTGGCACTGTAAGAAATGTTAACCATCGCTTACATCGCCAACCAACATTGGGACCTAAGAATTTATGTCCCTTGTGCCTTTGATTGCACTGGTTTACTCATCCTTCAAATCGGAACACAACAATACCAAGTACTGCTGTTTTGCGGTAGAATATCTGACGAGTGGGTGGTACCTACCCAGACGAGCTTGCACAAAGCCCTATCACCAGTAAATATATAGTCCACAGATAAAATACGTTATAATATTTCAGTGCATAAACAGATAAAAATCCAAATGTTTATTGTTAAGAATAATAATTCGTTAATAAATATTCATTATTTCGTTGTAAATATAATTTAATACAATTCTCGTTGAACAAATATTATTTGAGTTTAATATTATTGTTCTTATTTTGAAAATACATAGTCTTATAATAAACAAAGATTTCTGATTCAAATAACTCAGTAACAAATCCTTGTTTACTTTGAATAAATTGTTAAATACTGAATATTGCGTTTCAAGTTTTACGCAAGACAAACTTTTCGAAGAAAACAAATATTTATTCTGTAATCTCTTATTTTGTATTGTTTTATGTTACAAAAATGTTTTTAACATAATGCTATTTTTGAATTTATATATTTTATTTTATTTTTAACAGTAAAATTTTACGGTGGTTGTGACGTTAAAAAATGTTGCAACGAAATTAGAGAATGTTTAATCGTTCAATCATCAAAGATTGCAGATATATGTATGTATCAGAGAAGAAGGATATTCTTAACAATTAATTTAACATAAACTGAAGGTACATGAATAAGTTACACGCACCTTTTTTACCTTATTTATCTTTTTAGCTATCTCTTAGTGCATAAAAACTGATACTGAATGAAATATAAATTATATAGTACACTATCTAAGATGTTTTGTTTGTTTTAAGTTAATAAATCGTTTTCAGGACTAGGTTTAAGCATTTTTAAATTCTGCATTGTATCTTTGAGTTTTGTTGTAGAATTATTATATTTAAACTTATTATCTAAGTTTAGAGATCACTTAAAAGAAAACACAACATGCGAATAAAAGTAGAAAACAGTGCATAAATTAAAGGAAAAAAACAATAAATAAAAAACATCCCAAAAGTGATACTTTTAACTATATATCGTTCAAGTATATATCAACATACTTCCTAAAGTTGTGAATTGAATCTGCTTGAATGTCCACGAAAAGACACCTGGTTCAGGAGTTTACACAGTCTTGGAAGCAGGAAATTATCACTTAGAACAGTTCTACGTAAATTTAGTTAAAGTGGTGTATTACTACTAATAAGGCAACAGACCCGTTGTAACAATAGACTTTTGGATTTTGTCTTATCTGTTTATTCAGTGAAACATGAACGTATTTCATTTGGGGAATATCAGTCATGAAACTCGAAGAGTATAAAACAGGACCTTGTCTGTTTTAAATCAATAATTTTGATAGGCATCACGTTGGTACAAAGTCTGTACTTTTGAATTCGATTAAATAAAAAAATTAATATATTCTTTTTTAGATAATATAAGTAGACGGACAGATAAGCAGTCCATCTGATGATAAGCGGTCACCACCGTCGTGTAAATTAGTTTTTCAATAAATCGCTAGTGACACTATTAATTAAATCTAAGATGATATAACCCTGTAATTACAATTACTCTCTTACTCTTTAAGCCGGATTACAGATGTATGATAGAATAAATTCTAAGAAATTTTATTTACCCATTCAAAAGCCGCGTGCAAAATTAACTCTTACATTTTTTTACATAACAGTTTCACTGTAAAAACTTTCCTTTAGAATCTTCTAGTATTGTATGATTATTTTTTTCATTTTTATTTCTAGTTAAAAATCTACATAGTTTTGTATATTTGAAGCGTTTAAAAAATCTGCCGTTTGTCGTCAGTTAACATACAATGCGCTTTACGACATAAATGGCGAAACTTCTCGTCGTATTTTACCTTTGAACCCAGACTCAGACAATAGCGCAGCCTGTTTGAAGTACAAATAAATAGCTATACGAAAATCTGATCCATTTCTGTTATGAAAAATTTAATTCCAATTTGACTTGAATAAAATGAACGACATTTTTAACTAAGGTTAGTTTTTCAAAGCAAATATCTTTTTAAACTTAAAACCTTCATATTACAAGAAATGTTAAGATTAAACCTGTGACCTATATGTGTACAAATAAAAATAAAACATGACAATGTTGATCCTCTGGGCGAAAAATAAAGCTGGCCTCTTATCACAAAGGCAGATAAGAAGATAGGGTGTAATATTTTAAAAAAGGTTTTCCTCAATAAAGAAACAAAAACAGTCTGGAGTTACAACCTAATCTAAGTAAATTGACTACTGCTTTAATAATTTCAAGTTAAAAATGTTTAAATAAATATACATATCATAAAAAAGACACTGCCATTGTAGTGAAGGACGATGTATTCTATACTTATTAGTATATATTTAGTTTAAGTAGATGTAAGGTATGTGTTGGATATATGTTATGCCAACTGTTGGAGATCCAAATAAATAAATATAAGCTATAGGTATATATTATAAATAAAACACGCCATCTCCACCGTTAGCTTGGGATTATGAGCAAGTTATTGAAGATTTTCTCTATATACTTTCTGGCTTTATCATATTGTAATCCGGGCTATATTATATACTTGCATATTTACAATTCGATCGTGATATATAAGTTGGTTAGCCAAATTCAAAATCTTTTTTCAATATAGAAGCATACACTTGTTTATTGAAAGTCAGAAACGTACCATAGGCTCTAGAAAAACAACTAAGACTGGAGAAAGAGAAAGCGATATTTTTTTTCATTTATATTAATTACTTACAATCACCAATGCAATTTTTATTCACTTTTATTATATTTTATTTATTATTTTCATTGCCTTAAAATTTTGAAGGTATTGCAACGATTTTCGAATCAGTATTTTTATAGGGAAGTTATTTACGAGTGTGACGTTGTTTGAATAGCGTATAAAATAAAGTTAGTAGAATGTTTAATTATTGTTTTTAAATAACATGCTTCAATTATTATTTAAATAATTACTAACTTATTAATAAAAAAAAGTGAAACGTGAAAATGTGTCATTTTTATTTGAATACACAATACTAATGCTTGCTATGCAGTCATAATCTTTTTTGTTATAATAAAATATTGTATTATAGAATGATTTAAAGTAATTTGAATTTAGCTTAAAACACTTTAAAGAATACTAAATATATTAAGCAAATGCAGAGATAGGAGTAGTACATTTTTTAATTTAAACATTAGTACTCGATATAGAAAGCGCTGTATATATGTGTATAACTCTCTCGTACATATGTAACAGGTTATTAAATATTAACTAGAAACACACATCGTGATAAAGAAACTTACAGAATAATACTTGTCAAAAATAATTTATCCTCACACTATACAATTTAGTTATATATACTTATGTATATATATAAATGTTATGTGTTCAAGTCCATTGGAACGATGAAAAAGTCATATCATAAAGTTGTACATAACCCCTTTAAAAAGGCTAACGTAAGAACTGTGTAAAGTTTGACCTCAAGTCGTAACTAGAACTACCTTGGAATGTCGTAAACGTCGCAGTAAATATAAATTTAAGGGTATAAGACGAAGAAGAGACCAGCAGTGAGAATGTATGTTCTATACATATATTTTTTTTTATAGAATATATAGGCGGAGCATATGTGCCACCTGATGATAGGTGGTAACCAATAATAATATTTGTGTAAATATTTTGAGGTTTTATCTATATTGATATACCACAGTTTCAAAGTTGTTACTGTAATTCGCCTCCTGCTAGTCAAGGCCCTACTTTTGAGGGTTTGAATTTAATTTCGACGCGCTGTTTCAATACATGTTACAAATGTGACGGATTTCCACTCAATATTTAAAATTTTCATCACGATGAACTTCGATAAGCGCGTAATTAATTAAAATTATAAACACAAATTAGACATTTGAAAATTTTTTGGGGTTTGTGCGGGCTTAGTTCAATTTTAGATAAAGATCTCGAATGTAATAATCCATAAACTCAATTTTTTTTATAGCATTGTCGAATCAAAATATACTTCAAGTAAAATCTTGTGAGCATTTTTGAAACGTCATTTTATAAGTTAAATTAAATTTAAGCTTACCAATAATTCGTTTTGTAGATTCTGTTGAAAGGAACCAGCAAAAATCTCAATAGCTGCTTTTTTCCGACGATTAAGTTAAATAGGTACTAATCAGTAATCATAAACCAATAATTGGTCATTAATTTTTGCGAGCACAGGACAGTAGTAATTAAGGTTCGCTTTGAGCTATACAATCCGGTTCTTTTTAAATTTAAAAATCCAAGTTGTTGGAAAATAGGATGTGTTGATTGCAAAAATTCCACCTGGACGCAAAAGATACAACGCCGAACAGAATAGTGAGATATGTATCACCATAATAATGATGATGAACTATAAAATGTATCCATCTCTCTCCCAATATTTTCTCCACATACAATTATAATGATTTTATAATTACATTGGGAGATTGATGACGTTCCTCGAAATTGGTACTTCGATGGAAATACAGAATTAGTTTGAAGGATGTTACGAGACGTGTTTCTAAAGTACTTGTATCAATAACTGGCCAGTGTATATTCCAAGTAATTATGTGAGTAAAGTAATTTGGCTCAAACTCCATCATCTTACTAATAGCATAGTTTTAAGAGCCGTACTTACTAAACAGTTGTTTTGAGTTGAACCCATTATGTCTGCACTATCCGTGCAGTGACGGAGAAAGAATACATTTCACTGCCCCTTTCCCATGGGTGTCGTAAGAGGCGACTAAGGGATATCATCTGGTGGTAGGATGATAAACATCCGCCTGGCTTGTTACCACCGTACGCATGGTGAAAATCTCGTGAAGTGGCTTGCAGCCGCGTTTCGAGGTCAGCCAGCGTACAGCCAGTGCCCGGGCGAGCATTGTCGCGATGGGTGTTGGTCCAGTGGAGACGGCTGCTGAACCAATGCCGGGGGAAACACGTCTCCACACTTTGCCCATCCCTATCGTGGCAATACGTCGCTCGCTTCACGTCTCTTTACGAGGCGTGAAGAGGCATCTTGCGGGCCGGCAAGGCGAGGGCGGCTAGTGCAGAATCTTCTTCCCGACTGTACTGGCCGTCCTCGCGTTTGGACTCTACTACCACTTAACATCAGGTGGAGTAGAGTCATTTGACCACCCGGAAAATATAAAAAAAAAAAAAAAAAAAAATGTTAACTGCAGTAAATAAGTCTATTGAAACTCAGTTGTGATATCTTATAGATTACCTGCTGCTGAGCGAAAACCTCCCTTCTTATTTAGAGCTTATTGCACCACACTACTCAAATGTAGGTTGGTGGATACTTAGGCAGAATTACATTCAACTCAAGCATGCTTGCAAATATTTTACTTACAACCGAAAACACACATGAAAACTTCTGTAAAGATTCATGTATTCTGTACAACTGAATTACGCGGCTCTATCTGTTTGATTTTGTTACTATTAAATGTCTTTGATTCGTTCTAATCATAAGTGTAATGACCAATATTAAGTTAAGTCATTAATATTTAAAATTTAACAAACAAACAAGCATACGCTTACATGCATTTTTTTTATAGAAAAGGAAGGCGGACGAGCATATGGGCCACCTGATGGTAAGTGGTCACCAAACGCCCTTAGACATTGGCACTGTAAGAAATGATAACCATCGATTACATCGCCAATGCGCCACCAACCTTGGGACCTAAGATTTTATATCCCTTGTGCCTGTAATTACACTGGCTCACTCATCCTTCAAACTGGAACACAACAATACCAAGTGTTTTACGGTATGACAGATGTTTTTTTTTTAATTATTGTAAATGTACTAGGATAGCAGACGAGCAAAGAGACGGTAAGTACCTTAATTAATTCCTATCATATAGATATTTGTCAATGTGAAGTATATAATACAATAGCTACATTGTCAAGATGTCAACTGTGAGATCTAAGATGTCACCCTCTGTGAGTGTTCGAACACTGGAATTATTGGCTTCTCAAACCAAGATACTATATTATATAATATACAGTATTTCGATGTCATGACATAAAACCAATAAGCATTATGCCTTATAACTACAAGTAAAGGTATAATATGTACTGTAATGCTTTATACGTTATTTATTTATTCATAAATTATATATATTATGCAAATATGATATTGATTATTTATTCAAGTTTAATATCAACTATAACCATTTCCTATTCTATCTCGAAATCCATATTTTTTTAATACTTTCATTTAAATCCAATCGATAAAAAATTTTCAAACATAGTCTACATATATTGTACATTTTCGAGAACTCAATTTCCTAAATTAATATAAGCCTATTCATGAAATCCATGATATGTATATCATAAAACATACCATATATCAAATATTATGAAGGATATAGTATATTTTTCTCAAAGACTCTTATAATGTATTTAGCGACGTGCGAAGGTTAAATTTCCGGTCCCGGCCCGGTCCGGAACCCGTGACCTTTGACACATGTCTTTATACGGGATGACCCTGTGGAAAACTGCTTTACAACGATATAAAGAGCTTTTTAAGGTTCAAACGCCACTTGTACGTGTTCCTTTTTCATGTTTTTCAAATTAAGTATTGGTTTTGTACTTAAACATTTTTTGTTGCAATATAATCCAGTTATTAATTATTGAATACTAAAAACTACTACTCGTAGGTCTAATGGCTTGATATAAGGCCACAGACCCGGAGGTCCTGGGTTTAATTGTCAGGTCAGGCCTATAAAAAGATATTGGGTTTTTTCGTCAGAAAATTCACTGTAGCAGCCCGAAGTCTGGAAGTTGGAAGTGTGTACACTCCCGCGCCTCGGAAAGCACGTAAAGACTGTGCCTGAACTTTTTCCGGTCGTGTCGGATTGTCGTCCTATTGGATTATGAGAGTTAGGAAAGAAAAAGTGAACCTGTGTTTGTGCACACACTTGTGCACTATAATATCTCCTGCGCAGTTGGCTAATCTCTCTTGAGATTGGCCGCCGTGGCCGAAATCGGTCTGGAGGACATTATTATTATTATACCTCTAAGACAGACTGGATAGAAAGGGAGAATATTTAAGAAACCCGTTGTGATATTACAGTGAATCTTGGACTAAATACTCGTACACATACGACAGAATATCATTCGAAACTTATCGATGCACAATATTTTCCTTTATGATTCTTGCTTGGATTTTATTCATCGGTTAAGATGAAGTATTCTATTAATTAAGACATCTTGTTACTCAGATAGAAAAAAATACTGACCAGGATTTTGTCTATCATTTTCAAAATACAGTCACAAAGACATACCGTTAATCATTTAGTTAATATCAGCCATAATATAAAATAAATAAAAATAATGTATATTGGTTAAAAGCAACCTGTTCTTCTCAATAAATGTGGTGAATAGCAAACCAGCTTACGCTTCATGCTGAGAGAGATCTGCGTAAGAGGAGTGAGCTGAGTGTGAAGGAATTGGTTTGATAGTATGTACAGATATAGGTCCTGCATCCGCCACCTGATCTTTCTCCATTTATGCCAAATTGAAATCCTATCAGAATAGGAGAAAAAAAAATAGAGAATGCAAACTTTAATATGTCATGCAGTTGAATAGTCTCCATTTAAACATTTATAAGTATATAATATATTAGATATATATGTTACTCAATGTTTGGAAGGAATTGGACTATATTTGTAATTATAGTTTTCCCCTGTCCACTGTCCCCGAGGACAGTGCCTTTAGGATAAAATGACTACATGGTAATTTGTATCTTCGAAGAAAGCGACTTATATAATATTGATCGAACTTTTTTTCAAGAAGTTCGTTTGATTTATCGGTTGATTATATCGGTTAGCATCAATTATAAAATTTTCACAGCCAGATTTTTTTTTACCCAAGTATTTTATAATAGCTCTTAAATACTTACAATGATCATTTCTTCCAATATCTAGTAACCGTAACGATTTAAATTAATATTTTTTGTTTTTGATATTTTTATATAATACGAATACTAACTGAATATGATAAAAAGCATCGCCAATTTTCTATCACGTGACGAAATAGCTCGAAAGAACTTGTCATAGCTGTCCAGATATCATGAAACGAATTTTTCCTAAAACGGTACTTTTACGAGCGATGGCTTATCAATTTATTGCAAGAATTGATATCTGCAATGCTATAATAGAAGTCAATTTAAAAATATATATAAAAAGAAACATTTCGTGTTTATTGTGTATAAGTGTAGATAAAAACACTTGATGAAGGAACAAATATATATATTTGATATATGACATATACATATATGATAAAACACTTTAGATACTATGGCTATTAGTGCACTGTAGTTGTCCCACCAACCCACTCATCACATATTCTTCCGCCGAAGTAGTATTGTTGATGGTTAGTGAACCAATGTGACCAGACACAAGATACATAGCATCTTAGTTCCCTAGGAAAGCGGCGTATTGGAAATGTAAGGGATCTTTAATATTTCTTGCAGTGACAATGTTTATCGGAAGTGGTGATCACTTACCATCACGTGACCTATATAAAGGATGACTCCCCACTATAAAAAATCTTTTTTTTTTTTTTTTATATTTGCCGGGTGGGCAAATGACTCTACTCCACCTGATGTTAAGTGGTAGTAGAGTCCAAACGCGAGGACGGCCAGTACAGTCTGGAAGAAGATTCTGCACTAGCCGCCCTCGCCTTGCCGGCCCGCAAGATGCCTCTTCACGCCTCGTAAAGAGACGTGAAGCGAGCGACGTATTGCCACGATAGGGATGGGCAAAGTGTGGAGGCGTGTTTCCCCCGGCATTGGTTCAGCCGCCGTCTCCACTGGACCAACACCCATCGCGGCAATGCTCGCTCGGGCACTGGCTATACGCTGGCTGACCTCGAAACGCGGCTGCAAGCCACTTCACGAGATTTTCACCATGCGTACGGTGGTAACAAGCCAGGCGGATGTTTATCATCCTACCACCAGATGATATCCCTTAGTCGCCTCTTACGACACCCATGGGAAAGGGGCAGTGAAATGTATTCTTTCTCCGTCACTGCACGGATAAAATGCCTTGTAATATAAATTGATACAAAAAATATGCTCAAGTATTGTTGTTATGAAATGTCTATTATTATAATTGGCGTATCTTGGAGGTAAAACTGACTCCTATGACGGCAAACGACATAACGCTCAAAGTATCTTCCTTGTGTGTACGTGGCGTGTATAATTTTATTATAATTAAAAGAAAAATACATTTATTTTATTAATAAATGTACGTTTTTATTTATTTTTAGTCCGCATTTACGTTTTGGTTTTCTTTAATATCGTAAATTATTTTGATAGCCATCAATTTCGATGATTCACATCTATGCCTCGTTTTCTTATAAATATATCTTTAAATTTTTAATAATATGTCAAATGAATATAGTTTTAGTTATATTTATTTTGCTTTCGAAAATAAAATTGACTCAATATAGCGCGTTGACATGTTTCAGCAAAAACTTTATTTACGACCCATCGGAGTGGATTTATAGTAAGATATTATATACTCGTATACAATACAGATTTTTAATAGGTTTTTTTTCTTGTATTTGTATCACAGCCGTGTTTTCCTTGACTTGGTGTATCTTGTACTTAACTCCCCCGCATAAAACTACATTACAGGATTATGGATTTTAATAGTTATTATTATTGTATTTATAAGTTTCCAGAAAGTTACAGACGAAACATTTACACACGAACATTAAATAAATGTGTTCAGAAACTATAAGGATATTATTTCACATTATTTGTTAATATATTTTTAATAAATTAAAATGAAGTTTCAAACATTTTTATCTATACCATTCATTCATTCATTTTCGATTTTGTTATTAATTATTAATTTCACAAACTATATCCATTTATCATCACAATAGAATACACATTGCTCACCCAGTAAGTCATATTTCCACTACGATACATTAACGCTATTTGATTCCTATATCATTATAATATATCAAAATACATAACAGTAATATTTATGGAGACCATTACAATATGCTGGTACGCGAACGTGACCACAAACTACGTGTAATAAATTAACATACCACTTCATAATACTTTAATCGGGAAGCAGTTGGTACCGCAAAAAAGTAGCAATTGTTTATTTAAAAATGCATTCATTGCACGTTTTCCAAGCGACACTTACTTGAATTTATTGAGCAATTTATATTCCGAGACTGTAAGTCAACCGAGAATGATAACGAACACTGGAAAAGATTGATTGGAAATAAATACTGTTTTATTTTCAGTTACAAGGTGACTTGCAACTCAGTGACCTATATATTTATGTTTTGTGTTCCAGTCTTGATATCATAATTCGATTATGAAATTTTATTGGTGGTAATATTTTGTAGTATTCCGGGTAAGTGTCACTCAAAGATATTTTGTTCTACCCCCAAAATATATATATTTTGTTTTGATGTGTAAGTGATTGTGATTTTTATTATTTTATTCGGCGCCAATGTCTATGGGTGGTGTTTACCATTTACCAACAGTGGGCCATTTGGTCCTCCACCAACCTTTAATATAAATAAATAGTTAAGTGACTGACATTAAAGTGATCGGTCATAAAAAATTTTGTTCATTCGATCTTCAAAAGCATTCCTTGGAAAATTGATTTTTCAAAAATCGAATTGTAGTTTATATTTTGCTCGACAAGCTCACTTTAAAAAAAATATCCTCATCAGCCGCTTACAAAGTTAGGACAAATTTTCAAAAAAAAAACTGTAAACCATAGCGACCACGCTCACTTACGCTTATCGGCTTATCGGCGACACTAGCGCGTGAAGCACGATTTTTATTTTAATAAATCCGAAATTCGCGTATGCAACATACAAAAACTAGTCCAGTAATACCCCAGCTTACGCAAACTGGGAGTTATAGAGTTTCTTATTTTCAACCATTTTTTCAAATCGAAGCGGATCGAATAATATTTCATCTAGAAATAGAAAAGTGTGTGACTGCGCTAACGCGTGATCTACAGATGCAAGCAAATATTTTCTTAGATGGCATCGTTTTGGTTTTGGGTTTTCGCAAAATTCAATGTTACAATAAAAAAGACTTAAATACTGGCTATGATTATATTTTTTTTTTCAGCCTTTTGCCGTCCACTGCTGGATGAAAGCCTCCCCCATAGAACGCCAACCATCCCGATCTTGGGCATTCCGCATCCATCCCGTACCTGCCACCTTTTTTAAATCGTCGGTCCATCTTGTCACAGGGCGTCCTACACTACGTTTGCCTAAGCGTGGTCTCCACTCTAACACGTGTCGGCTCCATCGGTCATCAATGCGCCTGGAGACATGACCAGCCCACTTCCACTTCAGCGAGCTAATTCTACACACGATGTCAGAGACTTTAGTTCTCTGGCGAATGTCCTCATTTCGGATTCTATCGCCCAGAGAAACCCCAAGCATCGCGCGTTCCATCGCTCGCTGAGCGACCTTAAATTTGTGGACCAGTCCTACGGTGAGTGTCCAGGTTTCGGCACCGTAAGTCATTACAGGTAGGACGCACTGATTAAAGACTCTGGTCTTAAGCGACTGTGGGATCGACGATTCAAAAATATGACGCAGTTTCCCGAATGCCGCCCAGCCCAAACGTATTCTTCTTACATTTTAATTTAATTAACTCAATATATTTTTAGTTTTATTAATTATATATTTCACCACCAGTCACAAAGCCCTACCATCAGTAAAGATTCAGAATAAGGTACTTTAGCCATTAAACTATCTTATAATATTAACGTAAAAATTCTTTGTGTTATATAAAGTTTTACTTCATTTTTCATTTCATGTTCAGTGTTATTGGTTGCGAGATTTCGAAGTATTCACGACACAATATGATTGAATTCTCTTTTAATATTTTTTCACACTACAAATATTTACGTTTTCTTATTATTTATATGAGTACAAACACGAACAGAATTTGATAACTTGAACATTGAAACACATCCATTGTACAATCGAAGAAAAAATACAGCGAAATAAAAATGATATGTTATAGGAACGTGCAAATGACGTTTGAAATGATATAAAATATCGTTCGCATAAGCCTGTACGTGATCTTACCGACTTAAGAGCGAAAGCGTTGGCTAGAAATAAATCAACGGTAATTATGCGAATTGCTTTATATTGAACCTGTCGCTTTACTTGCCTTTGAAGTAAGAACTATTACAGGGAAAAATATAATCCTACTAAAATATTTATAAACGATCTTAACGACTGTGTTATACCTCTGAACTGATTTTCAATTTACTAGTGCAATACCCATCCTAGTCATACATCAACCGGATGCTGAGACAAACAAGTGGAGTCTACTGAAACTAACCGAATAGTGGCTATCAATTTAGTAGTGATACCAACCAGACAAGCCTGGTCTACTACTGAGAAGACTCACAAAGACGTGGCTTTACAGACTACCATCTCAACTGATGGCAGTTCTCTTGCTATGTTAATAACCTAAGTTGCCAGTGCAAAAATTTATAAGATTTTTTCAAAAATATTTCTGGCTCATTTATAAAAAATAATGACATAGTCAATAATCAAACAGTAATTTCGTTTATAAAAACAAGTCAATTATGAAGAGGCTCCCTCTTCTGTAATAAT
Source organism: Nymphalis urticae (assembly GCA_905147175.2). Classification (NCBI taxonomy): domain Eukaryota; kingdom Metazoa; phylum Arthropoda; class Insecta; order Lepidoptera; family Nymphalidae; genus Nymphalis; species Nymphalis urticae. Next base: position 1,870,645 of record LR989999.1, on the reverse strand, counting down.
ATCTATAATGTTCATAATAATCAACACATTCACTGCGAATCTACGATTGCAGTGGCTTCAATATTTCATTGTGCTTCAGTCGATTATACAGATGTGGATTTAATTAAACTGTTGAATGGAATTAAACTAGTACAATGCCAGTATACTAATCGAAATATACACTCTCCAAAGCGAATTTGATGTCTGGAATATACATGTGTAGTACCAAGATGTTCAATACTTTGATATAACGTCGAAGTTATGTCATCTATTAGGATATAATATAGTTATTACTTGGTAGGGCTTTGTGCAAGCCTGCCTTAGTAGGTACCATCCACTCATCACGTATCCTACCGCCACACAGCATTAGCGAACCGCTGAAAATTAATATAAGCGTATAATTATTTCTTGACTTGCACAGTATTACGCATTAGGATTTAACGAAGACAAAAACTTTCAACTCAAAGAATGTCAAAAGTCATACTTAGTTAATACGAGTTTGAAACAACAAGAATAATAGTATAAATATCCAAAGTCAAATAAAATACCAAGACAGTATAAGTATGAAAGAGCATGCAAGTTATAGTTCCGAAAGAAAATAATATATTTCCTTTCTCAGAAAGGCAACACTTTCAGGTATATTTGGCGTTCACCCAGACCTTTGCGCTACGGTTTAACACGATGATTTTATACATTTATCTTGACTTTTAAAATAGAGATAGAAAAATTCAGTACGTGATTTCTAAAATCGTCTATGAATTTTAATAAATCACCATGTTATGTATTTTTTCTTTTCTGTTATGACGATTGTACGTGAAAAAATATCTCAAGAAGAAAACGTCACAAAAAAAATCGTGACTAGCTCGAATTTCCACAACAAGCGGTTTCCTTGAGAAGCGCAGTCTTTAGAATAACTATAAAGCAATTTACTTCTGTAAAATTTTATAAATAGTTTCGCATTGACGTGGTCTTTTCTAGCATATGAGTAATCGTATTAGCCTCCTTATTACCATATTAGGCACATGGAAAATTAAAGATTTAGTTAATGAACCTGATGATTCGAGGAGAAACTTCAAGAAAAAAGAAAGATTTGATATTAAATAAATTATCAATCTCCCGGTGTTAGGACTTTGTGCAGGCCCATCTGGGTGGGTACCACGCAGTCTTCAGATATACCAGCCAGTGTAGCTACAAGTAGGCACAAGGGACATAACATCTTAGTTTCTAAGGTTGGTGGCGCATTGGCAATGTGAGGAATGGTAATTATTTCTTAATAAATTTGCCAATGTCTATGGGTGGTATAACATAAAAAATCAACCTAAATTGGCGGTAGGGCTTTGAGCAAAGTCGAATGAGTAGGCACCACCCATTCATAACATATTTTACCGCCAATCAGGAATACTTATTACTGTCGTGTTCCAGTTAGAAGGATAATCCAACTAATATTACTACAGGTAATACGGACACATGTAACTACATAATTTCCAAGGTTCAAAACGCATTGGTGATATAAGGAATCGCTTAAAATGCAGTTGCAAAATTATATCCTCGTAGAGAAAAAAAGTAAGATCAGCGAAATACCACGTTGAGTAGGTTTTGCACCTGTTTTGCAATTCGTTGCTCTAATATAAGTTGGTAGATATATAATATAGCGAAATAAGCACATGAAATTCAATGGTACTCAGTCAAACTTTAACTCAAAATTAACATCAGGCCAGAACAAGTAAATAACGAATATACATAGAAAATAAACTAACATAACTGTTAACTAAATAGTATTTATACTAAATTCAACAGACAAAGCGTTTGCAAACAATATATTTTGCACTTGAAACGCCCTAATTTTCTATTACAACATTGTCCATATTTACATAGTTTAGTATGAATATTCGCTAACAGGTAAACACTTCTGATTACCCAAAAGCAATCAACTATGCGGAATGGAAAATAAAGCTATCACTCTAAATACCTCCCTTGGAAATTCAACTAATGTTTAATATGTGTACAAATTTCATAAATTTGATCTTTACTATTACATAGTTGTTAATTGTTTATGTTAATTGCCTTGTTAAGAGATTAGTTTATACGACTGTTTGATTCCAAGGGATTGGTCTGGTCAATAAAGCTTTCTGAATTGGAATTGGAAATTATCAGTAGCAGCACTGCAGTGCTGTAAGAAATTACTTCATTACTTTCCAGTGAGATATTAACAGCCGACTTATGGTGATATAATATTTTGATTCGTGTATTATTATAATTTTATAACTAATAATTATGATAAATGTCTCATGTCACTTTCGAGTTTGTTCTTACCCAAAGAATAGCCATATAGTACAGCTGACGCAATTGGTCTTTATCTAAGGTTGCCGACCCACTGGCTTTTGAGAGTGTTATTATAAAAAGTTCACTTATGTATGCGCACAAGCATAGATGGCTAGTTAAGTGCGTGCTGTTAATAATGCACTTTATTCGTGATATATCCTGAAATTATGTCATGATTAAACAACTATTAATATAAACTTAGACGGGATGTTATAAAGAAATATAGAATTAGTAATTTTATACAGAAAGATGAAGAATCGGTAGAAGAAAATTTACTAAATAAAATTTAACACACAATAAAAATGTAACAAACAATAAAATATTATTAAAGAATTTTACAACTAAAATTGTATTCATTTAAAGAACATTAAAATCTCCAATGAGGATGTATGTGTGTTTTACAATGTCAACACGCGTTACATGTAAATTATTGATATGATAGGGCTATAGAATTACGATTGGATGATACCTACCCAGGGTTTGCATGAAGCCCAACAAGTGTTTAACCAGCGTGAGTGATTGTTGAATATTTGACAGCAAAAAAAAAACCACCAGAAAGTCAGCAAGTCTTCATTGTGCTACCTTTATCATTCCTAAGAAGCACCCAAAGTGAAATATGCATACGCTTACACAGGTCTGTCAGATTATTTATATTTGATAATGGTGGCTTTACTCAACATTTTCTATTTGTCCCAGGTGCCTCGCTAATTAAACTATGCTAATAAACACAGACGATTTAACTGAAATTTTGCACACATTGAATGCCTTTGAGTATATATATATATATTTGTTTATAATTTGATTTATTCAAACACGTATACTTTACAATACTATTAGTGGTTATTTTAGAACCGAATGATAAATAATAGGTTTAAACAATAGCTCTGCTAAGACTATTTTTATAAGATTTCGATACGATTAAAAAAGTTTCAATTTCAGATTAATTTTATTACAAGATTAAAAAAAAATTATAATGAAAATATAAAATTTAGTAACAGCTTTTGAAAACAGTGTCACTAGCCGTCATCCAATCAAACGTCGTGGTTGAAAAACAACTAGCAAGCCGGTGTTATTCCAAACAACAAACACTTTGCGAGCGCGGTCATTGAAATGGCACAGGCACATTTCCACGCCCGTGACAACGCCGACAAGTGTTGGAAAAAAAAATATTTTCCAACAAAACAACCGTGTATAACCGTGTATATAAAACCGTGTTTTCGCTTTTTGCGTATACCAGTTTGGCACCTGTAAAAATAAACGCTTGACGTCGTAAAATTTACGTGCTACCCAAACAAAACATTACTTACATTTATAGATTTATTAATTTAACATATACTCCGACGTGTCAGTTCTAGTACATCGAATATTTTGAAATTGTTTTTAAAATATAAGCTTCCACTGAATATCATAAAAAAACTATTTTTATATTTTTTTATAGTAACGGTAGGCGGACTGGCAAATGGGACCACCAGCGCCTATATACATTGTCATTGTAATATGATATCCCTTCCATTGCCATTGCACCACCAACCTTGAGAATTAAGATGTTATATCCCTTGTGCCTATAGTTACATTGGCTCACTCACCCTTCAAGTCGGAACATAAAAATACTAAGTATTGTCTTTGGCGGTAGAATATCTGATGAATAGATGGTACCTACCCACGTGTTTGCACAAAGTTCTACCACCATGTACAATATATACTCGATGGTGAATAAAACATTATGTAGAAATTTACGTTGCACTATTATATATATTACTACATATAATTCTATTTCATGCTAAGAAACAGAATAATATAAGAGGATTCCATTACATAACAATGGAATATTAACTTAGTATAGTTTCTATTGTCAAGCCTCAAATACTACTGATAATTTAATAAATAGTGCACTAGTTAGAAAATAATATTCAATTATTGAATGTGTTATTATTTAATTTTTAATATATTTTGTCTGCAATATAACGTGTTGATGCTAATTAATATTTCTTTCTTTAAATAGATATTACTTTCCAATATTGATTTAATTCTAATATTTAATATTCTTACTAAGTCAAAGAACTGTTTATTCGACACTGTCATTTAATATTCAATTTTGGATTTTCCATGGGGCGAATGGTAATTAGGAACAAAAGGACTATTGTTTAAAAAGCTGGCACAGTTAAAAAATCTCTAATTAATTGTTATTATTAAGGACACTTATAAAACAATGGATATTTTAATTAGTAACATCTTTTAAACATCGTTAATTTAATAAACTTAGATAGCGAAAATTATAATTAGAATACAAATTAAGGATCATCTTAATAATGCTCCTACTTGATACCATAGCTGTCGAAATTTGAAGAAGATCAAGATAAAAAGGATGAAAATTTAAACAAAAGTCGATGAATGATTCGAGCCGTTCTTTGTTATTGGCTTGAGTTTTAAGAGTGCACCTAAAAGCCAGAAAAAAATTATATTTTGTCTGCGAGTCCCTTACACGCCCCTCACAGTACACGATGTCATATCTATCTACGACGACCGGCTGTATTTTTTTATTGTTGCAAATATTAGACATATTATTCTGAAGTTGTTTTTTTAAATGTATTATCGCGCTGTAATTTTTTTTTCCATAGTTAACCTCTCGTTTCAACAGCACCACAGAGACTGATTAAAGAAACAAATGTGTGAAGTATGGATGACATTTAAAATTTACGCTTGAGATGCTGAAACTTGACTTACGTTATTTCGTTGTGTGTGTTTTTAAATTTTATAATTATTATAATAAATATGGCGTTATATTACTAGATCGGTTTCTGCGGTGAGTTTCGAGTTTGTTCTTACATAATAGCTACAATAGTTTCTTAGTTTAGCACTGACTTAAGAGAACTGTCTAACAAAACTGCAATACATAATAACTTTTATTAAAAATATAATTATTATTTACTATTATGGAATTCTTATCCTTTTTTAAGCTAGTTTTTATCACGGTGTTATGAGGTCATAATAATATTTTCATGTCAAACGTTAAGATAAACAAAATTATACTTAAAACACACGCATAAACGTGTTTATGGTAAGAATATACTTTCATATTAAGAAAACAAATTCGATAGACGTTGTTGACAAGAACCGAGAAGAAATGAAGCGACAATGTTATTTGTTATTAAGTCTTAAAATTCAGGTAAAAGGGCGAAGGTAAATTTACCTAAGGTAATAAAATATGGGTTGTTTATTTGGTTGAAATTGGATAGTAGTGTAAGATAACGAACATTGCTCGTTCGTGGGATACTTTTTAACCTATTTGTCTTATACCGTTTTTTATGCTTCATTATTATATTGTTTGTTTTTCCTGTTTTCATTTTATTGTTCGAAATAATAAATATTTTTATAGTTTTAACGTCTGTTCATAAAACTAAACTGTTATTGTCTGCTTGTGAAATATGATAATGACATTTTTTTAAGACCAACGAAGCGTTTTATTAACATAAAAAAATATTTACATGAAAGACATTAGGCGAAAAAACTATGAAGGTTACAAAAGGTTTTTACATATAAGGGAAGATTTTTTTTTACTTTTATTTAAAATGTAGGTAGATTGGCAAATGGGCCACCCAATGGTAAGTGGTCCCCACCAACAACCCTGGAAACTAAGGTGTGAATTACTCGCCCTCCAAACCGGAATATAATAATAGTAAGTATGCCAATAATAATAATACTAAGTATTCTTGTATTGTGTGCTGCTTGGCGGTATAGATATCTGGGTGGTACCTATAGACGAGCTTGCATTACCTACCACCAATTGTAGAATATATAAGCTAATATGTGAATTTATATATATTTTACTTAGGTTGCTTTAATATTAAATATTAACATAGTAGTTTTAATAATTGCAAATCGCATTCAGTCGTTTAATTAATATATTTTACGGTATTTCATGACACATGATTAAAATAAATATTTTATTATAATATATCATACCTAACATACATATATATATAGTCATACACAATAGACAATAACACATAGTTAAGTATTACTAATTTAAATGTGTGTAAACTATAATTTAGCAATATCGTGACACAATATGCCATCGTGACATCACACAAAAAAAGTCAAAATGTCAAAGCTCAAAATCTATCATGGATACTAAAGTAAGGTCGTTGTTATAGCCTACATATTGCACAATAAATCAATTAACCCATTACACCAGTTACTTAGTCGTCATTTGTATTTCATGTTTGGCGCGTTATCATAACGCGAAGACTCTGCTATATGGCCGATACGTGCCAAAAGAATATTTTCTTACAAACATATCTTTGTATTTCTTGGTAATAAATAATATATGCAGCAGTTAACCTTTTTAATAGACTATGATATACGAAATTTGGGGCATATTTTGTGCTAGTTTTGGTCGTATTTTTATTCGCAACAGAATAAATTGGAACATAATATGTCCTCATGGGGTTATAAGGTTTTATATAATTTTTATTTTTTTATCAATTTGCGTGATTTATTACTCATTAACTCGGGCAAGCATCGCTGAATTTACGTGTGCTTAATTTGTTTTTATAATTTATATCAGCAGTGAAGAAAAAAAGCGTGAGACATCTTTATGCGTCGAGTGACAATACACATAAGTATCCACCAGCTCGCAAAAGGAAGCCTAAGCCCAGCAGTGGGATATTTACGGAGAGTTACTTTTCTTAGAGGTGATGTAAGATGCTATTCTATATGAACAAATTCAAAACTCATTGTGATAAAATAACAATAATTATAATATTTACCAACATTTCACGAGTGAGATGTGAAGTGAGAATAGCACTGCAGATGGTTCAATCTATTCTATATTTTATATGTGTATTTTTGCTTATTTTTATATCGATGCCGTCAAAGTCTAAAAACCAATCAACGGGCAACTGTCGGATTACTATTGAGCTAATAATTGTGTTATATTGAAATCCTGAAACTAACTTCAGTAGAACACGCTTGCATGTGTCCTTACAATAGTGAATACCACCTGAACGGTACGTTTTCTATTCACGCTCCAACAATACAGCGGCTGGGATTAACAATGACGAGCGAGCAATCAACGCGAAACTCAATCCTAAATCCAGTAATATTTGTCTTTGAATGCAATGCTAACTGAATACCAAAGAACGGATTGTTTTTTATCCAAATTTTGTTTATTTGAAATTTTTAACATGGAATGAAATAGAATATAAATATGCTTTATTGTAAAAAAAAAAGTGGGCGAATGGACCACCATACCTAATAACCATGCCCCCTCGGTATATATTAGTTCTTAAGTTTTATTGTCAAGAAGTTTCTAGAAGCTGCACTGAGTTTGGAAGTTGGCCATGTTAACAGTCACGTTCTTCGGAAAGCACTTCAAGGTTTTGGTCATGCACCTGATCTCTCTCAATTATTTTACATAGTTTAGGTTGTACGAGCTTATGGGCCACCTGACAGTAAGTGGTAACCAACGCCCATAGACATAAAAAGTCATTAAAAGAAATGTTAACCTTTCGCATACATCGTCAATGAGCCACCAACGTTGGGAACTAAGAGGTTATATCCCTTGTGCCTGTAATTATACTGGCTCACTCACCCTTCAAACCGAACACAACAATACCAAGTTTATCTGATGAGTGGGTGGTACCTACCCAGACGAGCTTGCACAAAGCCCTACCACCAATCTGTTAGAATGTCTTCCCGGATTATGAGATTGAGGGAATGTAAAGTGCACCTATGTTATACGCATTATAATATATCCAGTGGATTTGGCTAGTCTTCGATAAGTCACCATGACTGACACTGGTGGTAGAGCTTTGTGCAAGCTCGTTTGGGTAGGTACTACCCACACATCAGATATTCTACCGCAAAACAGCAGTAATTGGTATTGTTGTATTCCGGTTTGAAGGGTGAGTGAGCCAGTGTAATTACAGGCACAAGGGACATAACATCTTAGTTCCCAAGGTTGGTGGCGCATTGGTGATGTAAGCGATGGTTAACATTTGTTTCAATACCAAGGTCTAAGGGCGTTGGTGGCCACATACCATGAGATGGCCCTTATGCTCGTCCGCCTTCCTTTTCTATAAAAAAAAAAGATGTGGCTCCAGCCGTCATTCGAGTTCTGAATATATTTAAAACTTAAGTTTACAAACGAAGAACCCTCCAGTAATAAATAGTCTAATTATAAACATGACGTCAAATCTTAAAAAAAAACGTTTATTTCAAAATATTAAAGATTAGCTGGCCCACGCCAACTTCGTTGGGCGGTATACATTTTTAAGATTACTTATTTTGATAAGAATTCATAATTGTTAATAATAAGACTAATAAACATGATCTAACGATTTAATTTTTTTTATATATAAAAAACTACTTTTTGTGTGACTTAAATATAAAAGATAGACATATGCTGTTGTTGATTTTTTGTAGGCACTATTAAGCTCTATAACTTTGATCTAGAACTAAATCATATATCTCTCATCGTTAAGGCAGCGTTTGTAAGAAACGTTTTCGTTCGATCGTTTGTTCTCCGACTTACTTTGCAAATCCGACTACCACGAAAAAGCCTTTTAATTTTTCGAGTTAATATATAGCCTATGATACTCACAAATGATGTACTTTTCCATTGGTAAAATAATTTTCAAAATTTGTTCTGTAGATCCAGAGATTACCCCTTACAACCTCACAACTTTACAACCAAACCTCTTTACAGTATTAGTATAGAAAAATTTACTGGTATTCTCGCAAGTTCTTTTACAAGTGATTGTAAAGTATCGAACACACAAGCGATAAAAACGTCGCGGAAGCAACCGAGACGTCATCTGTATACAGCCACGGCTACACGTATAACAATGACAGTTCGCTTCGTTAGTTAATGTCTAAGTCTAGACGCCAAGCTGTTGCTGAAGGCATCACCAACTTTATCCACGTTTTGGGAAATACTTCATATTGACCAGTATAATACAACTGCACACAATAGTGCTGTTCGATCTAAATTGTTATAAAGTTTATAGACAAGGGTTTTTATAACAAAAGAAAAAAAGTATTATTCATTTCATTAAAATTAAATGGAAATAAATATTTTTATACTTTTCGGAGTATAAAAAGATGATGATCATTTAATAATTGGTATGATATAATTATAAAATGGTAAAAGTACTATTTGAAACAATCGCGGTTGAATTTATGGGTTACTTAATTTCCTATTACAGAAGAAAGATACTATTACAGTATACAGAACAATTACAGGCACAGAAAGCAATATAGTTGGCGGCGATAACTAATTGATCCAAATATCTTTCAGCATCAATGTTTTTGGGCAATGGTGACCACTAACTCAGATTGCTAATTTGCCAGTTAACCTACCTATTACATTTCGAGGATCGAGGATTTCAAGTAAAAAAACTGTCCATATGTGTAATTATTATTATGTGTTCGTTCAGACTCGTTAACGTCAGTGTATTTACTCCCTATCAAAACAATAAGTCACTTTCATGAATAGCACAATGTTATTCCGACACTACTGTATCATACTTTTACAATATAAAAATTTATGGACCGGTTTTCAGTGAACATTTTTGACATGAAATTATTTTGAGATTGTTTTGAATTGAGTGAAAGTAACCTTTTATATGTTATCTTATATCATATAAATATATTACATATACATATTTGCATTAGCTCAGCTTGTATTTAAGTATTAAAGTCAGTTTTTGTATGAAAATTTATGTCGATTTTCGTATTTTATTTCGCATGCTAACCATCCCGGCTTTTAGCGCGTAGAATAAGGGTCTAAATAAAACGTTTCCATTGAAGGACAAACATTTTTTTTAATACAAAGTTTTCGAATATGGTAAAGTTTTTAACCGTTAAAAGTGACTATGACTATAGCGATGTTTTTATGACCAATTTCAAATACGGCGGACATTCTGAAGAGATATTAAAGTGATTTCTAGTGTTTGAAGATCTTTGGTTGCTGGTTTGGTAAAACATACAGTTTACTTTTAACATATAAAGGGCGTCTTACATATGGATTTGATGGTGAGTGGTCACGTCTACACATAAACCGTTTTTTATGTATATTGTTGATGTGTTTCCATGGACACCTTAATACCTAAGATGTTATTTTTTTAATCCTCTTAAACTCACTCGTACATACGGAACAGATATACATGTTGTCTCACGGAAGTAGCACATTCGTATTCCATTTTTGAAATAATATTCATAATTAAACTGTCTGACGGACGAAATGTACATGACGGAGTCAAAATGAAAAATGTAATAAACATCGTATGTACAGAATTTAGCACAAACAGTCCGACTACAATATTTATCCCTTGGCGATTTATTAGTGATCCGCAAAGTCAACACGCTAACAAAAAATTTACGAGTCAACAAAACTATTTTTATTGACACAATTTCACCAGCAATAAAAATTGTCTGATTTTAAAATACATGTCACTACAGGCGATTTATTAAGTTTTTTATTCTTTTCGGTATGTTATTTGTCCACACATTTAAAATAAATATATTTAATATTTTTTTTATTAACATAAAGATTATGATACAATTTATCCATGATATAAAATTGTTACATAAATGAAATAAATAATAACTGTGTGGATCTAGCAGAGTAGAATCAAGTCTTATCATATCATCTTCACAAAATAAGACTTTTTAATCCATCAATTGGGCACGTAAAATTCTAAACTACCAACCAGTCTTACAATCAATCCACCCCCAAGGAAGATCAGGTAGGATTTTATGATCATGTTTAAAAACTGCTTACTCAAAGAAATACGATAAGAGCAAAAAAAATATGAATGGTAATGTTGATGATAAAACGGTGAAGAACAATTATTGTTCTTATTAATATATTTGATATGAAAAATATATTTTCTGTTTGTGCGTGTTGAAAAGCAATAAATGGATTTAATAATAATGTATGAATATATAATAATGTTGTGTCGATGCTTACACAGAGGGTAAACAAAAACCATCAACATATCCAAAGTCAATATTAACGCAGTCAGGGACATAATTTGTTAAAATTATAAAATATTTACAAAGATAAAATTTGATAGCATAATATTAAATATCAAAAGAAACCAGAGAAGGTGCAGTGAGGCAATAGTGCCAGCGTCTTGGGTACAATGCCACAGGAAAATCTTTTAGAAGGCGTGTTTTTCTACAAGTTTGTAATGCATATATTGTTTTTTTCTTTTAATTTTTTAATTTTATATATTATAAAAATGTCTGTACATGGCATAAAATAAATACATTGGAAGAATATCAAGAGTAAAAACTAATATTTTCACTAACTTCCAATTTGAAAAAAACGTGGCCTCACTTTCCACTCGTCCGGCTCATTTCCAATTCCATTTTAAATAAAACAATCATAAAACCACAGTTTTATGAATGCATGAATTCTGGCGAGCGAGCTAAAACTTCTATACTTTTCATAAATACTGAATTCGCAATTAGCGTTATTGGTAATAGGGTTCAGAAATGCTTGCAAATGAAACTTAGGAACTAGTTATTCGGGTAGATATAAATTGCAATTGTGGCAACGGATTGGATTGCGTGAGGCACGATTTGTGTTCTCACTAACTTCCAATAGTTCCAAGGTATCCTTATAACTTGAAGTTTGAACATACTTACGAGTATGTGTAATTCCAAGATTATTCTGCTGAGAATTTCAAGTCTTTAGCTTTTTGGTTTTTGTAGAAGTGAAATCAATGTCTACACATGATTTCCGAAATATCATAGCAATGGATTTTTGGAAGCATTTCTAATGTACTGGAATGAAATGGAAATAATTTCCATTATCTGTTGAATAAGCAATCTGACTACTTCATTGATATAGTAGCTAGTTTATAAAGCCACAGATTCTGAGATCCTTAAATCAAGCCCCTTATTTGGGCAGTAAAAGTTATTGGGATTTCTGTCCAGTTTCAGTAGCAGCTCGGAGCTTGGAAATTGACGCCTATCTCTATGAGGGTCGGATTTGCCGTCCGGCTGCAGTTTTCTATTCTCCCTTGAGAATAACCGCCATGGCTGAAATCATTCAAGAGGATATCATCACCATCATAAATATCTATCAAACTTTCAAGCCTAATATATAAATATGAGAAATGTAATAAATCAAAATTGATTTTAAAATTCTATTTGTATAGTTTTTTTTTTGGTAACATTTGTAACAATTTGATTCTAACCTTTATTTTAGAAAGAACAATGATTATTATTGGTCTATTGAAGATAGTAAAGCATCGCGAAAATACAACTCGGTATTCGATAACAATAATATACATCTATCAAATCAATGTTCTTGCAATAGCAGACGCCAAATCTGAAGAAAATGTAGATATTCCAATAGTGTATTATGCGCTACGGTTTATGAATCGAGAGAACTCTGCCATCGGACTTTCATTCAAATTCAATTTGTTAAGTTTGTTTTCTCGTTCTGATATCTCTTCAGTTCTCTTTGAATAACTTTCTTTTGTAGTTATGTTTAATAATGTTTTGAAAATAGGGTCTAGTAGTTTTTTTTGTACAAAAAACCAGAGCAAAATAGTTTTGAAACAAATCGATTTGCGAACTGGTTAGATCATTATTGTCAAGTCTGATGATGGATTTGGAATTTCAGATACTAGATATTTATGCATCTGTATTGCTAATATTATAAAAAAAAGAATGTAGCTTTAAAAATTATGTTTTTACTTTGTCCAAATAGAAGAACAAAACAATAAATATTTCTACAACAAATAATAGATATATAACGTGTTGTTATAACTAAATAGAAAAAAATCATCCTTCTCTCAAACCTTGGGTGTTGGATGAGCCGAACAAGGAAATATTAGCACCATTGCGTGTATCAACTAAGGACTAAATTACCTCGATGACCAGTGCGATGCCAGAGAACAAACTCACCAGATAAAATATTCCTATAAAGGATTGCATCAAGCGGGGTGGCTGACCCGAAGAGTTTGCCAATTTGTTTTGCTTACCTCTTAAAAGAGGATATGGAAAGCAAGCGTCGAAGATAATACAATCATACTGGATTATTATGCCCACAATAATAACTTAGACAATTTCGATTAAATAAACCTTAAAGTACCATTCAAATAATTCCCTTAAGCAATTTCACGTCAAACTTTTCAGAATAAGAATAAATCATATAAATGAATCCAGCTTACCTGTTCAAATATTCGCAAAAGTGAAATGGAACGGAGTCAGGTATTTCTTAACGTAAATTTGCCAGATCTAGAAAAATCCTGCACGAATAGGTTTTTCGAGACAACCAGATTTATTTCGATCACATTTTACAATTGTAGCGAACCGTTTCCAAATTGTATTGTGCGCTATTTTATTTTGTTCCTCCTCTTTACAGATGCATATCATGAGATTTAAGAAATGTTCTGAAATAGCATTGTTTTTGTCATTTTTATTGTTCACAATATAAGTTTTATTTTTACACGACATCACAGCCAAGGGAAGTAATGTGCTAACTGTTTATCATCCTGAATATTAGCGTCACTTTATCACCACATCGACGCAATCTGTTATATTTCACAAACTTAGACTTTTTAGTTAAAACGTAATATTAACGTTGAACGGATTATTCCTATGAAACTCTAGAACAAACGTGTTACGGAGGAGATAAATATGACACAATTACAACAAAGCAGCGCATCGTCGCACAGATGTGATCGAAGCCTTGCAAATGAGCCCGCGGTTGTTGGTAACATTAGCTGTCTTGATGGTAAAAGGCTTTGTGCGAATCTGACTAGGTAGGTCACACCCACTCATTAAATATTCTACCACCAAACCGCATAATTTTGTATTATAAAGTATTATTGTCTTTTAGTTTGAAGTGTGAATATTTTAAAGTATTAATGTGTTCCAGTTTCAAGTGTGCGTGAGCCAATGTGACAAAACATCTTAGTTCCTAAGGTTAGTGGCGCATTGGCGATGTAAGGAATAGTTAATATTTTTTACAGAAGCAATGGGCGATGAAAACTACTTACCCTCAAGTGACCCATTTTCCTGCTCTTCCAATTTATAAAAAAAAAAAATATGTTCTTAATCATTTCTAATTGATTTTATACTGAAATAAAATATGAGATGCAATTATATCAAAACCACTTATTTTAATATTTATGCGTCATTAGTTGTTTCCTAGTAATGCAGCAGTTATTTAACTATAATTAATTTCATTTCATTTAATACCGAAAGTGGATTAAGCTGCTATGTATGAAATAGAGTTTGACAGTAAATTAAAAACATTAATTTTATTTTATACTAGCTTTCCGTACCGACTTTTAAAGGTAAAATCGTGTCATTTTATTACTAGTGAGATGATGTCCTCTAGATAGGTTTCGTCCACAGCGCCCAATCTCATTTTAATTTAAAATCATGTATAACTACAAAAACACGTGTATATTTGTGTATAAAATTAATTTATGATTTTTTTTGTCTATTAGTCATAATGTCTACGACGAATTGCAATGTCCTTTTATATATATTTTATTGTACTATGCAATCAATCGGATTTACGATGCGTAAACCCAAACTAAAACAAGCATTAGTTTTTGTAATTAAGATTATGAATGAATTCGATGTTGTATTTTCTCAATTAAGTCTTATATTGCGAGGTTTTTTATTAAACAACTGCCTAAAAAGGAGCGTAATGTTTTCACGGTTCATGTATGTGAGTTTTTTTTCCACAATAAATATTAAATGCCTGAACAGATTCGGACGCATGGTGTACATTAGGATCCTTAATTGTCGCCCTATTTATTTAAAAAATATTTATATGGAGGTAATTTGGCAGTCATGTTTTCAAGTATGTTATTCAAAATTTGATAGAATTTATAATTATCTGTGGTTCAGTATAATTCTTTGCAAATGTAAACATCCCATATATATATTTATAGCAGTCATCAATATCTCATATTTAAATGAACTTACCTTTAATCGTTTTCCTTTTAACTCGGATCAGGTATTCTCAATCTTCTTAGAGACAGACACCTGTAACGAAAATAAAAAAAAATCTTTAATAGACGAAGATGTGATGATCTTTCGACTTCATTTAAATTATTCAAAGTCCTGTCTATTACATTAAGACTAGCGACTAGGTATAGCAGCACACATAACTGGTAATACTGGTTATATACTTATTTATCTAAATAAAAGGTGTATTCAATTAAGTTCCGTAAGAAAATAAAATCTCATCTGCTTGCCCTTTAAATTATTTGATCTCTTTCTCTTTTTCTCTTCTTTCGTTTTGATTTTGCTTGTAATTTTGGTAAAAATTTTTTAATTATATCCAGCCATGAAAATGTTTTACCTGAATTTAACCTAAATATGCGTTAATATTTTTTACCTTAGGTTATGTATCTAGTTCTATGTCATAAAACTGTCTTTATATTAAGTTAGTAATTATTCCTGGTGAAGAAAATAAAAAAGACACATTTTCTTTGTATATTTGTCCTTCAATGTATTGAATACAACATTGAATAAAAATCTTGTTTTTTTATGGAATGTAAAGAGGAAAAACATACAAATATATATATATATATATATATATATAATTTGTTTTATAAAACCAAATTATATAGTGCAAGTCGGATAACTTCCAGAGCCAGGGTATTAATTCAGTAATGTAATCACGTTGTTCATTAAATATATTTACCAATGAAATTTAAAGTTAATATTAAAAAATGTATAAAAGTATTAATCAGTATTCATTTATTATTTAAAAGTCTATTCGGATAAAGTATGTGTTTCATTTATGTTTTTGAATTACAATTATATATTTTTTTAAAGAATAGGAAGGCGGACTAGCATCTGGGCCACCTGATGGTAAGTGGTCACCAACGCCCTAAGTCATTGGCATTGTAAGAAATTTCAACCATCGCTTACCAATGCGCCACCAATCTTGGGACCTAAGATTTTATGTCCCTTGTGCCTGCAATTACACTGGCTGACTCACCCTTCAAACCGGAACACAACAATACCAACTACTGCTGTTTTGCGGTAGAATATCTGATGAGTGGGTGGTATCTATCCAGACGAGCGTGCGCAAAGCCTTACCATCAGTAGGTAACATATAACAGCCAGAACCGAAATTCACGAAGTTCAAAGACAATCAATTAAGAAATAGTCATTTTTTATATATTTGTGATATTTTATGTAAGTAACTGTCTACTACGTAATACGTTACGTAAACAATAACAACTAATGTCATCATTAATAAAAATTTAACGGAGCCAAAAAAATATATACAAAATAAATATTACAAAAAAAAATTAAAAACGAAAAATAAAATATATAATATGTATATTATTATGTTAAGAAAATTTATCTTTAGTCAAAAATCCCACCTGTTTTAGGATCACATTAAAATCAATATGTTTTAATAAAACATATCAACTCGTCGAAATATAAGACATTGTTTTTCTAGAAAATATCGAGTCTCCCAGGAGATTAGTCGACGATCTGTGTCTAATACGTCTAAAATCCACGCAAGTGTAATGACATACAAAAAAATTATGATACGCTATATCTTAAGCAAGTTTTATATAACTTTAGAAAATATGGTCCCCGTTTTCCTAGTATGATTTGCGATTTTTTTCAGTTATCGATTTTATAATATACATATAAGTCCTAGTTTAATACAATCAAAGTATCATTCTATGAACAGACTAGAGAATATTCGGGTGAATATAGATATCTCTTTCTATCATCAGAATTTAATATTAGAAAGAAGGAGAAAAAAACAAATAAAATGTTATTCAAAAAATAATATGAATACGCTATTATTATGTTTTGTATATGTGTAATTTTTTCTCTATACTTAATGATTTAGTATTTTTAGTTATATTCGTAATGTTTTAGTATCAATTATAAAATTTACAGGCAAATACCGGCTTACTAATAGCTCGTGTATGGTACGTTTGTATCTGTCGCGTTCTATGATAATTATTTTAACATTGCCTGCCTCATTGGTCTAGTGGCTTGATGTAAGGCCGCAGACTCGGAGGTCCTGGGTTCAATTCCCAGGTCGGGCCGACAAAACGTTATTGGGTTTTTCTGTCAGAAATTTCTCAGTAGCAGCCCGGAGTCTGGAAGTTGGAAGTGTGTACACTCCCGTGCCTCGGAAAGCACGTAAAGCCGTTGGTCCTGCGCCTGAACTCTTTCCGGTCGTGTCGGATTGCCGTCCCATCGGATTATGAGAGTTAAGGAATAGAGAGTGCACCTGTGTTTGCGCACACACTTGTGCACTATAATATCTCCTGCGTAGTTGGCTAATCTCTCTTGAGATTGGCCGCCGTGGCCGAAATCGGTCTGGAGGACATTATTTTAACATTGGAAAGAAAGAGACAAAAAACAGTGTAACTATCAAACTGCTAAACATCCTATATTATTTAGAAAATTTTGTTATTCGTTGATAAGATAACGTATTAAAAAAAAATTATTAATAAATCGTTTGATTAAAAAAACTCGAACAAGAAATAAAAACATATTACGTAATAATTTTGGTATAAATATTTCAAATACATATTATATTAAAACAAATAAGAAATGTAGGATCTTTTAAATAATCTAATGAGTAATATGTTTAATGAAAATTCTTATTTATAAGGTACGGGGTACATCGTCTCACAAGCAATTGTAACAAAAACATACATTTTAATCTTTGTGTAAATTATACGAATACTTTAAACACGGCCCTTGCAAGGATCCATTTGTATTATTTGAGTTGTATTTAAATTATATTTGTTGTAAAATTTAAAAAACGTTTGCAAAATTTTAATACATGTTATTTTGAATATACAACTGAATTTATATGTCCAAAATAAACGTTCGTAATGGTTTTTTCATATTAATGTCATATTAAACAAAACTAGTTAATAAACAACATATAAGAAAAACTACTAAGATTATTACACAAATACACACACACATACATGATAATAATAATAATAATTCTTTATTCAGTCTCGTGATACGATAAGGATTTTAAAATCTAAGGAAACGATAACAACTGTATTAGTTGAAAAATTCTGTAACAGCTATAATTAACGTACAATTGAATTGAGTTTTTTTTTAAAGATTGTGTCTTCTATTCTTACAAATCCGTATAAATACATCCTAAAATCATGTTTTGTAAACATGCTAACAATGCAGTGTGAACGGGGTCTTAGATTGGAGGCAGTTGTTAATCTCAAGCAATCCGTCAAGTGGAAAGCTTAGGGTGATCAACAGCTGTGCTCTTACTTACGTTAATAAGATGTATTTTAGGATTTAAATACAAACGAAGATTGTTTTACTTGCTTTAGGCGTTTAAGATGAAAGGATACAATTTTTGTTTATGTAATCAAAAGGGTTAACGTACGTATTACTCCTGATCTTATTTGAGTTGATTCAAATGGAATGAGGTATGATTGGTTCGTGATTATTATGATACGATGTTATACAGCGGTGTAAACTGGCATACTGTGTTTATATAGCGATATCGCTCTGCGGAATAATTATTTGGTAGATTCGTAAATATTATTGCAAATACAAATATTAATTTCAAAAGATCTGCTTATGTGCGAGAAATTTTCAAAAGCGAAAATCAAAACAATATTATGAATAATGAAAAAAACATTTAACGCAGATTTATATGTACGATGGAAAATCGCAGGTTAGACTTCGACCCCTTTTGCTACTGTCGTCTGGTAGGGTAGGTACCACCCACTCAGATATTCTACCGCAAAACAGCAGAAATTGGTATTGTTGAAACCGGAGCGGATTGAAGGGTGAGTGAGCCAATATAATTACAGGCACAAGGGACGTAACATCGTAGTTCCCAAGGTTGGTGGCGCATTTGCGATGTAAGCGATGATTAACATTTCTTACGATGATAATGCCTATGGGCATTGGTGACCACTTATCATCAGGTGGCCTATTATTCTCGTCCACCTACTTATTCTATATAAAGTAAAAAGAAACAAGCAATTACTTTTTTGACTATTCTATAAATATATATATTTTGTTAATAAATAAAGCAATTTACTCATCAATTTGGCCAGTGAACAATCCAATTCACAACTGAATGTCATCCGTGCGTGCTATAAACAAATATTGATATTGTTTTTTTTTTTGCACCTAAATGTGCTGACGTAACGAATCGTTGAAGCATCTCGTCAATTAAATGGTATTCTGTTAAATGATTGCTTAAAAGATATTTTATAAATATTATTTATATGTTTAGTTAGTAAGCCTAATGTGAGTTGAACGAAATATAATAATAATAATGTCTACCGATTTCGGCTCAATCAAGAGAGATAAGCCAACTGCGTGCACAAGTCTGTGCGCAAACACAGGTGCACTCTCTATTCCCTAACTCTCATCCGATGGGACTGCAATCCGACATGACCGAAGTTCAGGCGCACGACCAACGACTTTACGTGATTTTTTTTCGTAAATGCCTCGAGTATTGGATTGTAATCACTTCCAACTTCCAGACTCAGGGCTGCTACTAAGAAAAACCCAATAACTATTTATTTACCCGACCTAGGACTTGAACCCAGGTCCAACGAGGCAGTCAATTAATGAACTAATTCAGTTTCTAACTACAATAGCGCTACACTGACAGTACGCTGACAGTTCTGTATCTCAGGATTGACCTCAAACTAAGAATAATTATGAGTCGAAATGGGCCAGAGGTTATATCAACATGACCCCGCAGCCTCTCCGGTCCATGCCGAGGACGGCCATCGCTGTGGTTTTAGGGGGTAAGAATCCCACAAAACCCAGTCCCCCCCCCCCATAAGAGCTAGGTCCTTTCTGAAGGCATCCACTGCGTATAAAAATGAGGTTATAACAATTGAATCATAAATTGAAAGTTGCTGGTGCTTATCTGGGAAACACGACTACATTTTCACCTGCATAATTTGTTAAGGAAACCTACAATCTATAAGATTCTAAAAGCTTCTAGTAGCTTCCTACAAAATGTGAGAAGATTATTTATGATTGTGAATTATAAAAAAATAATTTTATTGTTTTAAAAACTAAGCTTGATGAGCTTTGAAAATAGAATTCAACGAGCCACAGGCATAGTTTAACAAGCTTTAAATTAATCACCATAGTTTCTATTATTCCACACAACTGATTGAGTTGAAATATTGCAAGCGCTTTTGTTGTTGGTGAAAATACAATTTAGTTACATTTTGTTCATTTTTTTAGTGAAATTAAATAATAAATTTTTATTTTATTTTGAAAAACTATTAAAATATTTGTTATAAGTTATAACTGCACATATAAAGTACATAAAAATATAACAAAAAAGATAACACGAATGCAAAAATTAGCTATTCTGTTACGTAAATTAAAAGTTTTGAAACAAAATTTCAATGAAATTAGCTCAGTTTGTAAAAACTCTAATAATAAATATTGTAAACTTGGGTATATGTACATAATTTAAGTTAAAATTTAATTAAACTTTTCTCTTAATATGCTTTTTTATTTTTAGTATGTGAACTAATCGGTGAAGTTCGAACAACGTCGCCGTTCGCACTATCGTACTGATTGATCGATACTTAAGCCTAAAAAACTTGCAGATTACAAATACCACTCAAAAAATTATTTTTAATGATAAAAATGTATGGTCATTCGTCGTATTCCTTGTGCCTGTAATTATATTGGCTCGCTCATCCTTCAGACCAGAACACAAGAATACTTAGTATTGCTGTATAATAGAATAACTATATTATAGTCCACTCTGCCAAGTCCAAATGAATGCATTTCACATTTTGACGCTGCAAATGCTTCAAAATTCATCCTACAAAACTATGCGGCTTAAAGCGTCCGTGACACCTTTTTTTTTATTTTTAGCAATTTCTAACTTCACGTGTTCTACAACTAAGAGCAACAAAAACTTCATTGTCTCCAAAGCAATTCATTTCATATTTGATAAACTATTTTATATTATTAATTTGATTTTTGCGTATTGATATTTAACAAAATGAAACATACACAAATTAATGTATGTTTCATTTTGTTAAATAATGAAAAGTCAGTAATGGTTGCCCGCGCTGGAACCTGCAATCGTCCACTTAGGTGAATTAGTATCAATATTTTAGGAGCATAATCGGTACATGATTCTCATTCGAATTATGTAAAAAAAATAGGTACTTAATTTTTGACCAAATTTACAAAGATTTTACTTTAAATAAATAAAGTGTGGACACATTTCCGCGGCGCGTGCGGCGTGGTGTTTGCCCCCCGCAACCCCTGCCCCGCGGCTATTTAGTCGGGCGAGTGCCGCCGTAAGGTTCGTCCATCTTCCCGCGCGCGCGCCCCTAGCGATCGATCTTACGCGTATACCTAATCTTTCGTGTGTGAGTGTGACCCGTCATTAGTAATTAGGTATGGCTTATCAATACACAAATGCAGAATACTGTGAGTAGTAAAGTGACCCATTCGTGTTAAAGCGTGTGAAAGACAATATGCGTAAACGTGCCGAACTGTGTATCACACGAGCAGGAGCTCACTTTGAACATTTGTTAAGGTTAGTGTTGTTATGTAGGTAAATAGGTAGTTAAATGATTGACAATCGTTGTAAATAAGTATGATTCCATTTTTAAATACGACGGAAATACCAAGATAGGTAAACAGTTAATTTTTGTCCCAAGTTCATATCATTTTTACCTAGTCAACAAATTTGTTGCTTAAACGAGTGAAATATTTTGGTATTTTTGCCTGTTCTAAGCCAGGTTTAAAGTATGAAGGGGGATTGGATCATGCTTGTTTATCAAAGGTAGCCTGCTACCCTGTTAACACGCGGCGGCGTTTGGACGTAGGTAAAGTACCGCGCGATAACTAAATGTACCTAACTGTGTTGTGTCGTCAGCGCAGCTAGGGTGTCCACATGACGCGTAATTAATTAAATAACTTTTGGTTAACTTTACTTAGAAGTTTATTAATATTTATGTTATATGTATTTTTTTTTGGTCATATATGGTCGTCAAATATCACGTCCTTAAGTATTAATACTAATTCACCAGTCACCCTGTATAATATTATGACAAATACGAGTGCCTAAAGATCCTGAATTCAAACCCCAGATTGGGCCTTTAAAATATATTAGGATTTTCATTCGGCTTTACGTTCTTTCTGAGGTTTCATGTAAAGTCGTTGGTCTTGCGATATAATTCCCTCTGGTCGTGTCGGAATACCGTCCTGTCGGCGTATGAAATTAAAGGTATAAAATGTAAACCTGTGTTTGCGCGTACACGCTATACCTCTTGGGCAGTTGACAAGAGACTGGCGCAGTTATCGTTGTTGAGAAGAGGCATCAAGTTGCTAGAAATAAAGCAGATGATTCTAACACATTATAATATTATCATCATCATATACAAATACTACTAAATACTTACTAAATGAATTAGTGTTAAATATGTTAAATATAATTGTATCAAACAAAACAACTTAATATTAGAAATGATACAGAAATATCAAATGGCTCTCTCGTTCGATATTTGTGACGTAATATTTCGAAACCCTTTGATATTCTGTTTCGTAAACAAGTTGTGAATGAAGGGCGATGATAAAATTTTATACCCGTCTTAGCTTTGATTTATTAGCGTTGACGTTTTTTGATCTTGTTTGTTTATCGGACTGAGTAATCAGTGTTTTGTAAACAATTCGATTGATTAATGATATTACTGATTCGAATTCAATTTGCGATGAAAAATATACAATTGTATGATGAAAATAAATGTTATATTGCTAATAAATTTGCCGTCAACATTTATTTAGGGAGTGAATAATGTTTTTTTTTTAGAGTTTAATTTAGATGACAAATGTATTTGATTGATGTGTCGAAACGTTTTTCTAAAATTAAAACGATCACAAGACACAAATCTTTTATATATTTTTTTAATGAATTGCTATTATTACTATTTTTAAATACATCGTGAAATATAAAAAGTTTAAAAATACCTAATTTATACAATATTAAAATTCTATAAAACTTGCTTGTATTAAAGAGAGCTTGGAGCATTACTATAGCTACGAAATCAGCTAACTGAAGTGATTTTGATTTTTTTTAATTAACTATAGACCCAATATCCACCGACAAAGCCCCTTTTTTTTGGGAAACTTGTTTGTGTATACGTTAAATATCAGGAACTACTGATGAATGACTATTTTCATAGATAGATGATGTATGAGAATTGCATTCAGCGCCACGCATCTCTCTCTTTCTCTATCTCTTATCAGTCTCTATTGCGTGGCTTTAGCTGCTCTAGCTACATCGACCGAAAAACCAGAAATTAGGCAAATTGGCTGAAGACCAGTGAAGGAAACAGCGGGATCGTTGTACTTTTATTCTATTAGTTTGAAGGCGATCACTTTAATGTACCTTTAAAAGATTTGTTTTTCAATAAAAATAATTAAAAAAAACTTGATTCCCCAGGTGTATTATCATCTATTAAAATTTTTAGTTTTATATACTATAAATACACACACAGAAATATTTTATTTATTCATAAACCTTTTTTAAATTTTAAAATAGAAATATTTTGCAATCCTGTTATGCATGTTGTATAAATATTTGCTAGTAATGTGTAAATATTGGGTGCAGACGTATATAGTTATAAATCTAAATTTATACGGATATATTTTTATCCAGATCTAGAAATAGTAGTGACCAATCGTAAGAAACTGTTATAGTAAATTATATTAATACCGTAAATACAAAAAAATAAAGAACAATAATATGAAGCTGATATAAATTTATATGACCGTACCTATTCTCCTATACAAATGAACAAATAAATTGAAGTTCAATAATGATCGTCGAATTTAATTATAACTCAATAAATCGATAGATATTAAAACAAATGAATTGATACATTATATTATGTATTGTTGTTTGAAAATATATTAAAAATTATTTAATAAAATATTTTAGGTAAGAAAGGTAAAGAAATATTTTATTGGTTTTAATGCAAACTAATAAAACATTTTCTATTCAGATAATATACATATGTACATACGTCAGGTTGCAGTTTTACACTGTGGAATTGTTGAATGAACACTTTAGTAGTTTTACGAAGGCTTTCTATAGATAAACTGTATAAGGGCCTAGTATCAGTTTACCAAAATCGTGGGTTCGATATTAATCCTTTCGGCCATTATCGTCCCCATAACTAACAAAAGCGATAGCTATTATTATAAATACTATCATTTTATAAGTCTTCAATTCCTATCTCAAAAATAAAATATAACCTAATCCATAACCCCGTTGACTTAGTCGTAATGTTTGCTTCAAAAAATTTTATTTGTTTAATGTTAAGTTTAACTCCTAACGGGGTCACTGGGTGTAATTCAGAACGCTAATTAGATATCGCCATTAAGCTAACCGCCATTGAGATGTAAACAGAAAATCGTAATAGCTAATTAACTGGGCTATTTAAAATTATTAAAATTAAAAATGAGAATAAATTAGAGATAGCAATATTTTCCGCGGTCGATCTTCATCAAATGAATTAATATATAATTTATAATTGACATAAATATAATATAAATATAAATAACATGCACATATTATCTATTCCTTACATCGTAAATGCGCCTTGGTAACTAAAATGTCCCTTGTGTGCGTAGTTCCACTAGGTCACTCATTCTTTAATCTGGAATGCAACAATAGTAAGTACTGCTGTATAGCAGATGAGTTGGTGGCACGTGCCCTACCAACAAGTAAACTATTGGTGTATAGTATACTTTCGCATATAAAGTATACTATATTTGAAGTGAATAGATTTATTTTATTTTAAGCTAATGCTAAATAAATCTATAACTACTATTAAATTAATCTTGGGATGTTACTATTCAAAATTACTTATATAATATATCACCGTTTGGTCTAAGAGAAACGTCCAATGACGAAGTTGTACATATACTATCACGAGATAAAATATGTATTAAAATATTTAGGATAATAACTTTAGTGATTTGATTAATTTGATGATAATAAGTCTCCTTGTAAGGAACAAAATAATATATAGTTATTTTCCTTTGGTATAATTTATTACATAATTCACTCTGTGACTGGAATGCCTTTTGACATTAAAGTTATAAACTTTGTGCTAATTAATAAATAATGAATAAGCACTACAAAGACGTTTAATTTAATTATTTATATATAATGAAGAAATGCTGCTGCTGCTGGGCACTGCTGGGCTAGGATTGGGTGGAAGGCTTGGAGCTTATTCCACCACTCTGCTCAATTGCAAATTGGTGGAATACACATGTGGAAGAATTTCAGTGAAATTAGACACATGCAGGTTTCGACGATGCTATTCTTCACCGTCAATTACGAGATGAATTATAACACAAATTAAGCACATGAACATTTAGTGGTGCTTGTCCGGGTTTGAGCCCACGATCATCGGTTAAGATTCACGCATTCTTACCACTAGGCCAATTCGGATTGTTATAATATGTATAATAGCTTTGTTATAAATATTATAACGATATGAAAAAATCTTTAAAAATACTATATAACAGCTGACTTTCTACTAAATGGATCCGATCTATAATATTCTAAGTAAAAGGGCCCTTCAAAAAACCCTTCTCCATACTATTTTAGTTTAATTTTTTGTTTATTAGCATCCATGTTTTGATTTGCTACCTTTCATGATTATAAACGGGTTGATTTATGCTGTTTTCGTTTAAATTATTCTAAATAAACATCCATACAATAGCTAAGTGAATATATAATATTCTGATTTTGACAAATTAAAAATGGTAATTATTATTTTATAAAACGTAGTCAGTTCAAAAACAATTTTGGATTAGAGCTTTATTCTTAGAATTACTCTTTGTTAAAACTAACAAAAGAACCCCAAATATCCAATAAAGGGAGGATATTGAAGAAACATTAATATGCCACGGATTATATCATCGTGGCATTCGATGGTGAATTCACTGATGGAGACGTAACGGTAGGGAGAAAGAGTAATATTATCTACTCAAACTATGATCGTTTTATAACTACAAATAAAAAAAGACGATATACCAAATTAGTAGAATATATTGCAGCATTATTTATCACAGCTTTCTTTATTGTGTGATAATTAAAATTAATTAATAACAACAATACTAAATGCAATATTTACATTCTAGTTAAATTTTAGTTTTAATTTTTCATCGCATATGTATTACGATAATTGATTTATTTCTAGCATGTTTATTGTATTGGCAGTCATTTTTAATCTAACATAATATATTTTCAAATTATGGTCAACCGATTGCAATGAAACAAGAATACACATGAATCAAAAATTCAAGAAATACATCAATAAAATTTCAAACATCTACAGTTTTAACTTGGACTATGAGCCTGAATCACGCTTTCAAAGTTTTTAAAAACGATCATTATATAGACAATCATTTTCTCCTGTCGCGTGGTGTTGTTCTCCTATCAGTTCTGCTACTATAATTTGATACAAATTTAGGATAGATTTATAATTATTATTATGTGATACAGATTTGTATTTAAAATTCCTGCTATTTTATAAACATTCTTGCTACATAGCAAACTATTGCTCTATTTTTGTCTATCGTATAAAATATAAATATTTAAAAATATACCGATTATCACAGCTATTTCCATTATTCCCTATTAGAATTATTTCAATATTAAGAATTATTGAAATTAACCACCAACCCTGATTAAGCATTTAAATTTATACAAAAGGTTTCCAGGCTTGAACCCGTTATTTCTTTGATCTATAGTGGCAAAGTCATACCCCGTTATGAGAAATAACTATATAGTAACTATTCACCTCAAATACAAGACTTCATTTATTTAGAAAATTCACTGTGTTTGCGCACACACTTGTGCACTATAATATCTCCTGCGTAGTTGGTTAATCTCTCTTGTGATTGGCCGCCGTGGCCGAAATCGGTCTGGAGGACATTATTATTATTATTATTATTATATATAACAAACTTATCTATAAAATTATCACATAAAATAAAACGTTTAAATATATCATGTAATGATAGAAATCTAAAACTAAACATTTAAAATCTATACGTTCGCATATAAAGTTAAGAAAATTGCAAGTCATGAGAATACTCACGCCACTATGCATTTTCTATGACGTAGGTGTTCTAAAATGTGTGAAAAAGCGGTGCAAATTAATTGCCCTAATATTCTATATTATATTAAGTTTTCAATTTTCTTGAAGTGCAACATTATTTAGGCGCGTTACGTTTGTATATCGTAGGAGATCGTGGCTTCGCGTCACCGACATGCTAATGTTAATGTAATGAAATCATTGAAAGTACAAGTAATTAAACTATTATGGAAATTAATGATAATAAGGATTTAATTTACGAATAAGCACGAATTAGTCTAATCATTTACGGAATTACCTATAAACGTTACTTAGCGACTGTTTAGTTAAGCACTGATTTCAGTCTTGTTGTAAATATTGATTTTAAATTCGAAAAAGAAGACATATTATTGTTGAACTAATCACTCTCTAAGCAACTTTTAAGTAAGGTTGTGGATGTTTACGCCACGTAGCGCACACACTACGCCTTCTAAGCCGCTACTATTGCCGCTACGCTCGCTACGCATGGATTATTTAATTTTTAAATAGAAACGCGGAGGCCGACTTTAATTTTTTTAGAATAAAACTATCTTCGATAAGATACCTTCGTAAACAGCAGCAGATATTACAGCTCCTTTTTCATTATTTATGCGTATCCGTGATTATTATTTGTTTGGTTCTGTCTAGTAATCCAAAACAATTCTCTTACATTTATTTATATTGTGAGAGTATAGAAAACAATGCACAAAATGATTTTAATTATATTATAATAGCTGGAATCAGCGACTCCGTTCGCGTTTGCAAGTCGGTTTTATTATGATAAATTTTAAAAAAATGCTATTTTGTATTCTGTTACTCTATTATAACTAAACTGTTTTTATGTTCTTTAATCGATTGCTGGAATAGATTGCTGGATAGGTTTTATTATGGAAGCAAATTTAAGGTCTATGTCACTGATTTTCGTTGAAAGATCTGTCCAAAGTTCAAGCAATGTTTATATGTCGAAATTGTTTATATAAAACTGGGTTATTTAATAACTTTCTATATTTAACAAACTTATCTCACATAAAATAAAAAGTTTAAATATATCATGTAATGATAGAAATCTAAAACTCAACATTTAAAATCTATACGTTATAAAGTTAAGAAAATTGCAAGTCATTAGAATACTCACGCCACTATGTATTTTCTATGACGTAGGTGTTCTAAAATGTGTGAAAAAGCGGTGCAAATTAATTGCCCTATTCATAATCGTACTAAATTTTGAATCTAGTTTTTTACCCCGGGGTAAAGGTTTTTCGCTTGAGACCAGGAATCGCCCTCTTGGAAGTGTTCCAAGTAGTTTTTGTACGACCCACATTCGCCGGTCTTTAGCGAATGCACCAAATTACAAACTCAAAATGCTGGCGATAAGTAGAACTTATTTGCGGTTGAGAAGCAACTTACAATTGGATATTTTTTTATCTGTATTTTCTTTCCTTACAAATCAACACGTACGTCATCACAAAGACAATTTCATCAATAAAATTTAGCTCTAAAATTAATTATTATTATCTTGTACTGATTTCACATTACAATATAATTATCTAAATAGGGATCAGATGGCCGTGTGTGAATAATGTCCCATAAATTCATTCATTCAAATAATTAAAAATATATAAATTAATGAAACATTACATAGTTCATTTTTTCAGTGAGATATCACGTAAGCTAATATGGTAAAATGGTATTAATAATCAATTATGTAAAGCTTAAACGGTGTTATCTAAATTTATGTACTGAAAATTGTTTTTGCTATTATTTTGTAAAAAAATACTAGTGACCATCCAAAACACCTTGCAACTTGAATAATTTATCGTCTTTTCATTTGGTTTGTTAATTTTATATAATCAGATGCTAGAACATTTTATTCTTATTTTAAAATAAATGAATTAACTTAAAATTATTTAACAGATATATCGATATATCAAATTAAATACATTGTTATTTAGATATAGTAGAACTGTACGTGTCTACCTCTTATAAGTCCAAGTTTTATTTTTCCTTCACGGGTGTTCTTGAAGAAATACCTTCATTGGATGATTAGGCCTTTTACATTTGATTATATTTTTGTTACGTTATATAGTAAATTTTAAATAAATAATTTGCGAAGCGAAGTGAGTGCACAAGTACTTAACAAAATATACGCCCGCTTATTATACGGGACTAACCCTCTCATCCTGCTAATTATGAAACATGGAAGGTTTCATTCTACTACCAGCTGAATATTACTAAAATTTCAATCAAACCTTTCAATCCCGTAACACTATACCCATAAATATAAATTCAAACAATGTATAAACTGTCTAAGCCTCGTTTCACAAATTTATCGATGTTGTTTTAAACAGAAAGACATAAGTCCGTGGGACAATTGCAAACTTCCTAATGGACACTCCGAATTACAGTTAAGTTGATTCAAAGAACATTAAAATCGTGAATATCAAAAGTGACGACAGTTACGACTTCTTGAAAAGTTGTCAGTGGTTTACGGGATAAGTAATCACGTTACTTACTTCTTTAAAAAAAAGCCGAGATGGCCCAGTTGTAAGAACGCGTGAATCTTAACCGATGATCGTGGGTTCAAACCCGAGCAAGCACCACTGAAGTTTTTCATGTGCTTAATTTGTGATTATAATTCATCTCGTGCTTTTCGGTGAAGGAAAACATCGTGAGGAAACCTGCATGTGTCTAATTTCACTGAAATTGTGCCACATGTGTATTCCACCAATCCGCATTGGAGCAGCGTGGTGGAATAAGCTCCATAGCCTTCTCCTCAAAAAGGGAGAAGAGGCCTTAGCCCAGCAGTGAGACATTTACAGGCTGTTACCGTATTACTTCTTTATACATTCATTAGTAGAAATGATTTGTTGATTAACAAAAATGAGCTCTTACGATTGACGAAATAAGCTAGCAAGTTTAAAAATCATTGGACTTGAAAAAGTAGAAAATAATATTAATGTAGGCTTGCGATAGTTATAATAATTCTTATAATTGTGTAATGTTTGAATATAGAAGATTAATATTGGCAAATGAAATAAAATTGATTTTGGAAAAAAAAATCTAATACAGTTATAATATAATAATAATATCCTGGGACGTTATTCACACACGGTCATCTGATCCTAAACTAAGCAGAGCTTGTACTATGGAAACTAGACCAATGAACACTACATATACTGTTTTTCTTTTTTAAATATATACTTATATAGATAATTACACCCAGACTCAGGATGACCAGAATGACCATCAGACCAGACATGCTCAAGCACACAAATGTCTGTCCTGGGTGGGAGTCGAACTCGCAACCTACGGCGTGAAAGGCAAATATCTACCAACCACGCCAACCGGCCCGTAATATAGTGAACCATGAAATAAATAAAGTTATTTCATATACAGGATCTAAGGAAAGTTCATCTATTTTTATACTTAGCTACGTGGCGTAGTATTAAGTATTAAATATAAATCCATTCGAAGACGACTCGACGAGGGCAAATTAATTCATCACTCGTAACTTGGCAATAATTTACTCAAACTAATAACGTTATGAATAGCTCCTTGTCGAGGGACGGTCCATCCATCAGACCTCGGGATGAACTCGAATCACTGTCGATCCATTTTCCATTAGGATTCCGACGGCTTATTGATACGAAAGTGACGAGCAGAGAAGATTTCGTAACGCACTGTTTTGCTTAATGCTTTTCGAATATGGAAATTTCTTAATAGTTACCAAAACATTTTTTTAAATGATTTTTTGAAATGACAAAATATTTGAAAAACATGTTGAAATGTAAATTTTCTTTATTGTAATAGATAGGTTCTAAGGTATTCTTGAATCACGTCACTTTACAGTTTACATTTTAAATAAACGTGAATATTGCACCGCTTTGGAAAGTAGATTCCACTCAGAATAGCCTACAAGAAACGCAGGAATTACTCTTTTGTAAAAAACCATATTAATAGTTAATATGGTTTTTAAAAATATATATAGTTTTTATTAAGAAAAAACACCGCTTTTGTTTTAAAAAACGAGTAACATAAGTCCACCTCTTTTTATTAATGATTCCAGAATTATTTATATATCTACTTTCATTTACTTATATTTTTTGCACACCAAACCAATCACATAAGAACAATAAAAAAATTAATAAAGCATAAAATGTGCATATAGATAAACTCAAAGTTGCAAAAGTAGCCTCAGTTAGAAAAGGACAAAACTTACTGACAAATGGACCACAATGATGGTAAGTGGTGACCTATCTTAGAAATTGCAACTGCAAGAAATATTCATCATCCTTTTCATCGTCAATGTGCCACCAACTGGGAATTAAGATGTTTTGTCTCTTGTAGGGTCTCAGTAAGTTCACTGGCTCACTAAATATTTCTGCTTGGTATTAGCATATGTGATGAGGGATCCAAGTCCAAGCATATATATACACTTGGACTTGCACAAAACCCTACTACCAAGTAAACTTTTATCTAAAATATTATTTAAAATCAATGTATAAGACGATCACATATAATGTATCGTTCATTAAAATACAAAGTAGCATTAATTATTACATTTTAACCTTAGTGAACGCTAGTTCCGTTTTAATGAATAGATTAAATTAGTCGAGTTGTCGCCACAATAATTCATACAGAAGTTATAAAGTTTGTAGGACACTCGTATTGTACAGAGCATGCAATATTCATGACACAAGAGAATCTCAATCACGCTATCAAAGTTTTGAGAACGAATATATATAACAACTTGCACTTTGTTTTATTTCATAGTTGCAATTTTAACACTAATATATAAAGCTATGGTGAATTCATGTCATTTTTATTATATACATTTTTAGAAAAAAATAAATGATATGTTAATAAAAAACATGTTTATATAAATAATATTACGCAGTGCTCGCTAGTATTAAATGTAAGGTATTGCTATCTTTCGGAATATTGGAATATTGTCGATAGGATTCCAGAATAAATATTATTTCATATCTTTTTTTAAATGTTCACTCAGACGCAATTAGAATGAAAATACAATACTTTTATATCATCGAACTGATCTGGTGACTAGATCAAAAGGTGGCTCTAAAAATATACAGTTCATATTGCACGCTACCACTGTAATCATTGAACATTGAACTATCTATAGAAAGTGTCATGGCGATTGAAGTCTTTCACATAATTATTTCAGGCTAGCTCTCAATGACCAAGTATCTGGAATGAGTGTTCGTTCGAAAATCGCTCGTTTTAAATGTATACTATTATTGTAAATAATAACTCTATCTGTCTGTTACGCTTTCACGACTAGAACACTAAACTGAATTGGACGATTTTGGTTTTGCTTGAACCCCGAGGAAAACATAGGCTATTTTATAATAGCTCCCCTCCTCCAGCCATCACCACCAACCAACCACCAACTTCTCCCCCCTTATCTAAAATGCGGGCAAAACCGCGGACGAACACTAGTAATTTATAAATTCTGCACATGATAGGTGGAACGGTGGTCGAATTATTGATACATTTTATTGTTTTTATAATTTAACTGCGGTGTTGTTTGCTGATATTTTAACAAAATTCCTTAAAACAACCCTTTTTAACCACGATATAGGGAATTGTGTTGAAGTTGTATAAAGAAAATTAAAATGTATTGCTATTTAATTTTCGATACCCTTACAAATCGGGGTATAAAAGAGGGTTCGAAGGCTATCATTTTGCACGAAATTCATTAATGACCTATAAACAAAATCCTTTCGTTACCTCGAACGGTTCTATTAGACAGAGCTTATTAAAATTAACAGCCAAAGCGGTATGAACTTTATGTTTTTAACTGTAATAAATAATGAACAAAAAATGTTTTAATAAAACCTTCGTAGATTCATTATTTGATCAAATTTATACGGCTTAAGAAATTATAATTTTTAACAACGTATTTTTTAAACTTGGCACATTTCATGTGACGTTGCGTTTTTTATTCTATTTTTAATTATGAGTTCGAAATAGTATGTCACTCTTTCTAATTAGTTATAATCCACTTTATTTTTACTGTAGTAAGTTTTAATTTCCGTAAAACCAAAATTAGGTCCAATGTTACATTAGGCACAGAAATATATACATATATTTTTAACCATATACGGGTATGGAATCGTGAATTGAACTTGTTAACGTAGCGACAATTCAAAAAGGTCATTGCGCCGAATGAGTCAAAATAAATATACATATGTATTGTAGGTGTCAAAACAATATGGTCATTCTGCTTTGTACATAATAATTCCTAATCTAAACTAAACTATTCTCCCGATTGACTTTAAATTTGTCACAGTTACTCCTTCTGGATTCACGCCGAGGGTTATGGGTTTGATTTCCACCCGGGACAGACATTTGTGTGCATGAGCATGTCTGTTTGTCCTGAGTCTGGATGTAATTATCTATATAAGTATATATTTAAAAAAGAAAAGTAGCATATGTAATATATCAGTTGTCTGGTTTCCATAGCACAAGCTCTGCTTATATTGGGATCAGATGGTCGAGTGTGAATAAGGTGACAGGATATTATTATTATATTACTATTATAATTCATATATATTTGTTTTATATAAATTGGTTGAAAAATTATAATAAATCTTGAATAAATCTTGCCGACTGGGAGTTGTATATTTAGCCAAGTAAACCAATACGTTTAAAATTACATTTTATGTAGTTTATTTAACCCGTGCCAAGCCGGTACGGGTAGCGAGTTATTTATATAAAATTACAGATACACGCACGCTTCTGTAAATTGGCTCAGTAATCAATGTTTAATTAATTATGCTGAATATTCTAGGATTAGTTGAAGCGCTTTATCAATGTCAAATGCAAGTTGAATATTTGCCTAACCAAATGACTTCCTTCCTTGACAGTAATAAATCATGGTAGGTATTTAAAAAATATATACAAAACATTGATTGAAATTTATTTCATTGTTGTAACGTAAATGTTATACACGAAATCAAACAAATACCGCTGCATTTCTTACGCCTGTATTTTTCGTTCCGAGCTATTTATTTCCGTACAGGTGGTAAATTTTCGTCACTCAACAAGCAAGTGTGTCGCTTCTATCTATGCACAGTAATAGTCTGTTAATGTCCCACTGCTGGGCTAAGGCCTCTCCTTTTTGAGGAGAAGGTTTGAAGGCTTATTCCACCACGCCGCTGCAATGCGGGTTGGAAAAATACACACGTGGAAAAATTTCAACGAAATTAGACACATGCATTTCCTCACGATGTTTTGTTTCACAGTAAAGCACGAGATGAATTATAAACATGCAAGCACATGAAAATTCAGTGGTGCTTGCCCGGGTTTGAACCCACGATCATCGGTTAAGATTCACGCGTTCTAACCACTAGGCCATCTCGGCTTAGTTTCTATCTATACTGTACTATATACTAATATTATAAATTCGAAAGTAACTATGTCTGTCTGTTACGCTTTCATGTCTAAATCAGTGAACCGATTTTAATGAAATTTGGTATGAAGCGAGCTTTAACTCCAAAAAAGAACGCAGGATATTTTTAACACTTCCCCTAACACGAGGGCGAAAAATGGTATTGAATAATGGTATTAAATATTCTGACATGTAATCATTATAGTTGTAATTTCAACGTACAAACTGAAGAAAACCAGTATATATGTGACATAACAATACATACAATACTACATGTATTGTAATGTAGCTACATTAGAGCGATTGTTGAAGGTGTTTTATTTTAAGTCAATTATTTAATTAAAGTATAAGTAATTAGACATATCACATTGGTATTTGAGCTTTATGAAAGCCCCTTAAACAATCCATCAATTTTCAATTCTATTAATTACTAAATTCCTCTGCTGGTGCTGATTCATTTTTCGCCCATAAGATCGCAATAGTCATTTAAAAGGGAAATGCTAGTAGTATTCTTGCCACCATTCCACGCGGTCATGATTTGCAATTATTTATTATTTGTATATATTTAAGGCTTTAATTCCACCAAACAAAACGAAACGAGGTAAAAAAAAACTACAATCGATTAAATTTTGATCCCATTGCCCATATATAAATTAAAAACAAATTAATGTTGTCATATACATAACATACAAACTGATAGATTTGTCTGTTTTAAAATGTTCTAGTTAAACAAGCGGAACGTCAAACAATAAAGAATTGTATTCTTCTAAATATAGAACCTTTTCAACAACTTCAATTGCGAAAGTTGACAAAAGATTTTTATTTCCTTAATTTTAATTTAAGAATTTCATAATAAATTTTCTGTTCTATTCTTTGCTATTTATAACTGTAGTAGCGTCTTGTTAAGATTCTTAACAAAGTTCAAAAATAAAAAATAATAATAATAAGTCATTCTGATATTTATGCTTTTCATGAAAAATAACTTTTTCTGACGATATTGTTCATTCTATCTTGAAAAACTACAAACAATAAAAGGAAATGGTATTGATTTAAATCTCATTCCATCAGAAAAACTTTATTAGTAGTTATAGCAACCTTTGGCCGCTATAGAGAGCTCCAGAGTACAGGGTACACACTAACATAGTAACGCTAATGCGCCACCAACCTTGGGAACTAAGATGCCATGTCCATTGTACGCCTAATCTCTCTCCTGTCATGTCGAATTGCAACCTTATCTATCTAAGTGAATACACCTTTGTTTGCGTGTCTGGCTATTCTTTGATCATGGTCGCTGTGGTAAAAAATCGGTAAAAATTGAATGCAATCCTAATGTGTATATGGTGCGAGTTAATCTTACATAATGTGTAGTTTACTGTTGGTAGGGCTTTGCGCAAGCTCGTCTGGGTAGATATCGCCGACTCATCAGATATTCTACCGCAAAACAGCAGTACTTGGTATTGTTGTGAGCCAGTGTGTGTTACATGCACAAGGGACATAACACCTTAGTTCCCAAGGTTGGTGGCGCATTAGTGATGTAAGCGTTGGTTAACATTTCTTACAAGGCCAATGTCTATGGACGTTGGTGACCACTTACCGTGGCGTGGATCATTTGCTCGTCCGCCTACCATTCTCCAAAAAAAAATGTATTTTTTTCTCTCCTATACCTATTATCTAAATGGCTTTAAGCGTTCCGGTACCTTACCTCAGGACTATTATTAAAAATACATCGCACGACGTTTTTTTCGCAACGTCACAACTCACTTTGACGTTAATAAATGGCGCTAAGGAATACGTTTAAGCAAAATAGCCGAAGCGGATGAATTAAAAACCAAGGTCACATGAACGTCACAATTCCAGGATTAATGAGATATATTCTTTAAAAAGAACGCACAATGTTATTTTGTAACTGACTCGCATTATAAGAGAGCTTTTTGTTGTATAAGCTCTTCTTAGCTCTCATACGTTTTTTTGTTTTTTTAAATATATAAGCTAGCACTTGACTGTTATCACACCTGATGGAAAGTGATAATACAGTCTAAGGTGGAGCGCGCTTGCCTGATGCCTATTCACTCTTGACTTAAAGCTATCCATATTGTAGGTGGGTGGAAAATGGAGGTCGGGAAGGTATTCCGGACCTTAGCGTTGCGTATCAGAAACGAAGCAAATTGTTAACTCAAATACTTAACTCCGACTTAATGCTGAGGATTTTTTAAGGAAAAAACTGTAAAATGTTACTGGCGTTAAGGCTTAAACCCACCGTAATAACTACAGCTTTATAAGCAGATCAACAAGAATGCATTTTATACGACAAAAATATTAGCATCGTGTTATTACAATTCAATTATATTTCTTACTAAGAATTAAAAAAATACTAACCAAACTATTTAATTAGAATTATAAGCTGTTAACTATTGTACACATTACTAATAGGTAACGAAGATCATACATTATATCTTTATGGGCATCATAGAATGAAATCCATAGGGCCGGTTCTCTTCTTTCCGCCTCCAATCATATTAAACACACATTCTACAATAACACTAAATAAATATATACATAAACTGTCTTTGTACGATACAATGGAATATGTGTGTGTTATGTTTTATTTTTATAATTATATTACAAAATGTGATTAATAAAATCTGACCCACATGGTTAATTACCATCTAAGTGTATTATTTAATGAGCAAACGTTTATTTCAATGTATATTTGACGTATGTATTTAATTAAAGATAACTTTAAAGAAACTATACATCTATTTAACTAACAATTGAATTACGTAGGCATTTGCCGCGTACTACTTGATTAATGGAACATTTAGACAAAGTTCATAAGTCATAAACTTAACGTCTAAATTGATCTATTAATTACGAAAATGGAGCAAAGATAATCATTATCATTTAAGCATTACCCTTAAATTATTTGCCTCAATTGTAAATATATAGCAACAGGCAATTTGTGATACATACATATATTTGTTGCTTAGCAATGTTATCGATTAAATGATTACTAAGTGGTAGGGCTTTGTGCAAGCCTATATTGGTAGGTACCACCCACTCATCAGAAATACTATCACCAAATATACTAAGTTTATTGTTGTGTTTGGTTTGAAGGGTGGTTGAGCTTGTGTAACTATAGGCTTCAGAGCGTCACGGTAGCATGCGCAAGCGATCCCGTGGCGCTTCTCGTTAAGACGGAAAGGGTACCACTGGTTTTTTAGTGGATATTCCGATGTTCGGGGCGCATTCGGCGCCTTGTACACCGGCAAGCCCCACATACACTGTTCCCGGGGAAACGCGTAATGCTTTTTTCTAACGTATTTTTTTTTAACTATAAGTACAGAGGATATATCTTACTTCTCAAGGTTGGTGGCGTATTGGCAATGTAAAGAATGGCTAATATTTCTTTTAGTGCCAATATTTATGTCAGAAGTTAGCTTTGACCGACTATTTACTATATAAAAAAGTGTACTTTTATTATGAAGCATTTATCTTACTCCACAAAAGCAAATGACTATAATGTTACATATAATATATATTTGAATAAATACATGAAACATCGTGCAAGCGATCTCACGTTGACTCCGAAGAAGTGGGTGGGTACAGCTGGTTCTCTGTGAATATGGATATAAATGGATCTCACATAATCTAATAACAATTACTTATATTTGCTTCGTATTATTATATAATATATTAAAAATAATAAAAACATTTAAATATACAGAAGCATTATACCATTTCCATCTAGCAGATTACGATTATTTATAGTCTTAGCAATCCCACAGACGTCTCAGCTCTGGATCAACGAGTTAATAAAAAAAATAGAAATTATTTTCTTTTAAAAGATGGAGGTTTGCATTAAACTGTTCTGTTCAATTTCTCAGGATTTTTTTTCCTTCGCGTTCTTTTATCTTATTCTTTTATCTCTCATTAAAATTGTTGGATCTTGGTTAGGTCTTCCTTGCATAGTAAAAATAAAAAATATTCAACTGATTAACTATGCTAGCGTTACATTAAACTAATTATTCATAAAATTAAATATCATCGATTTATAAGTTTGCATATTATCATTCTATAAGTTTATATATATATGTATATATATTTATGCCAGTTTTATATTACTATCGTCTTGCTGGTCAACTTGTGGATTGGTAGTTGAATCCCGATTTGTGTTAATAAAATGGTGCTGTGTTTGTTTCAAAAAAATTCCTATAATCGACATGGGAACGGAAGTTGGTAATGTTCCACTCCAGTTCCACGGAAAAGACTCAATTTTTTTTTCAGGCTTTTCGGATTACTGTTAAATCGAACTATGACAGTAAGTAATAAGGAATACGGGTTTATGATAGGGCCTATTATTGTAAGCAAATGAATCCTGTGAAATTTGCTAGTCATTCAAACAAGCTACCTTGGCCTAAATTGGGTC
This sequence comes from Nymphalis urticae, assembly GCA_905147175.2. Taxonomy (NCBI): domain Eukaryota; kingdom Metazoa; phylum Arthropoda; class Insecta; order Lepidoptera; family Nymphalidae; genus Nymphalis; species Nymphalis urticae. The sequence goes on along the minus strand of LR989999.1, from coordinate 1,831,347 downwards.
AAAGTGCTTTATTAATATTCTAAAGAGGTAAGGTTTATTTTTAACGAAAAATATTTTTTGCTGTAATCTATCCAATTAAAATATATCTTCATTATAGATAAAATAAAATATTCATGTTAAAAAAAAACATCAAATTTTTAGAAAGTCTAATTTAAAAAAATCCATCATAAGACAAACTATTCATCTTTTTACGATCCTTTTAAGCGAGCGACGCATTATTATGAAGATCACAATATTATAAGGCTGAGATGAGTTATGTTAATGAAAGCCGCGGGGCGAGGCTAGTGGAACATATTGGCTATTAATAATGAATTTGCTGTAAAAGTTGCTGAGTTACTCGGCGCGTAAAATGATATTGCAACCATGATGAACACTGAACATGGATGTACGAAGTGCTGTATTTATATGTTTCATATAAGGCTGTCGAGATTTATGTGTACATATTTAAGCGTATGTAATAACATCCAATAGTATGTTTATATATTTTTCATTTATATGCCAAAAAATGTAATTGACACAATAAATACAATCTTTCTCATTAGTTTTAGTCAATATTTTGTCAAGATAAGATCATAATATTTCAGAAAAAAACACCAAACATACATTTTTTTTCTTTAAAGAAACCGGGAAGGCCAATGACTCCACCCTGCTTGATGGTAAGTGGTAGTGGAATCCAAACGCGACGATGGCCAGAACAGTCGGAAAAAATGTTCTGCACTAGCCGGCCCCGCTTTGCCGGCCCGCAAGATGCCTCTTCACACCATCACACATTTGAAGAAAAACATTATGTGAGCAGTGCAACTGACACATACAGATTCATTCATTCAATCCTCCTATATTATGTATTTCCTTGCATGTGTATTTAACTGTTATTGAAGTTAAAAGCTCAGGTAAAATCGTTTTAAAAGACAAAAGTGAGTCCAATGTTAATAAACAAAAAGATAAGCGAAAGAAACACAATTTCATATTGTTATTACTACGCAGAACTCTGTTAAACAAATTATGCCGTTGAATTCGAGCAATCGTGCAACCTCGAATTACTTCCCTGTAATACGATTATGTCCTTATAAATGGCAAAAACTTTGCATATTTTCTTCATTAAATAATAAAAATACGTATAATGTCTTATGCTATTTTTACGCTGAATCGAGCTAATAATAAGAAAATTGATAGCTCTTATTCCAAGGAAACTTTATAATTCTACACCACAGGAACAAAGGCAGAAAAATGCAATTTATATGTTAATGAACAAAGCATGTGTAAAGTAATATATTTTCTTGCTGTGCTTAATAAAACATAAGAGGGAAAAAATCCAATATTTTCTTAGATACTGTAATGAGTTATTTCAAATTTGGTGCACTTTTGAGAGTAAATCTGAACATCTTTGCTGGAACGTCCTTAAAATGGAGCCAATACTTTATAACTCAATATATAAGTAAACAAGAGGAAAGCTATGTAGCTGTATTGATATACATAATATGTTATCTTTGTCAACTAAACTTTCAGTAGCAAGGACCTGAATGTGTCTGAGAAATCTTACATTACAAAACAAAAGCAACTAAATGAAAATCGATTCATCCGTTCGAGAGCTTCGATCTCATATAGGCAGACAAACAGATTGTAGACAGACAAACAGAGATACACACACACACGTCAAACTTATAATACACCTCGTTTTGCATCGGACGTTAGAAATGTAGAAATTACTATTAAGATGATGGTACAAATTTATCGTGACAGAGACAGATAGTAGATACGTCTGTCTTGTGATTTTTTTTTTACCAAACACCTTTTTTTGTTTTACACCGATGTATTCAATCACCACCGTTCTAACGATGCCTCGTTGACAGGCAAAAGGGAAAAGATAAAACAATGAGTGCTAACAACGTCTAAAACGAATAGTATGGATTTTGTGTCGAAGCAATTTGTGCTCTGGTCGTTTTCATGTATTCCAAAAATACCTCTATGTTTGCAACTATTGTATGTTTTGTTTAACAATTTCTTATAATTATGTTTTTTTTAATTCTTTGTAATTTAAATTAATTGATTAACATAACTTTATTTTATTACTGAATTTACTCAGAGCAATTGGCTTTTATCCTTTGTAGCTCAAAGATAAACAGGTAACAAACAATTATTGAGATTGTATTCTACTGTTTGTTAAGTCAAATAAGGCAATTTATATTCGTATTCAACTTTATTAGTATCAGTAGAGACCAAAGACATGTAATTAACAGATCATAATAAACGAAAAACAAGTTCATATAGATATAGATGTCTATTATCAAATTCTCCGCCTTTTTAGTCAAGTAGTTAGATAGCCCCAAAATCCCAAGGTTTTGAGTTTAATCTCCAGTTTGGGCCGATAAAACTTTATTGATATTTTCGACAAAAAATTATCAGTAGCAGCCCGATTCTGATCAAATTCAATAGGCTTTACATATAGCATGTGATTTCTAGAAGGCAAAACTTTTCTAATCTACAAACTGCACTGTTACCGTGTTATTTTGTAATAGTTTTTATGATGGATGATGAATATAGTATCATATTTTGTGAAGTTGACACGTAAACGTATCACGCAGATGGATTTCAAAATATATAATCAATATTTTTTACTAGTGATACCAAATCAAATAGCCTATCTAATGACGTATCATGACGATGACGATGACGACGATGACGTATCGTAATCATGTTTTTCATAAACATTTTAAACTGCACTCAAATATTTTATAGAATTACCAATGTGAGACTTATGCTTTAAATACAGCATAAATGATGAGCAATGGTATAGGTGAGTGCCCTTTATAGAAGACTATATATTACTATCATCATATCTTATATTTTGAAATGTTGAAGACCAGTAGTAGTCGGTGTTTTAATTCGATATTATTTATGTAATCTCTGACCCAGTGTTGTTTAACTGACTCTGACAACAATGCAAATTCAATCTCCTTTTTTTAGTAAAACAAGCTCCGGAGCGGAGATCATCTCCACATCTCGTTGACCTGTTTACACAAATTTTGTATATTTCTTTGAGAAGATATTAAGGTGTAAATATTCATGTTATCATTTTACCATGTTAATTCGGTTTGTGTAATTCGTTTATGTCATACTTGGTGCAAAGGTTTAGTATAATGATAATGGATATATTCATAAAATAATACGATGACAGTTGTAGATGTATTTCATAATGCAAATGTTATGAGTTGTCATTTGGAAGTTGTACCTTTGTTACGATTTGTATCAACTTGCAGTGGAAAAGCATAAGGGAGATTTTTATGGTCCTTATATTGAGTAAGGTTTTTTGACCAATGGTGATTATTAAAATCTGTACATTGCTGTTGTTATTGAATGCTTGCTAGATCTCCTATAGAACTGTAACAGGTTATAAATTATAATTTTAACAGCCGTACAGTAGAATTCACATTCTGAATCGGACGTGAATCTTGACGATTCAAAAGTATTTGTAAAGTTATATTTGAATAAAAATATTTTAATTTTTGATTTTGAATGCCGCATTTGCTTGCATTATTAAAATGTAAACAATGAATATAGTTATTATGTTTCTTGAAGAAAGTTTCTAAGGAATATGACTGGCACTCATTTTATTGTATTGTAGTTTACGATGAAGAAATTTAAATGAAATAAACGGGTTCAATAAAACTATTTATACCAAATAAATCGTAGCAAATATAGATTGTTTGCTCACCAGTCAAAAAATGATGCTAAATTTGAGTTAAGTCCAAATTAAATCGATAATACTACGAGAAAAAAGTGAAGTAAAAAAGTACTCGTATGTTCGTGTAATGTTACAAAGAACTGTAATTTTCCAAAGACTGTCTTATATTAAGAAGATAAGATTATTTACTCTTAATGAAATACTCTTGGTATTTAACGGAGTTAAATGTAATCTCAGCTAGTTATTTAAAACATCGTCTTATCTTTAAGGATACAAATTCTTTGAAATTTCGACGTCTAAAATATTATTATTATAAAAATATAATCTTTTAAATTAAAAAAGATAATAATGAAAATAGTATAGATTTTTAACAGACTTCTTGATTTCAAAATTATTTAAATTTTACACATCTTATTTATTAAAAATTATCTGACACTAGGCTATGTATTTCCATACCATAAACATACAAAAACTTCTACAAAAATATGCTAAAATATTTTTAATAATAATAATTTTATGGAATGGCAATATTTTAACATATTTTTTGTAGAAGTTTTTTTATGTTTATGGAACTACGTTAGAAACCATCACGAACGTGCTAAAACAGTGCAAGATTTTAACTTAATCGGATAAAGGTATATGAACGCATTTAATTTCAAAATATTAAATAAAAGTAGACTTTATACCAGTTGAAATAAGACCCAAATAAAAAAATACATTATATTTTTGAAGAATGCATATTTATTTTTAACATAAGAATGTTTTTTTAAAAAAAAAACGAGCTTCGTTTGTGTTCTCTTTGTGTATGCCACACAACTGGCTTATACCATTAACTCACTAGCCAACTTTGCCTTCACACTGCCTTTGCAAAAGTTTGAAAGATCAGTGAGCTAATGTCATAACATTTGTATAACTCAACACTGTTAACTTTGTTAAAAGTGTTTCAAAAACCTCTTACAAACATATTGAAATTAAACACCTTGACTTGATGGATATATTTAATTAGATGTGGCTGTTAAGAACATGGCAACTAAATCAACTGCTGTCTTTCAGATGTTTATGTGAAACAATCTATTGGCGTGCGTTAGGGATAAGGCTGACTCGTGTCCCGTGACGGTAAACGTCATAACGCTTTTCACCACCGCTTTATAACGGCAACGAACAAAAAAGCAGCCTGTGTCCTTCCTTAGGGCTTACCTGACTTACTGCAAAATTCATCAAAACCGGCTTTGTGTTTTAGTCATGAAAGTGCAACCGACGGACAGACATTCAGAGCTACTTTCACATTTATAATATTAGTATAAATTCATTTTCCAATCTGATGAGATAAGCAAACAAAACAAAACTTGAGTCAAACTACGGTATGCGAATGAATATAAAAAATCTAGTTATAACTATTATATCTAGCAACAGAAAACAAATACAAATGTTAAAAAGCAAATAAAACAAAAGCGATCATCATGTTGCCTAAATTGGGTTATGCTAAAAAGTTGAATAGGTACTGAAAAACAACACACACTCAACACTTGGCAAGGCACTTGTAAACGCCCATGTATATTATAATCTTGATAATACAGCTACTTGAATAAACAAAGTTATCTCGAGGCGGGGCCGGAATCCTGTGATATATCGTTAAAGTTTTACAAAACGCATCAGTTCGGTATAATGTGAGATTTTTTTTCTTATACACTCAAGTTATTCCCTTTTAATATTTATGAGTTTTATTTTATAAATATATTCGGATTTGGTATTTGATACTTTCGAGTTTCGAGTTAACTGAATTATAAAGTTATTGAGCTTTGTATGAAATGTTAAGCCTGAGATCAATTTTAATCTGGATATCATCGTGATGTATTCAAAAACTGTAATTCGACATTAATACACTTTGATATGGGAAATTATCTATTGTTTCCAGCTAGTTAGTGTTCGATAATAACTCACTTTGTATCACACATTGAAAATTGACTTGAGGTGATACGCTGTGGGTATATCGTTTAAATTATATGATAATAATTATTATGAAGTCGTATATTACTGTTGAATTTTCACGATCGTTTTGTGTGTGAGTTTACTCTTAAAGAATAAGTTTACAGTTTGAAATAGCAATTTATTGATATGAATTAAGCAATTCCATTAATAAAATTAGAATTCTGCACAAAAAAGATTAAAAGGACAAACTTGTTAGTGTAATATATATTTCGAAAATGTTATTTAAACTATTTCATATTCTAAATACAATAATAATATATATATTATAACGGATTTATTTTAAAACGGTAAATATTGAACTTAGTCGTGATTCCGTTTCGAGACTCAGAAGTGCGAGTACATTGGTGTGAAACTTTCAGCTTACGTATTGCATTCCCTGTAGAAAGTCGTAGACAGACTTATGTATTAGACTCCGAATTTGCGATATTTGTACATATATGTATAATTTAAACATCATAAAGCTTTTCGATGGATTGCAACCTCGACATGTTGCAATCTTCAATTTGCAGCTTTATCAGATGAATTGTAGGCTAGACTAGCTAACCGTCCCAGCGTCGCATGGGTTGAATGGGAGTCCATCATGGGACGGCCCCGAGGAGGATAGAAAACATAACCCAAGTTTTATAACAAGTAGATGAATATTTATAAAATGCATAGAGGCCGAGATGGCCCAATGGTAAGAACGCGTGAATCTTAACCGATGATCGTGGGTTCAAACCCGGGCAAGCACCACTGAATTTTCATGTACTTAATTTGTGTTATTATTCATCTCGTGCTTTACGATGAAGGAAAACATCGTGAGGAAACCTGCATGTGTCTAATTTCACTGAAATTCCCCCACATGTGTATTCCACCAAACCGCATTTTAGCAGCGTAGTGGAATAAGCTCCAAACCTTCTCCTCAAAAAGGGAGAGGAGGCCTAGCCCAGCAGTGGGCCATTCATAGGCTGTTACGTTATGGGCATAGACGACAAACACATAAATACAATTTTTTATTTATTATAGAAGACGAAAAATATTATATCATTCAATGTTAATAATACTAAATAATACAATTATATCAGGCCCCCTCAAAATTAAAGTTCCAAGTCGAGTTTTTTTAATTAAATTTGCGCATCATTTTCAATATACTACAATTACTATTGGAAATAAAAAAAAACACCGATCTTCGAGATAGACAATGGAGCAAAAACAAATTATAATATCAATCATAAAAATAACATTGATTTGTAGAAAGTATTGAATTTTTATAAAATCAAGTGTAACTATTACTTATTAAGCTAATACTTTATTTATTTGTAAATACTTTATAAGTATTTCTTATAAATATGACGAGTGGTTATGTCATTGCCAGTCACCTCCATGTTTCGTCCCAACGACCGCCTGACGAAGCAACAAAGCATTGTATTGTTCTGGTGTGAAAGATGAAAGGACGAACCAACTTAATTTTATTTTTATGAGTTGCATGTGAGTTATTACACTCCTAGTCTCGCAATTAGCAACTTTGAAAACTCGTTGGATGCTTTTGTCATTTCAGAGAACAGCGTTCACACCCAACTACACCGAGACCAAAGAGGTTTATATCTATACTTTGTACACGGTATCTAGGTTAACTAATCCTTTAACCTGGCTCTTTACTATGTAAATGAGCATAAATAACTAAATTTTAATGAATATATATGAGTCGAGATAGTTGATCTGGTAAAGTAAGTGAATGGAACAAAAATTCGGGGTTCAAATAAGAGTGAGCACCACGAATTTTCAATTTGTTTATAATACATTTCAGGTTTAGCAGTTAAGGCGTTGTTTTCCTTAACACTTGCAAAAACTGCTAAATTTGTATCCACCATCAGAGGAATATGTGGTGTAATACATGGTGTAATAGTTCTTTATTGTTCAAGGCATAAAGAACATACGAGCAGAAGGTCCACCTGAAGGTAAGTGGTCACCGTCACCCATGAATACCTGCAACATAAGGGAGTTTTAATCCCTTGAAGGAACCTGTATACTTAATATTTGATAACTACCTTATTATAAGCCGAGATGGCCCAGTGGTAAGACCGCGTGAATCTTAACCGATGATCGTGGGTTTAAACTGTTTAAATCTCGTGCTTTACGGTGAAGGAAAACATCGTCAGGAAACCTGCATGTGTCTAATTTCACTGAAATTCTGCCACATGTGTATTCCAACAACCCGCATTGGAGCAGCGTAGTGGAATAAGCTCCAAACCTTCTCCTCAAAAAGAGGAGAGGAGGCCTTTAGCCCAGCAGTGGGACACTCACAGGCTGTTATGTTTACGGTTATTATAGCGTTCAGGGAAATCTCCAAAAGTAAATCATTCCTCAACCAACACGTGCGCTCCAAAACTTCTCATCGACCGAAAAGGCCTAAGCACACAGTGAGTCCTTTACAGGCTTTTAATTTATTTATAGGTCATCCGAATCTAGTGATTTGCTCAGTCTATTCTAGTTACCATAACTATTTAAGTATTAACTCACTCAATTTTATCTATGTCGAACCATACATACTTTGTCAATGAATACACATATACACTGAATTGTTCGAACTAAGGAAAAGTGTTACAATGCACGGCCGCTCTTATTATTTGCAATATCAATTATGGAAGTTTGGAATTTATATCCATGCTAATAAATGTCAAGTTAGTTTAACAACATATAAAATTATACACCTATAAATGTAGTGAACGCTTTGTTCTGTTTCACAGCCGTGGATTAAACTTAAAGTTTGGTGTAAGTTAAGGGCATTTGGCATTTAAATGTAAATTTACATATAAGTTGATTTCATTATATACAGCCAGAAGTTTTTGTTTGTTTGTTCAAACTAATCTCATTCTAATGTAACAAAAGTGAAATGTACATTTAATTTGAAATTGTTTTAACAAAACAAATTGTTGAGGTTAGGTTGGGTTAATAAAAATATTTATTTTTAATAAAAATAAGCTCGGATATTTAGATCTTTTAACAAAATGGACTACAGGTGGTGCTTGGAGCATACACCTGGTGTTTTCTTTACATAAACGAAGTCGAAATATGAAATCGACACACTATGTTTACATCACAGGCTCTTTGTTTGAAATCCAACACAACTTTTTTGCTTGTTTGTTAAGGCTAATCTCATTCTAATGTAACAAAACTGAAATGTACATTGAATTTGAAATTGTTTTAACAAAACCAGTTGTTAAGGGTACTAGAATATAAGCTAAAATAATATATATATTTTAATAAGCGCTCGGATCTTTAGATCTTTTAACAAAATGGACAACAGATGGTGCTTGGAGCTTACACCTGGTGTTTTTATCTGTATTTTCTTTACATAAACGAAGTCGAAATATGAAATCGACACACTATGTTTACATCACAGGCTCTTTGTTTGAAATCCAACACAACTTTTTTGCTTGTTTGTTAAGGCTAATCTCATTCTAATGTAACAAAACTGAAATGTACATTGAATTTGAAATTGTTTTAACAAAACCAGTTGTTAAGGGTACTAGAATATAAGCTAAAATAATATATATATTTTAATAAGCGCTCGGATCTTTAGATCTTTTAACAAAATGGACAACAGATGGTGCTTGGAGCTTACACCTGGTGTTTTTATCTGTATTTTCTTTATATAAACGAAGTCGAAATATTAAATCGACACACTATACTTACATCATAAGCTATTTGATTGAATTCCAACAATATAACGATACAGGTTGATTTCAAACGTTTCAACGTCTCGAATTTAAAGCTAGCGACTGACCTTAACCCGATTTCTTATGAGGTGTGCTGAAAACGTGTGTAACGCAATCGTTCAAGCATATTGCTCAGCTACACTTTTAGTCGTAGTCAAGACGTTACAATGACAAGGAAAACATCGTGAGAAATAATGCATGTGTCCCATCTACTTGAGAGACCAAAACTATGCACCTATTCTATGCATATATTTACACTAATTTTTTTCTTGTAAAGAACATGACTAAACAATAAGACATTTTGCAGGCTGTTAGTTTACTTCAACCACTTGCGCGTGCTAAAACGATACGTCGACCGGAACTGACTTGTGACGGCTACCCCGATGTCGGTATTTTTTAGCGAATGATTTGGTATTCTGTGACAGATCGTTGATTTAGTCAGGGGTTCGATCCAACAACAATATTTTGTCACGTAAAAACCAATTTAGACAGGTGAGAACTTAAAGCATTTTTCTTATTTTTATCTTTATATAGGTGAAAAGTTAGATGGAAAAATTATAAAGAAGATGGCTATATGAGTCTCTGATTACATAAGCGATGCTGCGATCAAAGGCACGCTTAACATAATCAATACATAACAAATATGTCCAAAAAAGGTTTTAGTTTCACGTTAATTACATTACTCTTCTCGATTGCACCATAGCCTTTTAAAAGAACGCGTCGGTGACATTGTCTATGATTTTGCAGATTAACGAACTGTTACACGATATGTATGGAAAGGCTTCAGGCTTAGTGGTTTTTAATTACCACGTGTAATATCGTTTTCATTGTTATTTTATTTTATATTATTCATTTTTATCAATTATTGTTGTAGTTTTAAGTAGCGTGAAAAAGTATTACTTGAACAACTTGCAGCGCGTTACGTTTTTTTTTAATTATAGCGTATTGGCGTACGCGGAAATGTGCAACCAGCTAGTAGGTGGCAATGACCTTGGAAGTTTCCAGTTCAAAAAATACAGACCATTATTTGCGCCAGCTCAATATTTATTGAAACTAAAATTATATTTTTCTATTGCTTGCAATTACATTCTTAAAATTGATAATACAAAAATATTGACTGCTAAAAAACTAATGAGTGAGTTGTATCTAATAGGAATTTCGCATAGTGTTTTCAAAAATTAGTTTTAATTTAGAAATAACATTCTCATCAAAGTTTAATGCATGTAATAAAATTGGGATAAGAGTAACGTCTAATTGCGCTAATGATCAATTTTTTTGCTCCTTTACCTCCCGCGAATGAAGTTGAACTAACCAGTTCTAGTATATAACATGAATAACTAGTTTCGTTAATGACCAAAATAAACACTACAAGACAAAGGCTTATTCCACCCCGCTTCAATGTATCTTGGTGGATAGACAGGTCTCAGAGTTCTTCCAGGTTACCATACGATATTTTCTTTCACCACCAAACACGATACAAATTATAAACGCAAATTTAAGACATTAAAATTATTTTATAAATAGTAAAGCTTTATTACAAACAATATTTTGAGTTACTGCCATATAAACCAATTAATACAAGAGAAGAAGAAAAATTATATATAACTAAATCAAAACTAAAAAAACAACGAATCACGTATTCTATCTACCGAATCATCACGGGCCTTATGGAGGCATAAGTCTATCGTAAAGAATAGAAAGTCTAAGCGTAACTGAACACTGTCTGCTGCACAATATAACTGAACAAATCCCTTAAGCCTTACTTTTGTTTTAAATTCTATTATCTAGATGTTTTACAGTCTCGTCTTAGAATCCAATAGAATCCAATTATATGTAATCTTAGATCAAGTAATTAAATCAAGTATGGATGAGTTTATTCGATTAGAGTAATAATTAAATGAATTAGTGATTTTATATAAATGTGCGGAGGCAGATCATTCCATTTATATTTGTGACAATAGTTATGAGATCTGACGTGATCTGGAACAATTGAAGATCGAAAATTTCTCGGCTTAAACCCGGGCAAGCATAACTGAGAGTTGTGTTTATAACTCTGTATGTCAGACGAAACTGTGCCATAATATAGAACTAGCATTAGTATTACTTTTATGATCCAATAACATTTTTTATGGTTAAGGTATTATACCTTATTTTATAACTATATCTAATTACTACATGCGTTATTATTTTAGTATCTAGGAGATCGAGATTCGCTCGGCTTTAAATAATTAATTATCTTTTAGAATTGGAAGTGGTATTTAATAAATAAAATAAGAAAAAAATAATATAACTAAACCAATAATATATTAAAACATTGTTTTTTTTTTAAATTTTACACAATTTTAAATTAATACATATTATATTCTAGACAAAGATTAAACGAAATATTAAGTATTTGATAAATTATTTGTGAAAAAATTGCATTTTTCAACAATCAGAAAGATATAGATAATTATTATATCTATATAAGCAAAGCCTTGTTTAAATACAAATTTTAAGCCAAATCGTTAAAGCCTTTCCGAGATATACAAAATATATATTATATACGTATTGCTTATTCAATATTATAAGATAAACCTAATATTAAAACTATCTTAACAATATTTATGCTTATTAACTGTGCTACTGTTTCTTATAGTACTGCATACATTAAATGAACTTACCGATGTAAACGTCTTATTTTTTAAGATTTACTAACTACTATTTCGTAGGCATATTTTAAGAGTTTCGGTCGTATATTTTCGCCTTACGACAGGACATTTATTATCTGTTGCTTTACGAATTTTTCGACTTCAGGCCATTCGGTACTAAAATTTCTCATAAAAACGTTAAATATGCGTTTAAAATATCGTTCTTTTAACGATTAAGCGAAATTAGCGCGAATTAAGCGATGCTCCTATGTATATGACCTATGTGCGAGTCCAAATGTATTATTTTATAGCCAGAGTAAATCATTGTTTGATTAGCTGAAAGTGGTCAAAACCAATTTAGCAGCAGTACTTGGTATTGTTGTGTTCAGGTGTGTAATTACAGTGTAATTACAAGCACAAGGAATATAACATCTTAGTTCCCAAGGTTGGTGGAGCATTGGCGATGTAAGCGATGGTTAACATTTCATACAATGCCAGTGTCTATGAGCGTTGGTGACCACTTACGATCAGGTGGCCCATATGCTCGTCCGCCTACCTATACCATAATGAATTATATAAATCGATAATATCCTCTTTACATTATAATTAAAAAAATGCAAGACGTTGTTGTTTTCGTACAAGCTGTTATTTTATAAATGTTTGATTTTTCTTATCAACTTAGTTTTTTTTTTATTTCGTTTATACAAAGTTATCCACTCACTTTTAAAAGTAATATCAAAAACAAGAATAATATGTTTTTTATCATAATTTTACCATGATACTTATTAAAATATTTTTTTCAAGGAATGTGAAATATGTCCTTAAAGTAACAATTTAATATTTCAAGTTGTTTTATATTTTATAACTTTAGTGTAAAAACTTGTAAATATTTTTTTAAATAAAGTGAGTTAATTTATGGTAAAATGTGACATCTCTTAAATAAATACTTTAAGTTTTCAACTTTAGGTAATTGCGCTGTATTGCTGGACTCCAAGTTTGGTATGTCACTTCCGCCCTCAATTGCACCGACTCATTAACGCTTACACTGGAAAGTAACAAACCTTTGTGTGTTTGTTTACGATTCCACAGGTCCTGACAGTATTATCAAAATATCTATGTACAAGTAGGCTCTCATGAGACTTTTAATTGCCATGTAACAGCTTTAAATTCATTAATATGCATAGTTAAAAATATATGTGAATTTTTTTTTGAAAAGGAATATTTTGCCTCAAAAACATTTATTATTATGTAATTCGATTTTCCTTGCGTAAAGAAACCTGCATGGGACGGATGAAACCAACTGGGAGTAACGTATGTAATCTGGTTAGGTACCACCCACTCATCAGATATTTTACTACAAAACAGTAGTACTTGGTATTGTTGTGTTCCGGTTTGAAGTGTGAGTGAGCCAGTGTAATACAGGCACAATTAAAAATGGTAGCGATGGTTAACATTTCTTACAATGCTAATGTCTATGGGCATTGGTGACCACTCTCCATCAGGTGGCTCGTATGCTCATCCTATTCAATAAAAAAAACCATCTTAATTTATTCTTCTAATAATCTTTATACTTTTTATTTTGAACACTGGAAGTGGTATTCGACATACATTTTCGTCTATCGTCTCCCTTCTTCCTAAAACACGATATTCTCTCATAATCTGTTATCAAGATTAATTATTTTATGTACGAATTAATCACAAATTTATAAATTAAGTCCAGCTGCCAGAACGTCTGTCAAGTTTTCCAGAAAATTTATATGAAATTAATGTAACCTATATTTAGATGCTTACAATATTAAAAGTATATTTTTAAAGTTTAAAAGATCCCTTAAATATAATCAAACAGATCGCGAAATTAAATTATAACGACTTCCCCAAAATAGACTATAATTTCTGAATTCAGATATCGGGTATTATAAGTCGAAATGTCTCTATTTTACCGAATTTGTTTAAGAGACGCTTTTAATTTATTCCCGAGAAATTTTAAGATATTAAACGAGATCCATTACTGACATAAAACGAATTCCAAGCTTGTACTTATATTTCCAAATCCCAGCTTAAGCTAAGCCGTTCTACATTTGTACCAGAAATGCGTATTTCTTGAAGCATACGATCCCTGGGAGGCTATCTTGCCATTATGTAATATATTTTAAACGGAAACGATGTTTTTAAAGTTTTCAACCTTGTTTACATTTGTAAGTATATATTACCATATTTTTTTGTTAATAGTCTCAGATTTATGATGAGCTTGAGGGATTTTTATTGTGTTGCTCTAAATTCTCTTATAAATAATATTTATTGACTTTTACTGTTATTACTTTATAAAAATTTTTATTCTCATTAATTTTAGGACCTTCGTTTCCGTGGTTTATTAAAGTTAACAAGCTTCTTGAATACTTCGCTTAAAGAAACAACCCGTGAATATTCCACAGCTGAGCAAAGGTCTTCCCTCTTAAGGAGAAGGCTTGGAATTTATTTCATAAATCCGAATGCATCATCAAATTTCGGTTTCAGAAAACTTTTTTATTTATTTTATTTATATTATTTCATAATTCATATACAATCAAATAATATATTGTTACCAAATTAGTTGAAGGATGTCATTCAATTATTCCGCGTAATAACGTCCTCTATTCTTCGACTTAAACTATAGCTTCCACTGTCGGCAGAATTCATATTTTTGAATGGAGGTTGCGTATAAAATAATCTCTAATACTATATTATTTCTCTTCCCTTTCACAAAAGAAGTTGGGTGTAAGTACCAAAATGCTTTGATACAATTTCTTCACCTACGTACTTTTGTACGCAAAATAATAATAAATAAAATTCCATAATACAAAACTGAAATAACAATACTTAAATTTATTTTCTCAAGCCCTAATCCTAGCATTCACATCACCCTATCTAAATTCAAAACTGGCAACCTTTCTCAAATATAAATTTGAGCCTAAGCTTCTTGTAATGAAGTTTCAAATAAATTGAAATCTCTCTTAACAACATATTAAAAAATAATTGCTTCTTTATTATAATAATATTTTAACTAGACTAAAATAAAATTAAGTTATTATAATATATAAGAAGATAAATTGATTGCTTGAAAATAAAGTAAAATATTAACAACTACCGTTTCATACAGTTGATAATCTGGCTTTATATAATGTATATGGTAATGTATATAACATTGCGATAATATTGTTTACTATATATTTGTTAATTTTATAAATATAAATATAAATAACATTACACCCAGTATTGCGGTCCCACATAATCCTTTATCTATTTATTTAGTATAGCAATTAGTGTAAGTAGATATTTGTAATTTTATAATATATTTTTAATTTCATTCGTCTCAGTCTTGCTATTTATATTTTTCTGCTATCGTTTACAAATATTTAAGCCAAAATAACGAACATGAAAATTAAAGAGAATTTATGTCCTAAATACAAAATAGGTCATATATATTCCACAATTTTTGAGGATACTCCCATTCAAAAACAAATTTTCCTAAAGCATCTCGTAATTCCACGCTAGCGACGCTGAATGAAAATGACCTGTAGTTTTACTTTAATCCGGTTAAACAACACGCCGGTTTGTCTTTTAAAATTGCCACAGGTATATACTGTTATAGCTCATGCGGTGTATGAAATGTTCGCTTTGAGCTCAAACTGAGCGCAAGGCGCCTTGGAATTAAATTTCGCCGCTACGCGATGTCGGCACGCGGCGCACGAAATATGGCGACGGAGTTGTAGAATGATCCGGAATTTACTGGATACAACCGGTTTTCAAGCAGGTTCGTTCGCACTGGTGTTTTTAATTTAATGTAATATTTTATCACGTTGAGTACATTTGTAAAAGATTAATGTAACTTTCCTGCAACTAATATAAATTATATATTATCTGTAATTATAATTATATATAATATTATTGTAATGTTCATTATATCTATTTTAATTTTAAAATATTATGGAATTACGTTTTTGCCTGAAAGTCGGTAAATACGATTTTCGACGAAAAATTATTTTCTTTGACTAGAAAACCTTGAGATTGGAAACAAACTCTAACAAACATGTAATTATAGTCCTCTTTCTAAAACGCTGTCAATTAGTATTGCCTATGTAGAATAATATATACCTTACTAAATGTTTATATTGTATATCCATTGTCAATTAGGCCATTATTTAGCTCACCATTCACATCGACCCTCTAAACGATTTATTTTATATTTCTATCCAAATTAAAATAAATACATAAAAATTAATTAAGAAAAATTAATTATCTTTATGTTAAGATATTAATGTATAAATTAAATCAAGCTGACTTTATATTCTCCTGTGCGAATGTGCTCTGAATAATTGCGGTTTTCGCTTTTCTCAGTATCTCGCCATAGATGTTCAATTTGAATTTTGAAGCACTGGACGGATCTAGTTTTAATTACTAGTGTTTTTTTGAATCATAGAAATGTGCATCGAGTTACAACGTAATTGGAAACCTAAAGTTCCGATTCAGATTTTTTTTCGAATGGAAAAAACTGGAAATTGTTTTTTTAAGTAGATATTATTCAAAAGTGTACTTAAGTATGGCATGCAGAATTTTTACTTAGAAATTTGTAAGCTGTGATGGCCCAGTGTTTAGAACTCCTGAATTTTGACTTTTTACTTTTGCCTGTAATTCTACTGGCACCATTCAAGTAATTCATTATTTCTTCGGGTTTTTTCCTCATCCATTTTACAAAGCTTAATGACAAAAGTTTGTAATCATTGTGTTCTACCTTCAATTACATTTTGAAACGAAACGTGGAAGCTCACGGTGCGACTGGTTAAACATTTGCAGATCATCCAGCGAACTATATGAATATAGTTTACACCGATTTAGCCCAAAGAATTGGCAAGCTGAAGTGGTAATGAGCTGGTTTTAACTTCCATAGAAACGACAATCGATGTGGTAGACAAGCTATTGAGCGAGCGCGACTTGTCAAACCTAAAAGAGGACGTTCGAAAATGTTGAAATAGCTGAAGATTGGACTAAGTGGCGTGACTTAAGAGATGTATATATATTTTTATACGTTTTTTTTTTTACAAAATACGTTGGTGGACGGACCACGTGACGATAAGTGACCCTTCATAGATACCGGCGCTGTAAGAAATATTTATCTTTCCTTACTGATTTAATTTTATTTGGGAAACAAACAGTATATATTGATATACAAATATGAAAGCAAATCTTACATCGCAAATGAGCCACCAACTTTGTAAACTAAGATGTTACATTCCTTGCCTGGCTGTCTTACGTACCCTTCAAGCCAGAACTCAACTATTCTAAATATTGCTGTTTGGCTGTAGAATAAGCGGTGTGTCGTGCCTATAAAACAAAATAGCTATGTCTACAACGATTTTACTATAATGAGAATATTTTGTACTAAGACAATAGACCCTTTAATGTATATAGATTATTAAAGGAAGCTAGTGTTATACAAGTAGTGCTTTAGCGCTATTTCTAGGAAGCACAAACTTAACGTTTTACAACTTTGCAGCTCGTTTCAAAGTCTATAGTTGTTATATTATATGGTTTCAAAGTTTTACGATCATAAATTATTGCAAATTTATTAATTTAATAAACGCATATGCTTTTACTGTTATTTATAAAATATCAAACCCCATTATTATATTTCCATTAATTGATTAAAAAAATTAGCCTTGTAATAAAACTGATTACAGATTATTTATTTAAATTTTTAATGATTAAAAGCAATATATATTTATTCGGGAATACCTTTAAGAGTATATTCCACGTGAATGACCAAGCAAAACTTAAACAGTACAAATTGAATCCAAAACAAAACAAAGTTAACACTTATGTTCTGGTAGATTTATTCCGTGTAAAAAATGAAGTGAAAAGTCAAACTACACCTCTAATGTGGAATGAAAGAAAATAATTTTAAATATTTAATATTTCGTCAATATTCTGTACCCCTTGTTACTGTCATTCCACTGCTCACTCATACTTCAAACTGAAACTCAACTGAAGTGGCTTACCTGAGCTGTGGTCTACCAAATATTTATATAATAATATTCCATAAATTCCAGAACGACATGAAATTTTAACTCATACTATATATATATATATATATATATATATATATATATATATATATATATATACTATTTAAGTTGCATAATCTTCTACGTGGTGTTAATACTCGTTGATTTCCAAACAGGGCACATGAATTATAACTTGTACTGACTATGTATTTCGTTTGAGAAAAAGACATAAAAACTTCTTTCAGCACCGGTAGCCTTGTATTCAATTTAAACATGACGATTCAAAATTGCTTTATATGACACTACTAAACTTGAATGAAATATATTTTGATTTGATTTGAGATCGGCGTATCACCGGTAATTCGATTTTCATTGCGATCGGGTTGAAGATGAAAAAAATGTTTCTTAATATACTAGGTGGTAGGGCTTTGCGCAAGCCCGCCTGGGAAGGTGCCACCCACTCATCAGATAATCTACCGCCGAACAGCAATACTTAGTACTGTTGCGTTCCGGTTTAATAGATGAGTGAGCCAGTATAACAAGGGACATAACATCTTCGTTCCTAAGCTTGGTGGCGCATTGGCGATGTAAGGAATAGTTAATACTTCTTCCACCCACCACTTAACACCAAGTGGCCAATTTGCCCGCCCGCTTACATAAAAAAAACTACCATTCTTCCTACGCTTCAAGTTATATATAATACTATGTATTACAAAATATTTCACACAAGTTCTTCCTTTATTATACTTATCTCCGTGAGTTGAGACTTTAGTGGAGCTAATTTAGTCAGTTATTCATATGCATGTCACCCGTCGCTTAAGTATATCGTCTGTCTGTATGTATGTAGGAGCTGTCTTATTATCATTAGTTATTTTTTTTTTTTTAAGTTCTATGTTTTTATGTGGTGATATAAAATAACATTAGTCGTACAAGTGCATTCGATTGTAGCTTTTTATTACAAATATTAGCTTTAACCGTTTATTTTTTACTATATTTCTGTACTTTATACTTTGTCTTGTTGTGTTGTTTGTATTAAAAAAAAAAGCCGAGTTGGCCCAGTGGTAAGAATGCGTGAATCTTAACCGATGATCGTGGGTACAAACCCGGGCAAGCACCACTGAATTTTCATGTGCTTAATTTGTAATTATAATTCACCCGTGCTTTACGGTGAAGGAAAACATCGTGAGGAAACCTGCATGTGTCTTATTTCACTGAAATTCTGCCACATGTGAATTCCACCAACCCGCATTGGAGCAGAATGGTGGAATAAGCTCCAAACCTTCTCCTCAAAAAGAGGAGAGGATGCCTATAGCCCAGCAATGGGACATTCACAGGCTGTTACGGTTACGGTTATACTTTGTCTGTAAAATTTGTTTTAGAAATTTGTCTGTGTTTTTACATTCTAGGCCATAAGTTTAATCAATTTAAAAAGAAAGAAAGACAATTTTATTAGTATCAACGCACACACTCTATACGGTAAAATAATAAAATAAAAGTCACAAGAAAAAATAACATTCGAAAAGAAATATTTAATAATTGACTTAACTTTATTAGACCTAAATGTATATCTTAAGACAAAGGGTAAAAGACAAATAAAAACAATATTCATAATACATTTTTACTTTACTTATTTATGTTACAGAGTATATTCGAAGCTACTGAGTAAATAAATCTATAAATTTGTTTTTTACTCAACTATTTACAAAACGTATTTATTTTTGTACTTAAGTCTGCTATACTGTTTTATAAGAACTCGAACTATACTATTATTATTATTATTATTTCGACGCATGTATTCTTTAAATAAAATCATATCCATACATACACCGTGCAATATTATATTCCACTTTGGTGTAGCTTTCGCTTCGCTTGATAACTTCAGTGTTTAAGATACCTTAATCACAACATAAAGTATTCGCTACTGAATTATTTACCAAAAAGCCTTTGCGTGTATATTCTGCGTATATTAGAGTAATAAATGATTATCTAATAATAAATAATAAATTAATTGATTTTTCTAGTATTGTTTATTGAAGTAATGATTTATACAATTCAATTCTTGTCAACAAATATAACTAATTACTAGATTAGTAATAGTCTAAGTATTCATTCCGTCACGTCCCGGGTCAATAAAACAAGATATGATTTGATCACCAACTGCGCATTTTTAATTAGTCTTTTTTTAAAGTATGACGGATAAATTAACCGCTAGTTGTTAATTGATATCCACTCCCATTGTAATCAATATACATTAAAACGTTAATTAGTGGATTAAATTAAAATATCTTCCATTTTTAAATATGGAAAATGGAGAGGCCTGTTTAAGTTACTATTATCTTATTTGTGGTAACGAGAAGTTACCACAAATAAGATAATAGTGACTTAAAGTTGTTTATCGTTTTTTTAAACTATAGCTTACTAGTTTCCGCCTGCAGCTTCACTCACGTTTTATGTATAAAAAGTAGTCTATTAGTTCTTAATTAAGTTCATCGGTAAAAATCGGTTCAGAGGTTTAGTCGTGAAAGCGTAACAGACAGATAGATAAAGCAAACAAAGTAATTTCGGTTTATATATCGGTTTAATACAAAAAATACTGACAAATTATATACATTAGGTTGGGAATTCAGTTCCAACCAGTTAGTAGAAATATGTTGAACTGAATCTTAAAAAAAATATAAAGCTTTATGATTCATTTTTCGGTTAGTTAGATAATACAAATTCAATTCATATCAATAATTCAATGTAACGCTTCAAAATTCAAAACTACTTGAACATAGAATATAGAAATAAATGACTCCAAATGAGTTCACAAAAATTTTACTAATGTATATATTATTTAACCTTAATTTTTAGAGACATAAACGGGAACCGATTTGTGTAACAAATTGAAACGCTCGCGTCTGTTTAATTTAATGTCGTAATAGAAAATTGCCTTCTTGTTTAGACGTGAGCCTTTCATTTTGGTGTGTTTTATTACGTCAGACTTCGTGGTGTGGTTTAAATTGTGTTAAAGGGATTGATTCAATTTGCCTACGACATTTTCCTTCCATATATTTACACTCTAGTAGTTTTATTTTATCTTGGATGTTCGATTTTTCCTACGATTATGGCCCAGAATTCGATTCGAAATAAACAAATCTAAATAAAATATTTGTATTACAAATAAGAACTCTACAATATTCACTTCCTTATTTTTATTAAAAATATTAGGCGTACCAAATGTGCCATTTTATCGTACCACCGCTCATTGCCTGCCATATAGTTATACTGGCTCAGTCACGATTCGAACTGGAACAATTCGAACACAATAATATTAAGTATTGCTGTTTGACGGCAGAATATGTGCTGAGTGGGTGGTACCTACCCAGACGGACTTGCATAGAGCCATCATGCGTAGAGTCAATTGATGGTTATAATGGTTTACGTGGAACAGCTAACGTAGATGACTTTATAATTCTTACTAATATTATACATGCGAAAGTTTGTCTATTTGTATATTTGTTTCGCTGCCACGTCTTAAGGCGAACATCATATATGACATAGGATACCTAACACCTACCAACGCCCCCCCCCCCTTACACGTGGCTATTAGTACACTACTAGGTACTTACCTTAAACGAATCAGATACACAAATTATTCTTAGAACTAAAATCAAAAGGTATTTCAAACGATTTTCGCTTTGAGCCCTAGTAATCTTCATAATGAATGTTAAATTCAAGAGAGCGTATAGATTCAGCAGACATTATATCTGGACTTGGTTTGTGCAGATTATGAGGCCCCAAGGGGTTGGACAAATCTAATTTGGATATTACGCAATTTGTCCCAAAGTCGAGTGGGTTAAGAGCGAGCGGGAGCGAGAAAAGACAACATTGAAATATAACTTTAAACACATGTTTCATTATCTTAAAAGGCACTTTAATTCCTGTAATAAAATGTTGAAAATTCTTTTGAAATACCTTCTTTTTAAATGAAAATTTATTAAACTTTGAAACTAAATCATAAAAATATTAATTATTACTAGTGCGATGCTTGCAATAGCTGGTTAATATTAATTTGAAAATGGAAGGAGAAACTGATGTTACTGGTAGTAGGGCTTTGTGCAAGACCGTCTCGGTAGCTACCCCCCTCTCATCCCATACTCTACCGACAAATGGCAATACTTAGAATTGCTGTGTTCCGGATTAAATGATAAGTGACTATAACTACAGGTGCAAGGGACATAACATTAGTCCCCAAGGTTTGGCGATAGACTAACTACTATTTAAAATAAAATAAAAAAATACTTATTTTAAAAATAAGCTACGCAATATCTTTTATTTTGTAAACGCTAAAAACGTACACCTAATTGCTTAAAGGAATATCTCAAGGGATTTAAATAAGACTCTATCTGTTACTGCAAATTACGGTTTATATCGAAAATTTGCTCAACTTCTTGTTTTCTTGTTAAAGTAATACTATTCCTGCTGATTTAATTAATATTATAGATAGTGTTACCGACTTAAAATATTTCATTGTTTTAACAAAGCGAAAATTTACAATAATTTAATAAATCACAAAACTATATCCTACAAATATTTTAGTAACTCAATTGATTTATTCCGTTTAGATTAAAACATTTATTTTGATTAATAATATGGGTTTTATTTTAACTCGAAATTGAACTTATAATAAAAGTCGGAAAACCAGCCATTCGTTTGCTAGATACCGAGCAAGAAAGGTGACCAGGCAAATAAATAATTGTAATACATAATTACTAATTAATTATAATTCAAAACCTAACGTCCGAAAAGTAAAGTGCAGTATTTTTTTTATAGAATAGGAAGGCGGGCGAGAAAATGGGCCACCTGATGGTAAGTGGTCGCCAACGCCCTTAAACATTGGCACTGTAAAAAATGTTAACCGTCGCTTATATCGCCAATATCGCTTACATCGCCATTATGCCACCAACCTTGGGACCTAAGATTTTATGTCCCTTGTGCCTGTAATGACACTCACCCTTCAAACCGGACCACAACAATACTAAGTACTGCTGTTTTGCGGCAGAATATCTGATGAGTGAGTGGTACCTACCCAGAAAGCTTGCACAAAGGCCTACCACCAGTAAAAGCCCTACCACCAATAGTGAAAATTAAAATGTTAAGCATTTTGTGTGACTAAGATTAGAGAATAGATTGCTCTATATGCGCTCTATAAAATTATTTCAGCTTTATTGTACTCATTTAAACATACCTAAAAACTAAGTAAGAAAATTAAATACTAGTATTAGTATTATACTTAACGTATGTCCTAATTCTTATTATATTCTTATATATATTTTAGCTACATGGCAATAAAATAAATATCTGATGATTATGAACATTATGATATCAAGCCCACAACACAATTTTTCCGTATTGATTCTGTCATTCTGTAATTGACAAGAGGGGTGTAGTGGGGAGCCTAGTGTGAATACTTTCGGGGGTTCACCAGCCAGCCCAAAATGGGCGGTGTGGCTTCGCTAATCACAGGCTTTCTGCAATCTCTCACCAGTGGCTCCAAGAAACTGTAGTGCATGCAGCGGCCACACCCTGGTAACCGCGTTGGCTCGCGGGCTAAACCTGGTTGAGGGGGGTTTTCCAGAATGGTGGACCTACAAGCGGATCCTTCCCGCTTAATGCATAAAGTCTGCCTCGGCGGGGAAGGCAACCCAACGCAGATATGCACTCGGCCTTGATGGAACTGGCGAGGTAGCTAGGCAAGGTGGACGGCCTAGGGCGACAGTAGAAGGCGCACAGTTACTGTCGGCCAGACACATCATCGGATCCTTCCTCCAGTCGTAGCGGTTTTCCGTTCCACTGGATCAAGGAAGGGGAAGACGAGGGTGTGCACCTGCGTTTTGCGCGTACGCTTGTGCACTGAAATATCTCCTGCGTAACTGACTGCTTCCGTATATGGACTCCGATACCAATAAAGTCCTGTGGCGATGGGTCAAGGTAGAGAGGTCCGGTTTGATGCAATCCGGGCTTTGTCTGAGGCCTGCACATGGGCGGCTCTGGGGGTGTGTAACACCGTGGTCGCTTTTGCTCTGCATAGGGGAGACAGAGTAAACCCGGCAGCATCTGGAGTGACAAAGCAGCCCTATTTAGGGAGGCACTGCTTTCCCCGCTCAGCCGGGGAAGGGGCTAGAAAAGGTGCCCTAAACAAAAGCTCTTCCCAACCATTTTATTTTTGAGGGTAGTAACCACGGCTGCCTTCGCATCCTTCAATTTCGTGGTCGGCGTTACAGAATAAAAAATAAAATAAAAACACCTGCAATAACATTCGGCGCGTGGAACGTGCGAACACTTCTTGACCGTGATGACAATGCCTGCCCGGAACGGAAAACTGCCGTCTTAGCTCGAGAACTTCGACGCTATAATGTGGATGTGGCTGCACTCAGCGAAACACATCTAGCCGAAGAAGGGGAGCTGGTAGAACATGGTGGCGGGTATACTTTCTTTTGGAAGGGACTTGCTACCTCGGAACCGCGGTGGTCGGGCGTAGGATTTTCGGTTAAGAACCAGCTCATTAATCAATTACAAGAGTGTCCGGTGCACATCTCGGACCGCATCACCACACTGCGCCTTCACCTTGAATATGACAACTACCTGAATGTTATCAGTGTCTATGCTCCAACGCTGGATAAATCTGATATCATAAAGGGTAAGTTTTACGACGATTTGATCGCCGGTGCATCGAAAGCATACGCCCCAAAGAGAAGATACTGGTCTTGGGGGATTTCAATGCTAGAGTTGGACGGGATTACAACGCCTGGCCTAAAGTCTTGGGGAGACATGGAGTTGGCAATATGAACAGCAACGGTCAGCTGCTGCTCAGCTTATGTGCACAATTAGACCTAGCGATCACGAACACAATGTTCAGACTTCCAGCCAAGCACAAAACTACATGGATGCACCCAAGATCCAAACACTGGCACTTGATTGATTATGCTATCGTGCGCCAAAAAGATATCTCCGAAGTCCAAATCACCCGCGTCATGCGCGGTGCCCACTGTTGGACCGACCACCGGCTTGTAGTCACTAAGCTAAATCTCCGTCTTCTTCGTTCCCGAAGATCCGAAAGAGCGAAACCTGCATCTTTAGATGTCGAGAGGCTGAAAGATTTCGAGACTAGGAAGAAATATGCTGAAGCCTTGACCAGCGCACTTATGTCACATGAAAGAACCGGTGATGTTGAAGCTGATTAGGGTTCTCTGTCTTCTCAAATATTAGACACTGCCACTGCTACTATAGGTCTAAAAGTCCGCAGGAACGAGGACTGGTATGATGAGAATGACGGAGTCCTTACTGAGGCAATTGACAAGCATCGGCGTCTTTTACAAGTGCGCAGCAGAACACAGCCAGGCCAACGCGTAATGGGGATCAAGCAAGGTGACGTGGAGCTGCGTAAATTATCTCGAGAGATTAAGGATAAGTGGTGGCGGGACAAAGCGCGTCAAGTGCAGTGGCTTGCTGACACTAACCAGCTAGGAGAGTTCTACAGTGAGGTTCGAAGGTTGCTCGGTACATCCCGCTTAAGAAAAGTGCCACTACGTCCAGTAACTGGCGATGGCCTTATTAAAAGCAAGGAGGAAGTACTCAGGCGTTGGGCAGAACATTTTAACTTCCTGCTCAATGTAGACCGAGAATTCAACCTGGATTACATTTATTCCTTACCTCAACTCCCTACTTTTATCAAGCTGGATGAGCCACTGTCACGTGATGAGGTTGTTTCTGCCATCAAACAACAGCAGAATAAGCGCGCGGTTGGTGTAGACTTTATACCAGGAGAACTACTCAAATACGGGGGTGAGGAGTTGCATTCGGCTCTATGGGAACTTTTTACCCATATGTGGGAAAAAGAACAAGTCCCTGATACGTTCAAAGTATCTATCATCAGGACACTGTATAAGGGAAAGGGGGAGCGTTCTGACTGCAACTCCTTCCGCGGTATTTCACTATTACCGGTCCCCGGAAAAGTCCTCGCCAGAATTCTTTTAAACCGCCTTACAGAACTTTCAGAAAAGATTCTGCCTGAAACCCAGTTTGGCTTTCGACATGACCGGGGTACTTGTGAGGCTATCTTTTCAGTGCGTCAACTGCAGGAGAAAAGCAGAGAGCAGGGTCGTAACATGTATCTTTGCTTTGTCGACCTTGAGAAGGCATTTGACAGCGTGCCTCGTGAAGCTCTTTGGGCTGTGCTAGGAAAATTGGGATGCACGGAGAAGTTTGTGCGACTAGTGAGACTACTGCATGACGGAATGAGGAGCTGCGTCACTATTGACGGTGAACAGTCGGACTTCTTTCCCGTTACCTGTGGGGTAAAGCAAGGGTGCGTGCTGGCGCCCACACTGTTTGCCATGTACTTTGCAGTAGTAGTCCGCGATGTCCTACAGACGACTCCCGAGGGAGTTCGCGTCCGTTTCCGCACTGATGGCAGCCTTTTCAATTTAGCCAGGTTAAAGGCCCGAACAAAAGTGTCTCACGCAATGATTACTGAGATCACTTATGCGGATGACTTATGTTTTGTGGCAGAATCCGCAGACGGCCTGCAAAAGCTCATGTCCGAGTTCCATGTGTCCTGCCGCAAGTTCGGCCTAAAGATCAGTGTCAAAAAGACAGAAGTGATGTCTTTGGATATCCACGGCAGTGAAACACTGGTCATCAAACTTGGAGATGATGTACTAAAGCAGGTTGATCAGTTTCGTTACTTGGGGAGCACTGTTACATCCAAGTGCGAATTGGATGCCGAAATCAACAGCAGGATCGGTGCTGCAGCCGCGGCATTCGGCAAGCTGAATACCAAAGTCTTCCGCTCACATGACCTAAAACTGGCTACCAAAATTTCCATATATATGGCGGTCGTGCTACCTAATATTCTTTACTCTGCCGAAACCTGGACCGTGTACCGACATCATATTCGCACATTAGACCGCTTCCACCTTAAATGCCTACGCCAAATCCTGAATATCCAGTGGTCTGATCGTGTGCGGAATTCAGAAGTGCTGCGAAGAGCTAATGTGGGTGGCATTGAAGCTTACCTTATGCGGCGACAGCTTCGTTGGTGTGGTCACGTGTCAAGGATGGCGGATCAGCGTGTCGCTAAGCGCATCTTTTATGGTGAATTTGAGGAAGGCAAGCGTAAGCATGGCGGACAACTCCTTAGATACAAAGATGTGCTTAAGCGGCACATGAAAAAGTGCAATATAAAAAGCGCGCAGTGGGAGCAGCAGGCCGCCAACAGGGTACAATGGAGATCCAGCATTAAAGCGAGGATCCAAGAATTTGAAGTGCGTCGCCTTGCTGAGCTTGATGCTAGACGCGACCAGTTGAAAGCCCGACCACCCGCGGTAATCAACTACAATTATATCAATGGAGTGCTCACATGCCCGCTATGCGCGAGGATCATCAGTAAGAAGATTGGCTACATAAGCCACATGCGAGCACACGATCGACATCAGGCAAGGAGTTGAAGCGGTCGCCGTGGCCGAAATCGGCCGGGAGAGTATTATTATTATTATTATTATTATTATTATTAATTGACAAGAAAAATAAAAATGTTTCTTAATTAGAGTAAAACAATTTAAAATTAAAACCTTAGACCTGAAAATAAATTTTTCCACACATATTTTCCGTCTTTATTTTTCGTGATAGAATCCAGGGGCGTGATATTAAAAGTTTATAGACATTCGTTTATATTATTAAATCCTTAAACGCAATAAATTTTCCTTTTAATAATTTAAGATAATACACTTTGATGTGTTTTCAGATCCTAAAGTAATATTACATAAATACATATTTACTATCCTATAGTTAAAATTTTAGATGGTTTTGTTCCGATGACAATACATTTTTTTGGTAAGCATGACCTTATTCTACACCAAGGATTGGCTTCAGATGAAAGAACTCAACGGCCAACTGCATAAACACAAAAATGTATGTACATATAAAGGCTTATATTTTAAATGTATTTTAAATATTTATTCATTTCATATTTCAGATAATTTAAATATGTTGTAAAATAATTAATGAGGTGAGACACTATCTGGAATTGTCATTTTCTAGGTGGCTTTGTGCAAGCCCGCCTGGGTAGGTACCACCCACAACAATACTATTAGTATTGTTGCGTACAACAACTACAGACATAACGTATTTGTCCCAAGGTTGGTGGCACATTGGCGATGTAAGGAATAGTTAATACTTCTTATTTCGCCAATGTCTATAGGCGGTGGTGAGTAGTGACCACCTTAAATCAGGTGGGCCATTTGCCCGTCCGCCTAAATATAATATAAAAAAGATTTGTTAACGTAAAATATATAAGTACAAAAAATAATTATACAATATAAATTATGCATGTATATCTATGTATAAATTAAGATTAACCAAAGAAGTATATTAAGATATATAATATGGTCTACAAAAAGTTTATTTTAATAAATTAAGATTGCTTGAAGGTAATATATAATTAAGTATAGAAACTTTTAATCAATCACAATTTCACAGTGCAAAGTAACCAAAAAGCTAAAACTCAGAGGAAAAGCATCACCAAAGATGCTCCACGCAATTCGTTTTAGATGTTAAAAGTTTTTTATATAATATGTACAGAAATTAGTTCATTAGTTATTTTAAATTTCTATTCATACTCTTAGACTAACCCACTGCACGAAAGTTGTTATAATATAATTATGCATAAGTACCCCAATACTAAGTAATTTCTATTTTCTAACTTTTACAGTTCAATACGTTGATATCTGATACGACAAGAGAGATCACGCTTAAGACCAACGTCTTTTCTTTTCAATATCCAAGATCTCGATATATGCCGCCTCATTAAGCGCTGACTTAGACAAAATTTTCACTAAATAAGTAAAAGTTTTTTTTTTTTTTTGACAAATCTTACTGACTAGTTCAGTGTTTCCCAACGTGGGGCCTACGCCCCACAAGAAGGTAATTTGATAGTTAAGAAGGGATTATTTAAAAATAGACTCGACACGACTTATACACTTTCGTTTTGGGTTATTTAAATGCAATGCTAGATATCGGTGACAAATTTAACAAAAAAGGCACATTCTTAAAAAAATGCTGTTAATAATTATTAGGTATAATTTCGTTTGACGTTACCAAAATATCAACTGGGTAATTAGAGTCGTCAAGTAAACTTCGTCGGGCGTTCAGCACAATTTCATAGTGATTTCTTCCTAAAACTTATCATTTATATTTATAAAGGGAACAAAACAATTTTTAAAGTTTATAAATTATGTATGGGGGGTATAAAAATTTTAGAAATGTTAAGGTGGGGCCTTAAAAATGGTCATGGCCTAAAAAAGGTTGGGAAACACTGACCAGTGTTGATAGTTCATTCTAATGTAAATATATTTACTTTTAAAAATTTTCAAAATGTTATAAGTAACCTTAACTCCAATTAGTTGTAGTTTCTCAAGAATATTTCTATCTATATTATATAAGTTAAAAAAATATAAATAAACTATCTAAAATTGAACTTACGGGTTTCAATGGCATCGTTCGTATAGAACAGCTTACCTGGAAAAAAAAACTATTGTAGACAAAATAGATTTCAAATAAATATTTTATAAGAAAATAAAAGGATAAAATAATCATTCGATTCGTATTCGATATACAAAATTTAAAAAATAATTGACATTCTATTCTAAATCAACTTGAAAATCTGAGTCTCATTGATATTATGTTATTGTATTCCAAATGGAATGATAAAGTTTTTCTAAATAATTGTCGGAATAAACTTAATAAAAATTGGGTGCGATTCACTAGTTTATTTTGAGATTCTAGTAAACTCATATCTTTTGTTTAGCATGTTGAAGGCTTTTAGAAGTTTTTCCATCAACATATTAAGTGTTGGCCTTCGGGAGGATATACTTTTTTTGCTAATGTTTCATAAGTAACCTTATTATGCTCTTTTAATATTATAGGTAATCTTCTTCTTCTTCTTCTTCTTCTTCCTAGCGTTTTCCCGGCCTAGAAATGCCAGGGTCCGCTTTCCTACATCTTTGCCTCCACTTTGCCCGATCGAAAGCGTCGTCTTTAGTGAGATCGTGCTCTCTCATATCGTCCCTCACAACATCGAGCCAGCGCTTCTTGGGCCTGCCGCGGGATCTAGGGCCTTCGACAACAAAGTCCAGGCATCGGTTCCCAACGTAGTCTGGCGGTCTGCGGCTAATGTGACCAAACCAACGGAGACGGCTTTCTTGCAACTTATCCGCTACATCGCAAACGCCAAGGCTACCACGGATGTGCTCGTTACGAATACGATCTAGTCGCGTAACGCCACACATCCACCGCAGCATCTTCATTTCCGCGACGTGAAGTTGCTGAACATGTCTCGCGAGAGCTGGCCACGTCTCGCTGCCATACAATAAGACCGGTCGGATGATGCACTTGTACACAAGGCCCTTTAATTTCACCGGTATCCTGCGATCACAGATTACCCCGGTGACTTCCCGCCATTTGGCCCAAGCTGCGTTTATTCGAGCTCTGACGTCGTGGTCGATCGTACCAGACTCGTGCAGTACGGATCCGAGGTATTTAAATTTTTCCGTCTTGATAACGGATTCTCCGCCTATCTTTATGGGTTCGGGGTCCGTACTGCCACAGGCCATATACTCGGTCTTCGCAACATTTAGCATCAGACCACCCCTCGCTAGCACACCCTTCCACTGGTTCACCTTTTGCTCCAATATCTGCTTGTCCTCATCTACCAGTGCAATGTCATCAGCATACATCATGAGCCAGGGAGACGGCTCATGGACTTTCGCTGATACAACGTCGAGCACTACACTGAACAGAAAAGGACTCGGGGCCGAGCCTTGGTGGACACCAACTGTGATCGGGAAAGGGTGCGTGTCGCCAACGGCGGTGCTTACTATTGATTCCGAATTATGGTACATGTCTCGGATAATGTCAATATATAGGTAATATTAATAATAATAATAATAATAATAATATCCTGGGACATTTTTCACACACGGCCATCTGATCCCAAATTAAGCTTGTTCAAAGCTTGTGCTATGGAAATCAGACAACTGATATACTACATATACTACTTTTCTTTTTGTAAATACATACTTATATAGATAATTACACCCAGACTCAGGACAAACACACATGTTCATGCACACAAATGTCTGTCCTGGGTGGGAATCGAACCCACAACCTTCGGCGTGAAAGGCAAGTATCTACCAACCACGCCAACCGGCTCGTCAAAATATTATCTTAAAAAACTAATCAGCTGTAGTTAAATATTGATATTCTAAACACTTGATAATGGAACATCACTGTAATAGCACTGGACTAGGTAAACGCCATTGAATTTTTAAGAAATATATCGTTATGGCGCTCCCATACATCGAACGATAAGCAACATATGTATCTACCGCCCGCATTGGAATAATGTTGTGGAATACGCTCTAAGCCATCTCCACAAGTAAAGAAGTATTGGCCCAGCAGTGAGAAAAATATATTTCTTAATATAAAAACTATGTAATGCATTTTTTTAATGTACTAAGTTCCATAGGAGACATAGAAACTCCAACTTTATAGTATAAATATCATTAAGACATGACCATTATATTATAAAATGTTTCTTAAGGACTCGAATATTTAAAGAATATAAAAACCTCGGTAGCACTTTTGTTGGTACAAAACGTTTCCTCCTACATAAGATTACTCACTAAGAAAGAATAAAAGACATCTTTAATACGCTTCTAAATGTCTCCACCAAGCGAATTCACGAGTGCATCCGTTAGGAAATTCAACAAAGATATAGTAACATTGTATCTACACGAATGGTCTGGCGGGAATTTTCAAATTCGAGATGAAAAAGCAACATTCGAGACGGTTCGACATCTCTTATTCCGTTGGATGTTGGAGACTTATATTTTAAGACGCGTCTTGTATACTTTTAGCACTAAAGTTTCAACACAAAGGCGATTCATTGTTTTATTGATGACTAAATAGAAATGTATTTTTCTTTTCTTATATTTTATATGGGAAATTATACGGATGATTCGTCTCTTTTATTTTTTTGGTTGTGGAACTTCTTATGATGCGCCTTGTAAGTACCGTCATGCCTTGCTACGTAGCTGTTCTCCTCTGTCTAAAGTGTTTATGGCGCGTATATTTACTTTGTTGCATATGTGTGTGTTCGTGTATGTGTGTGTGTGTGTGTGTGTGTGTGTGTACTACACTCTATTTATTGAACTGCAAATTAATGTATTGATTGATATGGTTTTATTTAATTATCAATCTATATTATATATATCTACAGGTGTAATTTAACATGGTTACCCCGAGACGTAGGCGCTCCCTAAGAATGAATTTTAAGCGAATCCTATCAATAATAATATTCATCATCTAGTTTTTTTATAATTCCAAATTCCGTATGTCTATAAAACTGGCAATCGCATATATACGACTCTTCATAGAACTTGCTATATATGGGACTTGATTTCTGACAACATCTCAATAGTCTATCCGATATATGACAGTTCAAGAATCCTGCACATCGTTTGTCAAAATTTATTAACGAAACATGTGAATGACATAATCTACTATGTATTTGATAACATGTATAATATGATATGAATATTATTATATAATATAAACAATATATCCTACAGATAATGAATACATTTTTGACGGAGATAAAGGCGAAGCCAATGAAATATATTTTATCACAAAATGATATGTAGCTTAGAATTGACACGAGTAAAAACAAACCTTATATATAGACTAAATTAAATATAGCCACAAATCCTACACATAACTAAATAGGAACAGGACTGACTTACAAAAAATCCTGACACATCATATGAAGAAATACCGCGGAAATTAAATGCATAATTTTTGATATTTAAACTAGCGGATGGATTTTAGTTAAAGTCACCTAATAATTAAGTATTCTTTTTTTTTATTCCAGAAATGGGGACTTTGTTTACAAATCGATGATTTTTTTTAGTGTAAATTCTGAAAGGAGACTATTATTATCATAGTCAAAATATTGTCGTTATCGAAAGTTCTCGCAAAAAGCCTTCGTGTGTATAATACACATTTAAAAGAAAAGTTACAATACAAATAAACCTAGACTGCACTGGCTGGAAAAGCATGTATTCATGTGACCCTCTTGCAACTCAGTTAATCACAAACAGTGTTTGATACTATTTAACTAGATCCTAAAACCGCAGCTACCTACGAACGAAGCCGCACACTGTGTTTCTAAATGAATACACTAGCTATCCTTTGTGACATCAAACACCGTTTAACCTTTATATCGCGTTCAAACTTCGATAGTAATTTTGTCATGCTTATCCTTAGTAAACGAGTTTCGAAGCTGTTTGAGTTTTAAATATTTAAACTACTACCTATCTTCTATTTCAAAATTGTTATCTCCTAGAATTCTATCTATCGTTTCATTTTAAAACACGATGCATGAATCATTTGAATGTTTGATAACAATTCTGAATTCGATAGCTGGACATATAGTACATACTTTGACATTTGAAGTCAAATATTAGTTATTTTCAGATTACCAACAAAATACATATAAAAAAATCATAAAATATAGATAAGAGTTGTCTCGATATTTAAATTATTCGTGATAAGAACACGACATATTTTATATTTTGATTTTATATTAAAAGAAATAACAATTATATTTAATCTGTTATTCTGCATAATACATAATTAAGAAAATATTTTATTTTTCAATATAAAAAAAGACAAACTGATACCAAATATATTCACCTCATTGCTGAAATTATTACCAAAAAGTCACTAAAAATTTATGTAATTTATTAATTCATCGATTCATGCAGTAAAATCACAACTCTGACGATTAAACTTATTTATAAGGTAATTTAAGTATTCTGAAAAGACCAGTAAATGGCAATGGCAAATATTACACTTAGATGCATCCGTAGACAAACTTCGTAGCAATCCTTATCAGCTTATTTAAATATGTCCCCGAAGCCTAGTGGGACGATGATGTTCAATACACGTACCAAACCAAATGATTAGTACTCCCAAGCATATACATAATTTAAAGTTGGTAAAATGATATTTGGCACATAAAGGAAAACTTACGTCGCAGAGAGTAAAGCTACACGATCGTGCCACGCCAGGTTTTGAAGCTTCCAGTTTGCAACAAAGATAGATGATCTGCGTGTATGTGACGGAAGATTTAGTATAATATGTAAGTTTATATAACATTGGTCTACGTTTTGCTCTGATAGAAAAAAGTGGAGCAAAGTTGAGAGCGAGTGAATCCATGCGCAAATACTAGTAAAGAATAAATTAAAGAAATCAAAATTGCAGTGCTGCAAAATTAAGATAACCACGACAAACTTTAGGTTCCTAGCTATTACCATTTCTGAGGTTCTTTCAATATTATTAAAGAGAGTCTCGAATCTTGAAAACTTTTGCTAACTTAAACCAGAATTATCTAGAAAGATAAATTTTCTCCTCGATAAATTTTATGATAACGTAAGTTTCACGCATCAAAATATACATAAACTACTAATATTGTAAATGTAAAAGTTTGAGCGTAATATAATGACGTAATTTGATGGCGATGGTGACACGCAGACCTGGTTCGTTTGGATACAAACCTTCTAGACGTCACTAAACAGTGTCTTTTATTTTGTATGACAACAAAGAACTCATAATTGGCAACAAATTGCCGAATTGATGTATCGGTAACATCTCTAACGATATTGTTATATGATCAGGCTACGACTGAAGGGGTTGCAATTTGTTATATACTATTTGCTCTTCCAATCTGATTTTATGTTTAAAAAAAAACAAAATTTTGCTCTTCGCTGATATCACAACCAATTATGACTATACTTTGTATTTTTGTTTTGGTTTGAAAGATGAGTGAGCTAATTAAATAACATATTGGTCATTCAGATACCATACCATACCATATAAATACATGATATTTTTAATGATATTGGCCTGTCTTCACGTGGTAACAAGAATTTAATATAATATCATGTTTCTGGAATGGGACAATTTGACAAGTATATTCTTTTTTCCGCATAAACATGTGAACTCCCCAGTGGGTTTAGGTGGTTAAATAGGTAACGTTTCCTCCACAGTAATGAGAGCAATAAACATGAAATTTGGCAGGTATGTTTAATAAGCAACTACTGCTGACGGAGAATAATTCCCCAGAGGAAAACCGTGCCGAGTGAGGTACGATGAGTGGATTAACTTCTTATAATATGGCTTATTTTTTTTATTTTTATTTTTTAGGACTTATAATATAGGATAATAAAGTAAAATATTGTTTGATATCAAAGGTCGCGTAAGTTATGTATATAACATAAAGCTGCATTTCCACCGAGAAGAATTAGAAATTTGTGTTATCAACTCACGCTGGTGTTAAGGTTTTCTTAATTTAATCGAGTCAATATCAAAATTTTATACAATGTTGTCCAATAGTTGGTAACATTCTAAAAAACAGAAAAAATTTGAAACACAAAAATTGTATAAATACAATTAATGTAGTCTTGTATGCTTGCTATCATATGTACCTTCCTTTTTTTTTTTACTAGGTAGGCAGAGTGGCAAGAGTGCCCTGGATCACTCACCCTTTAAACCGGAATACAACAATACTTAGTATTGCTGCTTGGTGGTTAAATATATGATAAGTGGGTGGTATATAACCAGACAGGCTTGCCAGCCTAGCCCTTACAAAGTCCTACCTTTTTTTTACACTTGATAGGCAAGCGTTTGACTGTTGATTTGCCTGATCTTAAGCATCGACACGGTCTAAGAAGTCACGTGCTACAACACGCCTATTGCCTAAAAAAAACGTTCTACCACCAAGAAATACGTCAAAAAAACATTATTGTATATATTTGTGACACGAATACGATTATGGATGTATCTATAACGCATGAGACTTTCTCTCATATGTTATTATTATTATTATAACATTTCTCATAGATATTTTTAATCCTATAAAAGTCTCCTTAACCCTTTACACGCTGTCGCAGAAAAGCACACAGTTATAAAGTACAGTGAATGAATTGTTTCCTCTGAGCTCTTAGCGCTATATTGTATGATCGCATTCAATGCAAAGCGGTGTAACCTACATTTCACATAAAAGCAGTACTGCATGCAATTTAAAAAGTAGGCAGGCAGCTCAAATAATCTGTATAGACTTATTCGTTTCTATTATTTTTGACAATCGAAAATGTTAAACTTTTGATTATCCATTATATCAATATTTTGTTGTGTATGTATTTTTATGTACGTTTGTATAGCGAACTGTTGATGTCTGATATTAAATCGAAATATGTTTTAAGAGTGATTCCGATGTCAACAATTTCTCAAATAATTATTTTTATGAAATAAATAACGAAACTATATATAACATATAAGGTAAAAAACATAGAAATATATTCTAAGTTAATTTCAAGTAATGATGATGTCCTCCTGGCTGACCTGGCAAATCTCAGAGCAGGCACAGGCAGAGGTTAGCCAACCGCGCTTGGTATATTTCATGTTTATTGCTCTCATTAGTGCACAAGTATGTGCGCCAATACAGATAAACTCTCTACTCTCGTAATCCCATGGGACGGCAATCCGACA
This sequence comes from Nymphalis urticae, assembly GCA_905147175.2. Classification (NCBI taxonomy): domain Eukaryota; kingdom Metazoa; phylum Arthropoda; class Insecta; order Lepidoptera; family Nymphalidae; genus Nymphalis; species Nymphalis urticae. The sequence continues at coordinate 1,794,659 of LR989999.1, read as the reverse complement.
CGTCATGGAAAGAGTTCAGACGTAGAACCTACGGCTTTACGTGCTTTTTGAGGTAGGGGATTTTTACTAAAGATGATTTTTTGACAGAAACACCTAACAAATACGAACCTAGCCAAATATACGCTATATGACGCCTATATGACGCTTGTGAGCTGACTCAATAAAACGATATTTCGGTAGCTAAGCGTTTGAGAGAACCACTATCAACCACACATTCCTGTTAGAGAGCTAGTTTCAATAACGCTGACGACGACAACAATATTACACGAACTATATAATATACCTTCAAAGTATTTCTAGTATTGGCGAGTGGTTGTACATTTGTAGACGTGGTCGTTTCCTAACGACTAGAACTACTTAGATTAGTAAACGTCTGTATGTTAATAGGTTTAATTAAAATATAGTTTAAAAAGTCGATTAAAAAAATAGTTTTTGAAGTTGAAAGTCCCATTAGAACAATTAGTGTAACTCGATTTGGCAAACTGTGAGTGTCGCTCCAGTTACTAAAAACTAAAAGTTTCTTAATTAGACTTTTGTGTTTTTAGACCTAACTAAATGAAAAACTAAGTTAAATCAAGAAGTTTTAAGTGAAAACCACATTCGTTAGTTTTTCTAGTGCTAAGTTTTATGCTAGTTCAAGAAGTAATTGTAACTAATTAAATAATTCCACTGTGAATGAATCGATGTTTCAAATAGCAAGACTTTACAGAGAGTTAGAATTCGTATATTTTACTTTGCAAAGTTTGCGTTATATTATGACGAGCGAGTGTTAGGACTAGTTTATAAGGCTATATTCTTGTCGTACGAGGTTAAAATCTCTTAAGAAATCCTTATAAGCTTCCCTCGTGATACTTGGTCTAGTGACCAGCATATAAAGGTGCCTCCCGACGTCCTGGATTCAAGCCCCGGGTCGAATAACAATAAGAAGTTATTCAGTTTTTTTCAGTTTGTTTTCAGTCTGTTTTCACTTCCTTGGCATGCATGTGAAGCCATTGGTCCAGATTATGATCTTTATTCGAATTCGATAGCTGTTTCACCGGAATGTGAGAGTAAGGGAATAAATAATACACCAGTAGATGCAATAACACTTTTATACATTTAATACAAAAATAAATCTCTATTTTATACATAAATCCTTTCTGTGCACTTGAATAGTTTCGTAGCTATGTTCGGGAAAAACCGTAGTTATGTTCTTCTACTTTTCCTTTTTTTATTTAAAGCTTTGGATGTAATTGTTACTGTTAGACATTTATTATCTTTAATCTACAGCCAATTGTTGTAAACGAAAATACAGCATTGCTTAACTGTTCACTCGCAAAACAAATATAATTAAGTATATAACTTTTATTGTTTTTAAAATAATTATTTTGTCTCCAACGAACATTATTAAAGCAAAATTGATGTTTTTTGTTTTTTATTTAAGATTAAGGAGCATAATATTTCACGTTAATTTGTATAGATAATATTAAAACTTGCATTAGCTTATAAATTTAATAAGCGAGCAAGTAAAAGCAAACTTGTAGCAAAAGCAGTACATAAACAGAAACATTATTAGCAAGTTGGTACGAATATTCTTAAATGCTTAAAGGATTTTCTTTAATTGATATTTATACTATTACTTGGAAATGGGTAGTTAATAAATAGGATTGAAATTAATTTGAAATTGAAAGCTTAAAATTAAATAAAGCACCGATTATACATCAAATTAATTTTTTATCAAAGAGATTCTACAGTTAAATAAATGCATAATTCAAGCGCCCGCAGTCGCAGTGTGAACATAAATAGTTATTCAAACAAATAAGCCCTTAGGATGTTATCTTTAGAGTTACATTGTAAATACTCGACGAGCGTGCAGGCTTTTCATGGTACGCTGGAGCACTCTTAGTCTAACCATTCACAGGATGTATAGCGCTGTACAGCGGTTTTGCTGAATTACTGTCTCTCACTTAAAATATAAAATTCACGGGAAATACATTTAACAATGTTGCAATATGTATGTCATGTCAAAACGATATGCGATATTTGAACTCTTTATCATAGTAATAACACTTATGAACTTCGAATTGCGCTGTACTTTGTTCAAATTAATTTATTTAAGGACAATTAATGTTATATACTTAAGCGAAATACTCATCATGAGATCTCCTAAACTATGCGCCGGATTGACTTAAAATTTGTCACAGTTACTCCTTCCCAGACGTAGACGCTCACTAAGAACAGATATAACGCAAATCATATCCAACATAAATTTTTCAAATTATCTACTGGTTACCACTGTCTGGTCTGGGTAGGTTACCACTATTCATCAGTTATTTTACCGTAACAGCCTGTGAATGTCCCACTGCTGGGCTAAAGGCCTCCTCTCCTCTTTTTGAGGAGAAGGCTTTGGAGCTTATTCCACCACGCTGCTCCAATGCGGGTTGGTGGAATACACATGTGGCAGAATTTCAGTGAAATTAGACACATGCAGGTTTCCTCACGATGTTTTCCTTCACCGTAAAGCACGAGATGAATTATAATCACAAATTAAGCACATGAAAATTCAGTGGTGCTTGCCCGGGTTTGAACCCACGATCATCGATTAAGATTCACGCGGTCTTACCACTGGGCCATCTCGGCTTTACCTTGCTTTACTCGGAGTTATTTTACCGCCAAACAGCAATAAGTAATGTTCCAGTTTGAAGGGCGAATGAGCCAATGTAACCACAGGCACAGGAAACATAACATCTTCCCAAGATTGGTAGTGAATTGGTGATGTAAGGAATGGTTAATATTTCTTAAATCACCAATGTCAATGGTTAGTGGATACCCCTTACTATCAGGTGGCCCATAAAATAAACATTTTAACAAATCAATGATAGACATAATATAAATACTTTACTGTTTTTACTAGCGCTATATGTCAAATCGAGGCGTAGCCTTATTTATAAAATGTTGTATAAAACGCCTCCATTAGCGAGCATGTGTTTGTATTCATCCATTTGAATAGTATACATATTTGAATACAATTTATGATATATAATTTTTTTATCTATTTTATGTGTCCATACTTATCGTAAAAACTTTGACAGATAATTAGAAAACATGCAATGAAATTTTATAATAAAAGTAATTAATGTTGACTTACGAAAAAAACATTTTAAAATTTAAGAAAATATATTTGGAATTGTAAAAATGTGTCGCTTTATTGTACCCATCTGGGTAGATGCCACCCAGTCATTTCTTACATTACTATCATTCAACAATAGTATTGTTGTGTTGCATTTAAAAAGGTGAGTGAGGCAGTGTAAGTACAGGTACAAATGACATATGAAAGTATATCAATGTAATAATGCAAGGTTTGTACCGCTACTTCAAACAAAAAGTTGAAAATAATTTATAACAAAAATTTCACCTGTACCGAGGAATTTCTAAAGCACTCCGCTTTAATGTATTAACATTGCGTTTTAAAGAGACATAAATAAACTTGGCTTCCAAACTTCCAAGAAAGTTAATCTAGAAATCTTAAAGAACTGTTACAAAAATAGCAAGTTACTTAAGGTATGTTCTTTAAATTAAACTAAAATTTTCAATTCTATTCATAGATTTTCCTTGTGGTACGGCTTTGTTCAGACTTGAGTATGTATAATTCCGCCGATAAATATTCTACCATCAAATAGACTTCAAATTGTATTGTATTGCTAGTTTGAAGGGTAAGTGAGCTAGTGGCACAAGGCACAACGGAAACTGGACATAGCGTCTTTGTTAGACGCATTTAGGCATTGATGGTGTATATAGTAATAAATATTTTTCTATGCTGTCGATATTTCGACCACATATATAATATTTAAGAATGTCCTATGTATTTTTTTATTACAACAACAAGTTGTTAATAAAACAAAGCACACATTTATTTATACATTCTAGAACTAAAACTAAAATATAAACAATATACACATTGCAAATTTATAAAAAAAAACACACCGTCAAAAGATTGTCCTGTCGCATTGTACCCAAGAAGCTGGTATTATTGCCTCTCTGCACTGCTAGACTTAGCTTTTGAGCTAAATAAGCGCCAGCTCTTGTGTAACCAGAAGTGCGGCCCAGTTCCTTTTACAGATCTTTTATATTTTTTTTAGTATCAGACGACCATGACTATTTATTTTATTAAATTATTTGGATACAAAAATGTTATTATCCAGGATACCATGTTATCAGCAAAGCATCCTACTTCAAACTGATGTAAAATACATGACTAATTAAATTGTATAAATTTTAAAGAGACATAACGGTTTTATTACGTAACATTGTGTAACGTCTTACAGATTGATTTTGCCACATGTTTTTGCCACAAGGAATCAGCCCCGAAACCACTTTAATCAATCGGTTTTTTTTCCAGAATTAACTGGCTGTTATTGTAACGAATAATTTTGATAAGAATAATATTGGAACTTTTCATCCTTGTCTTATTTATCTGTATACACCTAATTAAGTATAATTACATTTATAAAAAAAAGTCGTTTATGTTGGTAAAAATAACTATAAAATTCTTAGTGATAATCTTCACTTTATTTAATATCTTTGCAAGCCTTCCGCTCATATGAGTAATTTCCATAATCAACCCGCCAAGTGCGTTATTAAATAAATTCCTTCGGGGTTGAGAAAATAAAGTTCATATTTTGCTCATGAAAAATGAATGTATTTATAAATAGCTAGCTCATAAGTCGATTGCTGAAATTAAAAATGACATAGCCTAGAAGCTTACGCCAGATACTTTATGACGGTTTAAAAGAGCTATTACGTAAGATCAAATTTGAAACTCAAAGCAGAACACGAACGTGAAATATCGGTTTGTGATATTTATTTATTTAATAGGAATTACATACGAGGAAATACATTTACCTAATGCGTATATAAAATTGTGTTACGTAAGTATATAGCAATTACAGGCTAACTTAACATGCAAACCTTACCGAGGTTGAGGTCGTAGGTTCAAACCAATATTTATCAGTATATTTTCTGTACTCTCCCGAGTTTGGTAGTTTACAGTGCTAACATACATTAGAAACTATATAAAGCTTGGTCTCGCGCCGTCCAATCGCATGAATAGTTAGTGCATCTGTGTTTGCTCTGCACTTGAGCACTGTGCACAGGAGAAGCATCCTATTCTCCTTTGAGGAAGTCTATCGTGAATGACGAGAAAAAAAATTAAAATCAATCACAGAAATATTACAAAAATAATTTTCTAGTGAAACGTAATCAAACGATATATCGAGTGATAGTGAAAATAGCATACATAGTCTTTCTTAATATAAAATACTCCATATCCTACTCGAACAAAAACAAATCGCTTGTTCAAGCATGTTTAACAAAATCACCACTCCTCAAGTTTAAGCTTGTGTATGTGTTAATATATACTAATAATAAAAGTAGTCAATGGCAAGAAAATATCAAATCACTATAACATTGATCACGTTTTATTTTAATTTTGTACGAATTATATGAATTCATATTAGAAAATAAAAAATACAAAATAATTTGAAAGTCAAATTTATTGCACGCTATAATCAACAAACCTCTTCCACTGATAACATCGCTATTCATTATTGTAATCGTGGCGTCGTCGTCTATTATTGTATTCTAAACAATTTAAATGAGTAAATGAAAATGAATTTCTCTTAAGTTGATAATAAAGGAGAAATCATAATTTGATAATGTTATTATATCTTGGTGCTTTCATCAAGATTGATTTGAAGAATATCAATCGCATGGTAAAATTGATTACAAAATAATTTGTAGTAAATAAAATTACCAACAACTTATTTGAAAAGTTTATAACAAACGAGTTATTAAAGCAATAACAATTCACTAATCTCTCAATCTATATGCCAATCGATTATGTAGACTTCTGCTAGTTATAATATAATACAAATTTTATAACAATATATAAATACCTATATTTAATTGTTACACAAAATAAGTTGAAAATAAGATACATGACAAGTCGTGATTCGAACATTCTACGAATAATCTACATATTTAAAAGAATAATTAACTGACTGACATATCAAGACACAGCCCAAACTACTGAGGCTCGAACCATGAAAATTGCATAAGGATTCCATTTACACAGTACGTTAGGCTTTTTTTTTAAATTTAATCCTTTAAGTAATAAAGAAGATAAATGTTCATATGAAAGTAATTTTTGAAGAAATATGCTATAGAAATTGGCATTTAGAAATTCTATATGACGCGAGCAATGTTGTGGGTAAAGCTCGTTGTATATGATATATAATCTTTTTTTTTAACGCTAGAAACGTGGCGTTTCCCCCACGGGAACAGTGGGCGGATATGTGGGGCTCGCCGGTGTCCAAGGCGTCGAGTGCGCCCCGAACACCGGAATACCCACTAAAGAACCAGCGGTAACCCTTTCCTTCTTAACGAAGAACGCCACGGGATCGCTTTCGCATGCTACCGTGATATATATATATATATATATGTTAGCTCATTAGTGTTTATTTTTTAATTTAAATTATTCCGTGCTTAATTTTTTTATAACTTGATTTTCTTAGTTAAATATACACAGATAGTCACAGTACTGCTTTATATGTAGTGAATTCGTGAGTATAAAATAAAGTTTATAGAGTGAACTTTGGACTTATTTGGATTTGAACATTGAGAATACGTTTTTAATTTAAAGTTTATTTGTTTTATTACTATGCAAACTTTAAGAAAATATTATGACCTTATTTTTTAATTAAAATTTCTTTTTAAATTTATGGTTAAATAGAAAAAAATAAAAAAATGCCTTAAAGAAAAATTGTTATATTTTTATGATTTTTTTTTTAAATATATTCTTAATATGTATATTATTAAAATACAAGGCATAACCATAACTCTAAAATTAGCCGCAATTTTATAATAAAAGGATTTGTTTTTTTTTCTATTTACATTTCTTCATTTCAACATTATTCATTATTGTTGTTTATTTACATTACGTTATAATATATATATTCTATTACTAATTACTAATTATATTATTAATATTCTTATTAACTAGGTAGTCCGTACAATTATAAGATATGCACAATATAATATGAAAGGACTGCGGTGCCTCGTTATGAAGCGGACGCAACAAAATCATATGAAGCCTGCGACGTGATTTCGACATGTCCACACATGATATCGGTGTGTTCTACGTCAAAGATGCCACACATAAGCGAGTAACTGCGGGTCGTGGTTAGTTTAAGAAATTATTCGTGGTCCACATTGGTAGAAGATGAGCAGTCGAATTTTATATCAACTTTTTTTTAAATAATTTATTAAATGATTTTTTTTCATGTCACTTAAATTAGTTTTGAATGAAATGTTTTTTTTTTTTTTTAGAAATAAAACAAAAGCCGACTTCGACAGATTGCCTACTAATATGTACATTTACACTAAAATTATATTATTGTTTTTTTAAATTATAACGATAATATATGAAAATGCATATTCTCATGTATATTTAATGATGTCCGCCTGACTGGTTTTCCACGGGAGTCATTCTCAACGACAGGCAGATTAAAAATGTGAGGTGAAAATGGCTTTAAGTCCTTTTCAACGCGACAGTGTTTTTTTTTCATTTTTTTATTATTTTTATTATCTGTATATCTTATCTTTAATTTGTGTCAATGCTTTTATAATGTGCCTACATGTTTATTAGCATCATTATCGAATTTTAGGATGAAGTATTTATAGAAATATGGTATTCGTATGCAATATAAATGTTTGTCCCCTACGTAGAGTCCAGCTAACTTCTTTGTTGGCTCGAAATGTACGACAGTTGATTTCTTTGAAGAGGTATTATTTATCTTCACGGGATTCCGGATTCCTTAGCCAGTCTGCCCTTTTGTACAGAAGTGTAAACACTACCTACAGTCGAACTCTGAGCTGCTACTGAGACTATTTTGGTCTTGGACTAAAATTTACTAACTCTACGTAGAACCTCACTTTATGGGGTAATAGTTAGTTTTGCCTTAAGATTCTTAAGCGAATACATTTTACAATAAATAATAACTCACGTAATTGAAATATTTCAAAAATGTTATTGACACAAATTAAATAAAAAAAAAGAAGTTAACGTAAGTTGAAAGTTGTTGAGTAATTTAATATTAGAATAGTTTGAAACAGTTAATTCCCAGAAGACTCGGTTCGCAAGTTAAAGCGACGTTTTCTTTAACAAACCCACCGAAAGGGAAACCACAAAGGGATTTTAATGCTAAATGTTCAAAATTGTAATTCTTTCGTTGTTTTTTTTTTGTTTCACTGATATTTACTTTTATTGAATATTATTGAATTAATTTCAGTATAAATGTCTTTTAAATTAAATATAAAAGAGCATTACATTAAAAAATAGCAACTAAGTTTAAGCAATATATTTAAATTTGGAGATGTTAAGACAATTAGAAAGTATTTAAAGATACTTATATTCAGTTATATTGATCATATTGGTGGATCGGTGACAGATAGCCGTGCCATTGGATTATTAGAATGAAGGAATAGAGAATGCATCTACGATAGCGCACACACATGTGCAATACATCTCTTGAGATTGGCCGCCGTGGCTGATATCGGTTAAGAATACATCATAAACTTTTCTTATATAGTTATATTTACATACTCATTAATTTAATATCAATTATTCATTATTCAACCAATATAAGGTAATGAAAAGAATATAATAATAATATCTTGGGAAATTATTCACAGCCAGCCATCTTATCCCAAATTAAACCGAGCTTTGGAAACCAGACAACTGATATACTAGATATACTCCTTTTCTTTTGTAAATACATACTTATATAGATAATTACATCCAGACTCAGGACAAAAGGCAAGTATCTACCAACCACGCCAACCGGCTCGTCAATATTTTAATAATATCTGCTTTTGTTATACTACAAATGCAAAAGTGTGAATTTACGGCGATTCTACAATAACTCGGCCATACAGTATAGGATCCGCTAGTTGTATTGATAGAATATATGAGGATTGTTTTCACACAAAAACAGTATAGAAGAACGAAACCGCGGTTTACCGAAAATATCCATGTATAATAATATTTTTCTCATATTATAATAATTTTTCCTCGTTTTTGATACGCACCGCCAAGGTCTGGAATACCCTCCCGACCTCCGTTTTCCCCACCACCTACAATATGGGTACCTTCAAGTTCCGAGTGAATAGGCACCTTCTAGGCAAGCGCGCTCCATCTTAGACTGTATCTCACTTTCCATTAGTTGTGATACAGTCAAGCGCTAGCCTATACATTTAAAAAAAAAAATATATATATATATAATTTGTATCCTGAGTCAAAGAAAAAGTAAGAGAAGGAATGAAACGGAAATTTTTCACAATGCCTTTTGAGATTAATTTGCATTTAGTTAGCGAAACCACTCGCAGCTTGCTTTTTAAATTATACCGCGTTATCTCTGCTTTTTCAGAGGATAGAATGATTCAAGTAAATGTATGTGATGTTAGCGTTACGAAAATGCTTTAAATTCAACGTAATATATAATATATTGAAAAAAAAAAAATTAAATTCAGATAAATCAGTTTATATATATAGATATAGCCGAGATGGCCGATTGGTTAGAACGCGTAAATCTTAACCGATGATCGTGGGTTCAAGCCCGGGCAAGCACCACTGAATTTTCATGTGCTTAATTTGTGTTTTAAATCATCTCGTGCTTGACTCGTGGTGGAATAAGATCCAAACCTTATTCTCAAAACGGAGAGGAGGCCTTAGCCTAGCAGTGGGACATTAACAGGCTGTTACTCTAAATCCGTTTTTTGTAATCATTTAAAAATTAGCAATTTCGTAGTAATAAATAAAAAAGGATATAATTAGATCCTTATCTATAGATATAGCCGTTGGGTTATAGTACCAGATTATGTTGATTGTTGTTGATTTGATTGATTGAGGAGGACATAACATCCTCCTTTTTAAAGTGGCAAGTTTCGCACCAAACGTCAATCGTCCGACGCTCTGCAATGTCAGTCATCAGACAACTATTGTCAACGTGACGTCCTTAACAAGCACATAGCAATGATTCTGTAGCGCTAACGGAAATTCATCAAATTACTTTTGAATTTATTTAAAAACCTTACATAATATTTCCTCTATTCACTATCGATATCTTCCTTTTAATATTTTTTTATTTATTACTACGAAATTGCCTTTAGCAGTTATTTTTTATATGTGTTTAATTTTGATATCATTCGATAAATGCCGATTAGGTTCCCATTTTAATAATATCTTTATTGAATAGGTTTGTTTTCTTCGCTTCATTGGCTAATGATTTGGAAGTGATCGAAGAGTTATCAGACCCTTGATTCAGACTTCGGTTGAATATATACAAGACCAAGTTATCGACAAATCCTATCATAGGTAGAACGCTGTTTGTCCTGAGTCTGGGTGTAATTATCAATATAAGTATGTCCTTACAAAAGAAAAGTAGTATATGTAGTATATAATTTGTCTGGTTTCCATAGGACAAGCTCTGCTTAGTTTGGGATCAGATGGCCGTGTTTGAATAATGTCCAAGTATATAAAAACACATATTTTAATAAACAATCAAAATATGTGTTTTTATATACTTGGACATTATTCAAAAAAATATCCCTGACTTGCTTTTAAAACTTTGATATTTAAAAAAGTTAAATCATAATTTTATGTAATAAACTGATACTAGAAGAACTAACTCTTGGATTTTTCATCTTCATAGTAGAAACGTGACTTTACGTCGAATTTTAAAGTAATATACGAATATTTGCAGTCATATATCGTTTTGCCGTGAGAATTCAGCTAGTTCCAGATTGCAATTTCGACGGACGTGAGTAATAAAAAAATGCTAAAAAACCTTATCTTTTCAAAATTCCGCTACAAAAGAGATGGGTAGCTAAGCGTAAATCCAAACCGCCAGTAATAAGAAGATTTTCTAGTGAAACGCAGACAAAATGTTTTTTTATTTGTCGCTTTAGCTTTATCTACCCTGATTTTTAGTTTTAATTCAAATTTACGAGAACATCGGTTAATTTAAGTGGACGAAAATCTGATGTTTTATTATTCAACGTGCAACGCAAGCGACTTCTTTCAAATAGATTTTAAAACTTTTTTTTTATGATGTTATTAAATCTCTTGCATTCACAAAGAACGAATTATTTCTAATGTTTAAAACGTGGACGAAACTACCATTTTAATATCTACATAGTTCAAGTTTTAGAACCGACATAGACTATAATTATAATTGTATGTTTAAATGTAGAACATATATACGTAGTCATAGAGATTATTTTCGTTGTGTGCACATTCAAACCATCGATGATAAAACTATAGATAAATAAGATATGTGAAAACTTTTCAGAACGATTTGTTGATCTTTTGAAATCTCCGCAACATCATTTTTGGGTTTAAAAAAATGAACGATTATTACAGCGTATTTTAATTGTCGTACTGTATTAAGCCTTATTTAAATACATGCTTAACATAATAATTATATTATTAAGATCGAAAGCGACGAAATTAAAATTACTGAAGCTATATATACGATATTTACAAAATAGATTCCTTCTTAAGTTAATTTGATTTTCTTTTTGATACAAGCCTCACCTGCGCAGAGCGCTGATCTGTCAGATTGGCTGTGGCTGAAATTCGATTTGAAGTTTCTTAAGATCCATTATTATTATTGGTGTAACATTAGAGATTTGTACGAAATTTTATTTAACTCATATTAAACGTGATTTTTCACAATTGGCGCACTGTTATTATGAGTTACTACTAATTGAACAACTGTACGTCCGGATTTTGTACTGGTAATTTTTTTTTTATTGTATAGGTAGGCGGACGAGCCTATGGGCCACCTGATGGTAAGTGGTCACCAAAGCCCATAGACATTGACATTGTAACATTGACAATAATAATAATAATAATATTTATTTCGACCAAACAGGGATCATAAATACAAAATATACAATAAATAGTAAAAAGACAAAAATTACAATACTAATATTTTACATATTATAAATTAGATCAATTCGAATTATAATTATAATACCGAATTAAAATTAAATTATTAAAATCAAATCAAATCTAAATTAATTAAATCGAAATTTAATTTGAATTAAATTCAATACAATGCACCACTAACCTTGGGAACTAAGATGCTATGTCCCTGGTGCCTGTAATTACACTGGCTCACTCACCCTTCAAACCGGAACACAACAATAGGAAGTACTGCTGCTTTGCGGTAGAATATCTGATGAGTGGGTGGTACCTACCAAGACGAGCTTGCACAAAGCCCTACCACCAGTGACACTACGCTAACTTGCTACGAGACACCCACCCGCACCCTTAAAAGCTTATTAAATTCTTTATTCTTATTTACTGTAATGATATTTACACCACCTAATTTATTGTATCCAGCTTTGAGATCGAAATAAATAACATAAAAAATATAGCATAAAATTTATTTAATTGCATGAAATTTTAGTTTAAATAAACATTGTCATCATTGAGTAGTAATTGCAAAATACAATTTTGTTTGCCTTGTTTCATATTTAATAATTTTTCATTTCATTTTCCATTCGTAAAATTTAAACATTTTCATTTGAACAGCTTTCAAGGGCTTAAAAATGTATGGCTTATTTTTAAAGTTAATGTATAAAGATTATATATACACTCTGTTTTAAACAAAACAATGTTTTTATACAATTAAGATCTATTGAGATTGAATGCAATTAAAATTTAAATAAAAATTGCTTGTGAAATATCTAGGTGGGAGGAAAAATGGGCCAACATCTGCTAACCAAAGCGTTTGGCGCTGTATGAAACTATATATTGGCGCTATAAGAAATTCACCATTCGCCAACACACCAACCCTAGGAACTAAAATGTTATATGAATTCCCTTGTGTTTGTACAAAACAGACTTTTACTAAAATAAATGCAATAAATGTTACAGATTGTTGGTCACAAATATTTAGTGTAAACACATATACACACACACACGCCATGGCAGATACATGGTACATGTTTTAGTTATTTGCAGAAGAAAAACAAAACGTTTCCTAAATTTTTTTTCTTTTACAGCCGAGATCGTAACTAAGTACTTACACAATTTAGATCTTAAAAATGGCCTTCATTCTGTATTGATAGGGATGAGATTCTAAAAAAAATAACGTATTTATATTAAACACAATTATTGTATCTTACTGGTGGTAGAGCTTTGTGCAAGCTCGTCTGGGTAGGTACCACCCACTCATCAGATATTCTACTGCAAAACAGCAGTACTTGATATTGTTAAGCTCTGGTGAAGCTTAGGGAAGTTAAGGGTGAGTGAGCCAGTGTAACTACTGTTACAAGAGACAACTATAAGTATATATACATAGAAAAGATACTCTTATATTATATACTACATCCCTAAGCAAAAAAAACAGTCACTTAGTTTCTGAAATAAAAGTTCGTACGACATTTTCACATACGACGGAACGGACGGACGAAATAAAAAATTAATTTTAAAGTCGACTTAAGTAGATATACTGACTGCCTCGTTGGTCTAGAGTTAAGTTATTGGGTTTTTCTATCGAAAATTCTCAATAGCAGCCCGGAGCCTCGAAAAGGCGTAGTTTTTGTTCCTGCGCCTGAACTCTTTCTGATCGCGTCAGATTGTCGTCCCATCGGATAATGAGAGCTAGAGGATAGAGAGTGCACCTGTGTTTGCGCACCTACTTGTGCACTATAATATCTCCTGCGCAGTTGGTTAATCCCTCTTGAGATTGGCCGCCGTGGCCGAAATTGTCTGTAAGTCTGGAGGACATTATTGTTATTATTAAGTAGATATTCAAAATTATTATCATTTCATATATAATAAAACAAGGTCCTCTTGCTGGATAAACTCAAAAACTACAGAGCAGATCTCAAATGGTTTTCACCATTTCTTCAGGTTTCAGGCAAGCCTGCTACATCTTAGACAATGTCGATGCTTTAGATCAGGCATGTTAACGGTCAAACGCTTGCCTATTAAGTGTAAAAAAAAACAAAAGACGCGGACGGAGTAATTAGGTACGAAGGTATAAGTGTATTATTAATTAAGGTAATTATCAAATTGGCTGAAATATCATGATTGTTAAATATTATACAGATTGGACTGGTTAGCTCGGGATGAGTAGCATATTATGGGTAGTTATTTATAAATTTATGTGTAATACCAACTTGTCATATTCTCATATATAAAAAAAAGTTAGTGCTGTAAGGCCAAACTCAAAACATATTTTCATGAAGTGATTATAAATAAAAACATTCAATTCAATTAATGTTGTATTTAGGAAATTTAATAATATTACAATTTTATTTTTGGTTGTATTCACAAAATGTTCATCATTTTTAAAGTTTTGATCTGTAGATTCATAATTAGATCATAATGATATTCACTAGTTTATGCTAATGTCAAAATTTATTATTTAAATTAATTATTTATTTTTTTATTCAAGTCAAAGATTGTTTTTTTTTTAATGTTAGGTTAGCCTATAATTAGTATTTATTTTGTAACACTTTTTTATATACGCAATAAGAAAATGTCTTACTAAGTATTTTGTAAGTACTTTTATTATTCTATTTTATTTTGAATTTAATATTCATCCATGGAGACATACTCTTATAAACTACTCTCAACTATTTAATAATCGTATAATATATCTCACACCTGAGCCACCTTAAGAGATATTTTCGTAAAACCCTTCTAAAAGGTCTCTATACCGTCTCAACCTTAAAACAGAACCTTAAGTAGATATCGTCCTAAAAGCGATGAATGAATTATTCGCTAAAAATGAAGCAAAATTGTGTTATCTCATAATATGTTTTGTTTTAAGTAAGATGATTTATATTTGAGATATTTTTCTAAGAAAATGTACAGCTAGCGAACGTGATGAACAGTTTTTAAAATTATATTAAATTTCGTTTTAAAATCACAGCGTATCTAATCGAAATGTTTAAAGGGAAAGAAAACAATATAATATTTCTGTGGTCTGGACTATCAGATGTACACAAAGCCTACTAATGCTACTTGTATGCTATTATCAATTTACTTACTTTTTAATTATCTTTCTAGAACTCACTTCATAACTCACTCGTGAAATGTTGACAACCGACTTATAGTGATTGTAAGAAATTACCCACATTTTTATGTATAAAATAAAGAGTCTCAAACGTATTTCGAGACAAGTTTGTCGTTACGCTGCCCGAAGGCAATTTATTCGTGACATGTATAATGTGTAATCGCGATTTAATTAAGGACTAATAATTGTGAAAGAAAACCGTGTTATAATTGTATTGTGATTTAATAACGTGATTTAAAAGTGTGAAATAATTTAAAATAAAATTGTGTGACATTAATTTGGTGTGTTGAAATTATAACCGCCACCCTCGGAAAGAAATTATTTTATATGATATGCTATTTTGATGCGTGTTTCCTTGAAATGCTATAAATATTATGGTCAATGTCGCATATCACTTTCTGACAGTTCACAAGTTCTTCCGCGGTGATTTTCAAGTTTGTTCATATAGAGTAGTCGCAATTTTTTGACAGAAAAACTCGGGTTTCGCTTTCGGGTTTTGAACCCAGATTCCGAGATCTCTACTAAATCGATGAGATAGGCAATTAATCATGCAATACATAAAAGTCTATAATGTTAAGCTAAATCGTATCAAGAATCGTAGCTATTAAAACCAGTGTTCTTGATTTCCTCATGGCTCTGTAAATCCCTATACCGTGAACCGAGATCGGCTTTCAAGACAATAATATGCAATTACTAATGGATTCCACGAGTTGTATTACAGTAAAATCAATCAAAACCTTTGAACTATATGATTATGTTGATGTATGGTATCCTATTATATATAATATTAATATATTAAGTAGACAGACGTTTACAATAATTGTTGTTTAATACGATTACCCATCTTAATTTGGCCTTGTTATAAGTAATATTCTAAAATCACAACGTCTTAAGCAAAAAATTGGCCGTGTAGTAAGCTGTATGAATTACATATAATTATATTAAAGTACGTGTGATTTGTTAACCCTCATAGGATTCTCGAAGTGTCGACAACCGCAACAAAATCGACTTCCGAATGCGATAGAGGCGTGAAGAGGGCACTTTGAAAATAAGCATTGTTACGGTTTATTCAAACAAACAAAATTAAAAATACACTTTATTCAAGTGGGTTCTTACATGCATATCTAAAATGACGTTTTACAATATAAATTTAATGTATAGCTACCAACTGTTTAATATGCAGCTTCTACCGAAAACAACTAATAACATATGTAGACTTCGTTAGTAATTTAATGTGTAGCCTTAACTTACTGGTTATCTGATTTGTTTAACACTACTTTCTTTCTGTCATTATTGATTTGACATTCGAAAATAGAAGACACAGTATTTTTTGACGGGTCTGTTGGCGTGGTTGGTAGATACTTGCCTTTCACGCCGAAGGTTGTGGGCTTGATACCCACCCAGGACAGACATTTGTGTGCATGAACATGTCTGTTTGTTCTTAGTCATGGTGTAATTATCTATATAAGTATGTATTTGCAAAAGAAAAGTAATATATGTAGTATATCAGTTGTCTGGTTTCCATAGTATAGGCTCTGCTTAGTTTGGGATCAGATGGCCGTGTGGCCGTGTGGCCGTGGTCAGAAGTCCCAGGATATTATTATTATTACAATATTGTTTAACAATTTACCCGCGTAACAACGTTTATGAATAAGGCCGCAAAATTCTATGGTATGAAGTTAAGTCAGTTGAGGCTTACATATACAAAAAAAAAACCAAAAAAATCATGACCTATATCTTGGGCCTTAACTTGAGCTAGGTAAAAGGTAAATTTTCATAAAAAACAAAAACACTTCCAAAGACATTTATTTAACTTCAATAGCCTTTAGATGAAATGAAAACAATACTAATATATACCAAGAAATCTTTCACAAGGAAACATATTAATGCAAATTAAATATGTTCCTTATTCGGAATATGATTCGCTTTTCTTGGCCGTGCGTGTTTTTTACGAGCCGTCGTAATTTATAAAAAGCATTTCTATACGAATATTTATTTGGCAAAATGATATCTTTTATTATGTTAAGTGTTATTGCAGTAATAATTTTATAATGAAACTTCCAGCTTATTGTTATTCTTTCGGATCCTATTATAATTACAAATTATATCGTAACAAATAGATAGTGTCGATATTATTTAAATCGGTTAAATCGTTCACATGTCACACGATTACTAACAGACGGTATCTTTTTAGAGTGTTTCCTACTTTCTCACTACATCACTATAGTCCAAGGGTCCAGAATAAAACCTGCGATTACACATAGATAGACGGTCCCTATAACGTTACGCGATTTACTAAACTAGCAAAATAAAATGTTATGAAAGTAATTAAAATTGATGACACTTACGTGTCTTGTGTTTTGGCAACGATTTGCAATAGCCTCCGAGTATAGATATAGGACACAATATATATATTGTAATCACATATAATTAGAAATATATAAAGTAATAAGACTTAATATTTTTTAAGAATTATATGAAAGGATTTCTGCAGCTACTATTTGGTTATAGAAAAACCTTCCATTGCCTCAATGTTCATTTAAATTAAAAAAGTAAAGTAAAGTAACAGCCTTGCACCATTTATACCACCACGCTGCTCCAATGCGGGTTGACATTTGCCGAGTATAAGCTGGTAAGTGCTAAATAAAAAAAAAGAATAGAATTCATTTGCTTAGTTTTTTTCTTTTGCGATAACAAATCATATGTTTGTTTTCCTTTTTCATCATTATTTATGTTTCTTTTATTCTTAGTATCATAATAATATCTTCAACAAATGTCGACTGGAAGATAATATATTTTGAAATGATGCCTGCCTTTGCATAATTTACGCATTTAACGTAGTAAAAACAGTTTTACAATATTAAAATAAATGCTATCTCTACATATATTCGAAACTTCGAAAGCAAGTAGTAAATAGGGAAGCGAGGCTAACATCACATGTTGCGAGATTTAAATCTTTTACGTGCCACGCTGTATTGGACACGTCGCAAGATCTGTTTTGTGTTCCACTATAATTATTAAATTATATTAAAATATTAACTTTTGAAGAAGTACTTATTTTATGTGTTTCATTAAAGCTGTTATTAATTAAATAAATAAATAGCTAAGCATAAACTAGTAAGCAAAAAGATCAAACATTTAGTTAAATATATTTAAAAAAAAGTTAACTACACAATCTTGATAAATTCTTAGTGTTAAAGGAACTAAGACTTTACCTCCTCTAAAGAATTTGCTAAAAGCTATAATGCGACCTTTGTACAGTCTAACTCAAATAAGTTTATTTGTATTTAATGTCGTTGGTTTATATCTTATGTGTGAAAGAAGTCTGAAAATTTTGAAATTATTCTCTAACTGACTGTACTGTACATGTGTAGACTGTAGTCTAAGCTATAATATTATACAGATGATTGAATTTAAGGCAAACTTCGTCCTATAATGTAGAGAGCCATTAAGAAGTACTACGACTTTAATTTTAAAAACGACTTCTTCAAACATTCTTAAAGGAAAACGCACAGATTAAATTCTCATACGCTGAATTTAACCGCTTAAAGAAGTTCGTATCGTTAAAAAAATCATTAAGCGTGCTATATTTAAAAATGAATGCAATAAATATTGTAATATTAGTAATATCTATGATGCAGGTATAGACCCTTAAGATGGTCAGCTAGAGGTTAAATAGGAATATAAGAAAAATGTCAGGGAATAAGGAAAATAGGTTTAATAGGAATACATTTAACGCATAGTTGGTCATTTTATATTTTCGTCCAATGGTAAATTCGATGAGTCATTAAAAAAAAAACAATTGCTCTTGGTGTTCTTATAATATGATAAGATAATTATTAAAACTATATTTATTTTACAAAGAATAATGTTTCAAGAGGTGTATTGAAAACTAAAATTCTTTTGATTTTATATTAAGCTGTTAAAATTTCCAATGTTCAATACTTAAAACACTTTCAATTTGAGAGGCACTAAGGCTCGTTGAGTTTCTAATATACACGCTACCAAACTATAGGCAAGCTATTATAGCTCTTACTCACTTTAAAATAAAGACTGATTTTATATGGTAAGTCGAAGTCGCTGCTGGTATTAAGCAATGCTGTCGATACTTCTTGTACAGAAATGAATTTAGCGCCTCAAGTCAAAGTTAAGAATTACTTAGAGGTACATAACATTTTAAAATTTTAAAACTAAAGCTATGTATTTTAAGCTACAGAGTTTGTTTAAACTGCTTCCAGTATAAAGCAGTATAAAGTTCGTGTAAAGAAAAAAACAATGTATAACGCATTGGTATTGAAGCTTTATTTAATTTAGGTCCATTTATGATCGAGGATTATTTCATAGCACTATAGATCTCGTGGTTGGTAGCACAATGATACAAATGCAATAAAAAACGGTTAATATTTCTGACAGCCAGTAATGATGGACAAACATGAGCATTTATTGCTCATTTGCCTAAATAAGAAGAAAAAAAAAATAGATCTAGTTTGTCATGAAATACATGTACATTAATGAAAAGTCTATATGATAAATTACCAAAACTTATTACTCGGCTAATTGTTACTAACTCAAAGCCCAATTTGTCACAAATTCACAAAGAATAAATTTCATCTATAATTTTGACCTCGTTGATCTAGTGGCTGCTCTCGATCTCAATGAAGATCTCAGGTTAAAATTTTAGGTTAAATCAATATAAGATGGGTTTTCCTGCCAATATATCAGTAGCAGACTCAGTGCCTCGAAAAATATATAAAGACATTGTATCTTCGCTTCGTTTTATGGAACTATTAGACTGATCAGGAGATAATTTTAATAGAACAGGCGTGTGGATGTTTGTACGAAAAAGCTACTTAAAAGTTACTTATCAAACAAGAATGTTTTTTTTTACTGTAAATTTTAATACTTATAATATTTCTTTACTTTTATTTTTTCACAAGCTTCTTATTATAAAATTGTAATCCTATGAGGCCTTTTTTTATAGAACAGGAAGGCGGACGAGCATATGAGCCACCTGATGGTAAGTGGTCACCAAATGCCTTTGAACATTGGTACTGTAAGAAATGTTAACCATCGTTTACATCGCCAATGCGCCACCAACCTTGGGACCTAAGATTTTATGTCCTTTGTGCCTGTAAGTACAATGGCTCACTCACCCTTCAAACCGGAACACAACAATACTAAGTACTGCTGTTTTGGGGTAGAATATCTGATGAGTGGGTGGTACCTACCCAGACGAGCTTGCATAAAGCTCTACCACCAGTCAACTTCAGTAATGAGTAATAACTGTCAAACAATTTTTGTAACGCTGTTGATTATAAGTAAAAATAAATAAATAAACGTTTTCTTTGGCAGTAGACGCCCAAACACGTTATAACTATTACTTAGTTATTATGTCTAGTGTACTGTAACTGCTAAGGTTCACATGTTCCACTACTCGGCCATCTGGCATCTAAAGTTATATAGCATTTTGTTGTCTTACGTTTCATGACCAAGTTTTAGAAAGAGCATCAAGTTCTGAGTATAGACTAAAAGACGTAAATATGCCAAAACTATTCAGTAGCTGCATTTAAGCAAACTATTGAGACGTGAAGAATTCCTTTCTATCTGGATAGCCTTTTGCAGATATTGCAATCTCATGGGTCGAATTTTTGTATCATAAATAGTTTACGAGTCGCCGCATCAGAAGACCAGCATAGGACACATTTTATTCAGTTTATCTTAAAACTAACCTATATTGTTTTATCTAATTTTTTTTTGCAGTTAATTTAATTATTTCACAATAATGTCCACCAATATGGTTTCGTCCACGGCAAATTATTTCACAAAATTAATAAATCAAATCAACAACAAAAAAACAACAAACTATGGTAAAACTCTAAGTTTTACATTATACATTTTTGACAAACATCAAATTAGTACGCAAATGATTTTCCTTGGGAAGTAAGTAAATAACAAGTACTTGTATATTAAGGTAAACTATCCTGTCTATACAAAAAGATGCTCACGATATTAATATTAACGATTTCTATGTTACTTGTGCTCTTCATTGAAGAATGTGTGACGTGTTTTGGAAAGACAAATTATGGAATGTTTTAGACGGGCCGGTTGGCGTGGTTGGTAGATACGAGGGTTCGATTCCCACCCAGAACAGACATTTTTGTGGATGAACATATATGTTTGTTCTGAGTCTTTCGTAATTCTGAGTTCGTAATTATCTATATAAGTATGTATTTACAAAAGAAAAGTAGTTTATCAGTTGTCTGGTTTCCATAGTACAAGCTCCGCTTAGTTTGGGATCAGGGTCGTGTATAATGTACCGTGTAGAATATTATTATTACTAGTTTTACTAATGAATGTAGTGAATACAACTATTTGAAAGCGATTTACATCGAAACAAATTAAATCAAATTCAGTTCAGTGTCTTAGCTGTGAAAGCGTAACAGATAGACAGAGTTACATTCGCATTTTTAATATTAGTCTAGATTATTTATATGTATTAATTTGTTTTTTTTTTATTTGTCTGTAAAGGCATTATTATATTATTACCTTTTATTTAAAGTATTAAATTCTAAATATGTATACCTTGTAATTGATTGTATTATATTTATATTCTTATTTACTTTTTAATGTAATGTATAATAAAATATAAATAAAAATATCTTATGTTCTAGGGTTTCTATCGGTATAGAACGAAATCATGTCGGTGATTCATGCTCTCTCTCAATCGAAGGCAATTTAAACAATTGTAACCAGAATAGTTTAAAATTAATTTATTATTTAAGAATACGTATCTATTTTCTTGGTATTTATTATTGTTCCGTCCGGTTTCCCATGCTTCATTTCGTTTGGTTCCGCTCCCTTGAGTAGTGTGTAATACGGCAAAAATTTTGACAATATTTTTTTTCAAATCACACTGGCACAAACTCTATACTAATAATAATAATAATATCCTGGGACATTATTCACACACGGCCATCTGGTCCCAAACTAAGCAGAGCTTGTTCTATGGAAACCATTATACTGGTATAATGTTAATAAATATATTTAAAAATAATCATTGATGAAAACATCGTTCCATAATACTATATTAATTCCTAGTGAAACTTTTAATTTTCACAATTGGCACTTCTTTGATTGCATTTATTATTTTGAAATCTCGACTCAGTATATTATTAAACGCAGACCAAACTAAAATAGTATAAAAAAATTCAACTTCGTATTATGGAATGAAAAATCATAAACTTAATTAAAATGGGAATCGTAGTTAGTAGTTTATCCGAAGCTACGTTTCAACTAATCTATTTCTTTATACATATAAATACTAAATTTGATCGCTGTCTGTAAATGGACTATTTAAAAAATGTATTTGCAATGGATCTGTATACATTATTTTCAATTGACCCGTAGGTGTATTTATATAAAACTCGTTATATGACAATCTATTAACCTAGTATCTCATTTGAGAGGAAGAGTAACTACCGAATTTATTGCCGGTTCTTCTCAATAGAATCTACATTCAGAGCCGGTGGTAGTTTAAATTATGAAAAGTCGAATCAAAATTTAATATTATAGTAAAGTGTTATACATTTATTTTTATTAAACACTCCACTTTCTATCAGTCTTGCATGCCCCTATTCGTCTTCTCTCTTTATAATATAAACATTAAGCAGTCACAGGATAACCGATGAAGAGATTCCTGTCTAGCCTTTGTGTAGGTAACATATTAAAAACATAATGAATATAGTAATTTACTATTGGAGTTACATTGACATTGACATTACATTGAGTATACTGTTATATGTATGAACCTTGCAAGTGTTCATAGCAGAAAACTATGACCCTACAGGGAGTAACCGTCTGATAGTGCTTCACTGTTGGGCCTGGGTTTCATGTCTTTATAAAGATAAGGTTTAGCGCTTATTCCATTACTCTGCTTTAATGCGAGTCCTTATCATTCGTTATACGTCAAGAAAAAATTGAACTGATTAGAATTATATGAATGAATTCTTTTAAGAATTACATTGTTCTGTTTCCAGAATCAACGATTCATTTAAATGCGTTAGAACTTGGAACTTTCTTAACGTTTATTTGATACGTTCACATCGAAACACAGTGTCAAGTTTTAAATTAAGTTACATGCTCGACTTGTTCGAACTTCGTGTAAATAAGTTGAGAGGAGTTGGAATTAGTAATAATATGGAAATAGTTGGAACACGCCACGCTCACGAATTGGAAAGGAAAACAGCTTTCGAGTGAATTTTCCTCATAGTTTTCGGTATTGGTTTAAAATGTACGGATGTTTTGATTGGACGTCATTTATTTGTTTTATTGGTATTTGGCTGTTTTGACGAGCCGAATTTCATTGAAATTCAATAAACCTAGCTATCTTTTTAGTTTTAGAACATCAGATGCTATGTGCCTTCATTTAATATAACCTTGGATCAGATTTTCGTGGTTCCGCGCATCCAATAGTTTTTATTTTTTGTGTACAAAACTATATTTTGTCGCAAGATACAGTCAACCCAGTGCTAAAATTCAACCAGTGATTGATATATATGCGCTTGCTCAGACAAATATGCTGACAGACACATTGAGCATTTTGAAGACTTGTGGTATTTTTTTTAGAAAGAAATATATTTATGTTTTTAGAAAACTACTTAAAGTATAATCTATTATTGAATTTAAATGAAGCAATCATTTTCCTTGAAAGATATAAGAATAAATTTATACGTAATAATTTTATTCCCATTTAAAATTTATTAAAAAATAACTCACCATTTCAACTTCACGGATGCAATAACGGATTAGTTTTGAGATATAAAATATAAATATTACATTATCTCTAAGCCCGTTCCCGGCCAGTCTGCACTGACGCTAATATATCTTACTAAACATTATTATTCCAATACGTTCTTCAAAACATATTTTAATAAATCCGATAGTATGAATACGCAAATTTAAGAAAAGCAATTTCGTCTCAAATGTTTTATTTTGATTGCTATTAGTTTTTCTAAGGAGTGATACTGCTAGACAAAAATGAAGCTTATATAGCATTCGTGTTTTGCAAATACATTTGTAGCTGTTCTGTATAAGTTGTTAAAAGAATTAAATAGATATTTTTGAAATCTACAAATCTCCGTTAACTTGTGTTAATAATTTTAGATAATAGTTTGCGTACAACTTATGCGTAACTAATAAAATGAATATGTATACAGGGTGACTGGTGAATTAGTATCAATACTTAAGGACGTGATATTTGACGACCATATATGACCAAAAAAAAATACATATAACATAAATATTAATAAACTTCTAAGTAAAGTTAACTAAAAGTTATGTAATTAATTACGCGTCATGTGGACGCCCTAGCTGCGCTGACGACACAACACCGTTATGTACATTTAGTTATCGCGCGGTACTTTCCCTACGTCCAAACGCCGCCGCGTGTTAACAGGGTAGCAGGCTACCTTTGATAAACAAGCATGATCCAATCCCCCTTCATACTTTAAACCTGGCTTAGAACAGGCAAAAATACCAAAATATTTCACTCGTTTAAGCAACAAATTTGTTGACTAGGTAAATGATATGAACTTGGGACAAAAATTAACTGTTTACCTATCTTGGTATTTCCGGCGTATTTAAAAATTGAATCATACTTATTTACAACGATTGTCAATCATTTAACTACCTATTTACCTACATAACTACACTAACCTTAACAAATGTTCAAAGTGAGCTCCTGCTCGTGTGATACACAGTTCGGCACGTTACGCATATTGTCTTTCATACGCTTTAACACGAATGGGTCACTTTACTACTCACAGTACTCACATTATTCTGCATTTGTGTATTGATAAGCCATACCTAATTACTAATTACGGGTCACACTCACACACGAAACATTAGGTATACGCGTAAGATCGATCGCTAGGGGCGCGCGCGCGGGAAGATGGACGAACCTTACGGCGGCGCTCGCCCGACTAACCTACTAACCTACTAATACTAATAAGCCGCGGGGCAGGGGTTGCGGGGGGGCAAACATCACGCCGCACGCGCCGCGGAAATATGTCCACACTTTATTTATTTAAAGTAAAATTTTTGTAAATTTGGTCAAAAATTAAGTACCTATTTTTTTTACATAATTCGAATGAGAATCATGTACCGATTATGCTCCTAAAATATTGATCCTAATTCACCAGTCACCCTGTATATTTGTTCTCCATGCGTTACTTCGATGAAATTTTGATAACGATTTCTGCGTACGCCTGTGAAGAGTCCCGGATTGAAATACAACGTGATTTTTTTTTTGTATGTTTGCTCTTCAATATAAAAGTTCTATGTAAATACATATTGCACCCATCCGAAATCGGAATCACTAATAATAATTGTAAAAAAAATAGAATAACAAATTGAAAAATAGTAAATAAAAATACGAGAACGTGCAGTTGAGAAAAATTTAGTGCGAATATTACCTATGAAAGTGTCACGGTTATATCTATAGGGAAAAGGGGAATGAGAAAAATATGTAATAAAATATTCTGACTTCATAATGAAAAAAATTAAATCTGTTTCAACCCACATAGAAGATTAAGCGGTCGAACATAAAGGAACGTCGTTTAATAAAAAAATATACGAGTTTTTTTATTAAAAAGTTTTTGACGTTGTAAATAACTTATTATATTTTGTTTACAAAGAATGTAAAATTAAATTGAATAAATCTGAATAAGCCTTTACTTGCGAATAACGTCTCGTAACCTTCAGAAATATCCTTTTCAAATAGAAATTTAATAACTTTCTATGGTTACTTTATTGAAGGTGTAATGTAATTGCTATTTGCTGCGGCTTTGCCTGGAGGCATACATTTACAGTATATAATTTAATTTAAAATACAAGGAGTTATCGCAAAAATAAAATCACTCACGCATCAAAAATAGTCAAGAGGTCTGTCTCATAAGGTAGGACGATGAGCCACTGCTCACACAAAGACCGTAGATAAAAATTTAAGAGACCTAAGAAGTTCAAACAAAATTATGACTTACATACTGTGAACAAATCATACCCATATAATGTTTACGACATAGCTAAATAATAATTGTTCAACCTGGACGACGACGTAAAAGCGGCTATATATATTATTATATATAAATTTTGTTATTATATATATAATAACAAAATCATAATCACCTAACAGTTAATATGCCCATGACTTCCCACCAACTATATCATGTATAAACTTTTCTTATCAAAGTTATTACAGTAATAATAACATTTCAAAACAACGTCAAAAGTATTTCCTCTATATATTATGTACTATTGTGAAAATATCCAAAGAAACATAAGCTTTATTGATGCGAAGTATACATCAATTTCGCTTATGTTGATTCTATACGTCAATTCATTTCGTAAATAAACCGATATTTTTGCTAAGAAATAGTAATCATCTATTAAAAATCATGTATATATAAATCAGATTATTTTGTATAAGACTATTTACATGAGTTTGGTAAAGTTAATACAGATCCTGGCCGGTTCCTCTCAGAAGAACATTGATTCATAATGTCTCTTGTCATAGACGTAAAGTTCACTAAAAGCCTGTAAATGTCCCACGGCTGGGCTACGGTCATCTCCCCTAAATGGAGCTTACTCCACAACGCTGCTGCAATACGGATCGATAGATACACACGTGGCGGATTTGCCTAAAATTTTACTGGTGCTGCCCCTGGATTAGATTCTCGTATTCTAACCTCTGGGCCATCTCATCTCTCTGCCGTAATTGTCTTGTGGTTAATTGTCCCTACAATGTTATAGATATCATGACGAATATTCCAAGATATACTAAGTCTTAATACGATAATTAAGCAATCGTTGAACGCATTATTAAATTCCACGAATAATTTTCTACATATGTCGTATTGCAGTAATAAGCTTTGCGTACGCAATTGAGGGAAGACGCGAATTATAAAATTAGAAGTATAATTGTAACATTTTGCTCGAATTAGCTCTAATTTGATAATTTGACGTGGTTTTGGTTTTCGTTGAATTTTCATGTGTTTAATTCGTGTTTGTAGTTCTCGTGCTTAGAGGTAAAAGAAATATCGTAACCATGCCATGTGTCGGTTGAAAACCTGCCATGTTTGTATGCAAATATATGTATGAAGCAGCGTAGTGTGAAAATATGGGGCCTTTGCACAACAGTGACTGCTGTCCTTTTAGCTGTTAACTGTTGGACACATATATAAATGTAAAAGTGAACACGGCCTAATTAGCTTTAGTTTTTTTCTCATGAAACACATAATGTAGTAGGTTGATTAATAAAAGTTGTAATGTAATTTGATGTAACAGCCTGTGAATGTCCCACTGCTGGGCTAAGGCCTCGAGACCTAATAAAAGTTATTATTGATAAATTCATAGTTTATACATTGATGATAATTAAAACATTAATAACTGAAACAAAGTTATAATTAGAAGGGCAAAATTACTTTTTTCTTTTAGAATAGTAATACTTGTTCAATGGATATAGATCATAATAATTAGACTATACATCATAATCGGATGGATTGGCAAATTCGACATGATCGAAAAGAATTTAGGCACAAGAGACTACGAACTGCAAAATTTGAAAATTGGAGCTGCTAATGATGATATCTTGACAGAACCCAATAATGATTTATTGGTCCGACCTAAAGGTTGAACTTATGACTTTGGGATGTACAGCTTTTCAAGCTAGCCTTTAGGCTTCTAGCTAGGCAATGGTCTGAATTACGCCCAGTACACATTAATACCCATAAACAATAAGAATCGTTATACATATTTTGGGTTTTGATGGTAGAATATTTTATGATATCTTACCAAACTGGCGTGCACAATACTTTAACACCAAGTAAATATGACATAAGTGCTTATAAACATTTCTCATATTTAATTACTAATAATATATTTGACCGTCATATGAAATTATATGTATACATATAATGTTACTCGTGTTTTACCTATGTAGTTGGCAGTGGCAGTGACAAGGGTTTAACTAATGTCTTTAGAACTTGTTATCATTATTAATACATACGCCGTTTTTTATACGTCTTACTGTAGAATTCACACATAATATAATGTCACTAATTGAATTAAAGGTTGTCGATTATTAGAAATAATTTAAAAAACTATCACATGTTTTCATAACCTATTAAATATTATCACTATTAGATGCTGTAACCTCTGTATAAACTGGTGGTAGAGCTTTTTGCACCCTCGTCTGGGTAGGTGCCACCCACTCATCAGACATTCTACCGCAAAACATCAGGACTTGGTTTTGTTGTGTTCCGGTTTGAAGGGTGAGTGAGCCAGTGTAATTACCGGCACAAGGGACATAAAATCTTAGTTCCCAAGGTTGGTGGTGCGTTGGTGATGTTAGCGATTGTAACATTTCTTACAATGCCAATGTCGGTGGGGGTTGGTGACCACTTACCATCAGGTGGCCCATATGCTCGTCCGCCTTCCTATTCTATAAAAAAAAGAATCCTAATCATCGATTTCTACATTTCTACCTGCTTACAAACTTTCAACACCTATTTACCTTTCATTACCTTTTTAGGAGTTAAACTTTAAAAAAATTAAATATGTACTCATCTACGTCACTGGAAACTCAATGCCAAAATTTCATCCACCTAGAGCTTCCGCGTTCGTTGTATTTTATGACAGTCAATTATTTTAAAATTACATTAATTAGATTAATTTTGACAGAAAATTAACCGTAACGATATATTTTGTACTCATTTATCACTTACGTTATTTGTCTATTAATACTATTTTAACAAACGTGTCTGAATCAAATCCACTCAGAACGTACCACGCTATTAACATTTCACTTATAATTACAAAATCCGTTTATTAAGGAAGGTTATGGGATTATAGTTACGGTTAGTGAATATATAATTGAACCAAATCCTGGTACAGTTTTGATAAATGTATTATGCGATTTGTTTTTTTTTTCCAGAGCGCACGATCCGTCAATTTTATCGTTCAGAATACTTAACTATATATATAATAAGTATCTGTTATGTTATTCTTATTACGTGTGACTATTTAGTCTACAAACAAACCTCGGCTACATATGAGCGCGAGGGTTTTATCCCTAGATAGTTTTTTTTAGATTTACGCCAGTATCATAATACAATCAGTATCGTCAGATGCGATCTCTTCGTTCTTACTAAATGGCAACATACCGCTTGCCTGAGATTTTTTTTTCGCATGTGATATTTTAAACATCAATTCAGCAGTGCTGGAAGTGCTTGCTGGTGATGGAAAGGGGTATTGAAGAGTGAATCTCCTCAACGCATCCGCAACGATATTATTATATCGATAAGAAGCCAAAGAATTCAAATATAGAAGACGAATAAAAAATATGTTCTTATTAGCACTTATAAGCAAGAACATAACTTTTTACAAAAATATATCAATTGAGTTTAATGAGAATCACGGAAGTTTAATATATGGGGATTAAATAAAAAATAAAAAGTAACTCCTCGCATATTGAGTAGTAGGTTTGGAGCTTATTAAACCGCGTTGCTCCAATGCGGATTGGTGGATGCACATGTGGTAGAATTTCAGGAAATATAGGGGTACAGGTTTCCTAATGATGTTTTCCTTCATCGCCGAGCAAGAAACAAATTATAAACACAAATTTAACATATGAAAAATCAGCGGTTGTCATGGTTTGAACCCGCGCCATCGGTTAAGATTTTTGCGTTCTTGACATTGGGCATCTTGGCTCTCGATAAAATAAAATAAATTATAATCTTTAGATTATTGAAAGGTTACATAGGTTTGCGTATATTTTATTTCATTAAAAAGTTTTATATATTTGAGAAAAAAATATTCTATAATATATTACCGTCTATCTGTTATATCGTTGTTCTTAGCAGTTCGATGGTTTTTACCTGAAATCAAAGTAAAGCAATTAATACAACCTCGTATAAAGATGTTGGAATTGAGGGTTAGATGAGAACTATTTCTTATTAATCAATAAAAGTTTCATTATGAATTAATCAACAGATTAAAGGTATGATTGAATAAGTGAAGCCTACTCATAATTACAGGGCTTTGGAGGGGAAAATGCCTTTTCCCAAAGGCCAGGGTTATAAGTAAAGGGTTAGACTATGTTTAAAGTAATTAAAAAAGGAAACTGAGATTGTAAATTAAATTTAACTTGGTTAGGCTTTGTACAAGCTCCTCTGAGTAACCAACCATCAGACATTTAACCGTAAAACAGCAGTACTTAGTGTAATATTGTTGTGTTCCGGTTTGAAGTTTGAGCTAACCATTGTAACTAAAGACACGAGGGACATATAACATCTTAATTTCCATGGTTGGTAGTAAATTGGCGATGTAAGGGATGGTTAATATTTCTTACAATGCCTATGGGCGATGTGGTTATATGTATTAGAGTATTTATTGTATATA
The DNA here is from genome assembly GCA_905147175.2 of Nymphalis urticae. NCBI lineage: Eukaryota > Metazoa > Arthropoda > Insecta > Lepidoptera > Nymphalidae > Nymphalis > Nymphalis urticae. The sequence goes on along the minus strand of LR989999.1, from coordinate 1,764,069 downwards.
ACTGTCTCGTATCGGACTTTGTAGCTCCTTAAATTACTTTATTGCACATAATTATGGTACTGGTGATATTAAATATGCATTCAAAGCAATTATATATATATATATATATATATATTTTTTTAATGTAATTTTTAAATAATAAATTCGTTTAATGACCACCAATAATAATAGTCTCAAAATGGCAACATTTTTTCTTCGTGTTATTGCTACTTAAATCGCCTGTAATATAGGCGTATGATTTTCACGTCACTCCAACCATTTCAAAGGTATTTAATAAAATACAAGACAATACAGACAAATGTCTTTGTGTACCTACGACATACCGTAGTGCGTGTAATTCTAAATGATTAAGGCCTAAGTAGAAATCGTTAGATCCAATTATTTTGTAATACCTTTCACCGCCGATCTTATTTCGTTAATTGAATTTGCTTTGACGATATTACTATAAATGTTAGAGTTTTTTATTCAGACACTGTGTTTCAGGTATATATATATGTCAAATAATTTTACCCATAAAAATGATTAAGTAATATTTATAAGAAAAAAAAAATATATAAATTTAATAGGTAAAAAGCGCATGCGCTGAAATGCTTTCTACATGTTTTGTAACCTACAAAACCTTATACCGTTTTAAAGAATATTTTCTTTTTTATACAAATCATTTAATACAAATTTTATTAAAAAGGCTTATTTTAATTTTATAGAACGTAATCAGGATCACAATAATTTCACTAATCGGATGAAAGTCCGAATCCAGATCGGATCAAAGTCGGAATCCAGAAAATAGGACCAATTAAAATAAATATAACGTAATAAAAATATGCAAGCAAGCAATTGCAAATATTTAAAAAAGGAATTCGAAAATCAATATATATTTTCATTTAAACTATTCAAACAGTGTTTTCGTATTATTAACGGTTTCCAAACTTGAAACTTTCTTTAAGAGATCCTCACCGATCCAATTGCCGTTACCGAATTCAGTACTTTTTTAATCACAACCAAGCCACTCTAACTCTCAATATTGGTTAGTGTTTGGAAACCAAATTAAAGGCTTAAGAGACTAACGGCGAGTGACTTGAATTTTTTTCACAATAGTATAGTTCTACATAAATGATAAGGTTCTGGTTCCTGTGCGCGTCTTAGAATCTCGTTTGTATGGTTCCACAACTATCTAACTTCTAAACGTTTTAATTTTCAAATGAATGAAGCTAATAAAAAAATAAAGAAACGCTTAATGTCAAAAGCATAATATTCTTATTTAATTAGACTGTTTTACAATGAAAATCAACAACCACCTACTCTACGGTTTTTTATCATCTATGTATTTTTTACTATGGAAACTTATCTAATCATATTTTAAACGTTTTTGGCAAAGTTAAAAATATGCCTGGAATTTTATTTAAGAAATAAATATGTTGGTTATAGCCTATTGTATTGTAACAGTAAAGATAAACAAACCTCCGATTTACATATTCCAAATGATTTATTTATAGCTTTACTATTTTGTACACTACAAACAGTTTTGGATATTTTATTTATAATACAACATTATTCCACTAAACTACATATCACGATAACTTCGTTGACAATCAAAACGCCATTTTTTCGCGAATCAACATTGAATATTATTCAAGATCTCAACCAATGATATCGCGTCAATTCAATATCCAAGTTGTTTGTCTTTACTCGTCCTGTGGTTGGAATAGGCTATAGGAAATATATTGACATAGTCGGATATGGAGTCGAAAACTTGGTCTCATCTCGTGTTTATACAATTATGCTACAGTGAGCATAATTTATTAAAATTTTATGTTATCGCGAATACATATTTATTATCGTTGAAATTTATTTTAACGCAACTATAAATACTCATACTTAGTTAAAATATCTCTAAGTGAATTTCAAGCACCAAAATTAATATTCTCATATTTAGATTGTTATTTTTATTTGACTGTCAATATTATTGTTAAATTACATAACGACGCCCCCATGCAATAATCCAGTGTGCTATTATTAGAATTTTTTTTATATTGAATGTAGAATCTGTGAATATAATAAATAAATAGATAGAGATACTAGATTTTTCCTTAGGTTTTTTTATTTAAAACAATAATTATGACATTTTTAATGACTGGAACTCTATTACGGCGAAAATAAGGCTATACGTTAAAAATCAAATTTTGTATCTGTTATTTGGATTAGTAATGTTACGTAGCTTTCGTTTCACATATCATTGTTCTGATTTTTCCTGTGAAATTTGAGTTCATATACGATTTACATATTCGTCGTCGATAACGATACGATGGGAGTCAATAATATTGTTACATATGTTACGCAATGTAAGTAGTACTTTTTTCAAGTTCGTTCGAAGTCTTGAGCTCCATGAGATGAGACTGGTTTTAGCAGTAATATATTTTTTCAAATCGAATAAATCTAAAATATATTTTTATAACAGCGTTTATACAAAGAACCTAAAGCCAAAAATACAAACGATTTGTTAAAGAGGAACGATAAAAGAATATCTAAGAAAAATACGAAAAAGTGTTCTTATCTGTCATTAAAAGGAATCCCTTTCTGGGAACCAAGGGTTTTGCAGTGCCCTTGATTACGAGTGCTTCTTTGACCAAAACAATTCGTTTGTTCGAATAAGTCCTTTAACCTGAACCAAGTTTGAGAGCAACCACGAATTGTACTTCTATTTTATATAAATATTGTTATTAAAACAATAAACAGCAAATAATACACCTAGTAGCTAAATTCAATAATCCTTTAGATAAATTGTAAGCATAGTTTTGGTAAAACGTTTGGTTTTGGATCCGTGCCGAGGACGGCCCTCGCAGTAGTTTTAGTAGGTAAAAATCCCACATAACTCAGATCCACATAATGCCCCCCCCCCCATGGGAGCTGGGTACCTTTCTGAAGGTTCCACTGCGCGAAAAAAAATTGGTAAAACCTAAATTTACTATTAGAGCTGTTCTTTGAAACATTATTGCAGAAATTCATACATTTTAAGGGAAAATATATAATATGTAATTAGTTTCTCGTAAACCATATACAAAACACGTTATAAAAACGGTAAATATATTCCAAATAAAGCGAAAGATAGTAATTGGTTTTTCATTGACATTCCTGATAAATGTTTACCAATCAAATCTATTACGATGGATGAATTTTATTACCATATAGAGAGTATTTTCAAAAGGCTGTCTTGGTTTCGATAAAGGACGTAAGTGTAAGATGATGTAGGTTGGTAAATTTGTTTTATGTAAATTATTCACGAAACGTTTTAGATAATTTGCGTTCATGACTTTGAAGTATTTATAAAGCGTGAGCTGAAACTGGGTTGTGACGGCGTTCGGTTTGAGTGAATATGCGGGGTATAATATGATTTTATTTTCATGTGTTTATTTTTTTTTAATATATTGCTTTCAATGTGATTATAACGAATCGACTATGATGTAGTCGAGATATTTCATTTATTATTTTTAAGCGCCGACGTAAAAAGACTGTCTGTTTAACAAATGTACCGATTTTGATACAGTTTTTTCTGTTTGAAATCTGATGTTGGTTCTTAACTATTATGAAGATGATCAGTTTTTTGCGAATTTCTTTAAAGTTCACTACTAAAGTTTCTTACCTACTTTCATAGGTCCGATTGCATTGATTTGAAATTACGGTACCCCCACGCAACGACACATGTATTAAAATATTACTAAGGTAAGGTATGCATAATAAAGTTAAAGGGCCAACATTTTCTGTTTCTTAATGGGTTTATTGTGTCAGGGCTTAATAAAAATGTAAATTTTTATGTTTCTTATTATATCATATAAATAATATAATACAAAGAAACTTATACACAGAAAGGAAGATGTATAAAATAAGCCTTAAGGTAGAAGAAAGCAATTGCGACTTTTTTTGCAACAGAAAATCGAACATGGAATTAATTGCGATCTTGTAATGTCTGTAGTAAATTGCTATTTTGATTGATGTAAGATGACAGTTTCTTATCTTTTAAATCTCAACACACGTTCCATTTGGTTATATTCTACATCTTGTATCAACCGAAATGAACTTGAAGAATAAGTAGCGAAACCATACTTACACTCTTACCCCTAATAACACATACGCACGCACGCAAACACATTCACCTAAGTACACACACGCGAATATATATTTTGTTATCTCATTAGCCTTATTTTATAACTATTTATAATTTTACAAAAATGAAATGTATCACTGTTACTGTTGACTGCTTTAAAATAAATAAATAAACAACATTAATATTCCCTTTTGTAAAACTCATTACCGTAACAGTCTGTGAATGTCCCAGTGCTGGGCTAAAGGCCTCCTTTCACTTTTTGAGGAGAAGGTTTTAGAGCTTATTCCACCCCGCTGCTCCAATGCGGGTTGGTGGAATATACATGTGGCAGAATTTCAGTGAAATTAGACATGCAGGTTTCTTACGAGATGAATTTTAATGTCAGATTAAGCACATGAAAATTCAGTGGTGCTTGCCCGGGTTTAAACCCACGATCATCGTTGAAGATTCACGTGTTCTTACCACTGGGCCATCACTTACTCATTCGAAAAAAATATCGATTAAAATATTTACAATTTTGTCTAGTCGAAATATACTTCACAAGGTACGTTTTTCTTATTTACAATTGGGCAAATAGCATCATAAAAAGCATCACTAAAAGTCAATGACGTCAGAATATAAATCATCTAATAATCCTGTTAAGGACATTTCTTAATCTTTGAACACCTGAGTCCTAATATTAAAATTTGAACCAGCATTGCATTATTGAAATATTTAAATCACCGTCTCAACTTCATATTCATTTATTTATAGGTTTTTCTCGTAACTCGAGTCACGTGAATCTCATATTTATTAAATTTGAGATATGAACGTTAGAGATTTTTATTTGACATTCAATTATAAAAACGCGTATTATCACGTAGGGAAGACCGTGCGAGTATGTGGATTTGAATTTCACATTAGAAAGAAAAACGGGCAATATGTCATTTTATAATACTACTGTAAGAACAGTGGACAGTGCATGGAATCTACGCGTGCTGGCTCTCGATGTCACCGCCTAACTGTGACATCAAATTCATCGCGCACAAAGAAATTTGGCAACTCTTTTCTTTCAGCACTAAAAATGGAATTGTTTACCAGCACACGTGTTCCCATCCTCTTACAACCGATGTTCCTTTAAACGAGGCGTAAGGCGAGGCGAAGAGGCATATTGCGGGCCGGCAAGGCGGGGGGCTAGTGCAGAACATTCTTCCCGACTGTACTGGCCGTCGTCGCGTTTGGACTCCACTACCGCTTACAGGTGGAGTGAAGTACTTACTCAGGTGGAGTGAAGTCATTTGTTTTCCCGAATTATTTATAAAAAAATATTTTCTATTCAAAATATAGGTGATAACTGTTTGACTTTAGAAAAACTGATGAGGAAAGTATCCAGAAGAATTACTTAATTCTGAACTACACCGCGCATAATATTTTAGGACATTACTGAGATATAGGGATCTGTACATCTATTTTATTCATAGTCATCACAGTAGTTTTTATTCATTATCTTTTATATATATTTAGTTTAGTTTATTTAGTTAACACAGTGAAATTAGCAGAGGGTAAGCAAACAACTGACTTACGTCAGTGTAGAAACGCAAATTGGTGCAACTGTTGAAAGGAGGATTGACAAACGGCTTGATGGTGAGTTAATATGGGAATTGGGGGACAGAACAGACTGAATGGTCGAACAGATTGCTATTACATACCGTCAGCCGATTCACATTTATTAAATGTATTTAGTAAAATTGTAATTAAGCAACCAAAACTAAGCTGTGTTTTATTACTAATTTGACTAAGAAGATGGACCAGTTCATAGAAATCCTGATGACCTACTTTCGTCTTAATTATATATGATTACAGAAATTTTATTCTTTTCTAAAATATATACAATACAGAGACAAATACGAACATGAATACTAAGAACAAACAATGTAGAAGTCAAGGTATAAGATGTAGAAATGTCTTCTAAATATATATAAAGTAAAGAACTAACAAAGTATTCTAAGAGATTAAAACATTATTATTGTTTTGTCGTTTAGTAAGAGCTTCAAGTAGAAAATGTAGTTGAAGTATTATTATACATACAAAACTACAAAGTTTGGATGGATTAACTTATAACTTTGTAATACCAACGTGTTAAAATTGACTCTTTAATATTTTGTTTCATTATAATAGCAATTTTATTTTTTTATATCAGGAGACAATTTTTTTGTTATATTCAATACACTGCCATTGTAAGAATTATCAGACACAAATACTTTCTTCACTCCATGGTCTTAATATTATGATGTCAGATTTTTTATTATAATCTGACAACATTGATTGGACAAATTAATCAAACTACCCCCGAAACGGTTACTCCCATAAATAAACACAATGTATTCCTTCATTTAGTAAATTTTATTTTCTTGTCATATCAAATATGTGTATTAACTTTAGCCATCATTATATTTAACTTCGTGTAGTGTTTGTTTATTTACTCATACGTCTATCGTTATTTACTTACTGTTATTACTCTGTTTAACTTCAAGTTGACTGGGAGAGTATGCCTTTTATAACATTATAAAAGCAAAAAACACATACAAATAAATAAATAAATGCTATATTTTCTAGCAATTATAGCGACAAATTTTGAAACTTTTCTTGTGAAATCTATACCTACTTTTTTGGATATAATGATAATTTGATTATGACGATCTTAAACAAACGCCTCTAATTTTATACAAAAAAAACGAAAAATATTTTGTGTTAACTCCACCGCACTGCTATATGTTTACTGATCTACCAGCATCATCATATATATATACATATCTATGATGATGATGCTAGTATATATATATATATATATATATATATGACGTGCAGGATTCCTTACGATGGTTTATTTTATATAACGAGATTAATCATAAGCACAAGTTAACAGAGTAACTCCGTAGCGCTTGACCGTATTTGACCCTATAATATTACACTGACCTGAGACAAAGTCGCTATATATTATCTTAGGCACATAATCATAACAAGCCTAACTAACATTTAAGCAAACGGGATTTATACCTTACACCGGACACGATTAATGTTTGTGATCATTTTTTTTATAGTATTATATGTTGGCAGACGAGCAAATGGGTCACCTGATGGTAAATGGTCACCAACGCCCATAGACATTGTAAGAAATGTTAAACATACCTTACATCACCAATGCGCAACCTTGGGAACTAAGATGTCATGTCCCTTGTGCCTGTAATTACACTGGCTCACTCACCCTTCAAACCGGAACACAGGAATACCAAGTACTATCATTTTTTTGTATGTCATTTACTTCTACAGTGGAATCGTTCTATCACCATGTGACCAGATTAAGCCTGTATATACATAGTGACATATATACATCCTCATAGAATCGAAATGAAAATCTTAACTATATTTATTAATAATCAAGTGGAAAACCTGATATATGAAAAAAGCAAAGTTATTTATCAATACGAGATGTTTGTAACACCAAAGAATTTTCTTGTATTATATATTATCTGTGTATAAAGGCACGTGCAGACGGTCGTAAATAAATACGTTGCTACCGAGCTCGTTGATATATTACTTCCCTCTGTAAATAGTAAAAGATATCGCTATTCATTATACTTTAGATAAATCTATCGGCCGGCTAAAATAATCTTAAGTAAAATATTTTTTTACTGATCTTTATTTCAGAACATATTTTGTTGGAAATAATCGATAAATCAGTCTGATTTTTCGTAATTCAGGTTTGACAAATGACGTATATTTGTAAGTATCTATATATTTCAATTATTATGTTTTGTAGGTATGTACATCGGGCTATTAATGTATAAACATTATAACTATAGTCAGACTCATGGGCCAGCTGGCAGTAAGTGGTTACAACCACTCACTGACATTTTAGGATATATCAACCACCCCTTATATCGTTAATGTGCCACCAAAGTTGGGCACTAAGATGTTCTCTTGTACCTGCAGATGTTTTCTTGTAACTGACTTATGTACCCTTCAAAATGGTTTAGAACTATACTAAATATTGCAGGCAAAAAATGTGATGACATTACAAAGGTATGATGTACGTAACTACTAAGTTCTGCTTGACATCATCCGCATATAATATATTCCTTAAACGAAAATTTAATTTAACTTCAAACACCACTTTAGTGGTGGTGTAGTAACAAGCAGATGGACAGAGTTACATTCACATTTATTATATAGTTTGGTAAACGTTTCAATCGTCTAGTATATTTATTTATACCAACAAAATATTAATATTTATTTTTATTCATGGCACCCATAATCCTTGTCAGTTTGTTTGGGTGCTGCTTAAACATAAACAAACAAACATATATAATATAATAAAATAAAATATACACAACACACACACAGTAAACAAAGCAAAACAAAAAGTATTTAATATTGCAAGTGAGTATGAACGTATACACAGACATACTTACCATATTACTTATTATTAGGTATTAGATATTATAAAAAAAATACATTAGGAATATAATTGGTAAATAGGTTTATACTCATAGGATCTAGGAGGACTATAGCGACTGTTATATCGAATGGTATGATGGTATTTCAAAGTTAGTCTAGTTTTATCTAAAATATATAATAATAATATCATTTATACCATCCATAACTACTGCCATCCATAACAATATTTTCCATGAGTAACAAATAGAAAAAAAATATTAGTGCCGAAAAATCGAAACTGGAAGTAATAATAATACAATTCGATGGACGAGTAAACCAGCAACCACATTTCAACAAACACTGTATGGCCTATACAAATATTTGTCATAATAGGTGTGTTTCAGGATCGATAGTTCATCAGCTAGATGCACTATGCCAATCAATTAACAAAAAATGTTATTCCTTATCCCATAACGAAGCGTTGCCTAAGGTAGGGCGGATTCAGCTATAAGCTTTCACCTCAAGCTAACCAAAAGTATTTAGGTCATACAGAGCCGATTTTTCAATAGACAGTTAACTTTTTCGTTAGAAGTCATTTAATCAGAAGAATGACATTGACGTTTTGAAAAAATTTCTATCTATTTAAATATTGTCAAACATATTCTTTATGGTAAAAATTAAATATCTGTAAACATGTAAAAACTATTCTTTTTTCGAAATCTATAATTATGACGTCTTCAATCTATATGTTCCTTTAGCGGCAAGTATTATATAGTAAACATTTGCCACGAACTGAATTCGTAGAAAATACAGAATTATAATTTTGATGATCACACTCATACATGACAATAATATATATGACTTATTTTTATTTATAGTTGATAAGCAGGTAAGCGAGCCAGCTGATGGTGAGTGTAGAGTACACTAGCGCCAATGCACTGTGAGTAGTATTGACCAAGTTGCATTGAGATTTTATCTTCTAATTTAAAATTATCTCACCTAAAATAACTTATAATAATCATTTTTAACAACGTTCTACTTTTAATTGTTTTTAACTGTAAAGATTTTTTATATCTATTGCTTTTATCACAAAAAGAAAAATTATATTTAAATATATGCCATAACATAACCATTTATACATAATAAACCAGATATTCTCAATGAAAATATTAATAAAACAAAATTTTCGAGAACTCCAAATATGGACATTTTATACGTAAAAATGTGAGATGTCCAGTTTTAATATCCAAACGACTCATGTTCATATCATTATTATGCTCTGGGTCTAATATTATTACTGAATATGCCAAATAAACTTATAGTACGTGTTAGTTCATCAGAAAATGTTCTATCTGTTCTTCGGTAATAAGGGCTTAAAGCTTATGTCATTTCAATATTTAACTTCTGGTTGGTGAATGTATATTTAGCAGAGTTTTACCTCGTAATTGCGAGTTTCGTCACGATATTTATCTCCACCATCGAGCACGAGATGGAATATAAGCACAAAAAATGAATTTATTTATTATACAAGCCTTCATGTGTCTAATGGTGGTTTAAACTCCAAATCATCTCGTCAGATGGAGATGAGGCTTTAACTCAGCAGTGGGACATTAACAGGCTTACTTTACCTCCTTTTAATACAAATATTTGAAATATTACAATTATATTGAAAAACTATGTTATTGTTACAAAGCGGATTACTTTGTAACTAATGCATTTTATATTATTAGATTATATTCTAGACTGAGTTAGGAACAAGAAAAACTAATACAAAACAACAAATTCGATTCGCCCCTTGTCCAAGCCATGCATACGCTATCTTAACTTTTAAATAACTTACACGCCAAACTTTAATGTTACATAGAAAACCAGAGTGTGTAAAAAATCTAGATAGTCTATCTAGAATTATAGTTATATTATGTTTAATTTTTATTATAAATTCATTATCTCAAGTCTATTTGTGAAATATTTTGGAGCTATATATGTATAGTTTGATACACATGATAAGCCTATTAATTTTCTATTGCTGAGCTAAGGCTGTAGCCATTTTTAGCTTTTTATATCACGCTGCAGGGTAATGGATGAAAAAGTTGCGATATTTTATCCTAAAAAATACAGGTTTGCTCGCGATGTTCTCTTTCACCGCACAGTATGAATTGTAAATACAAATTTTAAGCGAATGAAGATTCCATGATGATATGATGACACAATCTTCGGTTATCATAAACTCCTATATTTTCATAAATATAATGAACCTTAAACACAGTTATGGATGTCATTGTTATTATCATTCATGTCAAATGCTATACCATGTGTATCTTTCTGAGGAAGCATCTGGCTATAATTGAAATTCAGTAGCGCTATTGATCATTGCAAAGTATTTATTCATTTATTTAAATATGCTCTCATAGAAAATATACAGATCTTCAAAGTCACAAAGTGTATATAAAAACGTCGTCTTCTTTGTATTTATTTTCTAGCTTTTCAACTCCATTTCTAAGGCGAGTTACTTTTCAAATGTTAAAACCTTGTTCAGGATCTCGTACCAATGAATAAGGGAATCGGGTACTGTTCACGCTTCGAAAAACTCTGTTCTCTTTCTAGTCCTGGTAAAATTTAGTTAACGAAAATCATTATTAGCAAAATTATTTGTGTTTTTATTAAAAAAAATATGTTTTTGTTATTTATAGTCATATACAATAAATTTTTAAGTGAAGATCATAGCTTAATTCTGCTCTATAAAGTAATTTCAATCGTCAATTGCAGTTTTAGTTTGAGACTTGCCACGAGTGCCCCAGCCCATAAGTAAATTAATGTGTAATTATTAATTTAAAAAAAATAGATAAGTTATGATAAAATATACATGAAACTACTCCTAAAGTATATTCTTTCTGATACAAATTAATCATCAAAATCATCTAAATTTTGTGTCGTGCGGATACAGTTAAAAAGTTTAATGATTTTCTCATGGATCTGGGATCCAAGGTCATGTCTAAATTAATAAGAGATCAACTTTGTCTAACAAAAAATAATATCATTGTCATCATGCCCATCTGCCTGCCTATAACTAAAAAAAATAAGTAAATGAATTCTCATACAGTTTCCCTGTAATAACTAACACGTAAACCATCAAAGGTACAGTCAAAGCGATAAAGTTCTACTTGATAAAGAAATTGATATCGATATGTTGATGAAAAGTCAACGCAACTACTTCGTTGTTTTATGACATTTATTTCGTAGTACGATCTTTATTGTGGAAATATATAGTTTGCCTAAAAACGAATTTAGTAAAGATATACGAAATTAAGTCGTTTTTTTACCTAGTTATTGATTATTCCTCATTTAATGATATTTGTTTGCTTAAATACATTTTAAGTGAAGTAAGTCTAAAGATTCATAATGAAACGTCAATGCTCAACTTCTCACAGGTAAAATTAAGTTTATAAGCCATATTTTTCATATTAAAATCAAGTTAACGGGAACCTTAACCGAAAATTACGGGTTCAAATCCAGACAAGAACTCAGTAGTTCTTTTGAATGATATTTATAATTCAATTCATGCTCGGTAAGAATGCCTGCAAATATCGATAACAAAATCAGTCACATTTGTATCCACCAACACGCATTGCTGTGTGTGGTGGAATAAAATCCAAACCTTCTCCTCAAAAGAAGAAGAGGCATTAGCAATGGGTAACTTGTAGGTTTTATTGATCTTTTTTTAAATGGTGGTAGGGCTTAGGTAATGGTGAGTGAGCCAGTGTAATTAAAGGTACAAGGGACATAACATCTTAGTTCCCAAGGTTGGTGGCGCATTGGCAATGTAAGCGATGGTTAGCATTTCTTGAAATGCCAATGTCCATTGGCGTTAGGTGACCACTTGTCCATATGCTCGTCCACCTACCTATATTATAAAAAAAAAATCTTAAATTAACTAAGCAATCGCGTTATTTAATAAAATAGTTTTCCACGGATCAAAATATAAAGTTTATCCAAACTATTCAACAGTGTTTTCGTATTGTTAACGGATTCCGAAATTTCGAACTTTCTGTAAGAGATCCTTACCGATCCAATTGCTGTTTTCGAATTCAGTAGTTTTTTAATCATGACCAAAACCGCTCTGCTTTGCAGTGTTGGAAAGTGCTTGAAAGTGAGAGAAACAAATTAAGGCTTAAGAGACTAACGGCGAGGGACTTGAAAATAACAAAATACAAAGATAATGTTATCATCATTGTAATTTAAATGTAACATTATATTGTAGTTGAAAAGTTGTGTTCCGGTTTGAAGGGTGAGTGTTCATTCAGTGTAACTATAGGCACAAGGGACAACGTACTATGTCAGTGTCACATTGGCGATGTAGGGGATGGTTGATATTTCTTACAAGCTAAAGTCACCTTTTTACCAAAGAACTGCGAGGCATCGAAAGGATCTGCACCCGTAAGTGGTTGACGTTGACGTATTTAAGACACGTACGAAACGATTTGCTTCCTCGTTTCTGATACGCACCGCCAAGGTCTGGAATACCCTCCCGACTTCCGTTTTCCCCACCACCTACCATATGGGTACCTTCAAGTCCCGAGTGAATAGGCACCTTCTAGGCAAGCGCGCTCCATCTTAGACTATATCTCACTTTCCATCAGGTGTGATAACAGTCAAGCGCTAGCCTATACATTTAAAAAAAAAGAAAAAGTCTATGGGTGGTGATCACTTATCACTCGACCTAGCTTTTACCTATCTCTTTTTTTTATTGTAATTAAATATAAAGCAACCTAATGTAGCTACCCACCGAAATGTAGATTCACCTGGTCAAAATTACACTTTACATTCGGCACTTTACTATTTCCATTAAATCCAATGGTCAATTTTATTTGAAAGGAAAAGGAAAGCCTTAAAATAACCGCAACAGAGAAAAATGGAATTGCTACACACTGTTCAGAGTTAATTTAAAAATCGTTGTATTTTAAAGAAGCTTAGTTCGTTAAAGTCAATATCTGAGATCCGCTTCGCTAAGCTTAAATTAAAATGCACTTTTATATTTCTATACAGAGTTATAATTGAGTAAAGGAAAACATCCTGATGAATATGAAGAAGAGCCAAGACAAAGAGCCGAGATGGCCCTGTGGTAAAAACGCGTGAATCTTAACCGATAATCGTGGGTTCAAACCCGGGCAAGCACCACTGAATTTTCATGTGCTTAATTTGTGATTATAATTCATCTCGTGCTTTACGGTGAAGTAAAACATCGTGAGGAAACCTGCATGTGCCTAATTTCACTGAAATTCTGCCACATGTGTATTCCACCAACCCGCTTTGGAGCAGCGTGGTGGAATAAGCTCCAAAATTCTCCTCAAAAAGAGGAGAGGAAGCCTTTAGCCCAACAGTGGGACATTCGCAGGCTGTTACGGTTACGGTTACGGTACGAATATGAAGAAAATATGAATATGAATATATCCGATTTCAAACTCGCAATCTTCGATTAAGATACACGTATTTATACCACTCAGTTATCACTATAAACTCTTAATATTAATTGAAAACTTGCGTAACACAATTTCAATATTCTCATTACCTTTCTGAAATTTCAAGGTCAAACTTGTTGAAACATTGTAACGAAAACTTTTCCGATCAAATTAAAACATTTCGGACACGACGTCATACTTTGATCATTGATGATGCGTACAGAATTGTACGTCCTCTTTACACGTTAATGAATATCTAGAACATAATCAACGCAAGTTAGTTAAACAAATGGAATGAATAGATAAAGTTAGTAATCTTACAATGAATGTGATAGCGGAGACCCTACAATCTATCTCTCTGTCTATACAAGGCTCATTTGCATGGCGATAGCAGCTCTCACACCCGGACAAATCGTGAGCAATTTATAATAGACTTCCACAAACTAGATCTGCCATTCCTCTTAGTTATTTGATGAACACAAACGGCTGAGATATTCAGTAACTAAAATACACTGGAAATGACGCTATGAAGCCGTTACTAGTAAACATCATTTTATTTTTCAACAATTATAAAAGCATACAAATTAAAGTGCGTGCATATCAGGACACTTCCGAATATGAAATGATATTTCATTCTACTGAATCATAGAAAAACTGCATTCTAATTACACCTAACTTTTACCCTCAAAGAGGCCGAATAGTGGAAAACAGCTGGAAAAAAAACAGAAAATAAGCCAACATAACATATATTATCGTCTAAACAAATAGTTTTCATTAGCGGGTATCGAACGCGCAACTGCTTGCACAGTATACTAAGTCACACATAATTATATGTTATGTTCATTATAAACATCTCTCTAAAGAGTCCTTAGAATATTGCTTGCATATATTATATATTTAAAAATCGAATGCTTAGTTTTTGATTACAACTATGTCTAGTTTTTAAATCGCTAATCCAAGTCAAAATAAAACTAATTCGATTTTAATCTGATTGGACGGTAGCTGACAATAACGAAATAGGCCACCAGTGAGCGTTCACTATTTAGTCAGATTAGTCAATCTCACTCGCTCATTATTCCTCAAACAAATAGTTCGAGTATCAAAATTTACACCTATTCAAATACCATAAATAGAGTGTAATAACAATTGAAGTGTCCGTTTGTGATTTAAAATAAGTGCCTTTTTTAAAGTTAATATGGCTATAGGCTTAATAGCTGGCTTTGGTTCAAAATGCCTGAGTTCCTAAATTTAAAAAAATTGTAAAGGAACGCTTGTGTGCTAAAGGTTATTATACAATTAATGAATTTATGGATGATATGATGATGACCTTGGGAATGAGACGATCGGCGCTTAGTTATTTCTCTCTCCCTTTTTTTTGTAAAGGAAACATGACATATGTAAAAAAAACCCGCTGAGTTTCTTTCGACGGTTCTTCTCAGGGCTGGGTGTTTCTTCTGGGTGTTTGCTTCGATGGTAGTTTCTGGTGTTACTATCAATAAGCAATTGTAATGCTTCAATATTGAATAAATAATTTTGATTTTTTGATTTTTTTTTTATAACCAATATCATAACAACGATAATTTTTTATCGGTCTGTTTTATTTGTCTGGTAGTCTTCAAATCATGAAATAAATACAAATATTAATTTCAAGGTAACACATACAATTTATATCATCAAATTCGGTCGAATCCATCAATAGTTATAACAACATAAATTTTAAGTATATTTTTGTTTACCGATATTTCAAGATTATAAGTAGGTATTTATAAACGCTAAAAAATTTAATATAGTAAGGTTTATGAATTCTTTATTATTTTATTTATAATTTAAAGGATGTTGGGAGTAGCTCGCTTCTCAAAGGACATCTTTGCGCTCTACCATCTAAAAGAAGATCAAGACGTTTGAGAAAAACTAGACAAAAAGCGCTAGTTAAGAAAAGATATATCTAAGCCCTCCTATACTTACAAATCTGCGGGTCAACTGTACTGTAACACGTGTCGAAGGGTCCAAATTTAGTCTAGCGAGCCACAATAGAGCTCATTTTAGAAGTATGTAATTTCTAGGGTCGCCCTCATTGAAATCGATGAGGATGACTATTAACGCGAGTAAAGCCTTAGGAAACAGCTAGTCATACATATATATATTTGTTTCTCGTATGTTCATATCTCATCTAACTCGAGTTCAACATCTACTCGTCGTCAGTATTTAATATAAAAGCATTTTCAATACTTTATTTTTTGTACGAAATATTTGATGTCAAATACTCGAGCTTGAAACTTTGAGGAATCAAGAGGAATACAGAAATATGTCCATTTAAATAGCTCTTACAGAAATTTCATAATGACCTGCTTTGTCCACGGCTGCCTTTGCGTTCAGAATATGGATTTTACCGAAAGGAACCAGCAAGAATTCAGCATTATTTTGTTCCTTTATGATATTTTATGAAAGTTAATTACATTAATGTTTGTGAATTATCATTTAAACTAAAATTAAATAATAATGCTTCTACTTTTTGTAGATGCATATCTACCCAACTGGTTATACATTTTTGAATAGTACTTTTTTATAGCTTTTTTTATTGAATTTGATACTAAAGTCCCTTGTGCCTGTAATAACACTGGCTCACTCACCATTCAAACCGGCACACAACATTACCAAGTACAGCTGTTTTGCGGTAGAATATCTGAAGAGTGGGTGGTATCTACCCAGACGAGATTACACATGGCCCTTCCATCTATTACACACGTCATCAGCTAAAATTGTGTTCGAACAAATTTTGTAATTCCTTACCTGCTTGTATTTTAATCAATTACTAGAGAATTTACGCTGAAACTCTCTCGTGAAACCACGAGATTAAATCTTATCGAAATTAATGTAAGAGATTTCGTCATCTATTGCCACAAATTATACCATCGGAATATATAATTTCCTGTTCGAGAAAGATTGATCAAGGAATTTAAATGGCAATTTCTTTATAAGAGATTCAACTTTTTCGATTTAACTGGTAACTAATTTAAACATCGTTGAAATACTTAATAGGGATAGGAAACGATAGGATAGAGCTCGGCTACATGTTCGCGGCAATTAATTCTTGTACTGATGAGAAGCTTTCTTGTTGAGAAGTTAATTTTCTTTCTTTTATTCGTCAAAATAATAACACCTATCTCTATATATCTATATATATATATATATATATATATAGATATATATATTATAATCGAATGGTTTATATATTGTTGGACAACCAACAGATACATAGATAGATATATTAGATAAACAGTTAAATAGAGATTGAAAAGGTTTTTTGACAAATGTTTTACTAATTACTGCTAGTTATCACATCATTCGTAAAAGCATCACATTATACATTGTCAGTAAATAAAGCTAATAGTTAACAATTACAAAAAAAAAACATAAATATACAAATACATTAACATCATTAATATTATTAAAAATACTATAATATTTTGACATTATTATTAAATTTACAATTAAATATACATATAAATCGGCAACTGACAAAACACTGATATCTTTTTTTCACTCACGCACGAGTGTGCGAGTTTTAAAAGTCGACAGTAAGCATTGTGTACGGTCAATGATATAACCTCATTTCTATACACATGTTAATATCGTTTAGACTCTTATTTGTTATCGTTTAAATTTACACGGGACTTATATAGTATTTTCATCAATTTTATGACGGAAAGTCGAGAAACTAAAACAGCAACAAGTGTAAATAATGTAAATTTATAAAAATAAGTTAATAAATCATATAAATTAACACAAGTATTTATATACTTAACATATTTATGATATATTTATGATATATATGTTTATGATTTATATATAACTTATAATAATTTTTTTTTAAATTTTCCTAAAATTTTAAATGCAAATTTTTAATTTAATTCCTTACTTAATATGTTTGAGCGAAAAAAAAACGTAAAATCTACAAATGAGAGTTGAATGAGGAGGACTGCGATTTTTGGTGTGACAAAAATACACTAATATAATGAATAAAAATATAAATTTTAAAAACATTTTGAGTTGATAAAATATCGCAAATAACTTCGTTTCAACCGCACAATTTGTCAAAATTTATCTGGTTGTCAACTGATTTTTATTTTTTTGTTTGGTAGGTATTGACAAATATCAATATTATCAATGAATACATTTAATAATGATGGTAGAGGCTGTACGAAAGATACAAATTCATATAATGAATGTTGTCTTTTAATTTTCAATAAATTTTATGTATTGTTTCTTTTTTCATTTTTCCTGCTCACTGTCTAACAGTATTAGATACAAATTTTCTGTTATACTGACTAAGCAGGTTATGCAGTTTGATTATTGCGTTAGCTATAATTGATATTAATTGGATGAAATTCTACCGCATATGTATCCGAAAACTCTCATTTGAGCAGTGTGGCGGTAAAAGCTTCAAGCCTTCTCCTCAAGAGATAAGGACCCCATTGCCCAACTGCGGGACATGGAATAGGTTATATTATAATTGATTTAAAAAATCTTTTAATAAAATTCAAGTATTGTATAATATAATTAATGGTATCCATTCATTTCTTCAAAAATATAATGTAAGAGAAGTTTTGAAAACCTTTTTTTACTTTTAACGCCTAAAGAAAAGCTCGAACAAAAATACCGTTTATAAACAGCGTTCATAAATCTTATAACATTCTGCTTGGACAAGTTAAATGGCTTAAGTTAAGGACTAACATACATTAAATATAAGAATATTTTTTCGCTGTAAAAATACTTAACAGCTTCAAAATTCTGCTGCTACTTCTAATGAATACCATAACTGTAATTACGCCAGGAATCGCATATTAAGGTTTTGCTGTCACATCCCTTGGCATGCAAGTAGCTATCATTCCTTGAAACCTAAGATTTATTTATTCAATAATATAATAATTTATACATAATAATTTGACTTATAAACTCTCGTTTTAAGAAGTAAATAGCCTACTCCGATGATTAGCACAGATTCGAAACATTAATTAACGCCTTATATATTTTAAAGATATTTGAAAAAAAATTATCTCCCAAGAAAACTGATAAACATGAGCACCTTGTATAAGATACACCAACAATGCCTTAACACAAACAAGCTCATGAAAAGGAATTTTAAAGGGGAAGCCGAAGACGTAACAATAGCACAAACTTTAACTTGGAAACTTTAATTTTTCCACAACTCGGAAACATGTTAGACAGTTAAAATATTATTTACGTCTCATTTTATATGCGTGGTAGTACTTTTTGTGTATAGCAGGACCTTGTATCTATATTCAAAAAAATATGAAAATCGTTTTTTTAATAAGTGTTCTAATTATTAAAATTTAATAATGTATTTTGAGAACAACTTAGTTCAAGTAACTTCGTTATTGTTGAGTGGATTTTTCAGCGAACAGCATTAAAAACGGCACTAACGAAATTAGGTCTGACCAATGTTTCCAATGGATTATCCCATACGGTTATTTAAACACGGCTATAGTGTATGAATAAAATATGTAAATAATTTCCAGTCGTTTATATGTATTTCTTTGATTACTTATATCTGGGTCTGTACTGTTCAGTACAAGCACTAGTTCTAATTACACACTCTTTAGCATGCACAAGACGTTACACGTACTCCACCGCGGCTGCATCTCTGATACAGCCAACACTATATATTTTCTATAACTGGTATTTACTTGAATATATCATTATAATAACTTGTAAATCCTCTATGATATCTGCGATCATCGTTGAGGTCTTAGAAAGCAATTTATCTGATTTAATTTTGGTAAGACACTTGCGTAATATATTACTATGATTTTGATATTTTAAAGCCAATTATCTTAGTTTATTTAATCTCGATAGAATAATACATCTAAATGGTTCATTATGAATAATGACGAATGAAAAGCGAATTTATTTTTCTGTAAAAGCTTACAATAATACTTCTGATGAACAATTTTTATGATATCTTTAGAAAGGCGCTAAAATGTTAGTATCTCATCAAGACATTTATTCAAACCGACATCCCAAAATGAAAACTTCCGTCCCCTCAAATTCAATCTTAGGCTTTTCTGACATTACGTGGCATCTTTTCTCCCTAAGCGTCACCTTTTATAATATAAACTCAGTATATTTCTCAAGTATAATTTATACACACGTTGGAAATAAAAAGAGATGGCTTGTGTGTATGTATATGGATGCAATTACTTTTGTTTCGGTAAAAGTAAAAATTCAACGTCGAACACAAATTTAATGTAAGATATTATGACGCAATATATAATGAATTACAAATTGCTATTCTTTAAGTTGTAAATTTGTATGTGTGCGGAATAAATTTAATAACATTTGGGAGTTTAAAAATGCAGTCATAACGTAATTATACGTGGAAAATGATATATGTTACTCGGATGCTGTATCTCTATATCTAAGGTGGCTTTTTGGTGGTTTCTTTATTTATTATTAGATATATGGCCCATATAGAGCATATGGGCCACCTGATGGTAAGTGGTCTCCAAACGCCCTTAGACATTCGCACTGTAAGAAATGTTAACCATCGCTTACATCGCCAGTGCGCCACCAACCTTGGGACCTAAGATTTTATGTCCCTTGCGCCTGTAATTACACTGGCTCACTCATCCTTCAAACCGAAACACAACAGTACCAAGTACTGCTGTTTTGCGGTAGAATATCTGATGAGTGAGTGGTACCTACCCAGACGAGCTTGCACAAAGCTCTACCACCAGTATAAATAACATTATTCAATTACTTTATTTAATATTATGTTAAGGTATCAGATCTTCATTAACGTCTTACTTTTTTATATCGTGAATTTTTGGTAACCTATTTACAGGTAATAACGAACAACGTTTGTATAAAATAAATAAATACATAAAAATTGAAGAATTATTCGTTTAAATTAATAACATTACAAATTTAAAAATAAAATAAATAACCAAATGCAAAATTAAAAGACAGTTCAAAGAAATGAAATCGCTTTATATTTTTTTATCAGCTGATCTACTACTCGATTCGTTTGAACATCGTATAAAGCGCTGTATGCGGTCATTTTATCTTTAAAAATTAATTTATGTATTTTTGTTACTAATATTCTTATGTCAGAAAACTTATAGTGTATATATACATACATAAAGCCCAAGCTTTATTTATATATATATAATATAAGGCTTGTGGCCTTATGTATGTATATATACTCTACAAGTTTTAATTTTTATTAACTTTCAATTTATTTATGCTTCGTCTATTAGTAATTTTTATTTATCTATTAAAGTTTAAGACTATAATGTTCCTTGAAAAGTTAATAACAAATTATTCACAGAATCAATTTTCTCAGCTGCAAATAGATTTACTAGCTAATTATTTATTTAATCTTACAATATTAAGCCGAATTTCCTCTCAGACTTCCTTGCACTGAATTGAAAAATCTTTTTATTTTAATGCAACCTAAGTCTCGTGTCCGGTTCCATGACAAGAATTTCATTAGTTGGAAAAACTAAGTCTATTCTATTCTAAGAATGAAAAGAAAATGCTCACATTAATTAAATTTTAAAAGAACTTCAGTGGAAGCTCTTTATAATCTTAAAACAGATATAAGTTTGATTGATTAGGTGCTTATCAAATTTGAAATGAATATTTATAATAATAATAATAATAATATCTTAGGACATTATTCACACGCGGTCATCTGATCCCAAACTAAGCAGAGCTTGTGCTATGGAGACCAGACAACTGATATACTACATATACTATTTTTCTTTTGTAAATACATACTTATATAGATAATTAAACCTAGACTCAGGACAATCAGACATGCTCATGCACACAAATGTCTGTCCTGGGTGGGAATCGAACCCACAACCTTTGGCGTTAAAGGCAAGTATCTACCAACCACGCCAACCGGCCCGTCAATTTATAAAGTATTATTTGAATAGATACAAAATTTATAACGATTGCTTTAATAATAATTTTGAAGTACAAATCGATATTGTACTTGCGTCTTGAATAATAAAGAGCGTTGAATTTTTCGAACGTATTAAGTGATTTATTAAGTGGCTTCGAGAGGATTTCGTTCGACGTGCATTTATTTATGTTCATCCGTATGGGGTCGGGTGATATCGTTTGGAAGCGAGGTGCCAATAATACCATAAGTAGGTATAAATTTAATACAAATGAATTTACGAAACGATGGTTTTCTAATACACTTAAAATCAAAAATTTTGGTTGTAATTGATTATAGTGTAACGTGTTTGTCATAAAAAAAATGTTTTATTTCTGTAATCTAATTGGCTCACTAAATTATATGACCATGAATATAAAATACGATTTCTATAGTTAATAATATTACTCACTTAATTATCCACGAAAGAGCCGCCAGCAAAGTACATAATGGTGTTAGTTCGGTTATTCACTTAAGGGTTGTCGCGTTTTAGTATTTTAATGCAACGACCGGTGTCTCGTTTCATGACAAGATTTCCATTAGTTGACAAAACTTTTAGCTTACAAAATCATAAAGTTTTCTTATTATTTTGTCATTATTATAATAATTTATACTAAATTTATTTAAGCATTTTGTGAATTTCTAAGAAATACACTTTGGTGGATACACTTTTTATCGTTAAAAGGCCTTATTTTTTTAATGTGAAATTTTTTATTATTTTTTTTATAGAAAAGGAAGGTGGACGAGCATATGGGCCACCTGATGGTAAGTGGTCACCAACGCTCTTAGACATTGGCATTGTAAGAAATGTTGCCAATCGCTTAAATCGCCAATGCGCCACCAACCTTGGGAACTACGATCTTATGTCCCTTGTGCCGGTAATTACACTGGCTCACTCATCCTTCAAACCGGAACACAACAATACCAAGTACTGCTGTTTTGCGGCAGAATGTCTGATGAGTGGGTGGTACCTACCCAGACGAGCTTGCACAAAGCTCTACCACCAGTAAATTGATCATTTTTTATGGATTTCTATATAAGAATGTACCATCACCCGCATACACTTTGGATTACGTGAGTGCAGGTGGTAAAATGCAAGTCCAACGTATACTCATTATTTATTATATCCCCAAACTGCAAAAAATATACTTTTTCCTGTTTTCTACCCTTTTATTTTAATTTTTATTTATTATATTAGAGGTTCCAGCAAATATATGTATATTGACAATAATAAGAAATAAATAAATTGTTTATTTCTTTAACCTAAACCTAGATTACAATATACCATAACAGCAATTGAATGTCCCACTGCTGGGCTAAAGTCTTTCTCTCCCTTTTTGAGGAGAAGGTTTGGAGCTTATTCCACCACGCTGCTCCAATGCGGCTTGGTTGAATACACATGTGATAGCCAAGCTTTTTCCTCAAAATGGAGAGTAAGCCTTATCCCAGCAGTGGGACATTAACGGGCTGTTATGCTAATGTCATGTAAGAAAATAAAACAAAAAAATGAATTAAAAAGGCTTAGTACATACTTATAAAAGTTTAAATAATATGTACCGCGTTTAAGTGGATTGTCTAAGCGTATTCTGAGTGTGTGTGTAGGTATGAAGATGTGTAAAATGCATGAATACAATTGTTTTAATACTTTTTATTTATTTATATTCATGAGATTTTTGGTTTCACTATAATCAAGCAATTTTAACAATTTTTTTGTAAAGGTGCGTAGCGAAGGTGTCAACTAAAATCATTAGGCAGATTTAAGTGTGGGTAAATACAAAGGTTTTTGATTTCGGATATTTCAAGATCTTCAATAATTTATGTTGTTAATATACATTGGCTATATAATGTATGTTGACTTACAAATATCTGATGGTTATACTTGATACGCTAAATACTTGGGCACGTTAGACTCGTCTCCAGCTGTCAGACAAACGAAGTTAAAATCACTCCAAGTCCCGGCGGAGAATGCACAATTCTATTCTATTATTTCAAAAATATTGGTGGTGTTTTCAATGAAAGGACTTCGAGGTTAGAGTAATAGTGCAAAAAGTATAAAAGTTAAACTGTGACTTCACTCGTGAAAGGAAGCGATTTTTCGTCCGGAAAATCAGAATGACGAATTTAAGGGAAAATGCTGCTAAGGTTCTGGTCGCCGTTTCACATGGTAAATAAAAATGTAGCTTAAAATTATTCTTTTAGTGTAATGTAAGTGGTCACCGCATAAATCGCCAATGCACCACCAACCTTGGGAACTAAGATGTTATGTCTATTGTATCAGTAATTACACTGGCTCACTCACCCTTCAAACCAGGAAACAACAATAGAAGATAGATGGTAGAATATCTGATGAGTGGATGGTACCTACCCAGACGAGCTTGCACAAAGCCCTACTAGAAGTATTTGTTCTTTGTATACCTTATATATCGTTGGATTTTCTTATGTAATTTCGGTATTGAATTTCTATGGTATCTTTTACTTTCATATACTGTATATAATATATCTACCTACGTTTAAAAGTAGCTAACCGATGTATATAACCGACCATAATGATTAGTAAAGCAAAGGAATAAATCACATATTACTGAAGAACGTTAGTTATGAACTTGCCCTTTGATGCCAATAAAACAAAAGAGCAATTTGATATAATAATGAACGCACTGATGAAGTAACTAAGATATGATGATATATTATTGGCGACAGAAGAAGAAAAAAGAGAGAAAATTAAAGGAAATAAGGAAAGCAAATAACTGTACTTCATACGTATGCCAGTTGTTAATTGGTCGTTTGTAATCTTACTTATATAAAAGGGGGCAGCGTCATGTAGTTGATATATATATATATATATATATATATATATATATATATATATTGTGGTTGTTTATGTCATGTAAAAGTGTCAATTTAAAAGTAAATGTCCAAAATACGTTCGGAAAATCAAATTTGAGAATAGCTAATCAAATCAGTAATCATTGATTCATTGTAAAATCCCTTTATTTTATTCTCGCGTTGAAAAAGTAGTGCAACAAAAGAAAAATAGTATTTTTAATCCGCGTGGTTTACGTTTCTCTTAAAAATTGCATGTGACAGACGCCAGATCCAATTATTGACTTTTTAGATTGGCCCAAATTCAAATAATTTTTCATAAAAAATATTTTTTTAAATAATAAACAATTCTATATAGATATTTGAAATAAAATTGAGTCAGGATTCTCTATTCATTGACACTCTTTGTTCTTTATAAATAACGGAAAACTTTGCAATCCAATTCAAATAAAAATATCAAAATATTTAAAAAACAATCGAAGCTACGATGATATAACGATCCTTAATATAAACTGCAACAGAATATTATGCACGCGGTTTCACTTCCGCTAAATGAAAACGGCAGAGATTTTCCAAAACAGCATTTTTTTTTTATTTAAGTCTAAAATGGGCCACCTCATAAGTTACAAATATCTATAGATATTGGCTTCAAGAAATGTTGACCATCCCTTACAGTGCCAATGTACCACCTACCACTAAAAATGCAGTCCTAGGATCTGTTTGATATCTTATTAATTTTAATTGAATAAAGAAATCTTATAGTTACTCTCTTCCGCCCAAAATATTCGCTTTCATCTTAGCTATAAATATAGAAATGGTCTCAAGCCCTATTATTGTTATTTATGCAATTAACGTCCACTATGGTAGAGAAAAAGTGATCTTGGGCGTTGTCTTATAATATTAGTCGTAAGAAAATGGCTTACTAATTTTGCTGAATCGTGAACCTATCATGTAACTCGATCGTTTCGATGCTTTTCATTGTCAGTTCTATTATTACTAATGATATAGTAATTAATATCAAAATGACTTAATCCAGGCCCACCATAATTAATTTATCGTGACGTCAGTCATCGGGTATCTTTCGCTGGATATCATGTAACCTTTCTGGCATTCGAATAAATCTATTTGCTATTTGAGGATTGTAAGCTGAATAAATAGTGAAGTAAAATATTTTTTTTATATTGTCCATCTGGTGTTAAGTGGCCCATAGAAATTGATACTGTAAGAAATATAAAATATCCTTCACGATGTTAATGCGCCACCAAGCTCGATGAAGGAATGAGGAACTAAGATGTTGTGTCTCTTGTGCCTGTTATTACACAGGCTCACTAACACTTGAAACTGGAACAAAACATTATATATACGTATTATATGTGTGTATGTTATATTCGGTAGAATGCGTGATAAGAGGTTAGTACCTACTCTGATGGCCTTGTCCAAGGCCGTTTAATAATATAATGATATATTTGGAACGATAACATACCAAAAAATGAGATCGAAATTGTTTTATCAGTAGAATTGCTGTAGAAAATGAATTATTAAAATGATTTTATCGTTAATAGATAAGGCTACTAGAATTCGAACAACGTGGCCCAATTACAAGAGGTAGAGCCGGTAGGGTCTAATGATGCTGAGGTATTCGAAGGTTTGACAACCAACCAGCACGCAGTTTTAGGTCTTAATTCAAAAACAGAATGGATCATAATTGTATGCAAGATGCCATTTCAATTAAGGAAATAGCCGAGTGCCATGATGATAATTATAATTATTTGTTTTATGTTTTACCTAGATATTCATAATTAGAAGTAGCCGAGAAAATTTCTTTGTCCATTATCCTTATTTTTAAAACGAATATGGCTTCCAATGCAGCACTTACGCTGCTTATCTAAAACACTTTGTAGAAAATGTATTCTATGTAACTTTCACGCATGACAAATGCATATCTTGTCATATACCATGCTGCGGGTTAATATTAAAAAATATTTAAAATAAGAAAATAATTTCTATCCAATCAACAATTGATTATAAAAATCTTTAATATGATTTTTATATATAAGATTTATAATACTCGTGGTAGGGCTTTGTGCAAGCTCATCTGGGTAGGTTGGTACCTATGAGTGGGTGGTCCCACTCATCAGATATTCTACCGAAAAACAGCAGTACTTAGTATTGTTGTGTTCCGATTAGAAGGATGAGTGAACCAGTGTAAAAACAGGCACAAGGGACATAAAATCTTAGATCCCAAGGTTGGTGGCGCATTGGCTATGTAAGCGATGGTTAACATTTCTCACAATTCCAATATCTATGGGCGTTGGTGAGCACTTATCATCAAGTGGCCCATATACTCGTCCACCGTCCTATTCCATAAAAAAAAAACCATGTTCCTAACACACACAAAGAACATAACATTTTAGTTCCCAAGGCTGGTGGCGCAATGGTGATATAAGAATTGGTTATAATTTCTAACATCGCCAATGTCTATGGGTGGCGTTGACCACTTACCATCAGGTGGCCCATTTGCCCGTTCACCTGTCACTAACATAAAGCTTTTAACGTTACGTAGAAATTATTATGAAAAATTTTTAAATTCACTTTAATTTCTCTTTTCATACGTTCCATTCTAAAACCTTACAAATTACAAACAGTCCATTCCACCTTTAAGGTGTTGAGGTTTAATTACGTTAGCGAAATGAGGTCACACAAGGACACTTTAGTTGCAATGGTTATTAAAACTGAATTACTTGACCTTAACGGATTCGGGTAAAGCTTTGAGACTAAATTAGCGTAAATTACTTTAGGCTTGAGTTTAGACTTAACGATATAATGTGTATGTAACTATGTAAACGATTATCAGTAAAAAAAATAGGCAAAATCAAAACAGCTACTGAGCTCTTTTGTAGCTATTGAGACGAGCTTTAGTAATATCGATAAAATAAAAATGGAAGTACGTGTAAGAGTTAAAAAAACGCAACAAGCAAAATTCATACGAATCATCATCAGCCCATGTCAGGCCACAGAGTCATAGGTCATAAGGTCAGGCCTATTTCATAACCATTGTATTTCAAATATCATCGCCCCACCTCGCTACAGGGCTCCCTATACTACGTTTGATTAAACACGGTCTCCACTCAAGAACCAATCTGCTCCACCGGCCATCGGTTTATTAATTCATACGAATAGTTACCTTAATTTTCAACAATGATTAAAAATGAATTTTAGCCACTGTGCAAACACAATTAAATGTATTTCACTGTGAAAAGATGTATCTTTAAGTAAGGTTTCACTTACAAAGGTAAATTATTAATTTCATTAGTTACATAATCTCTTATATAGTGATATAATTTATCTATACATATAATAAATCAGTAACTGATCGCTGTCTGTAATACGAAGATATATGAGTAAAACTATTACCGGGGGCCTTTATCAACGCAATAGACTGATGATTTGACTGTTTTTCTGTTTGTCTGTGTGTTTGTGCACGCTAATCTTAGAAACGGGTTAACGGATTTGAGTGCGGTTTTCACTACTGGTGGTAGGGCTTTGTGCAAGCTCATCTGGGTAGGTACCACCAACTCATCAGATATTCTACCGCAAAACAGTAGTTGGTATTGTTGTGTTCCGGTTTGAAGGGTGAGTGAGCCAGTGTAATTACAGGCACAAGGAACATAAAATCTAAGGTCCTAGGGTTGGTGGCGCATTGGCGATGTAAGCGATGGTCAACATTTCTTACAGTGCCAATGTCTAAGGGCGTTTGGTGACCACTTACCATCAGGTGGCCCGTATGCTCGTGCGCCTTCCTTTTCTCTATATAAAAAAACTAGGTTTATAAATAATAAAATTATGTCAATTTAAAGATCATTTATTTGATATAATGGCTATAAAATAACTGTTCTATTATATTTTGTTCCTTTATAAATATATATTATTTCCCTTCTCCGTAATCTTAGAGCAGATAATTGTCATCAGAGTGGGAAGGATAATATTGTAATGGATTAGAATCATTTATCTATTCTCTATCTTTTCTTTATATATCCGCCAAACAACAATACTTTTCCCTGTGTTACAGATTGCTGAGTAAACTTGTAAAAAGGTATAAAGGACTTAACAATGCGCATTGTGACCTAAGCTGTTACTCCAGTCTAAATAAAAAGGTGAGTTTGTCTGTTTGTTACGCTTTAGCGTCTCAACAACTTAGCTGATCCTTATTAAAGTGTCTATATCCATTTATCAACCATAAAATCCTTTATACCATATTAAAATATAGTTTGTGGTGTCTGTAATTATAATGTCTAATTTACTTTTCAAATAGGACAAAGCGATACAAATGACTGCTATGTATCGATGGAATAAAGCTAAATACAGGGAATATTGCACTATTTATATATGTATATATATAAACTTAAACTGTATATAAGACCAGTAGTATAATATGAGAATACTTCATCCATATTTGCTGACTTCAATTGGATGATTGGTGAAAAATGAAAGAAAACCGTTCTCAATTTATCTCTATCAATAGCTTAAGTTTAAATGCAGGTTGTCGTTCTAACTTTCACCTGTTCGTTTTTTTTTTTGTTAAGGAATTGGTACGCCTTAGGGGTCCCCGACTCGTAAGCCGTAACGGCATACGGTATGACGAGCTCTTATACTATCTCCGTGGTCGGTCTATTATTGCTATATATTATTATAATAATAAAAATATATTAATTTAAGTAAACTCTAAATTTTCTTATTAATATATTTTTTTATTCTTTCGATAGCCTTTAACATCTGCTGTGTATTCCGTGGCGACTATAATCTTTTATAAATAAAAAATGATTTTTGCACCTCACCTTGCAAATGCAAAATTCATTAAAAAATACGTCAAATGTTTAGTAAGGCCTCTTTTCTCCTCAAGAGAAAGTGAGAGAGAGAGAGAGTATGTTGAAACTCCAATTTGTGTAGAACTTGAACATTGTAGGTGTTTTATTAGAGAATTTAAGTAATCGTGAACACATTGTAGTCTATCATAAATTTACCTTTCAATAACACCAGTTTCACCAAAAACCAAAAGGGTTTAATTCGAAACGACACAGTACTAACACAAGGACGTTTCGAGAAATTCGTAACTTTGTTTATTTATTTAGGTAAAACAGTCTTGCTTAACGAATTCGACGGAATCGTTAATTTTAGTTTAAATTAATTTAAACATGTAATAATTTAATTCAAAATTATATTATATTTCATTTCAGTTATACTAATTGTAGTTACTTAACAATTTACCACAAGTACCACATGGAGTAGTATTTTTTATTTTATGGTTATGTGTAAGTTTTTTTTTTAAATATATTATTGGAAGGCAAACAAGGTAATTATTCTTTCATAGTAGACACTGGAATTTATGTAAAAACTGTGCTTATACCGTCAATGATATGCTAACCATGAATTTTCACCCTTCAAACCTATATATAATAAGATTAAATAAAATAAAAAGAATTGACATTTAGTTCGGTAGAAAGATGAATAAGTGGGTACCCTTTATATATTTGTCTTATTTATACCTGTATTGTTATTTCCCTCGTCTACATTTACACTGGCTCACTAAGTATTGCTATAATATATGATGGGAGAGTAGTACCTACTCAGTCGGGTTTGCTTAGCCTGACCCTGATTGACTTTGATTAGCCTGACCCAGGATCTAAAAAAGTTAACTATTAATAAAATATTTATATTTATAAAACAATTTATAAACCAGCAATAAAACAATTCAGACATTTCGAGTCTTTTAATATTACATCATACCAAATGGAACAGCTTAAAACTGTTAAATTGGTAAAACTTTCGTTCTTCAGACATTTATTACTCGGTTCTGCAATTTTGTTTATTTACCACGTTAATTTATTTAAGTGAAGTGAATATATTAAAGGGAGAAAGAATATTAATGCCAGGAGTTTTCGGATGAGGTAAGGTTATTGTTTTATTAAAGAAATTTTGGTGGAATAATTTTCGGTCAATGGATCATAAATTTTAAAACGTAATTGAGGGACCTTTAGGGAAAAATGTATCTTAGCTTATATTTTGAAGCTTGTGAAGAAAAACCGTCGGTAATATAAGTAATACAGTGTCAGTTTTTTGACTCGGCTTTGATATTAATATTTAGTAACATAATTTTTTTTTAAATCAAGCCAATATAGCATCAACCAGCAATCAGTTTCTAGACCGTCAGTAGATAAATAAATAAACGAATACTAATATTTATTTTTATTTTTAGTCGGTGTTAGTCACTGTACGTATATACATTACTACAAATGCAAAAACGTCTCCAAGCTATTTTATATACAAGAGCATTCCATTTTCAAAATTTACGATTGACACTGTTCAAACAAACATATATATTTTTCAAATTATAGTATTTTACTTCAACCAATGATTATCAAGTTAAACGTTTAAAAATAAAATACATTTACTCAATTATTTAAATATAAAAATCAGTTAAAAAGCCAAATAGCATTTCGTTGTAGTTCACTCAAAGCAAATATTTTCATTATTAATCGAATAATGAAATAAACTATCATTATCAAAAATGTAAATGAAAACGAATTAAACTGTATTCATTTAATAAATAACAGATGAAGATACAAAAAATAAATTAAAAGAATGCTTATCGTCATTTTAAAATAATTTATCTATAGTATATACTTAAAAATAAAACAAGAAAAAAGAAAGCTAAAAAGCGCATTACAAATATATTTATTAATTTATTTATCATAATAGTTAATTTGAATGTAAATATTTAAATTAAAAATAAAAAAATAATGCAAGGAAGCTAGTGATAAGATAAAAAAATAATCAAAATTATTCATAGCTAGATGTGAGTGGAGTGCATTACGTGGCGTAACGTTAAGATTTGTAATTTGTATACAACTATTATAAAAGGTAATATGTTATACAATCGATAAAAAATATTCAAATTATAAACTTAGTACGTAGTCCATGTTGGATTGCTAAAGATGAAAATAAGAGAAAAACGTTGCCTTTACAACGTAACTTAGAAGTGGATTAAAATCACATACACGTTAAACGAGATCACGCCACGAACAAACTAAGGCAATTAATACCACTGCATTTGTCAGACAAATTGGAATTTCCCCCAAATGCGATATCCGTTAAAACCCCATAGAGAGACCATACAAAAGAATTTAGTTAAGACGTCAACTAACGCGTACCCTAATCTACCATTAAAAGGAGTCGCAGAGCCCTCCCGAATCCCCTTTTTATTTTATTGGCGAGGGAGGCGTAGTCAGATGATAACGTGTCTTACGATATATTGCAATGTTACTTACAAAAAAGTAATTTACTTTTCCTTTAAATATTTATATTGAAATACTAACAATAAGGATTATTAACTTTGTTACTACCGTTACTTAGTACTACAATATAATAGGAGTAGTAGCATAAAAGATTTATAATTTTAGCATTCTATGTATGTGTGATAAGAAGTTCAACTGATCTCGTGTATCTGCTAAGTATTCTATTAATTACCGCAGATAACTAACAAGCACACATAGATAGATCTCTTGGTTCAATACTAATTATATCATAATATTTACTTAAAAGTATATAACGGGTGAACCTCTATGAGTGTGCGTCTATCACGTCTGTGTGTGAAGTCGGGATAGAAAGCTAGTATAAAGAAGATCTCATAAAACATATTGACATATTTTAAACCGAAACTGCTACGATAAATTGTTAGAGCTCTGACATTTTCGATAGTTAAGATTGATTGAACAAAATATTAACATATTGTTCAAACATGAAATATTACTTAACTTTTATTTAATAATAAAATTTATGATAATTGTGATTGAATAGTTCTTTGATAACTGCAATTGATTTTTAACTAATAAATAATAGTAGTACTAGTTGTGGATTCTGTGTTCGCTTATAATAAATGTATATTTAGACATAAAAAGTATATACATATAATATTCTCTGTTATAAAATAATAGCAACATATAAAATGTATTTGTTGCTATTATTTTATAACAGGATCTTTTCTTCTAATTTAATTAAGAAAACTATAAGCAAATAGGCCTAATAAGTTCCTTTGCTTTCGCCTATAGAGACTGGCTTTGTAAGAAATACAAACTCTTTCTCATACCATATATGCATTGCTAACCGCAGAATTAATTGTGCCTGTAATTACACTGGCTCACCATTTAAACCGGAACCGATTGTTTCGTTGTTTAACTGTAGAATCACTGGTGAGTTCGTTGTAAGTACACAGTAATACTAAAAAATAATTCTGGCACTTTATTTATTAGATAAATCTATAAATTAAAGGACATTGTTTTTTTTTAGAATAGGAAGGCGAACGAGCATATGATCCACCTGATAGTAAGTGGTCACCAACGCCCTTTGACATTGACACCGTAAGAAATGTTAACCATCGCTTAAATCGCCAATGCGCCACCAACCTTGGGGCCTAAGACTTTATGTTCCTTGTGCCTGTAATTAAGCTGGCTCACTCACCCTTCAAACCGGAACACAACAATACCAAGTACTGCTGTTTTGCGGTAGAATATCTAATGAGTGGGTGGTATCTATCCAGACGAGCTTGCACAAATCCCTACCACCAGTAGGGTAACTTAATACTTATTATATTTGTCTGTATTATTATTATTTTTCATTTTTGGGTAAGCTGAAAGGAATATCTTCAAAGGACAAGCATTTCTTATATACTAAGTTCTCTTTTGTCACGTTATGTATCTATTTTTTCTGGCACGTACAATAAAGTATTAAATTCTTCAATTTCTTCAATTTAATACTTTATTGTACTATTTTGTTATACCATAAAAATCGAGCGTATATTTTTTTATAAATACGCACACATACAAAAATATGAAAGGCAAGGATCTGTCTTATATTTCTTTAACAAAAAAATATTATTTTTATATAGTATAAAAAAAATTCAATTATTCTGAATAATACTTAAAATACGCAAATTAAAGTGATTAAAAATAATCCTCTCGTGGTCGTTTTGCATCAGCATAAACGTTGCGAACACCATACTCCACTGTAGACTCGTAACATTATTCTCGCCATTAGAACATTCGAATGTCTTTATTAAAACCAGCTTAATGCAGCTTTTTCCCAACTAAGATGTAAATTGAATTGCATCTTGAATTAACACTGTTTGTATAAAACGTGAAGGCGTTAAGCCAAAACGTTTTAATTGATTTTAGTGAAGGAGGATTCGATACAAGATTTTAAAGATCGTGGCTGCCGTTAGTATAGCGGCTAGATATAATGCCGCAGATGCCCGAGGTCCTGGGTTCAAATCCCCAGTTGGACCAATAAATAGTTTTTCTGGCGAAGATTCTCAGTAGCAATCTGGAGTCTGAAAGTTGGAAGTGTGTACACTCCCGTAACTCGGAATGCACGTAAAAGCCCTGTCAAACATAGCCTAAAACACTCTCGACTAAGAAATCTTTTAAAAAAAGTAACTGAGTAAAAAAACTGTTCATCCGTTCAAGAGCTACGATCTTATGTAAAAGACAAACAGAGATACAGACACACACGTCAAACTTATAACACCCCTCGTTTTGCGTTGGGGGTAAAAAACAATATGCCCTTGAATTAAAAAAGATACAAATAAATAAATTAATTAGTTATTGTTAATAGGAAGATAAATAAAGCTATTGTTACTGTCATGTAGACATACTAATTAATAGACTTTGGAATCAGTGTTACTAATATGTATATATAGCCTTGCATTGAATAAAAGTACGCTAATAATTTATATTATTTACCTATTATTTTTAATCAGCTCTTATTAGCTAACTTTAAAGTTCTGAGTGACTACTAAGTTTCTTGTCGGGGTTTTTTCAATGAAGTTCGAAAAGTGCTCCTAATGGATTACTTAAACGTACGCTTTAATTTTGATGACGTATTAAGTTTCTAAAAGAGATCTCAGAGACTGAAAATAAGTATTAAGAAAAGAGGTGGTAAGGCGTTGTGTTATTTTAACAAAATTACAGTATATGAGTCGCTGAGATATACGAAAAACGCTGTTTTAATCCGTGTTTAAGACCGATTATCACACCCGGCTGAGATTATCAGATCATCTCCAAGCATTGTTTGCACAGATACTTAACTTAAGCATAAAGATTGTCCGGCAAAGTTTTCCTAGATGGCGTTAAGTCTATACCAAGTTTGTGGTCATTAGAGTTTTAATAAATAAATAACATTTTGTTTTATTAATTCAAAATATAAGATTGGTGACGCATTGGTGCATATTATTGAACAACATTACGAAAACTCTTGAAGTTATGAAGGAATTAATTTTGTTTTGTCTTAAGTCTGTAGGGACCCCTAAGTGGATATGACACTGTGATTCATCTATCTCAAGTATAGGCAGGCACGTGCCGTTTAAAAAACAATGTAAAATTTTCGAAGGGTGTGGTCTTTAATTTATAATTCTTCGTACCCTTAGATAAGGGAAGGGTGGAAGACGATACATTTTTCAAATGTTTGTGATTGGTGAATTTTAATTAAGCTCGTTCAAACATATTGCAAAATACATTTGATATTATTTTTAAAATCTTTACACGAAACATACATTTTGTTAACGATAATTAATTGTTATTTAGAAGTACAAAATAGCTTTGATATCTGTATCTAAAATAAGAAAGATTACACTCAAATTCGATTTTGCAAGATTATTTTCAAAGCATTACGAAGTCTTACTTCAAATTGCTGTTCACCAATGACCGTATAGAAGAAGTAATAATACAGATTGAAGCACACTTGGCTGCTAAATACTTTATTCGAACCATTCAATCTATCTTTGACTTGGTAATAGGGCTTCGTACAAGCCCGTCCATGTTATAGCTCCAATGTCTTTGGGTGACAACTTACCATCAAATGACCCATATGCCCGTCCACATATAACCAGCTATTGCAACACTTAACTGGTAGACTAAACGATTGAAATTATGATATCAACGTAAACCGACTAAATTAAAAATATATAGCTGTTTTGACATGACGTTTAAAGTGACAAATATGGAACATATATGTATTCAAAATAAAAAATAATATCTCTAGCATTGTTAATATTCATCCCTAGAGCATCGAGTTCAAGGTATTTTGCCAATTAATCCATCGGTCCGATTCACTGCAGTGTCGAAACTTTTGATTCGATGCATATATTCAATTTCAACTTACTATGGAGCAAACTGTAGGCCAATCAACATGATGTATATTATTAAATACATAAAGAAAGTTTTAATCTCTATTTTTCATAGCCTATGTAAAATTCTGTGATAAATAACAAGGAGGAAAATTTAAATTTTTGAAACGTTCAACATAGGACAAAAACCACAACAATTTCTTTCACTAAGGACGAAAAGCATAGATTTCTTACTCATTTTCAAATTACGTTCCATCCTGAAATTAAACATTTTTGCGGTTCATAAAAGTCATAACGGTGATAGTTACACATATTCTATGAAAATTTCAATTGGATTCACTTTAAGTAAAACTAAGACTTACGACTTTGAAAATCCTAATCTTAGAGATTCAAGTAAAGAACTAGATTGTATTTCAAGTCAATGATCACGTCCTGAACAATATACTTGTTCACAGATAACACTTAACGACCAAAGATATCGGACGAACTCCTTCCATTTTTAAACAAAGGAGCTAATTTGTTAAGCCAAAAAAAACTTCGATGAATAAGGAGAAATTATTGTTTGAGGGGACAACTAATTCTTTCATTTAGCAAAGACATTAGTCATCTGAGTCGAAAAGTAATGCAGGTGGCGTAAAATTATAAGATTATTTTTACCAACGAACTGATCAATCCGTCTCAATTAGAAAGAAAAAAAAACTGTGAAGTTCCCTCTAATTCAATTAGTATAACGAATTTCGAAGTAACAAAGTTGTTTCGTTGAAAACTAAAAATATCTCGAGATTTCTTTTAGAAAATAACAAAGGTTTTAGTTTTTTCTCTGTTAATAGGCTCCGAGTTGTCTAAGTTTACGAGTTGTTGCCGGATCTCTTTTAAAACTTCGTGACACATAGCGTTCACATAAAATATATATGAATAGCTATTGTATACTGGAAAGTTTTTTTTTTATTACTTATTACTCAATAGTGTATTATATAATGAGAGCCGAGATGTGTCAGTGGACAGCAAACATGCATCTTAAACTGAGATCGTGGGTTCAATCCTGGGCAAGTGACTGAGTTTTCATTTGTTTATAATTTATTTCATGTTCGGTGGTGAAAGAAAACATCGTGAAAAAACATGTTTGGTGTGAAATCATACCAAACATGTTTATATAGACCAACCCGCATTAAAATAGCGTGGTGGAATAGGCTTTCATCCTTCTACTTAAGAGAAAAACACATTTGCTCAGTAGTGGAATATTTAAGCCGAGATGGCAGTGTAAGCCGAGATGGCCCAGTGGTAAGAACGCGCGAATCTTAACCGATGATCGTGAGTTCAAACCCGGGCAAGCACTACTAAATTTTTTACATGTGCTTAATTTGTGATTATAATTCATCTCGTGCTTTTCGGTGAAGGAAAACATCGTGAGGAAACCTGCATGTGTCTAATTTCACTGAAATTCTGCCACATGTGTATTCCACCAATCCGCATTGGAGCAGCGTGGTGGAATAAGCTCCAAAGCCTTCTCCTCAAAAAGGGAGAAGAGGCCTTAGCCCAGCAGCCCAGCAGTGGAATATTTACAGTCGGTTACATAACTACTTACTTTAAATTTCATATAAACTATTTTCAATATTCCATAGATTCAGAAGACGACAAAAATGTTATTATTATTTAATATTCCAGTTTCAGTCTGTAATTTTGAAGTATCCGATCCATGATCGCAGAAAATATCGCCTCAGTAGCCTCACCGAAACTCCTCAAGGATTTCTCGAATAATTTTAGTGAAATCGTAACATTAAATAGTAAAATTTGATGATAATAATTTCTGATAATGTTCCTCTAACTATTTCTGTCCCGGTGACTTTTCTCAACATGTAATAGGCAACTGCGTAGGATATATAATAATTAAATTCCCTCACTCTCATAATACAATGGGATGGCAATCCAACATAGCCGGAGAGAGCTCAAGCACAGAACCTTTGTGAGTATAAGTGGAATTGCCAGGCGTCCAGATAAAACCATAATTATACTGTTAGGCTTTTTGGATGCGTGTCCGGACAATTTAGACGTTGTTTGGTCTTTTACATCTGACCAGAGACTATTGCTAATATGTAAAATCAAAAATCCAAGGATTACTTTAAAAAAAATAGTTGTTATTACAACTATTTTTTTATTCTATATTATACTGTATATCATATATTCTATATTTAAAAATGTTCGTATTTTTTTTTATATAGGCAGGCAGACGACCTGTTGGTAAGCACCGCCCATGGACATTGGCGATATAAGAAATAATAACCATTCCTCACATCGCCAATGCGCCACCAACTTTGGGAATTGTGATGTTATGTCCCTTGCGCCTGTAGTTACACTATCTCACTCACCCTTCAAGCCGATACGCAAAAATACTAAGTATTGCTGCGTAGCGGTAGAATATTTGATGAGTGGGTGGTACCCACCCATACGGGCCTGCACAAAGCCCTACCACCGGGTAAATTATTTCAAATAAAAATTAAATCTTGAGTATAAATAAATTATATCTATTTATGATTTTGTTATAAGCTATTAACACTTAATTTGGTTTGTATGTAAGATGGCTCATTGTTTGCATTTTCTAGGAGTATTATAAAAATTTGAAAAATTAATCATATATTGTTAGCGATTATGTGTAGAAAATTACCACTGGCAGGCACATATGGTAGCTGTCACGGGCTTCTTTTATTTATTACTATATATACTTTTATTTAGTTTTAGGTTTTTTCATACATCGATATGATCTGTAAACGGTTTTGATCACATTAGATAATTTGAACTGTTCCTTTCGTGTCCTGACAGAATGTCGTTAAATTCGTATTTTTATGATTAATTACTTATTTTAATTGATATTTCACTTCTGTAAAACACATATAATTGTTACTTGTATATGTGTAAACAGAATTTTATATGAATCCTTCTTACGGTATAGATCTCATATAAATAGATAAATATATACTATAATATACTAGAAGCTTTTGCATAATAGTTAAGACACATTTAAATAAATATGATCATATATCAATAACCTTACCATATGAATAAATGTTTTGTGTCTTTCATTACTAAATTTACTCTAGTTTAGACTTACTTTCTCTTTCTCTCCACGGATTTTATTTTAACATAGAAATGTTAGCTTCGGTGGTACAATCATATAGGTTACAACATTATGGTCGGAAAGGTAACACGTGACGTGCCGACAAGAAATCCTTAACAATTACGGTTATCCGGCCATTTTACTCAAATATCCGGCTAAGCTTGCTGATCTGTATGGCTATTTAGTTTTAAGAACTCAAAACCCTAAGCATACCCATAAGCTTTATGGAACTGTCAACTACTCGGCTTGGGGCTGCTACTAAAATTTATTGGCAGAAAAACGTATAGATGGGATGTATCCTTGACAATATTTGGTAAAATAAATTTATATATATGTTTACGGCAAACAATAATATAACAATAACATTATGAATACTCAAATCGGCACTCAAAAATGTGAGTTTTTAGAGTGTCCAACTACCCCACAACTACATACACTCTATATGTGTACGAAAAATATCATATATAATACAGAACATTGGTAATAACGTAACGCAATCATTGGATGTTTCGTATATTTAATACAACATCTGTGTTTGAACGAAATAATTAAACCAAAACATTTAAATTAGACCCGTACGCGAATTAATTTTTGGCCTGTAATGTACCCATTTAGTATTGTTGGACGTATATAATGTTTGTTAAATACGTCTCCTTATGTATGTGCATTCAATTGCGAAATTCAGTTTATAGCAAACTCAATATGTGTATATAACATGCTATTAAATTGTTATTTGAATTGATTTCGATTATATACTTACTTCGTTGTAGGGCTTTGTGCAAGTTTAGATAAGTACCACGCCCTCATCGTATATTCTACCGCCAAATAGCAAAACTCAGTATTGTGGTGAAGGCTGAGGGTGAGAAGTGGAAAGGGTGTGGAGAGGCCAGTGTATCTACTTGTAGTTTGTTCCTTGACTGTCTTCGACTGTTTCTGTCATGGTGATGTAAAGTATGGTTAATAATTGTTACAGTGCCAATATCTTTAGGCAGTGGTGACCACTTAACATGGGGTGGCCCATTTCCAAATCTACCTTTGAATTTCCAATAAAAAGAAGATTAAGATAAAATTTTGTTACACACTGAGGCTTTTTACACGGTGCATACACGAACCTCTAAATAAAAACGTTTCAACTTATGTTATTTTATGTAGGAATACACTACTAATATATTTACATAAAATCATAAATTGAAAGTATATATATTCGTGAATTTAATAAATTAAAATTTAGAATTGGCCAAATTCCATAATTGTATGACAAAACTAAGGCCAAGACGTTTGCGGAGGTAGCCGTCAACTTTTTGGTCCCAGGACTCGATAAGTTTGTTTGAATATCTTATAATAGACTTAACTCCTGTTAATACGCTTTCTGTGGCTGCGTCCAAATATAACCATCTCTGTTCTGCCTCTTAGTAAAATTATCACAATGCTTATAATAACTCAATTATTGGTAACATAATATTATGGAAGCCCACCTACGTATATACTGTATTGTCAATTTTATAACACCAAAGAAAAATGCCTTATGTTTCTAAATATAGATAAATAAAGAGTGTGTGTTTGTTAAGCTAGCAGGATAATAATTTGCGGCAATGAGGGTTTCATATAATATTGATTATATAATGTCTCTCACAAACACTCACAGTGGCAATATTTTAACGCCTATTGTATCTCTACC
The DNA here is from genome assembly GCA_905147175.2 of Nymphalis urticae. Taxonomy (NCBI): domain Eukaryota; kingdom Metazoa; phylum Arthropoda; class Insecta; order Lepidoptera; family Nymphalidae; genus Nymphalis; species Nymphalis urticae. Next base: position 1,723,340 of record LR989999.1, on the reverse strand, counting down.
AAATAAAAATAAAAATATATGCATTATTAAAATAATGATATAAATTAATGTATAATTATTGTTTCGTGTTTTTTATTGAGTTTCATTTAACGCAAATATAAGTGAATGAAATTTCAGTCACGTTCCATTTTTAAATAAATAGTCTATGAGCCTTTTTCAATAATGAATTTAGGGGTGTTCTCTCCATAGTATACAGAATTCCGACTTCAATAAAAAGCAATAAGGATTTAGAAGATTAGCAAAGTGAAGAGGAGACACATCTGTCGCGAGGACATCTGCTGAGAGGACGGTTTCCTTTCGCAACGTTTTTCCTTATTGATAAATTTGGAAATTGGATCTAACATTCACCTAAGAACTGCCTACCGAAGAACCGAATTATTGAGGATGTTTTATTTCCATGATTAATCATTATGACGTTTATGACTCAAATATATTTTTGGAGTTGATTCCGTCACGCAGCTTCAATAATGGATATACATGAATCCCATTCTAACGTCGAGTACGAGACAAATTTTTACAAAAAAATTCAATGGTCGTTCTAGCCACTTGGCAATCTCGGCTCTGTATGAACGTAATAATATGTATAATTAAAATAATATTAATGAGAAGTAAAGATAAATACACATATAAATAGATATAACAAATCGACATGGGAAATAAAAATAAAAAATGTTTTTATAAGCAAATTCAATGTTATGGAATCCGCTGCTATAGCAAGTATTATTCGGACGTTTGTTCCAAATCCATTATCATTGAAAGCTTGGTTCTTTATGTCTTTGATTGAAAACATCGTTAGAATATCCTCGTTTCCGAAATTAAAACAAGAATCGACACAAACAAGCCGTCCTAAAAATGATCGTTGGAAGGTTCAGGTCACTGACCCATTACCTTCCGCCTAAGCAATTACTTACACGCCAAAACAACGATTCTCACACTTAACAAATTTCAACATAACGAAAAACCGACATCAATATCCGTGAATGGATAATTTCTTTCTATACCTTTTAATTTTTATTGAAAAACAACGCTGATTTATTATTATGGTACTTTCTTAAAAGTAATTTGTATTAAAAATGGTTATACAAAAAAATCATTAATCTAAGGTAAAAGATAGGTTGTAAATATTTTACCTAAAAAGACTGTTACTTAAAATATTAAATATTTTCTAATTAAATCTCAATTACCGTCTTGTTTTTTAGCTTAAAAGGCCACAGTCCCGAGGTCCAGGGTTTTCTCCAGGCCGGGCCTGTAAAATGTTTCTAGAATTTTTTACTACTGATTTTACAACCGTCTCAATTTAATCTTGGAACATAAACAATATCGCTTATTTGTTTTGTATGAGCCTATTTACTATAAATAATATTTTAATTATATTTTACATAAAAAAAGCTTTGCATTCGTACCAACTCATCAGTTATTCTAGTTTGGAGGGTGAGGGAGCCAGATTAATTACATGGTCAGGACATCTTAAGATTCTCATTTCGGTAGCACAGTGACGGTGTAAATAATATTTACTATTCATATATATAATCAAATGTTGGTAATATTGGTGTTGGCGTTGGTAGCCACTCAGATTGGAACTGTCTCAAAAATCAAAATTAAAATATAATTACAGCACTTATAAATTATCACGTATTGTAAATGTAACTCCAATCGGTTCGGAATGTAATGTTCTAGAAAATTTAATGTAAAGTAGAATGTTCTAGAAAAACCGTCAAGGACTTCAATAGCAACTCGTTTATATTTTGCCTTTAATTTATTTAATTCAAAATTCTAATTAAAAATTTAATGTCTATCTTTATAAAAAAAGAAATTAATAATTATCGTTACATGAAATTTGGTCACCATATAAAGCTTAGTGCAAAATGTAGCCTTCACATAATATGGTGCTTACTATAAAAATCCTATAAGTGTACTACAGTTTACTTTTGAGCTATATATACACTCACTTCCTTTTATATTATAGGACTTGAGGTTGTTAGTCTTTATTTAAAGTAGGATATCATTCCCTTTTGTTACGTAACATTTATTTAATATTTAGAAATGATTTTGATATAAAAGTTGATAGCATCGCTGTTGATTACAAGTAAAAATATATAAATAAATAATATAGGGATCCGGAAGGGCAAATGGGTTTCTTGAGTGTTCAGCACCGCCCATAGACATTGAAATATTAAACATTCCTTAAATCGCCAATGCGCTACCAACCTTGGAAACAAAGATATTATTTCCCTTTTTCCTGTAATTACACTAGCTTACTCGTCCTTGAAAACAATACTAAGCATTGCTGTATGGTGGTAGAATATCTGATGAATAGTACCTACCTAGATTTCCACAAAGCCCTATCACCAAGTAAGCGGTATACAGCTTGTAATTAATTATAAAAGTAATAGTAAGAGCCTGTAAAGTTACACTTCTGTAGGAAGGCTATCTCTCCTTAATTTAGGAGATAAATGTAATGCCTTAATCATACTCACTCCTCATATTTAACTTACACCAAACATCCGAGCAATGTTAATCCGCGGTTGTATCAATAGCTATGCTAATGAAAGCAGTGTTAATGTACTTAGCTTACTTAGTATATGAATACTCTATCAAGACCGATGCATTGAATATCTAATTCAGCATAATTTCCTATTAATTGTTGGCATCTCGTAAATTACTCGTATATGGAAATAAAATAGTATCATTTTGTTTATGATAAGGCTACTTATATGATACTGTTTAATGTTATAATTAAATAAATTCAAGGATCTTGTTATTGTTTGCTATTTCATGTTATGTTCAAAGAAATGGTATTCGTATGTGAAGCCTTTTATGTTTTTTTCAAACTATTATGGCTTGATGAGCGTAAAATTTAAAAATAGAATTTGAGTACCACGCTCCATAAAGGTAATACTTAATTATTATTATTTTTTGTGTTGTAATACATTTTTTTTTATCAAGTATAAAGTACAAGAGATGCCTTCAATATTCCTGTATATTTATTCAAAGCTAGTTTAGATGATTACAATATTGGACTTCTACTTCTAATCCTTTGCTTGCTGGTGCAATCTTATGTAAAGCTATATTTTATTAACTACTTTGTTTATATATTTTGCATGTCCCTATCACGAGGAAGTCAATCCCTTGATATAATTGTCTTTCTTTTCATTTCATTATAAATGTTGTGGGTTATATCGTTATTTCTTATAAAAAGCAGAACTAGTATGTACCCAAAACTATTAACCAATATAAGTAACTGTATAAATCAATAATGTTTTTTTTTTAAATGTATAGGCTAGCGCTTCTGATGGAAAGTGAGATACAGTCTAAGATGGAGCGCGCTTGCCTAGAAGATTTGCCGTGAAGATGCCTATTCACTGTAGACTTGAAAGTGCCCACATTGTAGGTGGTGGGGAAAACGGAGGTCGAGAGGATATTTCAGACCTTAGCGGTGCGTATCAGAAACGAGGAAGCAAATCGTTTCTTAAATACGTCAACGTCAACTACGTACGGTAGTAGGTCTTTTCGATGCTTCTCAGTTCTGTAGTAAAAAGGTGACGGGGAAACCAAATCAAATAGTAGTTAAAATAGTTATCGATATCGTCCAGGTCTTCGATTCTATGATAAAATTACGCGAATATCCTTAACTTCTCCCGTTAATATATATGAATTTTATACAAGAAATACATAACAAGATAAGATAATAAAACAAAGGAATATAATATTATATACCAAAAAAAGGCGAGAATTAGTATTCATTTTTTCCTCACGATGTTTTCATTCACCAATTGAGTACATGAAAATTCACGGGCACTTGTCCGGGTTCGAACTCGGAATCATCAGTTATGATTCACGTCATCTATCCACTAGGTCATTATGTCTTAGGTGGGCTCATCCCTCTCATGGGAATCTATTTGTTGTCAAGCTGGTTTACGATAAAAAATATTCTAAAATTGATTTTCATACATAATTTAATTCATTATATATAACTGCCTATTTAAGATATAAAGTTTCTGGCTTATTTCTTGTAATGTCTTTGCATTATAATTTAAGCCTAACATAATGCTTCAATACTACTTAAATAGGATATTTTTTAAATGAATTACTGGTAGGGCTTTGTGCAAGCTCGTCTGGATAGGTATCACCCAATCATCAGATATTCTACCGCAAAACAGCAGTACTTGGTATTGTTGTATTCCGGTTTGAAGGGTGAGTGAGACTGTGTAATTACAGGCACAAGGGACATAACCTCTTAGTTCCCAAGGTTGATGGCGCATTGGCGATGTAAGCAATGATTAACATTTCTTACAATGCCAGTCTATGGGCGTTGGTGTCCACTTACCATCAAGTGGCTCGTTCTCCTACCCATACTATTAAAAAAATTAAATAAATTTTGTTATTGATTTTCATTTTGATTATATATGTATTCGAATTTAACACGATGACCTGGTGATACTGGGCTTAGCTGGGATAATACAATTAAATAAATGCGAATAAACTAGTTTATCTCGTTATATTTACTGAAATAAAAAATGTATAATTCATTATGAATATATCGAAATTTTAAGCATCATTTAAAGGCGAATAAAATATGAAATGAAAATGAAAAGAACACATTACTTTCAAATATGAAAATTAGCAACGCAAAAAATATTATTTGTATTTTTTCTTAAAATATATAAATATGTTTTATCCATGTATTACACTTACTACTAAATAAATTTAGCATACTAAAGTTTAAAGTCACTAGGAATAAAAGTGAGTATTTGCAAAATTTTGTCAACCACTGATTAAACCTAATACTAGTTGCCAGAATTAACCCACACTAACAAAATACTGTCACGAATATTCATGAAGATAGTAAATATTATTTAAGGGATCATATAACTAATTTAGCTAACTATTTATACCTATGTTTATATACTTTAATAAAACCACATTAGTCAAATTAATTATAAGCACAAGTTTTTTTCTCTTTTATACTATTATTTTTTAAATTAATAATTTTTAGAGATAATATAAAATTGCGTACGTGCATAAGTCCAATTTAGGCTGCATTGACTAATAATATCTACAAATTTTATGAGTTGGCACATATTTGCGTTTATGTTAATAGACGCCTGATCCAAAATCTTATTGCTAACTACTGGACAAGGAGTTTTTTAAATAAAAAAATGCTTACGAAAATATTTCTTTATATTTACAAAATTTGACATATTTTAATATTAATGAAGGTTATATTTGAGATTATTATTAAATTATTTTATTTAAAGTTTTTCATTAATTTTATATTTTCTAATACTAGGGTATTAAATAAATATCAACTTATTTGTTTATTATAATAATCGTATATTATATTATACTGACTGTTTCGTATCGAAATCAATAAAATAAAACTGATTTAGTTAAAAAAAATCAAATCCATCTCAGTTTGAAAAATTGTACTGAATATTTAGAATGGTTTGGTTGAAATTTAGTTGTGCTAGTGGTTTTGTTTATAACGGATATTCCATTTTTGGTCACGATTTAAAAAAAGGAGAGTCGGATAAAAAAGTCTCTAAGTCGTACAGTGATAAATTTTACCAGAAATTCAGTTATTTGTATTTAAATTGAAGTTATTTTAATCATTATTTATTTTGTCTTAATTTAATGATTCACACACATTTAAATCCTAAGAGAAAATATACTGAAACGTTTAAAATAATTAATTACGTACGCTTAAAAAAGAAAACTTTTAAAATCAAATAAAAACATTCTGAAATTTTAAAACAATGAAAACATTTTTGTTACCTTAAAACATCCGCAGCGAAAGCATCCCAAACTTATTTACACGTAAAAGTATCACACACAAAACATGCCGAAAAAATACGACTTTATTTTACGTAAGCGAACTCGCGAGCCGCAGAGAGACACAACCCCTCGGCGTCTAGAAGCTGACTGAGGGAAATCTACAGCAGTGGTTGAATATATGGGGACACGAATGCATTCGCGCGGCCATGCCATCTGGTGTATTTGAACTTGTGCATTAAACTCGAAAAACTTTCAACTGAATCCTGAACAATGGGTAAACAGATTTACAACTGCATAGGATGTCTTAAAACTTTGTCGTAATGAAAAAGTTAGATATTTATTAAATGCAAACTTGTAAACAAAGATTTTTGCATACGTGTAAATTTTTCGTTCTCAGTTGGCAGCAATCCTAATGCAATCGTACTGCTATCATAAACATTTTTATGTTGATTCGGAATTTTAAAAAACGAACAACGATGCCAAATGTAATGTTAAGGAATTGGTTGAAATATATTTGAGTTTTATTATTAAGTATATTTAAAATAAAAAATAAAAACTTAACAACTAAACGAATAAAGTAATAATAATAACCAATGAATCAATATCAAAGAGCGAAGCTCAACTCTACGGAAGCTAGAAAGATATTTTGCTATACACTAAAGATAATTTGTAATTTGAATTTTGCAATTCGTGAGTCAATTAAGTTGGCACGAATGGCCAGTGATGTGGCCCAAAATAACGAAACGAGTTATATCGATTTTTCAAAATCGATTACGCCCTTTCAACATAGATTAAGTAAGTTATGGTTTCTAGGGGAATAATATAATATATTTAATTTTACGGCGGGATATTCTTTTTGTATTGACCTTTAGTAAGGTCAAAAATTATAAGTATTTTTAATAATTGTTCGATTTTTAATGTAGGCGTTTCGCTACAAGAAAAACTTTTCTTTTTGTATAATTTCGTATCACAGTAAGAAATAAGTGTATATATTTATTTTCCATTCTTTAAGCGTTAAAAAACTTATCATATTTTTTCCTTCACAAATAAGCGATATTTTCTTCCTTATTTTTGTTTAAAAACAGAAATTGTTCCTATGAGGCATTTTAAAGAGGACGGTGTTTAAAAGTGAATGTTTAGAAGCTTAACTTCCTTGGGGATAGAAAAAGTTACGCCTTTGTTTGCACAAAGTTAGTAAAAAGGCTTTTATTGAAAGTTATCCAGTAAAAGTGTCGTTACTTTGCTTTAAAAAAAGTAATTACATTCGTAACAATGAGTGCAATTTTAAACTCAATGTACAAATGAATTGTCAATAAAAATCGTACAACTTTAAAAATTAATTTTTGAAGCTTATATTAACAAAACATTTGCCAGAATTCATATAAAATGCCTTCAACCTGTACAAAAAATTCAAATTATTTTACATGTATTTATTTTGCAAAACCAAACCACACTTATTTTTAATTTAATGTTATAATATAAAACTCACAGTAGTTTTATATTATAACATTAAATCTAAAAGGTCAAAAGAAAATTCAACCATATAATATTTATTCTAAGCTAAGAAGGGAATTATTAAAAATTGCAACTATAAGGAGTTTTTTTAATAGGGGGTGCACTATTGGGGCGTCTGATGACGTCAGTGGTCACCGCTGCCCATATTGTCGCTGTAAGAAATATTTACCATTCCTTGCATCACCAAGGCGACAAGGGAGTTAACATCGTTGCACATTCATGCACATTAATTGCGCCGTCAACCTTTTTTTTTTTGTTGTCGAGGAGGAAACGCATTTACGCCTACCGCCCGATCCACGACAAGGACGGTTATCTCACGGGGCAGAAGGCCACCGTCCTACCCACTAAAACCTCTCCGTACCCTTTCCGTCATAACGAGGAGCGCTACGGGATCGCTTTCGCATGCTACTGTAGCGCTCAGACGGCTGGCCCGCCTATGCGGGCTCCATTCTCTAGGGTGGGTTCCCAGGGTACTGTGAACCCCCCTAGTAGTTGCACCATCAACCTGCCTAAATTATAAAAATCTTTTCTTTCTTCAATCTTAATGTATTTGAAGATAAATTACTTGATTGACTCGTATGAGAGCTGTCAAGATGTTCATTATATCAAAGAGTGAACATGATTTGAGAGTTTCATAATATGCAGTTACTGCAAAGGAACTAATCACCAATCAGCAGCTGACGATTCAGCAGTGGATAATACGCAGCTAGTTAGTTCGGTCTGTAACGAGTCGGTCATTCATTCGCTCATTCATTTAGTTCAATCATTCCATGCATGCATTACTTTATCAATGTTAAAATAATCCTGGATCTGTCTCGGCACTCTGCATTTGTCATACAATCAATTCAAAATAGCTCTTGTATGTAATTACAATGTATTATTTTTATATTATAATTAATAAGCACTTCCCACGGCTTTGCTCGCATTATAATTCTCATTTGGTAAGTACCAATTTCCATTTCTTCTTCTTTCTTTCTTTAAAAAAATATTTCCATAAAAACTTTCATGCCATTTATTACCATTTTTTTTTTAAATCCTTCCATGTGCCAACCTAATGTGTAAAAGCAACCCGTTTACAAATTTTCATGACTTAGTCCAGTATTTTGGTTTGTCCGTTGATATCAATCAGTCAGTTATCCCAATATATCTATATATATATATATATATATATATATATATATATATATATATATATATATATATATATATATATATATATATATAGATATACAGATGATGTCGGAGTACGTGTTGCTCGTTTTTTATTTCATTAAATGTAATTGTACATTAACTAAGATTTTTTTTCAGAATTTTATGAAAATTCTCCAGGATAGAATTATTATTCTTATTACGTTATTACGTACCTAAGTAATTTGATTGTTATATATGTTGCAGCCATTAGATGTTATGTTAGCAGCCCATAGATGGCGGTGTGCTAAATACGTCAATTTCTGAATCGCGATGTTCAGATTTTCCAGAATAGGGCACCTTCGTATTGGGATTTGTGTTTAGTTTAAATTTGTATTGTCGTCGTTTCGTCTGAGTGTTATGGGTTTTTTCATTAATTTCATTATGCTCCTGAGCAAAAGGGTTGTTTTGTTTCCGGTTTCATGCTATTCGATGTTATAATATAAACTTAACGATTCCTCGTTCCTCGAAGTAACGGAGCACAACTGACAATTTATATGATTGTAAAATGGATACGTTTCAACGACATAACAGTATGTATATAGAACGACAAAAGTTCAAAAGAAAATTTCTTTTTAAAACCTTCGAGCATCTGAAATCGTTCTCTGGAGTACAATTTCGGGTAACAGCGACTTTTATACGTAGTTAATAATTAGGAGCTTTTTATTTAAAAAGGAAAGTTCAAAATTCTCGATCAATATTATTATGTACACTATTTAGTTATTTATCTAAAAATAATTACTTCATTTTTATTAATTGGGTATTTATATTTATAAAGCCGAAATCGTCTCGTGGATTGATTTCGAAATTTCAAGATCTTATTGTAGATTGCGGGTTCATATCCCAGCAGCACTATTATATATATGTAAAATTAGGACGTAATGACTGATGAGGTGATTAATTGAACGACGATGAGAAGTTGTAATTCTACCACAAATGTATGTAACCACCTAACTGCATTGGAGCTGTATGGTAGAAAAAGTTCTAGATAAATTTCTTTAAGAAAAGCCCAGTAGTGGGACATGTAAAAGTCTTAAAGGTAAAAGTATATGTATATCATGCTGCGTATTGTTCTTATATAACCAAGTTGGGCCAACTGAACCAACGGAACCGCTCAAATCTCAATTACTTCCAAAATCTCCCGCTTTATCTAGAACCGCTCTCTAGGGGTCAATTCTTTGTAGCAACGATCAATTAATGCTTGTTATTCTGATAAGTTATTCTTGTTTTAAGCAACTGATTTAGATTTCGAAAACCAGATGACATTGTTAAACGTGACAGTCAAATTTGCGTTTACAATAATTTGTATGTATGTATGTAATAAATTTATATTTCCAATCACACATCCATAAAGCACACAACTACAACCACAAGAGTATCAAAATCATAGCAAACTGACTAAAACTGGATACAACTGGATCCGTAATTTAAATTAAAAATTAAAATTTGTAATTTTTAAATGAATTTCATTAAATATATAGAAATCGTCTCATATGATATATTTAAAAAAAAAAAACATGTAATAAAAATCCGGCTATTTATAAGAAGTATTACGAACAGACGGTCACTGTAATCCATTTCACACGAAACCCTAAAGCTAAACCTACTAGTGTTCATAAAATCAAAAGGATTTATTTGGAAATTACACTAAGTCACTAAATCACGCGACAGGACTTAGAGATTACCTCTCAGTTATCATGCTTAAGGTGTTGTGACAATTAAGCCATTGAACATATCGTCTACATCTGCATTTCCACTTACGTAAGTTTGAGTTAACTGTTAATACACAATTATATATACTAGAAACGTCTGTATTCTGTTTTTAACACCCGATGCAAAATAGAGGTGTTATAAGTTTAACGTGTCTGCATGTCTATCTGTGACATCGTAGCTACTAAGTATATGAACCAATTTTTTCTTATTTTTTCGTTTGGAATTTGGAATCATTAAAGAATATCTGTTCAGCCATTCGTAGATCATCAGCTCTTTTCAGTTGTTGAAGGGATGTGAGAAATTTCTACTAGTCTGATCGATACAAAATTTAATATCATGTGACTGCAATGATATTACAAAACATGGTAACCCTGGATGCTGCAGCTTCATCTGTAATCAGGAAGATACCCAACTTCTTACAAAAGAGGTAACTTACTTACAAAAGGTGAATGAGGTCAATGGAATAGTCTCGATGAACAGATTAAAGAGATAATTACACAAATACATTTTAGGGAATTTTTTGGGCTTTTAAATTTTTTTAAACTAATTTTACTAATCATGTGTCCAATTTCAAAGATTTTTTGCTACATTTGTATTCACCAATCCGCATTGACACAGCGTTATAGAATAAGTCCTTCCCCATAGAGGAAGAGGAGGACTTCGCCTCGTTTAAGTGTCTTCCTTAATCACGATTTTATTAAAACAAAAAAAAACGAGTGAAACGTGTTAATAAAAACATAGAGTCGGATATTTCAAAAAGTATTTTACATTTAAAATCTCTCAGCGCATTCTGAATCGCTCCCAAGTGAATCAGCCCAGAAACAATGTCGTTTGTATCCACTTCATTAATTAATTCTTTCAATCCTGATAAATAATCCTTCTTACTTTCAACTTAGTATTTTAATTGCTTTTAAAGTTAGTTCAACGATCTTAATTCAGAAAAGGTTTTTGGTGTTTCATTTTTAATTGTATAATGTATTGTTTTATCAACCCTTGAGTAGTTGCATCCTTCCTTGGGATAAAAGTGAATTTTAAGTAATAGCGTAGTGAGTTTAATATATCGTCTTATCGCCTGTACTGTTGATAATATAAAGATGAGGCATTCGCCCAGAAGATCGGAATTTTGACTCAATGGGCATAATTATGTTACTAGCGACATGGTTTGTATGAAGCTATTTTTATTTGTATTTCATATAGGACTCTAATTTATGTACATAACTCTCCTATAAAAAGAATATTTTAATAATCAATAGTTTATCTTCCTATATTCCTGTTATACTTCAGGACGTATTTCAGCGAAACAGTCCCGACTGCCTCTTTCTTAGTGGCTAGTATACAAAGGTTTTGATCTGGACAAATTATAATTAACCCACAGATTAATAGTTAGTAGAGTTTACACTCCCATGTCTCGGAATACATCGAGCCCTTGGTCTACCACTTCATTTCTATGGATTCGTGTAGAATTTACTGTCCCATCAGATCATAAGAAAATGCACCTGTGTTTACGCACACATATGCAATATTATAATTGTTCTGCACAGTTAGCTAGTTTCTCTTGAGAATGGATCTTGTTGTTGAATTCGGTAAGAACTATAATCGTCATATTTCAACATATTATCAGCTAGAAATATATCACATGAATGTATAGTATGTGTTCGTACACTGACAACAACCCTTAACTTATGTATAAAGGCTTCATCCTCAGATCATACAAAACAGGTAGGTAAGGTACGAATATGTTCCCTATATATCTAAAAATACAGTTTATTATCTAACAATTATCAACGTGTATCAGTCATATTAAAATGTTACATTAACATTTGATATACGTTATAGTTCATAATTCATCAGCGTGAATTGAAATTTTAGAAGTAATCGACGCAAAGGTCTTGCTTTAACATAATACTTGGGGTTGGGTAAACTACACAGCTTTTGTATATCAATTATTGAAATCAATTTTAAAAAATATGGAAATGTACACAAATTGTTTTTTTTTGTGATAGTATTTAATAATAATAATATAATATTGTAAGTATGTCAGTAAGTTCATACATACTTACAATATTAAATTCGATTTGTTTATTAAGAACTCGTCTGTGTATTATTTTGTTTTACTTTTTTTTTATTATATTTGTCTATGTTTAAGCAGCACCTCAGCAAGCTGATAAGGCTTATTCGTGCCAAAAATTAAAATTAAAATAAATGTTAATATTTTATTGTTATAAATAAATTGAATTTCGACCACTAGGCGAATACAAATTATACCAAACAACTCACACAATTATATTAAAATGTTAAGTGTATTAATAAAAACTAGTAAGACGTAGTACGCACTTAACATAAAGAAAATTCAATTCCATCAGTGAAATTAAATAAATGTCAAAGTGTAGGTTTAAAGAATGTCTGGAAGGAATATGTATATAGAAGATTTCTCAATCAATTACTATGGATTCAATGCCTGTCCTCGTTTCGGGGAGGAACAAGGCTCCATTTTATTAATACTCATCGAATTTTCTCCAATCTTCAATCGTAAAAAACTCTTTTGAAATTTAAGCTTGAAAATTTCGGTTAGGCCGGAAAAGCCGCGAAATTACTTCTTAAAATCGAACCAAGATGATTTACGAAGTAAATTTAAGCAACGTTGACTTTCATATGTTTTTCCGAGATAATTTCGATTATGTTTGTTTATTACAAAGGTTTATATTGAAATGAAAAATGTTATCTTCATTTTTATTGCTGTAATCTTTCTTAATCTTTATTTTTACGTATGAAATTGTGAATGTAATATTTGATTACGTTCTTGGGTTACGCAAATGTGTTCAATTTGAGCTACGTTCACGCTGCCTCGGTTTTAAAATGTTTGTTCTTCTAAGAAAAGTTGTGGCACGATGCAATTTCAATTTGAAAGTGTAATAAAATTCAAACCTATTTGTATTTTATTTTTAACCAAATATTTATTAAATGCTGCAGGTTTTACACTTTCAAAATATAAACGAATAAAAAATATTAATCAATAAAATAATAAAAGCGATGTAAAAAATAATCAAATAAATTGAAAAATTCAATAAAAACAATTAAGGTTACTTCTTTTTGAATTAATTTTAACGTAATTAATTTAACTCGTTGACTGCCTCGTTAGTCTAGTGGTTTGATGTAAGGCCGCAGACCTTGAGATCCTGGGTACAATTCCTAGATCGAGCTAATAAAAAGTTATTGGGTTTTTCTCTCATTTTCTGACATCTTTCTCAGTAGCATCCCGGAGTCTGGAAGTTGGAAGTGTGTACACTCTCGTGCCTCGGCATGTACAGCCGTTGATCCTGCCCCTAAACTCTTTCCGGTCGTGTCGGATTGCCATCCCATCGGATTATGAGACTGAGGGATGAGAGAGTGCACCTGTATTTGCGCACACACTTGTGCACTATAATATCTCCTGCGTAGTTGGCTAATCTCTCTTGAGATTGGCCATTGGATTGGTATATAAGATGTTACCAATATGATGTTTTAGTATTTATTCATTTCTTCTTTCTATACAAATGTACATTGATACACGTAAAATTGCAATAATTATTCAATCATAAATTATATTTATGTAATAATAATTATACTAGTGGTAGGGCTTTGAGCAAGCTCATCTGGGTAGGTACTACTTTTGTTTTGTAAATACATACTTATATAGATAATTACATCCACAATTCATCTATACAAATGTCTGTCCTAGGTGGGAATTCAACCCACAACCTTCGGCGTGAAAGGCAATTATCTAACAAACACGCCAACCGGCTCCTCACATTACTAGATCTAGCCACTGCGTCATCTCAGAATACAAATACTAGAATACGATTTTATTAATTTATATATTTAGCGCTTACTGTTATATGCTTTTCCGCTTATGTTTAGTGTTTTTTGTTATTCGCTATGCTATATTGCTTATGATATGTTTTTATCTCATATATATTTATGTAAAATAAATGAAAATTTAAAATACTCGTATAGTTTATTCATCCATAGATCACCGATTCACTGCACACGGCACGATCTTCGTTTGTAATTTATAGATTGAATAATTGCCCGGGCAATGCCCGTACAGTCATTGAGCAATAGTGCAGAAACCACGCAGAATAAGTGATTTGCATATTGCACCCGATTTAGTAGTACATTTTAGTTACGGTAAGTGCTATGTGTATGACCTGGCTCAACATCGATTACTGATAATTACAGAACCGAGGTAGCTCTGTGAAGAACACGATGATCTAAACAGATGATTGTGGGTTCAAGTCCAGATAAGAAGTTAGATATTATAATGTATCTGTGATACCTGACGAGTATAGATCAAGTTACACAAAAAAAAGTGTTATGTAATTGAAGGTTGTGGGTTCGATTCCCACCCAGGACAGACAGGACAGAAATTTGTGTGCATGAGCATGTCTGTTTGTCCCGAGTCTGGGTGTAATTATCTACATAAGTATGTATTTACGGAAGAAAAGTAGTATATCAGTTGTCTGGTTTCCATATTACAAGGTCTGCTTAGTTTAGGATCAGATAGCCGTGTGTGAACTATGTCCCAGGTTGTCCAAGGAATTAACTAACACCACTAACAATGGGAGATTTTCGTGTTACTACTTACTTTATTAAAAAGTTACAGTACACTTTTATGTCTTTATTATCAAAGAATATTTTCAATTACATTAAGTTATACGTACATAATAATCCGGCTTAATAGATTAATACATTAATGTATATAACAATAATTAATTAATAAAGATTAACGCTACCTGCCCCAGTTAATAGACAGCGTAGATATCAGAAGGTCGAAAATCAAAATACGAGACACTAAGTTGTACACGTTTGTATTTTTTATCTGTGGATTACATGAAGCGTTTATGAAAATTTAATTTTGGAACATGTATATGTATGTATATCGAAACAATGGTATAGCGTGTTTCATGACTGGCAGCGGGAGCTGCTGGTTAAAGTTGGACTCCTTTTACGAGGCAGCGAGAGGAGACCTCTGCTGATCTGATCCACTAATGAATACCAGGGAGGAGGAAAGGAGGCAGCTTATGATCTCCTCCCGCCATAAACGCCGCTGGAGCTCGGAGAGTTACCGATTGCAAGCAAGCGATTGCCCCCAGAATAGACGGAATGGATAGAACTGTTTTTAAGTGGGTATTCCAACGCTCTCGGCGCTGGTTCTCATCTCCTCACCACCCGTAAATGAAACGCAAACGTAAATGCGTTTTTCCAGTGAATTAAAAAAAAAACAATTGGGGCAGCGTGGTTAGGAAAATTAGCACGTAATTTGTAAACAATAATAGACCTTATAGATATAATAATTTGAACTATTTCTATTCATAGTTGGATCCATACATGTTTGTTTTCTCTATAAGCAAATTTGTCAATCGCAACGTAACTTCGTCTAAGCCCGCAGATGCTCGAACTTTGTTTTATAATATGCAGTGTAGAGAAGTAAGACTAATTACTATTATAAACTTTAATCTCGCATGTTTTGTCCTAACTTCTGGTTCGGTGAGTTATAAAATTATCCAGAAATATTCAAGCTATGTGCAAAATAGTTATATGATAAACTGAAAACTTAAAGTTAACGTGACTTAGACCAGCTAACTTTACTTCTACGTTACTATGATTTATATTTCTTTGAAATATATTTTTAACCGAATATAACATTTTTCAATTTATGGATATTCCTAGAACTATTTATTCAATAAATCTTCCCACTTCGTCGATGTCTTTTTCTGTACTCCTGACAACGTGTATGCAAAATTAAATGATGACTGGTTAAGTAATTATCACGTGAAAGTGTAACGAACTAAGAAACTTCTTCGTATTTATAATATTAGTGAACACATTCTTTAGAGATGGCCCAGTGGTTAGAACGCGTGATTCTTACCCGATGAGCGTAGTTTCAAACCCGGGCAACTGAATTTTCATGTGCTTAATTTGTGTTTATAATTCATCTCGTACTTGAAGGTGAAGGAAAACATCATGAGGAAACCTGCATGTGTCTAATTTCACTGAAATTTTGCCACAAATGTATTCCACTTATCCGCATTGGAGCAGCGTGGTGGAATAAGCTACAAGCCTTCTCCTCAAAAAGTCAAATCTATACTATACTACATTCTCGCAATTTAAATAAAATCGATTTTTAGAAATGATTTCTGCTATTCGTGGGTAAGCCCTATGCAAGCCTGTAATTGTATTGCTGTGTTCCAGTGTGAAGGGTGAGTGGGTGAATTAAATCTAATAATTAGAGACAAAAGGGAAATGCTGTTTTATATCATAATTGGTGTTGATTTAGCATTGGTTAATATTTCTTAAAGCATAAATGTCAATGGCCAAAGGTTACACATACAGCTATATATATTCGAGTATAAAATTAAAATTAGTAGACATAAATTTTTGATGTGTAAATATATTAGCGCTCAGTAATCGAAAGAGTTCTAACTGAGATTTCGAGCGTCAGATGACGTCAGCGTAAGATTTTGTGCGTCAAATGACGTCAGCGTAAGATTTGTTATTGTATGGGCGGTAATGTGTGCGTGTAACCGTACATGACCTCACATGTACATACATAATTCTCGTGAGTACCTTGGTCACCCACACCATTTTTATTAACTACTTCGAAGGACGGATATATTTAGCATGGGTTCCTTTTTAATTTATATATTTATATAAAGATCAAATCAAAGCCGAGATTGCTTAGTGATAAGAAACCTTAGATTTTACTCGAAGAGTTCTTGTTCAAATCCAGAAGACTACGTTTCGTTTTTCAGAACATTACGTTTTCTTTTGTAGTACGAACCAGTTATTTCTGGTTTGTTATTTTACTTTTTGCTATGATTTAATATATATAGTCATAAGAAGAAAATATAAACATAACAATACAGTCACAGTAAATTAAATCCATATCCTAGATAAATACACAAAAGTTTTTATCTCGAGAAATGAAATCGTTCCCAGTGGATAGTAAAAAATTCTATCTCCATAGCCAACGTCCAAGCGAACAATCGTTGTTTGTATCAATTATATATTTATTTTTTAATAAAACTCGAATCGTGTTTTTGACCTGACTTGTTATAATAAAACGTCTGTCTGCAAATGTTTTTTTTTAAGATTTGAAAAAAAATTAAAATACCTTCAACTGTAAATTTTTAAATACTAATAATAAAATATTATATAGTAAGTACATTTGGTATGCTAGTTATCTTTATACAAAAATAAAATCCCTAGTGAAGGACCTAGATTATCTGTACATATAATTAATTATCCACTTTTTATCTTAACAACCCATAGTTAATACATTTCGAGTAGAAATATATTTATGATTCAAAAACTTTTTTTGTAACTTTTTTTCTTTTTTCTATAATAACCAAGCAAAAATAAATCGGTTGACAGACAGAGGGGATAAATATTTTTTCACTTTAAAAATTAAAAAAACAGGACTTTCTTGAATTAATGAATTAATTAATTTATAGCGAATATCGTTGGAGATGATGTAAGGTTTCTAAAAACCACGCGTCTAAATCTATTCAAACCTTTAAAAGTTATGGTGGAATAAAAAAACTCACATACATGTGTGCATCAATTAACCCTGAAAACATTACACTTCTTATTTGGATTTGGAATATAATAATTATGTAGATATATATTATCTATACTAATATTATAAATGTGAAAATATGTCCAACCGTCTGTATCACAACTAAACCACTGAAGAGAATTTGAATGTGACTTGGTATGAAGTAAGCTTGAATGGAAGATCATAGGTTACTTTATATACCTAACACCATAAAATCTTCCCTTAACACACAAGAGCAGATACAATAGAAACTATTCAATATAAAGTATGTAACAACGCTTAATGGCGAAACTCAATTAAAAAAATACTCAAACGATTTCATTAAAAAGTATTCCATTTTTTGATAATGGTTCAACAGGCATCCATGCCTATCGACAAATAAACTTTTCAATTGCCAGTGGAGCGGCACTTACTGGAAATTCTAAAATTGTTTTATTGATTCCGCAGTTTCAACCTAAACGAGCCGACGTGATTTCTAGGCTGTAATTTAATGGATATAATTAATGAATAATCCTAATGGAATAAATTATGTACGTTGTATGTGTGCGTTATATAGTGTTAATGTGTGGGCTTAGGACTATTTCAATCAATTGACTGCCTTATTTGTTTATTGGCTAGCTTATAATCGCTGATTACGAGAACCTGGGTTCAAACCCTGGGTTGCGTCAAGAAAAGAAGTAGTAAGCCCATGTATTTTTTAATTAGGTTTTTAAATAATTTACTGGGTGGTAGGACTTTGTACTCAGGTAGTTATCACCTATTCTACCGCCAAACAATAATACTCTTTATATTGCTCAATGTAACCCAGGCACCGAGGTGGCATATTGACAATGAAAGTGATGATTATAATTTACAGTACCATAGTATATGGGCGGTGGTTACCACCTACCATCAAGTAACTCATTCGCCAGTCTGCCTATATGAACCTTATAAAAATAAATGAAAACAAAAATAATTATATTCAATATTAAGTGATCTAACTGTATTTTACTAATCAAACACTAACCCAAATATGTTTTTTATATAACCCTTTACAATTTTGTTATAACTGTATCGAGAAAGTAGTTACGCAACATTGAGTTATCGCACAACTTCGCCGAAACGATCTTGATATTTTACAAAAAATACACCTGCATATGATACGATCAAAAACTTTTAATAGGCGCCCGCCCGTCAAATGTCAAACTTTGGGAAAAACATAATTGTCGCCTCCGGGCTTTTGAATTTTTCACGGGAAATATTTTGACGAGAAAGAAGCTATTACAGACGTGTCCAAAGTAAAAGTGTAAGAAGCACGTTTAATGTGATTTCAGGTGGATCATACTTTGTTAAGAGCTTATGAAGTCCGGAATTCTGTGTAAATTCGGGCCTCAATGGAATGATGATTAGTATTAGCCGCTTAAAGTGCTTTATTTAAGAAAATATTTGCATGTTAGAAAAATACATAAACTAGTGATGCTATTTAGACTAGACGTTAAAATTATTATTAATAAATTTTATATAAAATGATATAATAGCGTGGATTTAGTATTTTTTGATTTCCACGCACTTTAGTTTTATTTGATTGGATTAGTAAGAAAGAGTAACTACTGACTTTCTTACCGGTTCTTCTCAGTAGAATATAAATTAAAAATAAGTGAATTCGTATGTATTCTAAGTAAATAAATTGTAAATTCTTTTTTTCTATTAAATATTGCATCATTATTAAAAATATTCAATTCTATTTTTAAATATGCATAACAGCTTAGAAAGCACTGTTCCAGCCAGAATGGAATATCAACACATTTCAAACAGTCAATTTAAGTTTTCAATTTAAAATACATGTTTCGGTAAAAGGATTGAAATAACTTCAAAGTTATATATTCTTTATTAATTGTTTAATATTTAAAAATGAGTAATATAACAACTGACAGTAGATAAAAGAATCATTGTAATAAAAATAAGCTTGAGTTTATGTACAACAATCAATATTATAAAATTTGGATCGCCAACATTTTTGTTATAACATTATTGTTTGTACACTCTTAATAGAGTAGTTGTGGCTGTAAGTACCAAGGTGCGTAGCGTTAGTTGCACTATCGGTCATCAAAAGCCTGTAATGGTAATAGTTATGTAGGGATATTAGAACAAACTGGAAATTCGCCACAGAGGACAATTGTTAAATGTCAAAAAGGGATATGCAATTATAACTACGATAATTATAAAATTTAATGTATATACGAATCGAAATTGCGTATCACCGAAAATTACTTTTCAACATATACGAGCGCGATTAGAAGTGATTTTTTACAGAATAGCACGGCTGGATCGCCTCGCCTCCCATGCTTCTTCTTTTTTAGTGGTTGCATTGTGGCCGCATTCCAACACAGTTTTTCTGCACCGTTTTTATTTATGCCTCAATCGGACACATAGGTCCTCTAAATCTCCTTATTTCAAAAATAAAGTGAATTATAATGATGGTACAGCCATTTTCAACGGAGACTCGCCAACTGGATAAATGCACAATTGTTATGCGCTAATCGACATAATATTACAAGTTTAAATTGAATTTGAAGTTACCACTGATTTACTTAGTATTTTCTTTATTATAAAATATGTAGGCGATTAAGTTGTAGTACCTGATAGTAAATATTCACTACATTACGCCTATAATTCGAAAAAAAGGGACATAATATCTTAGATCTCAAGGTTGGTGGCGGATTGGCAATGCAACGAATGGTTAATATTTCTTAAAGCGCCAATGTCAATGGGCGGTGGTGACCACTTCCAAACAGTTAGCTCATTACAAAATAGTTCGTAGTTTGTAGAGACAACAACAAAAATATCGACTGTTTTTAGTATCTTTTAAATAATTTATTGTTTTACTAAAATCAGTCCAAAAACACAAGATAAATTATTTTAATAAATAACTGATAAAATATCAAAATAACTTCCAAAAAGCAGTCTAGACTTTATCTATCACATCAGACTCTTTAATGTCTAGACTAAGTTATTTGTCAAAATCAAGAGCTCAATGTTTAAAGACGACGTTATGATAACAATCTAACTAATAATATTCGCCAGCTATGCTATCATTGTTCTCGTGGACTTTAAAAAATATTGTTATCTAAATATCTTAGGAAAGCTTTTTTTTTGTTTTTTTTTTATTTTTTATATAGAATAGGAAGGTGGACTAGCGTATGGGCCACCTGATGGTAAGTGGTCACCAAACACCCTTAGACACTGGCACTGTAAGAAATGTTAACCATCGCTTACATCGCCAATGCGCCCCCAACCTTGGGACTTAAGATTGTATGTCCCTTGTGCCTGTAATTACACTGGCTCACTCACCCTTCAAACCAGAACACAACAATACCAAGTACTGCTGTTTTGCAGTAAAATATCTGATGAGTGGGTGGTACCTACGCAGACGTGCTTGCTCAAAGCCCTACCACCATTAATAAGCTCATATTGCACCTGTGTTTGAGCACAAACGTGTGCAATAAAATATGTGTTACAGGGATGAAAATTCATTATTGCTTGCCCCTGTTCGAACTCGCGATACTTCAGTTAAGATTCACATGTTCTAAAAACGAAAATATAAATTACTGGCTACCCGTCTTGGATTCCCACAGACAGAATAATGGTCAACATAAAACGTACATAAAACTAATGGTTTACGTGGCACACGTCAGTAAATCTTCCAGAAGGTATGATTTTTTTCGATATCTTGAACATACATCACAACCAATTATTTCACAAAACCGTAATTAATTAATTTTAGTTTTGATGAGAATACGGTTATGATAATTATCATTTGACATTGATGAAACAAATTTGTGTAAATATTTCTTTTATATGACTTATTATATCATGTAAAAAAAAAATTCAAATGTTAAATTGAACACCTTTCAGCGATAAGATGACTTTAGAGCTGTATTTTATATTTAAACGAATTCATCATCGTACCAAATTAATACAATTCACCAGTCAACCAATATAAAATCAAAGAGGTAAACTTCTGATTAGTGGGGTGAGGTCCCATGAATTCGTCTCGACGACAAGTTTGGACAAGATGCCACTTGCCTACATTTGAATTGCAAATGGCCGCTCACAAAGAAAACAAGACAATTAATTTGGGAACAGTGTTGATGTTTAATCAGTAAAGTGAAGTGAATATGCTGCGTGTGCAAATTGTTTATTTACTTTGGATATATCGTTCAATTCGGTTTCGATTCAAGCTTCGTCAAATCGTGGATTTTCTATGAATACATGTTATTGTATTCGTTGCTTTGTTGGAAAGGGCAGTGACGCGGAGATTCAATTTAATTATTATCTATACATATAATAAAACAATAAAAATCTTGTTGTGTGCGGTATTAAGTCTGAAACTAGCTTTAACCGATTTTTGCCAATGCCTTAGTGGACTCAATCGTTTAGTCGGTATCGAAATCGTCATCAATACAACTTAAAATCAAAATATTGTTTATTCAAGTTAGTATTGAATTTTCACGTTACAGGATTAAATCTAAATAAAATAACTATCGCACGTGTCGTGTATCCGATTCTCAATATTCATGATATATAGCATGTACTATTAAATACATACATTGACTGCCTTGTTGGTCTAGTGGCTTGATGTAAGGCCGCAGAGGTCTTGGGTTCAATTCCCAGGTCCTACGCCTGAACTCCTTCCGGTCGTGTCGGATTGCCATTCTATCGAATTATGAGAGTTAGGGAATAGAGAGTGCACCTATGTTTGCGCACACATTTGTCCACTATAATATCCTCTGCGCAGTTGGCTAATCTCTCTTGATATTGGCCACCGTCCCCGAATTTGGTCTGGATGACATTATTATTATTATTACAGTTAAATGTATTGTTTAACTAATCTCCCGTTAAACAACGTTTATAAGTAAGGCCGATAATGTATTATGAGAATTAGTAGATTGCATTAATATAATTGTCAGTTTTCTACCAATGTTGGAGTGAGTTGCTTATCAAATTGGATTACTTGCGAAGTACGAATATCTTAATCCATCGAAGTAATTGAATAGGGGTTTATGCTAATCACCCTAATTCATACTTCATTTGTATGCATAATATACGTATAATAATTACAAGTTGTACCTTATATTTATGATACAATTTACTGCCTCGTTGTACTTGTGACTAACTTATAAGACTAAATCTCAAAACCATGTCTTCAGAAATAACTCAAGCTTGACTGACATACATACATAATATTTAAACATTTTCATTAAGCGTAAATAATTGTTTTTCATTCTTTCCATTCTATATCTTTCTGGTTATCTGCCGCTAAGCAGCAATACTTAGTATTGTTGCGTTCCGGTTTGAAAGGTGAGTGAGCCAATGTAACTACAGTACATAAAATCTCAGTTCCCAAGGTTGGTGGCGCATTGGCAACGTAGCGAATGGTTATTATTTCTTACATAGACAATGTCTATGGGCATTGGTGACCACTTACCATTTCCGTTTCCTCATCAGCCTGCCTATAACATATAAAAGTGGTATAGTTATGTATTAAGAATAAACACAAAATTAGCCTTTAAACATCGTAAATTTCATAAAGTTTTATCTGATATTAAAATAACGTATTGTGACAATATTGATAAATTAACAAAACACGACTGCCCTGCAAAAAAAAACTAAAATTTAGCCAGTGTCACTGGAGGTGATGTAAGGATTCTTAATATACCCCATATTTGTTTAGGTGTTTAAAATCTATCGTGCAATAAAGAAACTAACAATCATACATGAACTCTGAAAACATTACACTTCTACGTTTGGCAGTCGATTAAATATAATTTCATCGTAGGTCAACGTTTCACAATTCAGCACCACTTTTTTTCTCTGTTTTTATTATAAAATGAATACACTATATCAATTGATTACAACATACCATTGCATTGCAAGCGACAGGGTTCGTGCAAATCTATTCGACGCTTGCGTGTCTTTGAAATTGAATAAAACAGTAAGCTTAACAATGGAGAATTTACTTATCCCAGTCTGCCATCTTTTTTGTTCATTATCACATAAAATATTTATTATATATGTGGAATGTATATGCTCAACATATCATACAAAAATGGGGCTCAATGCATTTATCTGTTTTCGCAAACCTACTAACAATCTTTTTCCGTTCAACTTCTATTTTTATTTAATTAAGCAGCTTACAGTTCAAGTTTCCTGTCATTGAATTTCTTTACTCGCTTGCCCACGAGACGTGCAGCCACTCGCAGTCCTTAAGGAAATTATTAAACGACATTTTCTTAGAATATGATCTCTAGGTTTTTTAATTGTATTATTATTTCCAGTGCTTCCATTCCAGTAAAATGTATGTAGTTAATTTGGAATTTATTTTCAGCTCGCATTAAAAAAATATATACCCATCGATAATATCTGTTAATTTCTGTTTTTGTTACTAAGGTCGAAACGCAAATCAAGTGAGTGGAGAGACCATTTCATGGAAATGTCAATGGTATTGAGATACCGTTTTTCTGATTGTTTCGCAATCATGTTAATTATTCAAACCTTAGGCGGGCAGTATGCGTAGCATTAATTATATCTGTAGGAAATAACTCTATACTTGGAACATTATCTTATCCTTTATTTCATAGGTCACTTTTTATGGGATACATTCTGATGATATTTTCTTAATTCTATGTTTGTTTCAGACTCCCACTTTATTTATTTTTTAAGTGGTTCCAGTTCAAACCTGTTTTGAGGATGTGTCCTATCACTCTGCGTACGGTATATCCGACCTATTTCTATTTACGATGACGTATCTCGAAGTCTATTGGATCTTGTTGATGTAATTGCCCGAGACCTGGGATTGTAATCTTTTCCGACCAGTCTTGAATTTTCGGAATAAGCAGTTGTTTTAAGATATTTTTTTTATAATTATATAAATAATACAATAAATTATCCAAAAAAAGTATTTTTTTTAAATTCGATCAATTATGCTGAACAAAAAGCCGATAAGAATGAAAAGTATTTTAGATAATAACACATCTATGGAATCAAACGATTGTCTTCAGACTGTTACGAATAAAAATATAAATATACATTAAAAAGTAACAATTGGAAAATAAATCCCCGCTGAATTCCTTTTGCTGGTTTCATTTTAAGTCTGAAATATTATGTAATATTATATAAGTGTTATGATTCTATATTGAGTAAAAGACTGTTCTATAATTGGGTTGTAATTTACTTCAAGGTAACCTGTAAATGAGTGCAAAATAAAAGTGCCATTATTGTTATTTAGTTAACCCACGTTTTTATTCTTGTATGAATTTATATTATAAAACTTTTTACAATATTAATTTACATATACAACAGTATTAACAACCGGTAAAATCGTAGCCGAATCTAGCAACATCTCTTTCTACATCATTGCACTTATGAATGTTAACTTTATTGGTATAAAGTAAAAATATTATATTTACGTTCATTTTAGTTTACTTCAAGTAGATTATTTTGCTTAAAATAATATGATATTACTAGCTGACCCGGCAAACGTTGTTCTGCCATATAAATTATATCTACTGAATATATTGGTTTTTAAATAAAAAGTAACGAATTAATTGTAAGCGTGGGGATGGAATCTATGACAGAAAAAGGAAAGGAGCGCTGTAGACGATGACCGCCGATAAAAACAAAAAAACACCAACCATTCATTTTCTCAATTTAATGTATTTCATTAATGTAATGGACATATTGTTTCATTAAAAGATAAAATGTAAAGTGAAAAAAGTAATATATTTTTATGCTAAAGCAGTTAATTAATTTCAAAGAGCAATTGAGTGTACGATATTTTTTGTCAGTCTGTCTTTAGCCAACACAAATAAGCTCGATGGTTTGCCCACCCAAGAACATACCACGTATACTTGTCCTTGTGATAAGCATGGTGTGCCCAAAAGGACATCGTTTGGCCTTGTGACTTATTGGTTGTCATTATACATATACGCATAAAGCACCACCCTGCGAATTTTTCATGTATCAATTTATTTATTATCGTTTTCTTAGGTTATGTGTACGGATTTTATGTGTGAGTGGTGGCTATCGTACATTCCTCCCACATTATGAGACAGAACTTTTGAAAAAGGTGGCCCGTTATTTGTTTTTTTTTTATATTGGTAAATAGTCACCCCCACCCATATATAATATACATTATTATTATACATTAATATACATTGGCACTATAAAAAATATTAACCATTCATTATATCGCGAATGCGCCACCAACCTTGTGAACTAAATTGTCCCTTGTGTCTGTAGTTATACTGGCTCCATCGCCCTTTAAGCCGGAACACAATACTAAATATTGTTGTTTGGCGGTAGAATATGTGATAAACATAGTACATACGAATGGAACATACGAAATCTTTGAGCTGGCTATTTCGATATCGCATCGTTGGCCATCACATTAAATTTTCTTTTTGCGCGAGAATTTTAATTTTGCCGTGAGATATTAATTCAAATTAATTCTTTTATAATTCCAGTGAGGCAACCGCGTCTTTTTATTGCCTTTCAATCGATTCAAAACTGCCTTCGCATTATTAGCAACTAACAGTTCCTATTAAAACTAAGTGAGTTACTGCTAAATATTTTTTGAAATATAGTTTAATATTTTACACGAACTATATTGTCAAAGTAATTTAAACCCTTTAACTATAAATTGAACATCAGAAATGTCAATTTTTATGTATTAGATTATATTTTTTATGTATATATTACTGTTTTCTGTATATTTTATTAACATTGGTTATTTTTAATTAAAGCATTATGTTTGAGGATGGGATATCGTCCGAGCAAGAGTTAAAACGTATTTGGGGTACCAAGGCTTTGGGGTAGGCCAGGCTTCACTTAGTGCGGGGCTACTAGATATTTTGTGATATTGTTAACACTTTATGTTAATAAATTTGTTTTTATTTTATTTATATTTTAAAATTTCCCAACCAATTAGAAGATCTTACAGTGACGTTAAACAAAATTAAATGAAAACAATTAACGTTAAGCAACCCCGACGTCTTTTATTTTGAATATATTATCATTTTCAAAACGGCCCTCTGATGGCATTCATCACAAATTGAAATACATAAAGCTCTAACTTTGAAAACGTGAAACAACGGTAGTGCCTAAATAAACCAATCATTGTCTAGTATTGAAACAGAAACTGATGAATGCAGTCGAGCGGAAGAATTTAAATATGAAATTCTTTACAATGTTAAATAGATTCGTTTAAACTGTAGAAACAAATGAACTCGGATTCTTTAACTAGCTACCTATTCCGGCTTCGCACGGTTTATATTGAAGCACAAAGATATAAAGAAAATATCTGTATTATTATATATTATATTCTAGTTTTATTATCCGATATATTAGTTTTATGAGCTGAGATGGTCTAGTGGTTAGAACGCGTGAATCATAACCGATGATCGTGGGTTCAAACCCAGGCAAGTACCGATGAATTTTCATTTGCTTAATTGGTGTTTATAATTGATCTCGTGCTTGAAGGTAAAGGAAAACATCAAGAGGAAATCCGCATTTGTCTAATTTTACTGAAATTCTGCCACATGTGTATTCCACCAATCCGCATTGGAGCAGCGTGGTAGAATAAGCTGCAAACCTTCTCCTCTAAAAGGGATAGAAGGCCTTAGTCCAGCAGTGAGATATTCACAGGCTGTGTTTTTTTACCAGGAACCTTCTTCAGCCTACACAAAACAACTTATAAACACAATCGAATCAATGGTTTAGGAATGCATAAAGGACATACATACATACATTTACTTTCATTAATATAGAAGCTAGCAGCCAATATTCTAAAAGTGTCTATAAATTGTTTGATCAATTGTGTAATGAATAAGTATTATCAATATGTATATAAGCTTGTTATATTTATGTAATAGAATACGTGAATCTTAACCAAATGTGCGTTTAAACCCGGATAAGCACCACGAAGTATTCATGAACTTAATTAGTGTTTATAATTAATCACTGGCCCGGCATAAAAGAGAATATCGTGAGGAAACCTGCATGTGCCTGGTGAAATTCTGCAACATATATCTTCTATCCCGCCAGCATTGAAACAGCGCGGAATAAGCTTACATTTTACACGTACATATTAAACGTACATATTTTAAGCAAATTCAATTGTGATGCCGTTCGTAAGGAATTCTATGTATACGTCTTGTATATTGTTTCTCTTTTAAGTATATGTGCATTTATCTTACATTATCATTATCTACTTCTCATCCGAGTAAATAATGCTTTATTAATTACCTACATTTTTAGTATATAATCACATGTCACGTTATTTACCTTAATTAACTATTAATAATACGTTCGCTATACCTAGACACCACTCGCTGTCAGAACTTATAGTTTTATATGTAAGATTTACACATTGTAAGGAACATTCACCGTTACCGTGCCTGCAGTAACAGTGGCTCACTCACCCTTCCAACCAGAACACAACAATACCAAGTATTTCTGTTTTACGGTAAAATATATGATGAGTGAGTGGTACCTACCCAGGCGAGCTCGCGCATAGCTCTGCCATCATGTAAAATATTATCAAAAATATTATGATGAAATCTGAAAATATGATAAATCTGGAAATAAACCCTTAGTGGAACTACGTAGGTATTTTTCCACAACAGTAAAACAAATAAAACACAAGGGACAAATTTTTGTGCAACGTTTAAACAAGTAAAACTTGAGGGAAACTTCTGTTCTTTTTAAAGTTTCATTAATAAAAGGCTGTCGATTTACTCATCACTGGATATATTTTAATAACATCTCGTTTATTATACTGTGTTACGTACAAAAAATATGTTCACTTCTTTGATAGAAAATTCTGTTTATTTGTCAAGAATGAAGTCGGTAATAAAAGAATCGCCTTCTGGGCATGTCTTTATTATATTGAAAATTGTAGGCAATTACAAAATTAGACAAAAAAATAACGTTTTATTTCTTTTGCTGGTACTTCTAAGTGGTTGATTTTTTCTTTGGTTATAATATGTAATGTCTATCTTGGAATGAGTGAAGGAATTATAAATTCATGTTTGATGTAAGTTAATACATTAACAAGCATATTTCGGTTTTTTTCTTTTATTGCATACAAATGTGAGACCGCAGCGAGACTAAAGATGTCAACCGTTGTCAGTCAGTTGTAATTAAATTGTCTGGTGTCTACCGACTCTGCATACCTAATTTCTGCTTTAACTTTCTGGTTTGGAGTAATAAAATTTATGCTTATATTTTTTATTGCATTCTCGTTCTTTGTAGCGTTTCAATTTTTACAAAAAAAGTATGAATTTTTTTTCTAAATTAAATTCTTGTATGCGTTTTGCTAAATTAAATTGTTGGTTGTAGATATATATTGTAGACATATGATATACAATTTGATAAAAGACGAAAAATAATTTACTTATGAGGAATTTGCGTCAGAACTACAATAATCATTTTAAAGTACGGGGAAGATAGATCTGTGTAACTGAAAAAAATGCTTTATCATTCTTGGAACTGGTCTAAAGTTATATGGTTTCATTCCATTTGATCTCTGTCAAAATAATATAACTTAAAAATCTTTGGTACAAATATTTTAATTTAAAACTACTCGAAACTTATTCCTAGTTAGAAAGAAAAAACAATTTATTTCATACATAAAGTATATTAGTGGCCTGACAATTTAACTTCTGAAAGGCATATGACATAAACAATAACAATACAGTCATCATCAATCATCAACAGCCAATCATTTTGTCCACTGCTGAACATAGGCCTCTCCCAAGGTGC
Source organism: Nymphalis urticae (assembly GCA_905147175.2). NCBI lineage: Eukaryota > Metazoa > Arthropoda > Insecta > Lepidoptera > Nymphalidae > Nymphalis > Nymphalis urticae. Next base: position 1,693,750 of record LR989999.1, on the reverse strand, counting down.
GCCAAAGCTCCCTGTCCTCCGCCTTCCGCATCCAGCCGGTGCCCGCCACCTTCTTAAGGTCATCGGTCCACCTGACTGGAGGGCGCCCTACGCTGCGTTTGCCGATCCGCGGTCTCCACTCTAAGACTCGTCTGCTGCAACGGCCATCGGTCCTACGACATACGTGACCAGCCCACTGCCACTCCAGCCTACTAATTTTGCAAGCTATGTCGGTGACTCCGGTTCTTTTCCGGATAATCTCATTTCTGATCTTATCCTTCAAAGATACTCCGAGCATAGCTCGCTCCATAGCACGCTGAGCGACTTTGAATTTGTGGACTAGTCCCGCAGTTAGTGTCCACGTTTCGACACCGTATGTCATGGCAGGTAAGACGCATTGATTGAAGACTTTCGTCTTCAAACATTGCGGTATGGACGACGTGAGGACTTGACGAAGGTTGCCAAATGCTGCCCATCCCAAGCGAATTCTTCGATCAGCTTCCTTCTTGAAGTTGTTCCTACCGACTTGTATAACCTGTCCTAGGTAGGTATATTCCCTAACAACTTCGAGAGGTTTCCCTTCGACGTATATCGGTCCCGGCACAACATGCCTATTGAACATGACCTTGGTCTATGCCGCCTATTGCTCGCCGGAAAGATTCACTAAGGCTACGCAGCATTTTGATTAGTTGTTCCAGCGACTCTGCTATGATGACGATATCATCGGCAAATCGAAGGTGTGAGATGTACTCGCCGTTTACATTGACTCCACACCCAGTCCAATCCAGCGTCTTGAACACGTCTTCCAACGCGTTGGTGAACAGTTTCGGAGATATTACATCCCCCTGTCTCACCCCTCTGCGCAGTTGGATCGCCTTCGTCTTACAGTCCTGAATGTGGACAGTCATTGTAGCGGCGTTGTATAGACATCTCAGTACCTCGATGTATCTCCAGTCGATATGACATCTCTGCAATAATTCGAGCACTGCCCAGGTTTCGATGGAGTCGAAGGCGTTCTCGTAGTCCACAAATGCCATACACAGCGGCTGATTGTACTCTTCGGTCTTCTGCACAATCTGCCGAACAGTATGAATGTGGTCCACGGTGCTGTAGCCTGATCGAAAGCCGGCTTGCTCTGGGGGCTGGAACTCGTCAAGTCGTCTGGCGAGACGGTTCGTGACGACTCTTGAGAACAGCTTCTACACGTGACTCAGGAGAGAGATTGGTCTGTAGTTTTTCAAGAGGGTTTTATCATCTTTCTTGAAAAACAGTACCACCTCACTCCCGCTCCACGTTTCCGGGGTCTTGGCATGTTGGATGACGGAATTAAAGAGGCTTGCTAGCTCTTTCAGGACCGGAGTCCCGCCTGCCTTAAGCAACTCTGTTGTGATTCCGTCATCTCCCGGAGCTTTGTTGTTTTTAAGCTGTTCTAGAGCCGCCCTAATCTCGCCTTGGTCAACGACCGAGAGCTCCTCGGAGTAATGGCGCGTAAGAGGGGCGCGCTGGTCATCAAGACTGATTCCCACAGGTTTATCCGATCTTCAAGATCGGATAAACCTGTGGGAGAACAACTGCCCATAAAACCTCTCTACTTCTCCGACAATCACAGGCCTAGAGGTAACGACCCCAAAATTTTCAGTTTTAAGTTTTGTCAGACGCGGCCTCCCAAACTTGCGAGCGAACACTTTCGATCCCCGATTTTGCTCAATCGCAGCCTTGATGGCACGGGTATTGGAGCATCGAAGATCGCGTCGCGTCAGCGTTTTTATTTTTCGGATTAAGGCCTTATCTGACAAAAACGATGGTAGTTCTCGTCGTTTCCTCATGAGCTCGAGTGTCTTAGCAGAGAGTTTTGGTGCGTTGTCTCTTTTCTGTGGCGGAAAACACTTGCGGGATGTGTTTTGCAGTATTTTGACCAGCGTGTCGGTTTTCTCATCAATACTGCTTACGGTTTCCAACGCGGTAAATTGATTTTGAAGTTCCATTTGGAACTTTTCGGCACCTTGAGCAGCTTGGAGCATGGTAGGTCGGAGAGTAGACCTCATCATTCGCGATCTTTCAGCTTTAAAGTCGATATCTAGAGTGCCTCGAACCATCCGGTGATCACTTTCGGTATTAAACCTGTTGATCACTGAGACATCTCTAAATATGTGCCTTTTATTCGAAATGATAAAATCTATCTCGTTCCTTGTCATGTTATCGGGGCTTCGCCAGGTCTACCTCCTCTGGGGCTTCTTTTGAAAGAAAGAATTCATCAAAAAGAGCCCCTGCGCTTCGAGAAAGTTTACCAGCATTTTCCCCTGTGATTTCTGCAGCCCAAGCCGTAAGGTCCAACTTTCGATTCACCGCTATTATGTACTGCCACTTTAGCATTAAAGTCTCCCATAACAAAATTGTAGTGGGCCTTCGAGGTGTTGTTGAGGGCCTTTGCGATGTCCTCGTACATCGCTTCGACCACATCATCAGAGTATGCCGAAGTTGGCGCATATACCTGTACGACCTTCAGAGAGTATCTGTCGGAGAGTTTTAGGACAAGGTACGCTACCCGGTTCGACACACTACTGATTTCCACAATGCTGCTAATTAGATACTTTTTGACCAAAAAACCAACACCACCCTGGGAGAGGTTATCACCTTCGCGGAAGTAGAGTAAGTTACCGGACTCTAGAGTAATCGTGTCCTCCCCCTGTCTTCGGACTTCAGATAACCCCAGTATATGCCAGTTTATGACTTAGCTCTACTTCTAATTCGGCGAGGTGATGGTCCAGCCTTAACGAGCGTCCATTGTACGTTGCCATGTTTAGTCGTTTTTTATGGTAGCCTGCCATGAACCGGTGATTCTTTGCACCCCCTGCCCTGCCGATACCACGACCGCTACCTTTGTCGGGCCTAGCGGGCTTGCCGGTAACTGGGGGCCTTTTTTTGCGCATCTACCATTAGGAGGTTTTGCCCAATACTCGCCACGCTGGGCAGGCGTGTTGGCGTGCGCAGTAGGGGGTAAGATGCTTATGGGGGGGACGCTGCTGCCCATCCCCCCCTTTCCCCTTCCCTCAGTCGCCTCTTACGACACCCACGGGATGAAATTGGGGGAGTACTATTCTAAGCCGGTACTCCACGGCAAAAAACAGCCAATACAGTAAAAAACTTATTTTATTTTAATATCAGTTAATCGTCCCAGCTCCGCACTGGTAGATAAGAAAAATCTTTTTTGGATAGGATTTGTGTAAAAAGCGTTCTTAGTGAGCATTAACGTCGGGGAAGGAGTAACTGTGACAAATTTCAAGTCAATCGGGCAGATAGTTAGATAGATATCTGGACTAAATATAATTATGATATTGTGTAAAAGACGAAAAATCCAATATCGATTTTGTAACTCAAAATATAACCACGTTATCTTCTGAATCGAAGAGATATTACAATTTGCATTGCAAATAAATTTTCAATTTACAATCAAGCGAATGAAATAAATTCAATGGGCGGCGTTGGCCGAAGAACCGTTCAAATTAACATAAGGGCAAGGCTGAATTAAACTCCATTAACCGACTGTGAGGTAGATAAGGAGTTACTAGAACCTTCGTCTCACAAACATTTAAACCGATAATTTTTATACTAAAATATTATTAGAGTCCGTCTTACTTTGCAAATGTTAAAATCAGTTTGCAAGTGATTGGGTTGAACAGTTCTTGATTAAATATATTATTAAGTATTATATTTTAACATTATTAAGTATATATATAATATATATGTATAGAATAGGTAGATGGACGAGAGTAAGTACGCCCATAGACACGCAAATCCGCCGCTAACCTTGGGAACTAGCATGTTATTGACCATTGTGCCTGTAATTACACTGGCTCACTCACCCTTCAAACTAGAATACAACAATAGCAAGTACTGCTGTTTTGCAGTAGAATATCTGATGAGTTGGTGGTATCTACCCAGACGAGTTTGCACAAGGCCCTACAAACAGTAAATTCTAATTGATGACTAGTTTATCTGCTGTTTCACCAGGAAGCAAAAAAATAGGCTCAAATAAAACAACTCTTCTGTTGGAAGTAAGTTAATACCAGTCCGGAAAACATAATAACGTATGCACGTACTGGTTTGCGTGAACTTACTTCACGGGAACCGTTTCGTATTCCGTCTTTTGTTAAATTTTGATTGTAATTTTAATAGCGTAGTCAGGAAATGCGTGTGAATAAAACTTGAGATATTACGTCATGTTCCTGTTATTACTCTGGCTCGCCCATTACGGTATTGATGTTTGATTGAATAAGTGATAAATGGGTGCAACTACCTAAGTGGGCTTGCACGAATTACAACCAATAGTCATAATAGAGATCATTTTATTTTAAAAGTGACTGTCAGCAAATGACAAACAGCTTAACTGTCTTCTCCATTTTTGAGAAGAAGGTTTGGAACACATTTTATCATGCTGTAATAAATTTTCATCCAACATAATATGCAGATGTTCTCACAATGATTTCACATTTACTACATAATTAAGCACATGTAAATTCAATTTTGTCTATCCGGGTTTGAACCCCCAATCTTTGGTTAAGATTGACCATCTCAGCTGTCATTGTACTTATAGTGAGCATATTTTTTTATAGTTATTTCGGTAATTTTTAAGAATACGCGTTTGTAAATTTATATTTCTAATAAACGTTATCTTCATGACAACTTCGAAGACGTATTAGCAATTAGGATGGACAGTTATAAAATAATTATAATTAATCGAAGTTTTTTAAGAACAAGCTCGTCTGGGTAGGTACCACCCACTCATCAGATATTCTACCGCAAAACAGCAGTACTTGGTATTGTTGTGTCCCGGTTAGAAGGATGAGTGAGCCAGTGTAATTACAGGCACAAGGGACATAAAATCTTAGGTCCCAAGGTTGGTGGCGCATTGGCGATGTAAGCGATGGTTAACATTTCTTACAGTGCCAATGTCTAAGGGCGTTTGGTGACCACTTACCATCAGGTGGCCCATATGCTCGTCCGCCTTCATGTTCTATAAAAAAAACAACATTTTTAATATATTTAATGTTAAAATCTTGTATTAACTTATACATATTATTTCTCATTATTTTGTAACTAGCGTAATCATCTTGAACAACCAATCAACGATAACATTGATTATTTTAAGCCAATTAGTGATGGAAAGTTTGTAGTACTTGTTTTTGTTATTGCCTGCTGTTGTTATAGAGGCGCGGTCTTTAGTACCATCTACGTAAATACAATATAACGAGTTAATATTTTCGTTACATTGTTTTTCCTTTCCAATTTTTTTTTTGGACATAAATAGGCAGACTAGCAAATGGGCCTAATGATAAGTGGTTCACACTGACCATAGATATTAATAACTGCCTCGTTGGTCTAGTGGCTTGATGTAAGGCCGCTGACCCGGAGGTCGTGGGCTCAATTCCCAGGTCGGGCCAGTAAAAAGTTATTGGGTTTTTCTGTCAGAAAATTCTCAGTAGCAGCTCGCAGTCTGAGAGTTGGAAGTGTGTACACTCCCGTGCCTCGGAAAGCACAAGTCCTGCGTCTGAACTGTTTCCGTTCGTGTCGGATTGCCGTCCTATCGGATTATGAGAGTTAGGGAATAGAGAGTGCACCCTGTGTTTGCGCACACACTTATGCACTATAAAATCTCCTGCGTAGTTGGCTAATCTCTCTTGAGATTGGACGCCGTGGTTGAAATCGGTCTGGAAGACATTATTATTATTAGAGATATTGTTATTGTAAGAAATAGTCACAATGCCTTACCACTACCAATTGCCTACATCATTGAAGAGCAACCGATCGTGGAAGTTTAAATGTTATATCCCTTGTGTAGGTGGTAACATTGGCTCACTCGACCTTCAAACCGGAATACAATAATATAAATCTGTCGCCTCTATTGTTATATAAAATAATTTAGAATTTTGGTTTTTATACAATCCATTTAATTAAGCAATTTGTTTTTAATATAACTATATGAAGATTTTATTCACAATTTTAATGTTTCTTTAATAACAGTAAGCATTATTCGTTTTAAAAAACCAGATACGATATCTTTCAACAAATTTCTCACACAGAGTGTTGGTATATCTGTCAATGTCTTGAAAGTTCAGAAAAATGCGGAATTACGACTGTCTGGCATTGTTAACATACTGAACTAAATATATTTTATAAAATGTTTGAATGCATATTATGTCAGACATACAGTTTAACATTAACGTGGGCGAAACCGCGGAAAGAAACTAAAACCATAATCTAATATATAAAAACCTAGTGTCAAGGTGTTTGTGGCCGAACTGCTCCGAAACGGCTCGACCAATTTTTATGAAATTTGTTATGTATATGTGTGAGGTATGAGAATAGGTCGTAAAGTATAAGATAAGGGTCCCTATCCAGATTTTTTTTTTCTATTTTTTAGACATTTTTTTTTATTTATATTTTATTTTGATTTAGCATAAAAAATGTATATAACCCCAAATTTTCACTATCCTAACCCATCATCCCTTTTTTAATCACAATTTCTAAATCTGACACGCGACACGAGATTTTATATATTAAAGAGATATTTAATTTAAAAAAAACCATAACATGGCCATATCAAGCCGAGATGGCCCAGTGGCAAGAACGCGTGAATCTTAAACGATGATCGCGGGTTCAAACCCTGGCAAGCACCACTGAATTTTCATGTGCTTAATTCGTAATTATCATTCATCTCGTGCTTGACGGTGAAGGAAAACATCGTGAGGAAAACTGCATGTGTCTAATTTCACTGAAATTCTGGCACATGTGTATTCCACCAATCCGCATTTTAGCAGCGTGGTGGAATAAGCTCCAGACCTTCTCCTCAAATTGGAGAAGAGACTTTAGCCCAGTAGTGGGACATTAACAGGCTGTTACTGGATATCATGGCACTGCAAACAGTATAAACTTTTATATTTTTCCTTTTAACTTCAAAGGTATGGTAATGTCATTCATAGAATCTAATAAACTACATCTCTAATGATTTCGCGGGCTCAGCCACTCTCCAGACCAGTACAAAGCAATACAAAGATGTTTGCCGATTGAATAATTGATAAATCAAATAGTATCGCCCCAAACTTGCAAAAAGTTTTGTCTAATTTAAAAATTATGCATTAAAATGCATCCAATATTCATCCTAAGAGCAAATGTATTAATAAGGACCTCCAATAAAAAATATAAAAATCCAAAAATACGAGCTTATTAAATGGTATTAAGGTGTACCACCAATTACCGGAGAACACAGCATGCACCAGAATTGTCGATAACGTTAATTATTTATCAATGAATTCGTACTACAGATATTATTATTTTTTGTTTTTTCATATTACATAGGGCCACCAAAAAATGAGTGTTACTTTAGTCCATAGTGTCTGGCACGGATTTAAGCAAAATTATGACCGTCATTTTCAAGAGATAGTAGTCAACAGCGCAGGATATATTATAGTGCTTAAGTATGAAACACAGGAGCAAACTTTATTGTCTTACTCTTTTAATCCAATGGGATGGCAATACAATGCGGCCGAAGTGAGTTTAGGCGCATTAGTTTGCATTAGGCTTCCAAAAATCGGACCCCTACTCCAGAATGTATTGACAGAAAAATAAGTGATATTTTTCGGCTCGCCTATCGAAATCGGAAAATATACATAAATTCAAATCTTATAAAGGCCGAGATGGCCTAGTGGTAGAACGCGTGAATCTTAACCGATGATCGTAGGTTCAAACCCGGCAGGCACTACTAAATTTTCATGTGCTTAATTTTATTTGATTATAATTCATCCGTGCTTGACGGTGAAGGAAAACATCGTGAGGAAACCTGCATGTGTCTAATTTTATTGAAATTATGCTACATGTGTATTCTACCGCAACCCGCATTGGAGCAGCGTGGTGGAATAAGCTGGAATAGGCTGTTATATGTTATGTTGATAATAAAGTACATAAAGTGCTTATGTATTCCACTGTATAGTAAAAATAACAACGACTTCTTAGATCAAATAAGGAGAACATACTCTAATCTATTTAATGAATGGGATGAGAATAAATGAAATGTTCTGGGGTCATCTGTGGTCTACAGCTTCCCATTATGCGGGACGAAACAGTTGTTAGTTTAAGTACATAGGATTCTATGAAGATTTATTTCATGACACAATTAAATACGTAAATATATATTTATATATATTTGATATATATATAGATATCTCTTGATAGCATCAAAAACTTGATATCTATATATATATATATATATATATATATATAGCAAGCTTTCAACTAGTAATTTTGTAGTCATTGCCATCAATGTAAAGAGAAGTTCTGAGTTGCGTGCGGTTTTTTAAGGATAACAATGTGTTGTGTAATTCTTACTATTTAAGTTAAGGTACATTAAGAATTCATTTCTGGAATGTATTCGATTACTGTATTATAAAAAGTACAAAGTTACCATAAAAAGTATTTGTATAGTATCTTTTATTTAATTTAACATTGGTCAGAGAATTAAAGGCAATTTTTTTGCTTGCAATAAAATAATCTTCATTATAAAAAATAATTCTAAAAGAATTAAGCGAAAACATTATTCTCTAGAATTTAAAAAATAAATGAAATACCGCAGTCTTTAAATATTACTTCGACTGTCTTATGTCTGCATCAACCTTCAAATTAATTTCGATGCATCCGTAACGTCCAAATCGACTAAATAGAGGCACTCGACCCGAGGCGGGGCTATCCGATAAATTGGAAGAATAATTCATTTTTCCACTTGGTGGCTCACGAAAGAACCAGTGCGTCACAAACGGACTGAATTTGAAATATACAAGACGATATTGTGTCATTAAATTCATCGTGTCAAATTGAACGCGTTTTTGAAATAATTTCACATAAATGAAATTACAATACTCTTTATTTCTTTATTTATTCTAAAATACTGCAAAACTTAAACAAATATTTTAGTTAATTTGAATTATTAAACAGCATTCAACTCATTCAGTACACGTTAGAATTTTTTTTCAATCTCAACGTTGCATTTCAAAATTATATAAACGAACGAATATTCGATGTTAAACTTTACTCTTTCCAAATTAAGTGTAACTTGGAAAATAAGACAAGTAGAATAAACCACTTTTCATATGGAAATAATAATTTAACTTGTTCTACAGACTTCCTTCTGACTTATGCAGGTTTATCAAGAATACTTTTACAAGATAGTAAGTGCCAATAATCTCTAAACAACTTGCTTAGTAAGAATTCTGATATCAACATCGAAGTAATACGGTCTACTGACCGTGACTTACTAGTCATAAATTTAATTAATATTATTATATCACGACTTATACTGTATATAGCTTTGTTCGGCCAGAACAAATATCTTTGAAGTATTATTATAACTACGAATAAATGAAAATCGAATATTATTTTGAAAGCATTTTTAACGCAATATTCTCCCTAGTGTTTTTATTCTAATGTTGACGTTCCTAAAAATCACAACATCCAAATATCTTTTTTATACGATTGACTGCTTGACTCGTTTAATCTTGCAGTATTTTTTGTAAATAGCAATATATTATAATACAGTTGAGACAAACACTTATCTAAAAAACTGTTAAGACATTTACTTAGAAATATTTTTATAGTTTTCTAAAGTGCAATAATAGCACTATTGGTTTTTGTTTTATCCCATTCAGGAAATTTTTAAATGCGATTATTATTATTAGTATGTACTTTCACATAGTTTTAAGTCCTAACATATTTTTATAATTTTAAACATTATGGGATTTATATCTATTATTTTTATGACGTACCTCCAAAAACAGATTGATTTGTAGATCTAATGAGATGGAGACTAACATAACAGATACTTCTTAAAAGGGACTAGCTTAAAAAGATAGGCTATTTACGGTTATATAAGATCAGCTTTGTTAATAAACGTGGGGACTGCAAGAATTAAATCACTCCTTACGTCATCAATACCACCGCCAAGACAAATTATTTTAACAATACAGTTAACAAAATAATTACAGTAGTTACAGTGAGTTATCTATAAGTACAGGTATATGCTATCATTGACTATTTTTTAGTAATTTTTTTATGTTATAGATAGGTAGACAGGTAAATGTTAAAAGTTCACCGCCCATAGATATTAGCGAAGTAAGAAATATTAACCATTCTTAGTTCGCAATATGCCACGTATGCTTCGTAATGCGCCACCAACCTTGGGTACGAAGATTTTATGTCCCTTGTGCCTCACACCGGCTCTGAGTGAGCCCTTCAAACCGGAACGCAACCACACTGAGTATTGCTGCTTAGCAGTAAAATCTGATGAGTATGTGGTACCTACCCAGACGGGGATGCACAAAGCCCTACCACTTAATGTAGACATTGCGGAGATCTACAAATCCTTTATACAAAGTTTATGTATATCTTTTATAGTTTTTGAGTTCGCTTTACAACAGCCTAAATTAACAATTTTCACTATTAAGGTATATATGAAATAAAGATGAAACATTGAAAGATTAACAAACTATACTGCACATGTCCTTCCTAAAATTATAATAAAATTTAAATGAAAGTTGCAAAAAGAATTTGTAGTTTTCAAGTGGTAATAAATAAATCATTCCTAAGATACATTTTTTATTATAAAGTTTAACGGACAAATATGTTCTAAATGAAATTTCTAAGATCATAAATTCATTTATTTTTATAATGTATAAGTCAGCGGTCATTGCTTCTCAACGCTCCATTCATTGTAGATGTAGGTAAAAAACTTCGTATGCACTCAATAAGTATAATTACAAGGATTAATAAACAGTCACATTTAAACATGCACACGTGAACGGATTACTCTTCGGAATACGAGAGCTTCAGCGAAGTTCGAACTAGATTGGCTTTACGTATATCCTTCACTGCGTCATTGAAAAATAAAAGGTAATGGCTCCACGCCCGATTCATCAGCTTAGCATAAAAGATGTTGACAGTGAGCTTTCAACCACTGTGTTGCCAATCCGGTTTATCACCCGAAGACGCCCAAATCAATTAGTCTTGATATTCCGTTCTTCGTTCTCCGACATAATACTACATCAGTTAAAAAAGCTTTGCAAATATTTCATTATTCTTGACCAAAATTTAAAAGATAAAATTTAATACTTATGTTATTCTTATATGCTATCACGGATTTTTTCTCTTTAATATTATTATATTGATAAGTATTGTATTATAAAGTGAAAAGACAATTTTAATCTATATTAAATCTTCAATGTAAATAACCTATTAGCACTTTTAGGACTTACAATTTTTAGTGTATTATTTCAATATATCTCCTATACTTATTTCTTTACATATAGTTTTTTTTTTACAAAATAACGACATAGTTCAGTCATTTTGTACAAAACATATACAAATTATATACAAGTACATAACCCATCCTCAATAACAGTTTTGTGGCTGAAAACGAATTTTCGGAGATACAGAACGACGAATTTAGCGACTTTGTTTGGTATTATTTATAGATTTATAAACATAATAATTTACACCATTAGTCTTGGTAGTTGTAAAAAATGTTTAAAGAAATGTATTATGTTAAAGAAATGTATGTTTGTAATGTGATGACTTCATAACAGCTTACCAGAAAAGATTCAAAGTCAATTTATTGCTTTAAAAAAATCTAAAGAAACCGTTATGTGCAAAGGTCTATTAAACGATAAGTGATTTGATTTTGTGAATAAAACGATTGCCATCAGACAAAATGAATTATGAAAAATTATGACATGTATTAAAATAAGCTGCTAAATTTTTATGGTGTCTGTACTTCTCCGTCAAAATATGAATTTGAACATAACATATTAGATCTTGATTGATAGTTGATATTATAAGAATAAATTTATTGCCGGTAGCAATTAGTAGTGACACAAAATAAATATTTCTTGACTACGTTGTATAATATAATCTATAATAACTATATATAATATTGAAGCTTTATATTAAGCTTTATATTGTATTAATATGTATAAAGCTTCAATTAAACGATTAAATATCTACATAATAAAGATTAAAAACAGCAAAGGCTCCATTAGAAAATATATCAAAGCCTAAAAACTGTTCGGACGCTGGAAAGCCTGTGGTTAGAAGCCTGATTAGGAAGTACCCTTATGTAACCTAAGTTAGGCTTCGAGTTCGAAATAAATGGTACGAAAATTTTAGGCTTTTAAATAAAAACAAAGCTATAGATATATTTTTAAATCAACTTTAAAGAACTGTTTTTTTTAAAGCATTAGTAAATTAATATTTTTAAATCAACTTTAAAGAACTGTTTTTTTTAAAAGCATTAGTAAATTAAAAATGACAATAAAATATTATCTCTTAATGCCGCGTTGATCTATCGACACGATCCCGCAGCCTCATCCGTGGCGAAGATGGTCATTGCAGTGTCGTGATAAATGGTGAAAGCACACATAGCACGTTCTGATGGTTTCCAATTTAAAAAAAAATGGAAAAGGCTAGGTTATAACCACACAGATCTCGAGGTCCTGAGTTCAAACGCCTGGTCAATTCATTCAAATTTATTAGGTTTATCTGTTGAGGAATTCTCAATAGCAGCCTGTTGTCTGAAAATTGCCAATGTTTGTGGAGTGTATTTATGTCTCAATGAGCAAGCAAAGCCTTTGGCTTTTTGTCGGATTGACCGTCCCATCGGTTTATGAGAGTGAAGGTATAAAGAGCACTAGAGCTAATCTCCAGGCCTTTTAGCCAAAATTAGTTAAGAGTACATGTGAGGATGTCCTCTTTTTGTGTCTGTGTGTGTGGATGTCATTACATATTAGAACACGACTATGTTTCTATTTTCAGAAAATAGTAAAAAGGTAGACATTTTTCTATATACCCTTTAAAATCAGGTAAAATATTTGCACACGAAACAATACAATGACAGTAAATTTAATTTAGGGTACTTTTGTTAAATCTACAAAAGACGTCTTCAGATCGGCCGTATTCAAACAAAGATGGCCGACGGGGATCTCGGAAAAATTCACAGAAGCACTTAATTTCGTATTTACATGACAACCGAAAAAAAGCCTTTCTGAAGTGTTATTTTTTTCCTTCGGGAATAGATTTAATTTGCGACAGAATTGCTCCTTTTCATGGTTATACGAAATTCATTCCGAGATCAAATATAATTTGCATATTGTGATAAAGTGTACAAAAACCTCGTTAAAAGTATCGTTATTATATGTATATATACTGAATTATACAAAAGGTAAAGCTTTTTCTTTCCCAGGTTATTTTTTTATATTAGTACATAGAGCATAGTGGTGACCAACGCCCATAGAAATTTTCATTGTATGAAACGTTAACCACCGCTTACATCGCCAATGCACCACCAACCTTGGGAACTAAGATGTTATGTCCCATGTGCCTGTACACTGGCTCACTCACCCTTAAAACCGGGACACAACAATACCAAGTACTGCTGTTTTGCCTTAGAATATATAATGAGTGTGTTTTTAACCTACCCAGGCGAGCTTTCACAAAGCCCTACCAGCAGAAATATTGGAACCATATCCACTATTAACGTGATTGTAATCACACATTCTACGAATTTGAAATTTCAGTCTAAGTTGAGCCGTAGTTCCTGAAAACTGTACCTGCTAATTCAATACTATTTTTAACCGAAAAGTGTATGCATTTTGATAAAATACACCATAATCCCACTAAGTTCTTTTTATTGGTCAGTTCTTTTCATATCTATGATCATTAAAAACATTTTTATATTTTTAAATTCATAAATATAACGTTTCTATATTCAATAAAGGTTTTAAGTACAACCAACGATCTTATTTCGCAGGCCACATATTTAACTTATTACTACAACTATAACTATATAAGTCACTCAATTAATTAATATTAGAAGAACCTAAAAATTCAATAACAAGAACATAGACACCAAATAGGTTACAAAATTAGATAACATATATGATTTCAACTTACACTTGTAATTAAAATAGCTTTTACTCATATTTGAATTTAACAAAATTGTTAACGTTAAAAAAAAAAACAGAAATTTTCATAAATCAGTTGGCGAATATTAAAAACGTACAATGGAAAATACTTCTTTAAATTAAATATCATTTTGTACGGCCATGTCATATTATATTTTTGTTTATTCATTATCAACCTGAATATATAGATGTGTACATAATCGTAATAATATAATCATATTTTAGTCTAGAACATTAACCTTTTAGAAGGATGTGTTAAGGTGTAGCCGAGCGAGATGTTCTCACAAAGGAACTGTGACAATTTGATTTCACACCACAGTCTTGTTTAGTTACCAACCGAGAAAACCGCTTATACAATGGAATTCAAGGAACTTATACAGTGGATTCGTGGTAAATAGTTTGGAATGTTTTTTTTTTAATGATAAATTTAAAAGCATTTGTTGCAACTACATACTATAGGTAGGAATATGTTGGTTTTTTACGATTTTCCTTGCAAGCTATCGTATTTTTAAATGTTTTTCTTCGAATTCCAATATAAAGGATAAAGGTAACAATACAAACGATGACAATTCCAGACAAAGTAACTTTTTTTTTCATTTATTTGGTGATGATGATATGATGGTCTTCTTGCTAATAAATTGTATTGTTGTATTGGTTTCCATGCGATTTAAAAGAAACATCTTGCCAAGTGGCCAACAAATGGCCAACTAATAGTAATCATTTGAGTACATAGGCATTACAAAAAAAAACGTTATTAGCCAATATCGTTATTTCCAAAGGTTTGTGACTATTCGATTTCTTTGTCTGTCCGCGTTCTTAGACGATCGTGCATCGTTGCGTTAATATCTGCAGTAGCAGGAAGCTAAGATTGATTTCCATTGTAAATCTGCGACTATAATATATTTGATTATCTTGACTTGATAAATCAATTGATCAGTATTTTTTGTTGCTAAAAACCGTTGTCAAATCTAACAATTTGCAATATTAATAATTATTTATCTATTTCCAATATTCTCTTCTAATAACCTAATACATTCCATCACCAATTAGAAAAAATACTTCACTTAATTTATGTTTATAATTCATGTCGTGATTGACGGTGAATGAAAACATCGTGAGTAAACCTGCTTGTGTCTAACTTCACTGAAATTCTACCACACATATTCCATCACGTTACACTCCAAATTCCCTTCAAAAAAGGAGAGGAGGCCTTAGCCCAGCAGTAAGACATTCACAAGCTGTTACATAATTATAGAGTGGGACCACCACATAATTTCTGTCCACAAGTTAAAAAAAACTAAGTAATAAGAGAAATATTATATAACTATATGAAAATTCGTATATAGTATGTAATTGCAGTATCCGAAAACGCTATTAAAACTTCAGTAGTATTTTTTTTCCTACTCAGTCGGAAACTTTTAATGATGTCAGCTGGAAGTATTTTTGTCTCGTTACATGTGAAAGTAAATTAATTTACTAGGCAAGCATGAGTTGCATACGAGTTGTTATCTTGGATTTCATCCGTCGAAAACCAAATTCCATTTTTTCAATGGAAGCCAACAAATTTCTTTGTGTTGTAAATAAAAAATATGGGCAGACAGAAGAGAAATTTGAAAATAGAACTTCGATAATTGTATGATGTCATAAGATATCTAGAATGCTTCATATCATATTAACAATTTCAATATTTATTCTGAATTGGGAGTTCGTTTTGCACCGATTTACAGACATATTTTGAGCGCAACTTATTGAATAAAACAAAGTATTCATTTTAATAATATTCATTATACATCGTAAAGAATCAGTAAAAAAATACATTTTAAGGGTACATTGTTGTACTTTTAAATATTCTCGTTAAAAAGCAGGAAAATAAACAACGTCATCAAAACTTTATTTTCATAGGCACTTGATGGCTCTTCAAGAGAGGCTTCGTAATGCTTTCAATTACTGTGTAATCCAGTTTAATTGTAGGTACAAAAGACAGAATATCTGTTATTTTGTACACAGCCTTTCAATATTATAAAGTTTGGTTCATGCCACTCATAAAAAGGGCCATAGAACAAAATTAAGAATACCTAAAATCTATAGTACTTAATTAATAAATAATATAAAAATAATAAAAAATACACTTGAACAACTATTTGTATTTCATTAATATTACAATCTATACATATATAATGACTTGTTCTGAGTGATTCATCAACGCAGAGTCTATGTGACTTATGCGCACTTTCAAAGTTCAAGGTCAGGGCCACTCATTTGGTAGTCTCGAAGCTTTACCTCAACACAACCCACTATTCCTATCACCTATTGTAGAATGTGCTCTAGGAGAGGTTTTCATTCCATTCCATTTCACTGGTGGTAGAGCTTTGTGTAAGCTCGTCTGGGTAGGTACCACCCACTCATCAGATATTCTACCGCAAAATAGCAGTACTTGATATTGTTGTATTCCGGTTTGAAGGGTGAGTGAGCCAGTGTAATTACAGGCACAAGGGACATAACATCTTGGTCCACCCAAGGTTGGTGGCGCATTGGCGATGTAAGCGATGGGTAACATTTCTCGCAGAGCCAATGTCTAAGAGCGTTTGGTGACCACTTACCATCAGGTGGCCCATATGCTCGTCCGCCATCCTAATCAATAATAAATATATATATATATATATATTTATATATATATATATATATATATATATATATATATATATATATATATTCTTTCGAATTTTAAAAAATATAGTTCCCCTTAAGGTTTGCTTCGCAATGACAATCAATAAGTCCTAAGGCCAGTCATTGAACATGGTCGGCATTGATTTAAGTGAGACTATCTCTCTGTTGTTTATATGTTGTTTGCTCCAGAGTGAGCTCTGCGAGTACCTTAGTAATATTAGTTGTAAAAGGAAACACCGCATACGTCGCCCAGTAAGAGGTGCTAGGATTATTAATTATAAATAAAATTTTCAGTTAAATAGTTAAGTTTACTCTGAGTATTTTAGAAAAAAAAAATGTATGGCTTCATTTATATCTAAGGATTTGTAGGGATAACCGCGGCACTTAAGTTATAGCATCGTAGATCGGAAAAGATATATAAAATAAAATTTGATTAGAGCCATTTAGGTCACTACAAAATATACTAAGTCAAACTACAGGCATTCACCGTAAATTTACTGATGATTATTAAAATTATAATTATAAATCTAAATTAAAAAAAAATGCCTTGGTATAGATTTTTCTAACCTCAATGACATTTCATACTTCTTACTTTCAAATCACAGACTTTTATGCAACCATTTATCCTTTACGGGCAAACAGCCCACGGTTTCGCTCACTCGCTTATTTTTATATAATCTAATATGTTTTGAATTACAGAATTTACTTTTAATCTAAAATTAAAATCACGATATTGTTACACTCATAAGTACTTGAGAGATAAGCATTATTTTACGTCTTACACCTGAATTTTTTTAACGATATAATAATAATAATATATAATAATAGTAACTAACAATATGAAAAAATACTCAGTGTTCGAAAAAATGATCAATTTCAGCTTAAACCCCCTTAAAGCGTAAACGGCGAATTCAAGTTAAGCAAAATAAAATTATTTTGAACAGAAAGTTATTCATTTGCCAATTCTACGTATCTTCGGTATTATACTACGTAAATAATGTTCAAAGAGTACATGTTAAAATACAAAATAGGATTATATTTACTAAACTAATTAGTAATAGGTAATGGTTGATGTGATTAGTTAATTAAGAACTAGCCTGCGAGTATAGAAATAAATAAAATTGCAAGTGTCTATGTGTGATTTCAAAATAAGTCACTTTTAAAGTTAAAATGACTATTTACAGTAACAGCCTGTGAATTTCCCACTTCTGGGCTAAGCCCTCCTCTCCCTTTTTGAGGAGAAGGTTTTGGAGCTTATTCCATTCCACCTGTGGCAGATTTTCATTCAAATTAGACACTTGCAGGTCTCCTTACGATGTTTTCCTTCACAAATTAAGCACATAAAAATTCAGTGGTGCTTGCCAGGGTTTGAATCCACGATCATCGGTTAATATTTACGTGCTCTTACCACTGGGCCATCTCGGTTATTTGCGAGTTACCAAAACCGAAACTGGCTTTTTTAATTTTGTCTGACTGTATTTTTGTCTAAATATAAAAAATAAACAAACTAAATTATTATGAGAAATATTTCAAAGTAAACTTTAGTCTTTATTTCATCGAATAAGTGTGTATCAAAAATTATATAATACTTTAATATTAAATACTTTATGACTTTAGGTTGTAATTAATTATTAATAGTCTTACGTTAATATTTTTGTTTTAAATTTCATAAATCACCAATTTTAACGGTATTCCTTAGTTGTAAAGTTTACTTAAAGTTTGCATTAAATTGTTTAGTTTATTGAAGGGCTGTATTTTTTTCTACTTCTTATTGTTGCTTCACCCATAGACAACTATAATTATAGTTGTAGCATGTTCACGTGTAAGTCAAGCCAAAGATATCATTGTCCTAGCAAATGGAAATACTACACCATAGTATAATAGGAGGCATTACAATAATTCAGTATATCAATTTCTCTTTAATTACTAGAATTATAATAATAATCTCAATAATATCATAAGTACGAAAGGTTGTCTTGAATATTTGTTTCTTCTTTACTGGTAGGCTTTGTGCAAGTTCGTCTGCCAGCCACCACCCACTCATCAGATATTCTACCGCAAAACAGCAGTACTTTGTGTGGTACAGTCGTGTTCTGGTTTGAAGGGTGAGTGAGCCAGTGTAATTTCCGGCAAAAGGGACATAACATCTTAGTTCCCAAGGTTAGCGCATTGGTGATGTAAGCAATGTTTAACATTTCTTACAATGCCAATGTCTATGGGCGTTGGTGACCACTTACCATCAGGTGGCCCGTATGCTCGTCCGCCTAGCTATACTATAAAAAAAAAACGCTTTATCGCGGCTAAAATATGGACATAATTAATATTCATATTAATAGGCCTTTTTATCCCGTTTCACTGAATTTTCGATAGTGACGCAGACGAAGCTACGAGCGAAGCCCTAGTGTAATAATATAAAGAGAAACTACTGTTTTTTTCGTTGATTTAATTGGAGGTTCAAATAACAGCTTGTAAGAACCTACATGAAGAAACTCAGCAGATATTTTTTTTTATTTTAAAAATTATTTCTTGAAATGAATGAATTTATATTTATATTAAACAATATATTTTTAAATAACCTATAAGAAATAAGCTAACACATTGCTTTTTATAAATGAATAAATTGGTTTTATATTAAAATTCTGTCATAGATTAATGGAGTAATGAAACGAAGCGAAAAAATAATTTCCGTTGTCCGTGGTGAGGTGTTGATTAATTTTAATTAACGATTTTAATATTTCTTATGGAATCAAAATCAATTAATGTTATTTTTCATACAACTATAATATAGAGAATAGAACTTACATTATTTGATTTCTTTATTCTATACGTTGTAGTGTCAAGTCAAATTTGAATAATAAGCATGCTTAGTTATATGTTTTGAATTTTTTGCATTATAGTTTTTCAAATAGTTCTTTTTCTTTAAATCGTGTGTGTTATTCTGTCTGAACTAACTTCGTATCTCTAATATTAAAAACTGATTTATGGTCGATATGCTGTTTTGATTCTAGTGTCGTGTATGCTTCAAATGTATTTTTTATGCAATGTCGCGTATCACGATCGTGTTTCGTGGTGAATTTTAAATTATTTCTTATAAGAACAAACCCGAAGATATTTCTATTATATATAAAAGAATAGCTCGACAGTACGGTAACATTTCAAGACAAAAAATTAACATAAGCTATCAACTATTGTAATTAATTTAAGATGTATCAGAAAATTTAAAACCGATATTCATTTTGCCGAACTAAAATTAAAAATTAACGTCTTTTTATATACTAACAATATATATATATATATATATATATATATATATATATATATATATATATATATATATATATATATATATAATTATAAATTTGGGAAACAGTATTTAATATTTGAAACAATAATATATAATTGTTATATAAAGTCAAATTTAAAATAGTCTCTCCTGGTTCCCACCCGACGCAAAGCTGCCCATAATGCAGGCTGCATTTCCACGCTCTACGGCAATGGACAACCTCTGCGCCAGGTAGGACCCGAAGCGACTGTCAAATCCCCTCTCTCTAAGGCGATAGCCAATCTCCCTGATTAAAGCAAGGGCATCCGACCCCCAACATCCCGACGTCTCGAACGCTAGTGGCACAAATAAAAATCTTTTACACAAGGGGACATATTTCTCCCGCTTTCTCGCTGCCGCACTCTCAGCAGCCGCCCCAGCCGTCCGTGTTGTATGATCCAGGTGAGATACTGCAAAGGTATTGACATAGGTAGCATCCCACAACAACCTCCTCCCACTTTGCCATGGGATCAGTGTCAAACCATCTAGTCTCTCATCTGCCATCGGAGCGACAGAGACCTGGTGCCTCCAGGACGCATGGTACATTCGCCGAAACCAAGGCCATCCGGACAATGTCGTTAAGAGCGTGGTGTCAGGGAAATCTCCCCGAGCATCGCCCGCAACTCAATGCGTGATGACCGTTGGCACCCACCATGGAGCCACAGATGCATCGGTGTGGTTGACAAACATCGCAGCCCAGGCGGAGAGCCACAGCCACACGTAAAGAGTCACTGTCGAGAAGAGTCCAGGCGGAGAGCCACAGCCACACTTAAAGAGTCACTGTCGAGAAGAGTCCCAAAGTTGGGGGAAGGCAAAGCCTGCAACCAAGCTCCAGACTCCGCCCTCGACACCGTTCTGGGTCTGGCCAGATCCACTCCCCTAGCCGCACTGATAAGTCGGTCGAGCTCAGACTTGTAAATGTTTAGTATTTAGATTATTAAGTAATATGTAACGAAAGAAATAATCTTTATAAAATGAAAAATTTTACAATTTTTTTTATAGCACGTGCTGTTTCTCGTTCTTCTGACGTTGATGAATTCCTAAGCCGAGGACCGACATCAGAGGAGGTAACCTTAGGGTGTACGTATTATGAGTTCTAAAGTAGACTCCCATAATCTGTTTTGAGTCTCAGTGCTCGCTCTCCCAGTGACGCTGCCGTGTTTAATAATGCCAACACCAAAAACATTCCGAAAATAAGAAACTTTAAACAGAAAATATTTTCTTATATTATTTTTTATTATAACATCAGTAAATTAAAAGAATATTAAAGTACCATATATAATATGAATAGTTAGTTATATGAGTTTATAAGTAACTTAGACAAATTTTAAATAGAATGCCTTATATTTATTAAACATAAATTATTTTCTGTAAGAACAAGCAAATTTCATCGATATTAAACGTTATTCCATTTTTTAACTAAATATACTTTAATGTAATATTTTATATTTTATTATTGCTTTATACATTAATAATTCGAATCATCTTATTCAAAATAACGATATTAAAATGATAACATGAGGTCCGGAACAAATTTCAGAGAGCTGATCATATTAACTTTTTTAATTTAAAACTTTTCCGCAGTCTCTGAAAATTGCGTAGACGAATTAGACAGTGAAGACTTTATCATAAAAAGATACAGATGCCGAGCGAGGTTTATAATGTATAGCTTGTGGCGCAGTGGTTAGAACACGTGGGTGTTAACAAAAGATTACAGGTTCAAATTGGGATAAATACCACTGTCTTCATGTGTATATTTTATGTTTATGATTCATCTCGTAATTGAACTTGCATGTATCGAATGGAATTTTGTCATACGCGGCAGCGTGGTGGAAGAAACTACAAACCGTCTCCTCAAGAGAAGAGGAGGCGATGCCCAAAACATTTACTAAAACTAATATTAATGTGTATCAAATAATTATTTCTAAAGTACATAATTTAAATGGTAAAATTTAAGTGGGAATATGAACGAATTACATTACTACGAATTAGGTTATACAAAAAGGAAACAAGATTTTTTAAACAATTCATCTGCGTTGCGCATTTGCGGAGTATGAAATAATTAATATGTTTCCTAAATGCTATTTATATACGCGGCGGTGCCATCTTGTAATCTAAAATAAAAATTAATAAAAAAAATCATTCTTTTTTTTAGTAATCAATGTCGTAGAAAGAGAATTCGACAGTAATCAAACAAGAGAAAAACGTAATTTCGTTCACGTCATTCGTACGAATGAGAAACGTTACGTTAATTGATTGAACGCATTTTAACGAAATAGCTTATGTTAATGACTTAAATTATTCAAAATAAGAATATACTTAAGTAAAAGGCAGGATTGGCTATTTTTTATTAAACTAAAACTCAAAATCGTCTTTTCATTATTGGATCATCACTTATTGATTATCAAATTAAAAACTGCTACCGATTTGGAAAAGAAACAAACTACCCCGAGAAGAACCGGTGAGAAAAGTTATTTTTATATGTCCGTGGTTTTTTGGCTGATTTTGTAATTTCCTAGAATTTTTAATACAACAAAAATAGACGTAATTATACTTTTTTTCATACAAACGTTCCTTAACATTTTTTTTATTTAGCAACAGAGGTATTTACTCAAATGTTATTTATTGCTGATATGATTAAAATAATATATCAGAGATATGAAGATATTTAAATGAACAAATCTATCATGTTTTCATTATGTAATAATTACTACCCACTTATCAGATATTCTACCGCTACACAATGTAAGGAATGGTTAATATTTTTAAAGAGCCAATGTTTTTGGGCGATGGTGATTATTTATCATCATTCGTCCGCCCGTCCGCCTATTTCATAAAAAAAACCATAATTACCTCTAAGTACAGTATATTAATCTTAATCTTCAATACAAAACATATTACTCAATCAATAGAACGCAGGGACGTTTTTTGAAGATTTTAAGTTTAAATCTTTGAACCGTTGGGTCTGTAGTTCATTTTTGTAATCAGGTTTTGCCTTCACCTCGGTGAAGGAAAACATCTTGAGGAAACTTGCAACTGTCCGATGTAATTTAATCATAAGTATATTTTCATACCCCCAAAGGAAAAGCGTGGTGGAATTTTGAATACCTTATTCTGAAACAGTAGTGCTATTCTTAAGGACTCACTTCATGACTCATCCGTGAAATGTTGACAACCGACATGTTGATATACTATTTTGACGCGTTTATTCTTAAAATGTTAAAATTATTATGGTCAATATCGCATATCACATTCTGACATTTTATGACCGTTTTCTGCCGAATAGCCTTACGGGAGTAAGTACCTTCAGCATGGGGATATTGTTAAACTGCTACTATGTATTATAATTGTTGTAAGCCTTGACTCAATGGTCATTGATTCAGTAAATCATATGATGTTTGATAATCAGGAGAGGAGCGTGACCCTGTCTTATTTACAAACAATACAAACGAGCTCTTGTTTGTTTGGTCCAGTTTGTGACAGTTTGTTTAGGATGTCGAATATATCCGCAAATCAAGGCGCTGATACCGACAGAATAGAGGACAGTTTTATATTATGTTTTCATTTTATTTTTTTAGTGAAATTTTATCGGAGCGTCTAAAACGTCGTACGTCTATATTAAATGTTTTTATGAAGTACATAATATCGCTTGTTTATAATTAAAAAAAAAAGCCGAGATGGCCCAGTGGTAAGAACACGTGAATCTTAACCGATGATCGTGGGTTCAAACCCAGGCAAGCACCACTGAATTTTCATGTGTTAATTTGTGATTATAATTCATCTTCTGCTTTACGGTGAAGGAAAACATCGCGAGGAAACCTGCATGTGTCTAATTTCACTGAAATTCTGTCACATGTGTATTCTACCAACGCGCATTAGAGCAGCGTGGTGGAATAAGCTCCAAACCTTCTCCTCAAAAAGGGAGAGGAGGCCTTTAGCCCAGCAGGGGGACATTCACAGGCTGTTACGGTATAATTTTTTTGTGATAGTATTTTTTTCTGCAACGTCATCTCTTTTTGGTATTATTATCCTTTTTTCTTTATCTATAGTAATTAATTTATTTTTTGACAGTCGCTCCTGGTGTTACTTGGTGCAAAGATTGTCCATTGCCGTATAGCGTGAAAACGCGGCCTGTGTTATGAGCAGCTTTGCGTCAGGTATATGGGGGGACTTTTTTAAATTCGACATCTATGTTTTAGTTTTAAGAAAACCATATGTAGCTTTACCAATTAATTAATAGCCTATAAAAAAAAAAAAAAAAAAAAAAAAATTTGTATTGCTTTTTGTATTGGTTGGTAACCAATTTAATAAATACTGATGTGCTAAAAAATTAAGCTTAATCGAAATGATCCAAAGGTTAAGCATGATTATCATTATGAAGATTTTCACTTAAATCTTTTTTTATTTCGAGTAAAAGGGATAAAAAGTTATACGCGAAATGACCGTTTTATTCCAAACAAGACAAAATTGCGAGAAATTAGTATATACTTAATTATATAAATACAGAACATATATAATGAAATTAAATTATTTTTTTCATTATATATCTTTAGATATTTTGTATGTTATATTTTATAATCAATTGACATGACAAGCCATTACTAAAAAGAATATCAATATGTAAATATTTGAATGTGTTATTGAAGATGCTTATCACGTTTTAATGGACTATGCATGCATTAATTAATAAAGACAAAATATTTTTGTCGGATATCATAATGTAAAATCAAGCAACATAGTTTTTGTAATAATTGTATTTGGGCTTTCTTAGTAATAAATGTAAATTTTCTTATTTAAATAGAATTTCACATGTTTTTTTTAATAATTATGAATTCTACCAAGAACGGTCTCCAAAAAATAAAGCAAAAGGAAATACAATTTTTTCTACATTACATACAACTAAACTATTTCTATGTAGATTCAGTCCAAACTATACATTTTTATCACATATATATAATATATATATACATATATACTATAATACAGAGGGATGTTTTTTAAGTGAGATTAACTTAATAACAAACAGACGTATTATTTTATACATTTAAATTAAACTTATAAATATGTATTCGACAGTTACTTAGGTAAGTACTATTTTACTTTGTTTTGTTCCAGCTTAAAGGGGGAAAGAACCAGTGTAAGAACTGGACGGGCCGGTTGGCGAGGTTGGTAGATACTTCCCTTTAACGCCGACGGTTGTAAGTTCAATTCCCAAACAGGAAAGACATTTGGGTGCATGAATATGTCTGTTTGTCCTGAGTCTGGGTGTAATTATCTACATATGTATGCATTTACAAAAGAAAGGTAGTATATGTAGTATATCAACTGTCTGGTTTCCATAGTACAAGCTTTGCCTAGTTTGGGAGCAGATTGCCGTGTATGGATAATGTCCCAGAATAGTATATTATATTACAGACACAAAGGACATCTATATATGGTGGATGAGATTCACTTACCATTAGTTATCATTTGATATTCAAACTGATTGAAATATGTAATGTAAATAAATAAATAAAAAGCAAATCCAGTTTTTCTCGTTTGAATGTATATTCTAATCCGGTTTTCGCTTTAAATTTAATTTAATCTTGCTAATTGTCTATAGACTTCCGCCTTAACTGGTGGTAGGGCTTTGAGCAATCTCGTCTGGGTAGGAAACATCACTCATCAGATTTTCTACTGCAAAACAGCAGTACTTGGTATTGTTGTGTTCCGGTTTGAAGGGTGAGTGAGCCAGTGTAATTACAGGCACAAAGGACATAAAATCTTAGGTTCCAAGATTAGTGGCGCATTGGAGATGTAAGCGATGGTTAAAATTTCTTACAATGCTAATGTCTAAGGGCGTTTGGTGACTGGTCAATTCTATAAAAAAACCTATAAAGCCACCTTGAACAATGATTATGTATTATCTTAGTTTTAGTTCCTGTGTACGTACAAATAGAGGCAAATGTTTATTACTGTAATTTTAAATATAACGCGCCCCCTTCAGTTCCAATAATTACATTAAGGTTATCGATGTGGAACGTCGGTTAGCGCTTCTTGAGTAAGATCGGCTCGTATGCCGTGAAAACAAACGTCACGACGACACTCACTTGTATGTGGGCATGTATACTATGTAGTACTATATCGTTGCTTATGTCTGTGTGTGTAATACATGTGCGCGCTATTATTTTAATATTTTCTTTTTATTATTTATATGAATATTGTTTAAACAAATGAAAAGCCATTTTGAAATAATTGTGGTTTTTTTAAATTACAAATTATTTCAAAAACCATCGATTTCGATATTTTACATCTTCCAGACTTTCCGTGATGGCCTAATTTTTTTCTAAAAAAATATGTTTGTGACGGCAACCGAAGGTTAACGTCTTGAAGAATCTTACCGGGTTTTTATTAAAGAAAATTTTAATGAAAATATTTAAATTAATAAAGGACGTGCGTTAAATTGAGTGTTAAAAGCAATCTATTTGAAATCTCATTTAAAAAGTACAAAGGACCTTTATATATTCAGACTTAACAAATATTTGTAACCAAACACAAATGTTTAGTTGCCTTTGATGTCCTAAGTAAATAAAGTGTTTGATCAAACATTGGTAGTTAGATTTGCAAAGATTGATGCGTAGTTTTCAGCCTGTATTTTGATAACAATGCGTTTAGAATATGCTTAATTAGAGCGTGTGTTAATATTTAAAAGCATCAGCGTAAGCATTAATGTACATCCTTGTAATTTAATAACGTGAACAGGTTAATAGCGTAATATTCAACATTAATAGTATTATATTCATAATTTTATATTAATTAGTGCAGACAAGTAGGTATGTAGTAGGTTTCGCCAAGTACGAGATAAACTTTGAATAAAATTTGATCAAATAGCAATATAAATAAAGTATTTATTTATTTAAGCTGAGATGGCCCAGTGGTAAGAAACGTGTGAATCTTAACCGATGATCGTGGGTTCAAACCCGGACAAGCACCACTGAATTTTCATGTGTTTAATTTGTGTTATAATTCATCTCGTAGTTGACGGTGAAGGAAAACATCGTGAGGAAACCTGCATGTGTCTAATTTCGAAATTCTGACATATGTGTTTTTTACCAAACCGCATTGGAGCAGCGTGGCGGAATAAGCTCTAAACCTTCTCCTCAAAAAGGGAGATGAGACCTTAGCCCAGCAGTGGGACATACATAACAGTTCAGGTACAACTTCAAATTTTATAACAAACACGATGTAACAGATTGCTTAAAATTGCAATATACATATGTATGTCTATGTTTCTACACACTTTTTACACTAGACTATTCAATCTTTTCCTAAAAATAGTTCATTGATATAGATATAATCCTGATTCTTACATCAATAATAGTCTATGAGTGCGCGCTTAAAGCTAGCATAGTTTCAGATTTCACTCGCGTCCTTTACACGCCTCTCTGGACACGCGATCTTGTTTCTTTGCTTTTTCTGTTTAAAACAACCGTCTCTATATCACATATTTTACAACTTATTCTGAAGATTATTGTATAAGTAGTTTTTTTAACTAAAATATATAATCTATCGTCGTCTCAACAGGACCACAACAACTGAATTAAGAAACAAATGTATGTTTGAAAAAGGGTGTAGCTGTATGTGACAGGAGATGTTGTTTTTCGCGCAAGGAAAATTTGTTTGTCCACTTTTTCTCAATAAACTATAATAACATTACGAGAATAAATCGAAGTAATCTAAAGATTAAAATACATTTCAAGTTTGTTTCTATGTTTCTGACCTTACACTAACATAAAAAATATATTGTCGTTATACAAACAATATTTTATTTTTAAATTTGAACTGAATTCCCACACAGGACAGACATTTGCCAAGATGGCCTAGTGGTAAGAACGCGTGAATCTTAACCGATGATCGTGGGTTCAAACCCGGGCAAGCACAACTAATTTCATGTTCTTAATTTGTGATTATAATTCATCTCGTGCTTTACGGTGTAGGAAAACATCGTGAGTAAGCCTGCATGTGTCTAATTTCACTGAAATTCTGCCACATGTGTATTCCACCAACCCGCATGAGCATCGTGGTGGAATAAGCTCCAAACATTATCCTCAAAAAGGGAGAGGAGGCCTTTAGCCCAGCTTTCCATTTTTGGGACATTCACAGGCTGTTACGGTTACCCATACAAAATCATATGTCCCTGATTATTAAAAAAATATTTGAGGTAATCTGAGTCTCATCATCTGCAGCTTGTAGGAAGCTAACTACCCACTAAACCAGCGAACACAATTATTATTACTTATTACGTAATGCATAAATGATCCTCTTCAACACATCCTTGTTCAATCTATTCACGTAACTAGAATACAAAAACAAGATGAAAATCTTGTGAACTTTACACTTACTTGCAATATCGTAGATTCGAAAATTTCCACATAGTTACCGAACGTGAGCACGTGTAGACGTGAGCACACCGCGAAGTATGTATAAAGTGTTGCGGGAAGCAGTTCGGATTTAAGTTTGTCTCATTCCAAAGTGCTTGCCTTCACGTCACTTATATTTAACTCGCTGAACTACACATTTACGACAAAGAATCTTGTTATAGTCTTATTTTTTTATTTCACAATATGTGGGTAGACTGGCAAATGAACCACCTGAGTGGTAATCACTGTCTAAAAAACATTAGCGCATGTGAGAAATATTAGCGCATTGACGATGGATGTCATTGCAGGCAGTATTTATACTGGCTCACACACCTTTTAAATTGGAACCCAACAATTAGTGATTATATATGTGATAATTACCCACTTATGTACCTAGCTACCAACCCGGAAGGGTTTACACAGACACCCTACCAAGTTCTTTTAAATAAATACTATGAATAATAAGGAAATGTGAATATACGGTTTGTATAAGAAACAAAGAGTTCTTTAAATTTAACATAAAATAACAATGCGTCCTCACCAGGTTCTAAAACTCTTTGTATCAGAAATGTTTCATTAAAATTTACACAAAGAAATGTTGTGCTTAAACGTTGCACATAAAAACGCAGTACTCAAAAGTTTCGCTCCAAAGAGAGCGCGTGCAACTCGTGCAACGTTACAATATGATACGTTACAAATCATTTTTTTTTCTTAAATTCTAAGTTTACTACACAAATATATACAAACGTATGAAATAGTGAAAACGTATAGTGCAGTTCAATTCCAATTTTCGCTCCAAAAGTGCGCATAAAAAAAAAAACAAAAAACGTTGCACTCAAACGGGACCTTTGCATATATCTCTCGTCCCAAATTCACTTTACAAAATAATGTATTTAAATACTATAGTAATCTATCGCAGGACGTTGGTCCTGCGCCTGAACTTTTTGCCTTTACTTGCCTTCTGATACTTGAGAGTATACACACTTCCAACTTCCAGACTCCAGGCTGCTACTGATTGTTTGATAGAAAATCCCAATAACTTTTCATCATTTGGGCCTCGCGATCTGCGGCCACTCCTTAGATCAATAAGTCAATTAAAGAAAATCAGAAAAGAACAACCGGTGAAAGACACTCGAAGGATTTATTCTAGCCTATTGTACTGTTTACAATTTTGTTGTGATAAAGAAATAGCGAGAAATAATGTAATCATATTTATACAATAAAAACATTTTGATTAAACATATCCATCTACGAGTGTTGGACCGTATCGCGTAATCCTTACCAATGTTAAACTAAATCCACTATTGTGCGACTTATCAAAGTCGTATTCTCTTTGTCACAGTTATCTTGTTCAATCAAGGTAGGTACCACGGGCTCATCAATTATTCTACCGCAACGCTTTGTGATGTTATTTCGATATAAAGCGTGGGTGAACCAGTGTAATGAAAGGACAAGTCTCATTGTAAGTAACGGTTTATATTCGGAAAAGTGTATTCACATGATCTAATTCTCAGAATGAAAAATAAAAAAAGCTCAAGGAAATGGCTCCAAAAGGGAGAGGAGGACTTAGCCCAGCAGTGGAACATCAACAGGCTGTTACTGTTACTGTTACAAGGAAATAAGATGGGTTACCACATATTTTAAAACATTTTTCACAATTTTAAACTACAATATCCAAGTATTTCAACGGCAAACGACATAACCATATTATTTTGGATTAATGACGAATTTATGCGCTGTATCTCCATTAGTATTTTCACAGTGAAATACACCCTTTTGTTATTTTATAATGTCTTAAGTTAATAAAGCCAAATCTGGAAGCGGTTTTTTTTCACTTTGTAAGCTTTCTGTCAAACAATATTGTGTAACGTGAATGATCTCCACCGAAACGTCAAATTTAGCTTACCTTGCCAGTTTATTTCAAAGTGACATCGTTTTCATCTCGTCACATCATTATTCTAAGCACCAATGTTTATTTATTTTTTATTTACACTTACCTTTAATATGAATTTAATTTCTATCACTAAAGTTACCTGAAAGTTATTATTATTATAATTTTATTCTTAACCGATAATCGTGGATTCAACCCGGGCAAGCACCACCGAATTTTCATGTGCTTAATTTTTGTTTATAATTCATCTTTTGCTTGATGGTGAAGGAAAACATCGTGAGGGAACATGCTTGTGTCTAATTTCCCCGAAAATTCTGCCTCATGCGTATTCCCCCAACTCGCATTGAAGCGTGGTGGAATAAGCTCCAAACCTCCTCCTCAAAAAAGGAGAAGAGGCCTTAGCCCAGCAATAAGACATTCACATTATAAAAATGGTATCAGTTTACGTCAGTTTTTTGTTGCACATTAAGAAACGATTTTATATTTTTAAGGGCCAGTTGCGTATTTAGAAACGCGTTGACAGTTAACCAATGTTTATATGTGGTTGTTTTGTTATGTAATGTTTGTTTTATATGTGTCTCGGATTTGGCGCTGAATTTAAGTAGTTTTTTGTTCTAATTATATAATTTATTTCACAAGGCGGCTAATCTTAAGAGAGGTTAGTCAACTTCGCAAAACTCATAATGATATAGGGGGACGGCTATCTAACACGACCGGAAAGAGTTTAGGCGCAATACTAACGGTTTACGTATTTTACGTGTCCCGGGTGTGTACACACTACGGGCTACTCATGATTACTGGCCCAACTTGGTGTTTGAATTCAGGACGTCAGGCTCTGCGGCCTTACATCTAGCTACTGGGCCAACGAAGCAGTGGATCAGAGTGTAACAAGAATGGAACCGTCAATTCCATACATCACTTTACATATTTGTGATCAATTTTGCATAAACATATCTAATTGTACGATGTAGCGTCAAACGTGCGTAAACAAAAGCAATCTATTACGGCACTGGCTTAACACGTCCCTCTAACTCTTGAACAACAAAGTTGATCTGGAGCGACTTCAGCGATTTACATGTAAATTGGGTTTCAAACGGATTCGAACGTTCATAGTTAACACAACTAAAACGAAACTACATTCCTTCGAATAAACAATGAGCTCTAAGACTATTGGCATAAGGTACAAATTTGATATGAACATAATTTATCGAGTGATGTGTTTAATTTGTATTGGAATTAGAAATGCAAACTTACGTGCGTTCATTTGGATGTACATATATGAACTTTGTGAGCAGGTGTTAGATCTCAATTTAGATTGGCTAATGGTTATTTTGATGAATTAAATAGTTTGTTTGTCAATAAGTCTTAACTTTCGATAAGGCGTTCGACCCGATGTGTGACGTAGTACTTACTTTTGTAGGCTGTTTGCTTTGAAATTTCGAAGGTTTAAGATAACTACGAATACTGAATATATTCAGTTTATTTTTGGAACTAAATGAACAAAGTTCGATTTTTAGAGTGATAACTACTTGTGTGTGCGTGTGTATAATATTTATATTTATAATATTATTATAAATTTGTTTAAATTTGTTCTTTCGCCACGATCTTGAATCTCTATATCATCTCATATCTTGAGTTTAAAT
This sequence comes from Nymphalis urticae, assembly GCA_905147175.2. Taxonomy (NCBI): domain Eukaryota; kingdom Metazoa; phylum Arthropoda; class Insecta; order Lepidoptera; family Nymphalidae; genus Nymphalis; species Nymphalis urticae. The sequence continues at coordinate 1,661,849 of LR989999.1, read as the reverse complement.
AATATTATAGTTTCGTTACTAATGAGATTGAAATAGGTAAATAGTTAGAGCTAGTACACCAGATAGCCTAGCGATTAAAGCTATCCACCACAGACTGAATGATTTATGGACTGATAGAGTACAGAATCTACCATTAATCTACTATCGAAGAACCTGGTAAAGATTAACGCAGTGATCAGTAATAGTGGACTTCATTCAGACTGAAAATAATCTATACAATAATTATTAAAAATATAACCAATATTTTATTTTACTATTTGCTTAAAATTTATTTAGAATAAAATCTTTTTAGAAACAAGCATTTATTTTATCTATTTATTTATTTTATTTATTAACAACAAAATTTTAATGTTTATTTTTATTCTTGACCCATAAGCCTTGTCAGCTTGTTTGGGTGCTGCTTAAACTAACAAATGTAGATTTAGTTGATTTTGTATACGGTAGTTATAAGTATTTATAGATATTTAATACACTGTTGTATTGTTACCAACACAAACAATGTATGCAAAATTTAAACGCAATCGGTTGGATGAAATTGTATTAAAAGTCTCTTGGAACTACTAACAGGTGAAGTCTAATAAAAGTTTGTAAAGAGAAAATTTATTCAAAGTTTTGTTATAATCATTATTAGACTCCAGCACCCGCGTGAAGCACGAGTAGTGGTTGATGGAAAACTGAAAATGAAGTAGCATGGAAGCTTCTGGAACCATCAATCGCATACGTGTAATATTTACCGAAATATGACAAAAACAAAATCACTTGGAGGCATAGACTTATTAATGGTTAAAGAAAATCAATAAATAAATATTGATTTGAATGTACAAAAAACAGTGATTTTCGGAGAACTACTGAATGTGACATATTATACATTGAACAATTTAATTGGATTTGAAATCTAATTATTTTAATTAATCTTTAAACGAACAAATAGATAATTTTAAACTTTTCAGACTGGACCTTTAAACGTTATTAGCAATTATTCCAATATAAACTAAAAGGCATTCGATATCGTATAATTTAAAACGAAACCTTTTGAAATTCCATCAAAGTTTATCTAATTTAATGGCAAAGATCGAGGGTCAATGGTTTATAAGTTACAGCTTCAGTTGATTGAACCTTGGGTTTGAAAAATGGTTTTGGGTTACTGAAGACCTTAGTTAAACTTGTTTTTTTTTTTTTTAATATCAAACCTTTTTAAATCTCACTATAATAGATAGACTTGAGCTACAAACAATTATTGCAAAAAATTGGGTATAATACATATAATTATTTAATCTTGTATTCATTTACTTGCATTGCTATAACACGACAATTCAAAAATGCTCTTAATATTTTAGTAAGCTACTACTTGAATAAAAATAATGTTTTTTTTTTTAACTCTAAGTGATCAGATATCACCGTTGCATCGATAGAAATATTCCTTTTTTTTCTTACTGCTAACTAGTGTGTTATCAAGGATATTAAATTAGATCACTCATATATAATATTATTTATTCAGGATAAAGACATTTAAACAGACAGGAAAACTACTATATTTATTTTGTAATAAAACAGTAGTTTTTTTCCTTAAATTTATTCTCATATAATTAATTATTATCATTAATATTTAATATACCAAATTAACAGAAAAAGGATTATTTACCGAGGAATGCTTGACATGTTTTGTGGAGACTACGGTTCCCATCCTTATTGAGTGGACGTTTCTAAACCACGTTACTTATTAACGCGGACTTCTCCAAATATATTGTTTTTTTTTTTCTTCTATAAAGTGTAATCTTAAATTAAATTAACAAATAATGATCATATTATGAGCTCAAAAAATTCAGTAAATTTTGTTGTAAATAAGATATATCAAAATCAATCATGCGTATAAGTGTTTGTCAGAAATCTTCAGTAACTTATGCATTTTGAGAGAACTTTAAAATAATAACGCCAAAATGTTCTACTAAGCAAACATGGGGGTGATCGGCAAAGATTCGAACAATTTATATTGGTTTATCAAGATTTACTCGCTGACATTTTACAAGTGGCGATTACACAAAAAATACTTTAAAATATTTTCCTTCAATTTTTATTATCTACATAAATAAAATATCATGTGATGTACATATAATTATCGAGTCGAAAATATTTACCTAAGATATATAATGATAACTTTAAAGAATAAGTTTGTTTTATACCTAACCCATAAAATATAAAAAAGAGTTTCTATTACAGCTATTAATATTATCTTAATATTTAGTATTTTCTTTAAAATAAGTAAAAATCTTTCCAACGTTTTAAGAAACAAGTCAAAACAAAAACTTTACTTATTGCTTATTAATGTATATAAAAAAATAATCAATGCTTGGTTGATAAAGAAAGACGAAAACATGCAAACCAACAAACATGAAAACACAGTAACTGACTCACGGTCTTCAGAACGTCTACGTAGTATCGCTGCATTCGAAAACCGACTGCACCAAATACGATTAATATATTTATTTTAATCAAGTGCACTAAATTAACTTACATTACAAATTAAAATTTTATAGCCGAACGCTTTTTAAATTGACTTAATAAAACGACACGATAAAAATATCGTAACGTATAAAATACTACAATCACGAAGGTAAATTCAGGAGTCGATACGATTACAATTTCCATATCTTACGGGAACATTTTGTCATCGTTTTGTAGCAATTTTATGGCAGATGACTTTTTGATCATGCGATAATATACGTCTAGCCCTTTTAAATCTTATTTCAATTTTACGCAAACACGTTACAGTTTGTTAGAAGACTGTTGAATATTTATATCGTTAAAATATATTATAATAAAACAAAATATCCAAGTAATCTTATTATTATTAAACTAAAGCCACTACCCGCAAATCACCAACCAACCAACAATATTCGGGAAAATACTATATAAGGAGTAATACCGTCTATCAGTTGATAGCAAAACATCCAGCTTTATCATTGAAAACCACGTGTTAACCAATCCAGTTTCGCATTATTCAGTCCAATATCGACTCCGGGAGATAAAATGACTATAAAAACATTCCCAACGCTATGAATGTAACAATAATAATATCCTGGGACATTATTCACACACGGCCATCTGATCCCAAACTAAGCAGAGCTCGTACTATGGAAACCAGACAATTGATATACTACATATACGATTTTTCTTTTGTAAATACATACTCATATAGATAATTACACCCAGGCTCAGGATGAACAGACATGTTCATGCACACAAATATCCTGGGTGGGAATCGAACCCACAACCTTCGGCGTGAAAGGCATTTGACAGTGAAAGGCATGATCTACCAACCACGCCAACCGGCCCGTCGATAATGACCATAAAAACATTCCCAGCGTTATGAATGTGATAGTACTTGGAAAGATAAAAGCCCAATTCAAATAAAATTTTAAGTTGATACCATTTCAAAAATCTTCTGCCGCATAAATTCAATAGTTGGTGCTCATCTCTCATCCAATGTATTAAGCTTATTATAAAAATCGTCTCGCTACAGTTAAACATGTCAAGTATTTCGAACCAATAATGAGATTTCAAGTCAACTTTTTTAATTATTCGCATGATCATATTTGTTTATCATTATATTTTATATTATGGAAGATATTTTTAATATGGGCGTTTATATATAGAATAGTTTATAAGAGATTCCGAAGTACTAGATTCAAATTACTCAAGAGGCCGGAATTTGGATATTGACCGTGTTGTTCTCGCCCGTTCCTCGAAAACTTGAAACTCCTCCATCTAAACTTCTTGCAGTCGTGTTGGATTTGCGAACACACACACCTGTATTTGTACACACACTCATGAAATACAATAAGTCCTGCTCAGTTGGCTAGTCTTCATTGTGAATAGCCCCGTGAGTGATGATCATTATATGAGGTATTTGTTCGATTTTCAAAGTTAATTATATTGAACGGTTATAAATAATATCTTTCATTGTCTGATTATGAATACAAGAGTATAAAGAATATAAAAATCAAATGATAATAAAAGAAAAAAATAATGAATGCCCTACAACAATAGATCCATTATGATTGAAGTGAAGCTAACATTTCTAAAACCAACTATAAATAAATATGAAGTACATATTTTATTTTATTTGTATAACATTTATGAAATCAAACAAATAAAGACAACACAACACATTCGTCCAAAATAACGATTTGTCTCATTTAAGTTACTAAGTTATATTCTATTATTACATAACAGGGAATATGGTATGTTGTAACTTTGTCCGCAGAAAAACATATAATTTGAAAACGTATAGAAACTTTTTCATTTATCTCGGTGATTTACTAAAGAGAATGACACTTTAAACGATTAAATTTGATTTTTGCAGATTGATTGTAAATGAAGTTTATTCATCCACATTGCTCCAATAACTTCGAATGTTATAGGACTCGTCATGCAGATTACTTCATTATTTATTTACTTATCGACAAACACGATAAATAATAGTTATATAACGCTAGAACCCGTACTCACAATCTTACATTTAGATTCACGTGTTAGTACTATTGAGTTATCTTGGGTTGAGGATCCTCCTTTAAAAAAGTAAAATCTTATTTTATCGTGACTGTAAATAACACTGAGGTCTTGAAAATTTTTAGGCTTTACGTATAGTTATATCTAAAGCCCAGCCTTGAATTAGCCTTTTACCTATATATAGTGACGAGGATAATATAGAAAAATGTTCCCAAAAGACAAGATGTGTCTAGCAGTACTGTTCTATAAGAACATCACATTTCCATCGAGAAATGTTTTGAGCTGAAATGCTAAAATAACTATATAATAATAAATTAAATGCACATTATTAAAAATACTTTAGCTTATAATCAAAATTTAAATAAGCAATAATTAAAAAAAGATAAAAATAACAAACACACCAAATCACATTTAAGCATTAACGCAGGCATCTACACATTAAGATCTCATCTCCCAACTCATATTTTGTCCTTTAATTTTTATTTAATTATTATTTTTGTATTTTTTTATTTTTATTTACGAGTAAAATAATATTTAATGTTTAAAGTTTTATATACAAGCTGCTGGATTACCTGATAAATAAATAAATAGTAATCAATGTCGCATATCACTGTGTGATATTTGACGATTGTGTTTTATGCTGACCTACAAGCTTGTTTTAACAGATTAGGCTTATTGCTTATAATTATTTAACGATCTCAAATAATAACTGTAACCGTACCGTAACAGCCTGTGAATGTCCCACTGCTGGGCTAAAGGCCTCCTCTCCCTTTTTGAGGAGAAGGTTTGGATCTTATTCCAACACGCTGCTCCAATGCGTGCTATTTATTATAACTTACATTAACTTATAACTTCAATTTCTTATGGTAACGCAAAAATAACGTTTATAATATACGAGAAATTAGATAACGACTTACCATTCTTCAAAAAAATCAATAAAACATTTTCAAACAAGAATGAAGAATTATATTTATAACTAAAAATACAGGGTGACTGGTGAATTAGTATCAATACTTAAGGACGTGATATTTGACGACCATATATGACCAAAAAAAAATACATATAACATAAATATTAATAAACTTCTAAGTAAAGTTAACCAAAAGTTATGTAATTAATTACGCGTCATGTGGACGCCCTAGCTGCGCTGACGACACAACACCGTTATGTACATTTAGTTATCGCGCGGTACTTTCCCTACGTCCAAACGCCGCCGCGTGTTAACAGGGTAGCAGGCTACCTTTGATAAACAAGCATGATCCAATCCCCCTTCATACTTTAAACCTGGCTTAGAACAGGCAAAAATACCAAAATATTTCACTCGTTTAAGCAACAAATTTGTTGACTAGGTAAATGATATGAACTTGGGACAAAAATTAACTGTTTACCTATCTTGGTATTTCCGGCGTATTTAAAAATTGAATCATACTTATTTACAACGATTGTCAATCATTTAACTACCTATTTACCTACATAACTACACTAACCTTAACAAATGTTCAAAGTGAGCTCCTGCTCGTGTGATACACAGTTCGGCACGTTTACGCATATTGTCTTTCACACGCTTTAACACGAATGGGTCACTTTACTACTCACAGTACTCACATTATTCTGCATTTGTGTATTGATAAGCCATACCTAATTACTAATTACGGGTCACACTCACACACGAAACATTAGGTATACGCGTAAGATCGATCGCTAGGGGCGCGCGCGCGGGAAGATGGACGAACCTTACGGCGGCGCTCGCCCGACTAACCTACTAACCTACTAATACTAATAAGCCGCGGGGCAGGGGTTGCGGGGGGCAAACACCACGCCGCACGCGCCGCGGAAATATGTCCACACTTTATTTATTTAAAGTAAAATTTTTGTAAATTTGGTCAAAAATTAAGTACCTATTTTTTTTACATAATTCGAATGAGAATCATGTACCGATTATGCTCCTAAAATATTGATCCTAATTCACCAGTCACCCTGTATAAAGCGATATTCCAAATCAACAAACTAACAAGTCCTAAAGACTTGAACAAGATAAATGTCTACGCATTTTCGCAAATACATAACTTGGTTATGGTTGAAATTAAATCGGAACGTAATCGTCGTCACGTTAAAAATATCGTGACCATAGTCAGACATACCATACGTTAATGGCGCTGATATGTGTGATTTGTCAAGGTTTTTTTACTCGTAAGTTATTAAGATACATTTGAATACGAAAGTTATGATCACGGTCCATTGACATTTTAAATCGATAATAGGTATACGATAAAATATCGTCACGACCTTTTAGGAACCGGATTTAACTGACAGTGAATAATAATATTTATTTACATCGCTTTTTATGCTTATTATTTGTCTGTACGTGAAAACTTATAAATGAATATTATTGAAATTTATTTTGATTATTTAATATTTTGTATATGTATGTATTTGAGATTATTTTTAGGCAAAGAAAACCCTCAGACACGAGATATATTTACGGCGATGGAGATAAATCTAGGTACGCGACGGCCATCCTCATCACCATGTGATCGTCTTCGCAAATACTTCAGCTCGATGCAATGAAGAATCTCTCAGTAGTAACCTCAAACACTTTACCACGGCCAGGGAGGAGGGCTGCGATGATACGTTGAATCCAGGGACAGGACACAGTCTTTTCTTGATTCTGCTCTGCCTTTCCATATGGTCTTTGTTGACGGATACTACGCCCATCTATGCTGATTCCTTGCAAAACAGCATCTATATGATACATAACATATGAATTATCGTAACTGAATGCACCCTAGTTTGAAAGTAAAATAATTCGTTAAACAAAATAAAAGACTAAGCAACACCGCGGTCTTTCATTAAATCTATAATGATAGCGAAGCTTTATTTTCAAGATCTCAATACAGAAGAAGGAGGCTAATAAGATAAATTTATTTTCTCCGTCGCCAAACGAAATTGTTTTTGTCCAAACGAAGGTTCAGAACAATCGTTTGTCATTATGTATCAATAGTGACGCCTTCAGAAAGTTGCTTGTAATAATTTAGGCCCCAATTGATGGAACGGAGCGGAATTTCTGGATTGAAATAACGCCGTAATAATATCATCTTGATCGATTTCAAGCTCAAAGATGAACTATGTGTGCAGGTAATATATATATACGTGCGCAAGTGTGTGTACAATGTAAAACTGATATTATCCTAACTCCAAGCTGCTATTGAGAATTTCTGTTATTGTCTCGACCCGGGATTCGAAACCAGATCTTCGAATCTGCAATACAAGATCAACAAAGGTGTGTCAAAGTAAAATTTAAGATATAACCCCAAACCAAACATCGGGCACGAGTTTTCATGTGCTTAATTTATATTATAACCACAAGGTGGTGGTGAAAGAAGCCGTGAGGAATGTATGTATCAGGCGAAATCATGCCAACCATGTGGCCATGCCACTCATTGGTGATGGAACCGTGGTGGATTTAACTTCAAACCAAGAAGACAGGTCTTTGCCAAAAAGTGAGAATGACTATTGCTTTTACTATTTGTAATTTAATTATTATTTACTAAATATAATAAATAGTAGTGTTTACATTTTTTTTTAAATCGTTTTTAAATAATCCCTTACGAATATTTCGTATTGGCTTTAGCAACAAATCTTTAATATAACTTATACTATATTTATAGAATGACTCATCTCATAAAATTGTATATCATTCAGTTACAAGCAAACCTATTTGCTAAAATATCTAAAATAAAGAAAATATTTATAAGTATAAAATCACTCGTATAACAAGACATTAAACTATTTTCAGAGATTTTCCCAAAATCAAATAGCCTAGTCGCAAATTTCAAGTCCGACCCCAAAACTAAAAAGATAAATCTCCGTAGATCAGCATGATCACTCTTATCACGCATCATTAAATGACCTCAATCGACCTCTCGGTTTTAATTTATCGAATAGTACTATAAATTAAGTCCGCTTTTATCAAATAGATCTCCCAGTAGCTACTTATCGGACTAAAAACCGCAGCTCCGACTTTAGCAACAAAGCGAAGTGTCGAAACCACTTTTAATTAAAAAAACTTATCCTGATGCCGAAGCAGAAATGTACCAGGATCAATTATAACGGCGGTATTCTGGACTATTCTTGAAAAAGTCGCACGCACGTATTTCCAGCACATAAATACGTGATGATTTATAATCTCATAACTCGATGGGGCGTGATATGTGATGTGCTTTTTTGTTCCATAAAATATCAGAATAACACCATACGTCATGGATAAGAAGGGGATAACACGAATTCTTAGTATTACAAGGATAATGTGTTTGTACCGTATCTATGTAAACGAAAAAACGGTTTATGAATTTCCATTTCAAGTTTAATAAGTATGAGCCGAGATCGCCTAGTGGTTAGAAGGCGTGAATGTTAACCGATGATCATGGGTTCAAGCCCGGGCAAGCACCACTGCATTTTCATGTGCTTAATTAATGTTTATAATTCATTTCGTGCTTGGCGGTGAAGGAAAACATCTTGAGGAAGCCTGCATGTGTCTAATTATACTGAAATCCAGCAACATGTTTATTCCACCAACTTGCATTGGAGTAGCGTGGTGGAATAAGCTACATCACTCCTGCCCCTCCCCTCCCTAAAACGAAGCCAAAGCCTCGGGTGGCACTAATAAAAATCCGCTTATAAATATACGATAACAATAACGTCTAAAAGAATAAGAGGTAGATAGACGTAGCGCTGATCTTATATGGGTTGGAGGATACATATGTGGAAGATTTTCATCCTAAACATGCAGGTGTCCTCACAATAGTTTCCTCCGATTGGTCTTATAATAATTAAGCAGAAAATTCAATAGTCCCTTCCCAGAATTAAACCTTGCTTAAAATTCACGAGTTCAGACCTCAGGGCTCTCAACTTATATCTTTTATCCATAATATAGCTATGTGTAATAAAGTTCCTCGATTTTTTTTTTTTAGATTTGACTAGGTTCCATTTTATATGATATACATACAAACTGAATATACATTTTCCGAGAAGCTTTCTTTATAGGTATCTGTCTGTATCTATTATTTATCACGTACGGTCCATATTCACTCATGTTTTTCGGACGTTTTTCCAATTTATTGACGCAAATCTATGTCACAGCGACTTTCGAATGATATAGGATTCGTTCCACTTTTTTTTAATAAGTACATAAAAATGTACATCAATATTTGATAGTCACGTATTAATAGTATTAATGCTCGATCTCGATTACATTGGGAAATTTAGTCTCAATATTGTCTAGGCTTTGTGTAAATGCCGCAGTATTATGGTACGTTTTGATTATTTTACGATTTATTTTTTATTATTGTATGAATAATCACTACTGACAGGCTTTGATCAGGGAATATTACACAGTCAACTTCAAGTTGCTCCTGAGAAAATTTTCAATGGCTTGTATTGAATAGTAATCCTTTTGAGATTGTACACTATATATCTATATATACATTCGATCAGTTTTATTTTATTTCGAAACCAAAAAAGGAAATTACTCAAAAATAAATTAAAATCTAAAATTAAAATGATCTTATAAGATCTGATCTTATATACTTAATAAATATACTTAATAGTTACTCTTTTCCAGTTATGTATGTTATCCAATACTAATGAATAAATTATTAGTAAAATTGACTTCATAAATAAAATATAAACAAGATATTTCTAGAACAGAAGAATCATTAATATTAATAACCTTTCATGAAAAATATGTACATAAAATTTACTTGTTCTTTTTACGATAGGGCTACCCAAAAGTGTGTAAATTACATTAAATATTTCGACCTATGTTCACATATACCGAGTAACCTTTGAACAAGAACAAACCTATGTAACCTGGGTTGTAATTAATTACATGAACACCCAAAATCGCTTTCGATTATTAAATATTTACGAAAACATGTAAATAACTTTATTTTTTTATAATTTTTAAGAAGTATATGGTTAATGTTCATAAAAGTGCTCACAAGTGGTCCAATGGTTATATTTTTCTCAATAGAAAAACGCGTTAACGCGTTTCTCCTACTAGAATTGGGAGCTATGTGGGCCTCACCGACGCCGAGTAAGCGCCGGAATGTCCACAAAACCAGCGGTACCCACTCCGCCTATTTGGAGGACGTCACGGGATCCCAGAAGGAGACCATCTCCTTCTAGCACCTCTCGCTATAATCATAATTCCAAGGTTATATATAGTATTGTATCACAAATTAATGATATTTTTAATAAAATACAGTTCTTGAAGTAATAAACAAATGCAAAACATTTGTTTTCAACTTTTTACTAAGTTTAAGCATACCGTCAGAATATACACCTATTACCAGTGCTCGCTCGCATTATGTTACATCTCACTCTGTCTACATACGTTCTAATCATGCATCTCTTTTACTCTCAATAAACGGAGTCACAGCTTTCATTTAACTAAATCTAGTTAAGGAAGGAAACAAGGCAAGAAAGAGCTTCGCTGTGTCGCCATCTGTCAACGGTCGGCCACCCGATCTTGCAAAATTCGATCCATCAATTAAATATACAATTTTAAACCTTAACTGAATAGCCGTAAGATCTTCTCAAGTTCATTGCAGTGATGGTCTTGAAACAATTTTATTAGTTTCAATTCTGGTATTGGAACCTATCTCTTATGTACTTGACATAAGGCTTAAAATAGGAGCATCAATAAATTTGTTGTACTCAGTTGGAAGTCACGTACTGTTAGCGATAAAAACGAAGACAAACGGGACCTTTTCTGGAAACAAGTTTTGGAGTGGGTATCTCAAAATATAATTTTTACATTTACTGAAAAACACTTTTTTCTTCGTAACTATAATTCGTTAATATTGATTGAGTTAAGTTAATATTGATTGAGTTAAACGTATAAAAGGGTATTTTTTTTTCATACATGCTCGTTTTTGGTTAGTTAAATTTTAACAGAGAATATTTTTTAAATGAGAATTTTATTCAAGTAATCTTACAAGAATCTATGAATTGTCATGTCAATTATATTAAATGTAAAGTTAACATCGGTTAGGAATGTAACTACAGAACTAGCAAGATACCCAGTAGCTACTCTTTACTACCATTTCTAACGTCCAGAAAACAAACATAATCTATCATTTAAAAGAACAACTGACTGGTATATCCACGCACAGCCCATACTACTGGATAGCACAAGGAAAATTTGCATACGCGTTTCTTTAACACAGTAAGTTAGCGGTAAGAAAGGAATTTTAAAAATTGTACCCTTAAGTCAGGTAGTATAGAGGTCACGGTAGCATGCGCAAGCGATCCCGTGGCGCTCCTCATTAAGACGGAAAGGGTACCACTGTTTTTTAGTGGTATTCCGATGTTCAGGGCGCACTCGGCGCCGTGAACACCGGCGACCTATTTTCCTATTTGTAACCTGTTTTTTCCAGCGATAAAAAATAGTATTATATAGGGAAAGGTTGAGGTAAAATCCTACTTTTTAAGAAAGACCTATGGATATTGGTATTTACCAATTTTGGTGATGCGAGCGTAGCCGTGGTAAAAGCGCTAGTTAGGTATATAAAGTAAATGTAATTTCTTTCACGTTTTATTTCGAGTACTTAACTTATATTATTTTTAGACCAGAAATTATCATAAAAATACCTTTTTACCGAAATTACAAACCAACTTAAAAAAAACGTTCCTAAATTGTTTCACAGTTATCTTACAAAATAAACCTAAACCTCATTATTACTGGAGCGAAAAATACTCATAAATACAGTTTTACTCATGCCACTTGATACATAATGAAAATAGAAAAACATCGTACATGGATATAATAACACATACAATATTAGCCCTAAAGTATTAAATCATAAAGACTTTTATGTTATGAAAAATTATGCGACACGTGGCTCACCGTAAATAAGGTTTGTGCTACATTTGTTCGCTGTCGTATTTTACATGCTTCTGAACACAGTTTTACGCCTGTAAAATAATGGCTTGTTAGTGTGTTAGACTTTTTAATTTTACAATGAATAAGCATTGTACTAAGTGTAAAATATAACTTTATGGCTTTAAGTATCGATATAAGACCATGTATACCAGGTCACCACTTTTTTATAACGCAACGGAAACCTTAATAGGGTAAGGCTTCTCTGGGGGACTATCAAATTAAGCTACAGGCCTAAGTGTTAAGCTACTGGTGCAGAATATATATTCTACCCTTGTGACTGATGAACTCAAAATAAATCTACTTTTCCTTATTACCTCTATGTGGGAAAAGTGGGTACCGTTGGTTTATAGTTGGTATTCCACGCTTATTGGTACGCTTGGCGCCAGCAAGCCCCTCATACAACCAATTTCATGTAAGGGAAAAGCGTGAATGCGTTTTTTTTTTTGCAAAAAGGGTAGTACACAATGTTTTACATATGCGTATCTAAGTCATTTCGTGCCTCGCACAACCACTCTATGGATCCAGGTTACGCCGGCAATTTTTCCGAACAGATATGACAGAAAGACAGAAAAAAAAAACAAATTCATTCCTTAAAGGACGGCAACGCAACCTCGAGTGTTGCTGGTGGTAGTCACTTTCCATCAGATGAGCCTCCTGCTCGTTTAACATAAAAACATTCCAAATTTTAAATCCATTTAAAAACTCTTTGACAAAATTGACCAATCAAAACGAGGGAATTGGCTACAATTAATAATATAATTTAACTACAATTATTGATATCACAGAATATAATCGTCGTATTGTAAAAAAAACAATTGAAAATATTATCAATATCATAAAACAATAACCTTACGAAATATATATAAGTGCAACCAAGTAAATTTTCCTAAAAATAATCCTCACTATTACTCTTATAGAATAATCTTTGAGTATACGATAGGGGTAGACGGATAGGGTCTATTTGTCAAGAGATCTGATATCAAGGTCCACTATATATCGTCAATGAACTGTTAGTAACTAAATGAGGGATATATTTCTTATATTTCAGTTACGGTTTAAATCACTTTATTGCCATTGTTTATGCGCTACCTTTGGGAACTAAGATGTTATGTCCCTTGTGCCTGTAATTACTGGCTTACTCACAGTTCAAACCGAAACATAACAATACCAAATACTGCTGTTTTGCAGTAGAATATCCGATGAGTGGGTGGTACCTTCCCAGACAAGCTTGCACAAAGCCCTACCACAAGTAAACAGTAAACATGAAAACTTATAGCTACAATAATAATAATTGTTCAGAAAAATATATGGTATTTTTAAGGAAATCAGTCAGTAAAAAACATGTGTTAAGGATTGCAATTTACCAACTCCGAAATGGGTAAGCAGTAAGCATAGAGTAAATAGTAGCTATTTAAGGCTTATAGTAAATATTAATATAAGAATATATCTATTCAAAACAGGAACAAAAATAAAACGCTTTGAATGAATGTTTGTTTGCGTGCAAGAAAGTGCGTGCGCACACAATATAATGGAGATAAAGTGTTGCTGTGTTGTTGTATGTTTAGTATAATTTTTGTACACTTAAAATAAATATCTAATGTAATGTTATATTATATAAAAGTAAGATTTTTACAATTTAAAAATTTACAACACTTTTTCTATATACAGTGTTGTAAACAAATAGGTTAATAGGTATTAATCGTAATATCACGCAAAAAATGAGATTAGCAGGCAGTACCTACCCAGACGGGCTTATTAAAGCTTTACCACCGAATAAAAGTAAAATCATTTATATTATTTTAATCATATTATCTAACAAAAAGCAAAATCGACATTGCAAAAAGGGAAATCGACATTGCTTAAAAAACAGTAATTACATTTCTTGCAAATAAATCCTTCTTACTAGCTATGAAATCGAGAATAAGGCGTGCGCACCTCAAGGGCGCATCATTAAATTAATTTGGCTCGACAGGACTGCTTGCAACAGACTGACGTTCTGGTTTAAAAATTTAATATTTCTAGTAAAATGTTTCATAAGTTTTTAATATTTTTCCCTTTTCTTACTCCGTAATACGTTTCATATTTTAAATAATAATTCTATTATATTATTATATCTACATAACTTTTATTTGGACAAAAACTGTAAAACTGTGCGATGTTGAATTGGTAACGCTTATTATTTATTTCATTAACTATATTTTACTGGTGGTATGGCTTCGTGCAAGCTCGTTTGGGTAGGCACCACCCACTCATCAGATATAATACCACAAAACAGCTTGGTACTTGGTATTGTTGAAGTTGTCCAGTTTGAAGGGTGAGTGAGCCAGTGTAATTACAGGCACAAGGGACATAAAATCTTAGGTCCCAAGGTTGGTGGCCCATTAGCTATGTAAGCGATGGTTGACATTTCTTACAATGCCATAAAATGCGTTGGTGACCACTTACCATCAGGTGGCCCATATGCTCGTCCGCCTTCCTATTCTATAAAAAAAAATACCATTAAGGAGTGGGCCCAAGTAATTCCACTGTTATACATATATGCTGATAACTACTCTATTTCAATTGGAACGATAAGTATGCCAGCGTAATCAAGCACACAAAGAACCTTACATGTTAGATCTCAAGATAATCGGTGAATTGACATGATAAGGAATAGAAACATTCAAGAGATGGTCGTGATCACTTAGCATCACCATAAGTGTTCGGAAAATTGCTCGTATATAGAAATCACTTAAAGAAACAGAGAAGAAATATGATGATGAGAGAAAATAAAAAAAAAATCTTAAAAAAACACCACTAACAATAGCAAATATAAGTTAACTATGTAATTTGTAAATTTTTGCCAAAGTAAAAGACGGTAACTTTGAATCTATTTCCTTAATTAATGAAATCATGATGTCGTCTAAGGATCAGATGTGAAGCGAAAATGCGGTACCGCATAATTCTCCTGTATTCTTTGTAAATTTAGTACTAAATTTACAATTCTGATCAAAACTCGCCTGGGAGATGTGGAATTTACCAAAATTGCGAGAGACTCAGTTTTGTAAGGACTTAAATATTATGTTTATTTTGTTTGTTATTTGAAAAATATGATTATGAATAGAAATGATAAAGTATAGACTTCGTCTGTGTAGGTACACTACAATATTACGACTTAGTATTGTTGAGTAGTAATTTGAAGGTTGAGTGAGTCAGTATAACTACAGGCACAAGGAGCATAGTGTCTTAACTCCCAAGGATGGTACCGCTTTGTGATGAGAGGGATGGTTACTATTTCTCACAGTCCTAATATCTATGGATAGTTACCATCATGTGGCCCATTAGCTAGTCTGCCTTCCTATACCAAAAAATGCACACACAGAGACACATAATTACACACATATAAAGTATGAAAAAAAAATAAACAAGAATACAAATTATACACTAGGTAGTTTGTCTTCTTAAAATATGCTAATGGAGAGGAATGCTGTACGCATTAGTAAATATTTTTGCTAAATTATAAAAACAGAAAACTGGTATATGAAATAACAAATGCTTTCTGGAATAAATCTGATGAAAAATGTAGAACTTATTTCTTCTTAGATCAAAAGCAATCCTAAAATCTCGAGAACCCAAATCTACAATATTAGCTATTTATTTCGCTTAAAATATAGGCATAACTTAAACCTACTTACTATTTTAAAGTGTGCCGTCAGCACATCGCCTTTTTAGTTGTACTCCATATTTGGCATGATGACGAAATCAGTCAGTACAGGGTACTCAAATAATCGTGACGTGTCTTAAATAAAAATACATTATTTCATCAGTCTTTGAGTATTGACTAGCCTCATACCTAGATCCTTGTCTGAATAATATACGCCTCAGTATCTCAACACGCTAAAAAAGCATTTATGCTTAAAATATGTTGTAATAAAAGTGTTACTAAAACAAGTAAATACATATGTCGGTACAATACAATTACAATTAAAATATCGACATTATACGTAGTACATACCGTCCACGGTGCGTGATTCTGCGGATTATTCACGTGCGGCCGATGACCACGAACAGCCGCGCACCGCTCTGAAGTTTTTCAAACTGTGCATCTGTCAGTCTGTTTAATTTTGAGATTCGAAGTCATTTTGTCATTGCAAAATACAACCTTGGAAGCTACTGATTCACAGTAGATCCGACGCACCGCTACGGACGTGCGAGCTAGTCCGGGTTCGTCCGTAATATCACGCCAAATAGCCCCCTTCACGAGTAAATAGGTAACTAGTTTTATCAAAGAATCATAATTATTAACATTTCAATAAGGACAAAATAAATGTCAAATTTTTAGAAGACATATAAATCTGTGTTTCATGTACCTACCTTGTTATAGACCGGAAAATTGTTTTACGGCTGATCAGAGTCCAGTAATGCGTTAAGAAAAATAATGCCATATAATTGAACAAGTTCATACGGGAAAATAGAAGATATTAGGCTTGGGTACGTTTTGTCCGCTCAGTGGCTAATCAAGCCTTGGTGGATAAAGATGTAATCATTCGGAAATAAGGTATCGAGTTAGCGGGGCCTTTTGAGAATCCCTTTTATCTATTTTTCATTGGCTATATGGATTTTCATCTCTATCATCCTTAGATAATTGGTGTTTCATAGTGCTCATAATACTTACGAATATTTTATTGGTAAAATTGAATTCATCATTTAAATGTGATTTATTAAAACAATTAGGTTCTTAGAGTTTTTGACTGCTGGCGAGTATTTCCATATAAGTATGATTTGTTTATTTTCATTTACATTGAGATAAATACGAATCAATTGAGTCCAGCCAATAAGTTCTAACGTGCGTTTTTGCTTACAGCATTTTAATCTAGTTTTTAAATCGAAAGTCTTAAAATAACAACTCCTAAACTAGTCAGAGCCCTGGATGTGTGCAACTGAAATTACTTCGGTTTTATAAGGATTCTTCAAACCAGAAGAGGCGGAGTTTTTTTAGCAAAGAATAATAATAAGTTTTATGTTAAACATGGCCTTACAAATAGAAGTACATTTTTTATATTACTAAGTAAAGAAGATTATCTTATATAATATAAGAACACAATTAGATTATAAAACTACGTAAATAGCTTTGTGCTAGGCTAATTATAAATGATACACAAAAATTATTCTATTGACTTTAAAATTAGCCGATAAACCTGTATCTTGGAAGTCAAAATTTCATTTCACGTGACCACATGTGACCCGTGTGCATGACCATCTTATTATATAATATATTGACGACATTACACCTCACAATTTACTGCTAATTTAGTCATTTAAGAGCGTGTGGTCGTGTGTGCGTGCGTTTATGTGTGTGCGTATGTGTGTAATTAACAATCAGACATATGCAAATCCTATGCGTGCATCTTTTAATTAAATTTAATTATCATTGTTATTAAAATCAATACATATAAAAATTTCCTACCAAATAAAATTATATTAAAATATTTTTGTACAATTTTCGATTGCTTTCAAGAGCCTACTTCGTATATACTTCGAATATTATATAATTATTGCATATTTAAATAGCCAGTCAAATTTTGAAATTAATAACAGTTTCAATCAAAACAAATTTTAGATAGTTCATAAATTAATTTCATTTCAGGCGTGAAGTAGATGTAATGAACCGACAGTTTTAGCTGGCGTTGAATAAAGTTCTCGTTTAATATCGATTCAGCTGCTAAGGTTGGATGCACTAATATATAATTTAAGAGATCTCATGAATATATTATAATTATAATACTTACATAATAAAATTAATAAAAAATATTATAAGGGTAAACTAAAACTAAAATAGAAACAAACTACATTACAAATTTATATTTTTTAATTTATGTTTTTTAAATTACCTTTTAATTACTTTACTTTATATATTTTAATTAATTGTTAAATAACTTGTTATTGTTAGGTTCACTCCATGTTCGAATGTAAAAGTGGAAACTTTGTTGGCTTATGTGAAACTCATTTTTTTACCAAACGTTTTTTTATTAGATTATGCTGTATGTTTCCCAAAATAAATAAATAAATAAATAAATAAACAAACAAACAAACAAAAAAATAAACAAACAAACAAATAAATAAATAAATAAATAAAAATAACACACCGTCTAAAAGGTTGTCTTGTGGCATTGTACAGAAGACGCTAGCATTATTTCCTATCTGTACCAATACTTTCCTCACACTTCATACCGACGTTATAAAATATATCGATTCACGGAGCATGTTTTCGATTTTAGTCATAGTATACACAAACCACCAGCGTAACGACTTTGTTAGCTTAAAGTGCTTAAAGTGCGTGTGTGGAATACGTGCGCCATATTGTACTTTTTTATATCGATAAATAAAAAAAATCTGACACGTATATATACACAATTACGTGTCAGATTTTTTTATACTTGTACACTTTTTTCTCGGAATATGCGAATCGAAATATGTATAACATATTAATATCCTCGTGATACCTGGCCATTCTCTTTGAAGATTATTCAGAAGGATCCGGGATCGAATTTAAACACATCGGCCACCCAGCAGACGGTATCGTACTACGATCGTGATTTGACGAAGCTCACGTCCCTTCACCTGACGACGCATAAAACTTAGCTCACCACTGCTTCCGCCGCTTGAAGGCTTCGAGCGTTCTTGTCGCGTCTGCCTTAGACGATTGCATAAGTTTGCGCCAGAATGTCCAATGGTGAAAGGAGCACTAGAATAGTTGCCACCTCGAAGGATATCATGAGATATCCCTCTGCTGAAAGTGGAGCTTAGCTCTGCAACGCCCAATAAACAAATACAGCTACCAGTGTATTTTGGTTATTTTAAAACTATCACATATTTCAGCTCGCTAATCATTTTCTTATCTTACTAATTTTATGTATATATCATATTTTTATTATTTCACTTATCTACCAATCTACCTTAGAGCAATATTATTAAATGGAATCCTTAACTTAGTAACGTGAGCTCCGGATAATATTTAATTTAAAACAATCGTAATATTTTTGGGGTTAATTGGAGCATAAGTTAGATTTTTAGCAATATATCGGTGAAAATCGCATTCAATTCCATGCAGTAGTTTTTGCGTGATGCGGCTTTTGGCTTCTGTTACTTTAATGAAGACATTAGTTTTTTTTTCCAATTTCTATATATTCTATAATGTAATTGTAACAGGCCTGTACATTACAGTATAGTAATAATTTCATTATAGTAGTATTATTATATAATTAAATTAAGACTATTGACGTGATAAGGGTAAATTTCATGTTATTATATAGACAAGAATAAAAATTATTTAAGCGAATGATATTGGGTAGACAGATCATAATCGTTTCAAGCAGTCGAAATTCTAGCATATTCATTGTACTCATAAATCTAAAAGTAACAGCTTTCAAGTTTACGTGTAAATATTATCGTAACAGCCTGTGAATGTCCCACTGCTGGGCTAAAGGCCTCCTCTTCTCTTTTTGAGGAGAAGGTTTGGAGCTTATTCCACTACGCTGCTCCAATGCGGGTTGGTGGAATACACATGTGGCAGAATTTCAGTGAAATTAGACACATGCAGGTTTCCTCACGATGTTTTCCTTCACCGTAAAGCACGAGATGAATTATAATCACAAATTAAGCACATGAAAATTCAGTGGTGCTTGCCCGGGTTTGAACCCACGATCATCGGTTAAGATTCACGCGTTCTTACCACTGGGCCATCTCGGCTTTTGTGTGTAAATATTAAGCATCAAATATTGAAAATTTATAATCATTGAGTGAACTAAACCATGTAATGTAGCCTGCCGACTGCCGAAGGTATTTGAAAGATATTCGTATTTATCGAAACGTATTTAGTTAATAATTTAGCCGATTAAAATAGTATTTAAATTTGATTTTATTTTCCGGTTATTTTCATTTGTGAAATATGTTGTTCGATGAAGCTTTGTCTGTTAATAATTGTGTATTTTGTTGTAAATAAACATGATAATGTTTTAAGTAACGTAATAGTATTTTTACTTTGTTGAAATCATCCCAACGAGACGGGAAGGGGGGGGGGTGTACTGGCGTGGTTGGTAGATACTTGCCTTTCACGCCGAAGGTTGTGTGTTCAATTCCCACCTAGAACAGACATTTGTGTGCATGAACATGTCTGTTTGTCCTGAGTCTGGGTGTAATTATCTATATAAGTATGACTTTACAAAAGAAAAGTAGTATATGTAGTATATCAGTTGTCTGGTTTCCATAGTACGAGCTCTGCTTAGCTTGGGATCAGATAGCCGTGTGTGAATAATGCCCCAGGATAATATTATATCACTAATTATAATATCAAATGAAAAACGAAATCTCGTTCTCAATTATTCTTCATCGAACATTTCCAATCTTTTTTTTTTTAATAACAACAAAACGTAAATACAAATAAAACATAATAAAATAGAAATTGTCCAAATTAAATTAAGCATTTGAAGTAAATTTTTCCGTACAGCGTTTGTGGGGCATCAAATTAAAATCTTGAATAAATTATTGTGCTTCGCAGAGCGTAATGGAGGCAATGAGGCGGGCCCTTCGATGGTATAGCGAGTGATGAGCTATTTTAACACTAAATTTATTCAAATCGACATCTATTGGTTGCTGTTAGTCGAAGCGTTTGATGTTTGTAGATTTTATCTGATAAAGCAGTTTCGCCTTTCGTTCGCTTTTAATTTTGTGTAATTATATATTAAAAAAAAATTATAATTTGAAAATCAAAAAACGTCGCCATGGTACTATTTAAATTATATATTAATATTTGATTTCCTCGCAAACATTGTACATAAAGTATATTTATGGTTAAACCAATGGCATAAATGTTAAGCCAAATGACTTCATAACTATTCATTCATGACTAAGAGCTATATTTACAAAACTATAATTAAAGCATATCAGTTTTATAAAACAATAAATGAGTGTTTTTGTGTGTCTATTTAATTCATATTTGCACAGGAATATAAGCAAGAATAATATTTATTGAAGTACAACTTGTAAACGCAATCAGAGCTACATTTAAATTCATAAACGGGTTTGAAATTCTGATATAATAATAATAGAAAATTTAAATTTTAAGTTACACTTTTTTTACTGTATTTTAATGAATACATTTCTCAGTTGACAATTTCTAAATACATTGGGTTTGATGCGGTAGGTCATTGCAATATCCTGTGTCATTTACGGGGTTTTCATTTACTTTAATTAGTTATATTTATTTAGCGCATGGACATCATATTTGTTTCATTTTTATTTTTATTATTTCTTACTTCTCACTTTTATAAACTTACTTTTTATTTTTTGTTCATGTAAACGGCACTGGAGGCCTGGTGTCTTGTAGAACAGTTTATCTATTGCAAGCACCAGTCTTCACATTATTTATTTGATATTTGTAAACTTTTCGTGAAAAAATAAATAAAAAAATATTTTTATTATAATTAATAATTGTTAAATTATCACTGAGCCTTGATTAATCAGTGGTTACATTACGTAAATCTTAACTGAAGATTGCGGGTTCACTGTGTATTCCTGTAATAAGTGTTTATAATTCATCTCGTACTCGGTGATAAAATAAAACATACAAGGGAAACATGCATGTGTCGCTTGAAAATTTACCATTATGTACCCATCGATCCACATTGAAGTTCGTTTTTAATTAGCGTCATATACAAAATCTTGCTGGCTACGAATTCGACTCAAGTCAATTTAAATTATAACATAAAGGTCCCTAAACGGCATTCGAGACCACACACACGAAACCCTGAACGGTGATCTCCCAAAAGGGCAATTTGGAGGGCTACTTAGGGACACGTCAGTCAAGATGAGGGTTTGACCGACAGTGCGTATTATGGATCAATTTGTACGAGAGGTTCTCGAACTGAAATATGTTCAAAAGTGAGATTATTTTCTAGATACATACTTAGAAGACGCTTCTCCATCAATTTTCTTGAACGAATTGAATATTATATTATAGTAAAATAAAAAATAAAACAACAGATGTATTTACTTGGTGGTAGGACTTTGTGGTAGGCCCGGTCTTTGTACTCGTTGATCACATACTCTAAAGTAGAAATACTTAGTATTGTTGTGTTTCGTTTTGAAAGATGAGTGAACCAGTGTAGCTACAGACATATTATTCTTAAGGTTGGCTGCGCATTAATGATGTAAGAAATGATTGATATTTCTCACAGCTTTCTACGGGTGGTAGTAACCACTTATAAATCAAAAAGTGGCTCTTGGTCCGTGACCCGTGGTGGTTTATTTATTATAAAAACTATTAAATATACATCACAATAGTACAACCCGAGTAGTAGTAAGTAAAAAATACTGCTGGTTATTGAAGATAGAAAAAGCATAAAAATGTGACAAGGGAAGCACGGATGAAACCTGAAATTTCAGGTGTAGGCGCTAATTAAACAATGTTGTATCTTCTTCTTTTGCCCGCTCTACGTTTACGGCACGAAAACCGTGAAACGCAAGTATAAATGGTTTCACCGCGTTCCCTTTCGGTGTCGGTTTTCAGTCTCGCGATAAAGGGATCGAAGGCAGCGCTGCGAGTGTTAAGGGCCATAGCTTTCGCGCAAATATCACATCAATACGATGCGATGCATAGACTGGCTTATCGAATGTCAAATCAATGATGAAAGAAAGAAATAAATTAATAAACACCCGCTAAACAAACGTTCATATTAATTAATATTTAAAAGTAAATATACTTTAAGGGCCTTTGTTAGGATAATAAAACTTATAATCGAGAATCAATGGTAATTATTTAAATAAATTGAACTATATCTATGCACTAGCAAAGCCTTTGTAGGCTTGAACGGAGTTCACTATTATATGCTTTCCTGAAGACACGTGCCTGTTAATGACTATGTCAATTTAGCTGAACCACAATAGCTGTTGCAAACTAAATTGCTTTCAATTTAACTTGATTACAAACCAGAATTTTAGATTGGAAGGTTTCATTCATTATTGAAATATTATGCCACTTACATAACAGTCAAGTTCATATTTTGTATATAAAACTGAGTTTAAAGATACATCTATGTCATTCAATTATGCGAATTTTATCTGTAAATAACATCATTAATCAAATCTTTATTTATATTCATAACTGAAATTCAACTGAACTAATACTAAAGAATAGTTTTATCATTTTCAGCGAAGAATAGTGGGAACCTTGAGAGCGAAGATGTTATGCCCCTCGTGCCTGTAGTTACACTAGCTTACTTACTCTTCGAACCGGAAAGCAACAATAATAAATATTGCTGTTTAGCGCATCTGACGAGTACCTACGTTTTACTTACCCAGATAGCCTTGCACAAAGCCCTACCACCTAGTGATAATTACGTTGACCATAATAATTACAACATAAAATAGTATATCACCATACGTCGTTTGTCAAAATTTCACGAATGAGTAATGAAGTGTTTTCTTACAGAATAGAAGTGCTGCTTCGTAATGCAAAAGTAGCAGAATATTTTTCGACATGATATGCATAACATAAGCTTTATATAGAACTCAATTTTACTAATCAGACTTAAAAGGCTGTATGAAAAGCTTAAATTCAAAATAAAGTTAGAAAAAAAAAATGGAAAAAGGATTGAATATCCCTCGCAAAACATTCACTCGAATTTCGTTTCTAGGTATTTGATGTACTATTTCCGTATGTCTATTTGTAATTCCTATCAAATATTTCGCTTTTTACTATCCTATATCACTATGCGGTGATTGTTTTTTTTTAGTATAATATACTATTTTCCACCCCGTTTTCTTTTTTATATACTACAATAGTTTGTTTGTATTGTGTGTGTGTGTGTGTGTTGTGTGTAATAGTGTGTGTGTGTGTGTATATGTGTGTGATGTATTATATAATTATGCTAGTTTCCATCCGAGGCTTCGCTCGCATCTAAGGGGGGAGATCTTAAGTTCCCCTTATCGTTTTCTGTACCCCTGAAAACGTGAATGCGAAAATTCCTAATGATGAGCTGAATAGTAAAGGCGTGAAAGTCAAACAAAGGAACAAACAAACACTTTCACATTTATAATATTATTAAGAATTCGACACTCCTAAATTACTTCAAGTTCGAAATGTAGATTCTACCGAGAAGGCCTTATAAGAAATACATAGTCATTACGTATGATTATATTAATATTCAATTCGTGCTTGATGGTGAATTAAAACATCGTAAGGAAACCTACATGTGTCTAATTTCATTGAAAAAATGCCACACGTGTATTCTACCAATCAGCATTGGAGCAGCGTGGTGGAATAAGCTCCTATCCTTCTCCTCAAAAGAGAGAGGAGGCCTTAGCCCCAGTGGGACATTAACAGGCTGTTACTGTACAGTACTGTACATTACTATGTATGGAAATTAACTAACTCTTACTCCACGATTTATATCATCTTTATATCTATGTATTATATTTTAATTACCCTTTTTTAACATAAAATTTTAATTTATTAATATCAAAAGTTAAAGATGTTATGTATATCCAATTAATTTTATTGCACTAAAACCGCATGCTATTCACAGTAGGGTGATAATAGAGTGACATAAATAAATCTATTGTTAAATAAACGATGAAACCCGAATTAGGAAACGGGTCATAAAGTTTTGTGTGAACACGAGTAAGTGGTATTGAATGACGACGTGACAATTTAGTTGATAGTGAACGATGTTATTTTGTGCAATTATGATTTCCTTTCAACGAGTCGAATATAGATATATAACATAAGTCATTTAACTGGTGGTAGATCTTTGTGCAAGCTCGTCTGGGTAGGTACCACCCACTCTTCAGACGTTCTGCCGCAAAACAGCAGTACTTGGTATTGTTGTGTTCCGGTTTAAAGGGTGAGTGAGCCAGTGTAATTACAGGCACAAGGGACATAAGATCGTAGTTCCCAAGGTTGGTGGCGCATTGGCGATTTAAGCGATGGGCAACATTTCTTACAATGCCAATGTCTAAGGGCGTTGGTGACCACTTATAATCAGGTGGCCCATATGCTCGTCCACCTTCCTATTCTATATAAAAAAAATAATTAAGTGCCCGTCTGTGAACTCAAAATAACCATCTCTTTTAAAGTTTATATGACTATTTGCGAGTTACCAAAACAATATTTTTTGGTCTGTCTGTCTGTTTTCCCGGGCTACACTGAATTATTATAAGAATTATTTCAACGTTCCGTTTAATCTTCATTTTATCAAAATCGATTGAATCTATCAAATTATAAAAACGTACGTATTTTTGTCGTTATTATATATATCATACATTTATCAATCTAATTTATCAACGTGTTGATAATATCATCTTAACATTGAATATTTTGTAATGATAGTTATTGCTTTACAATTAAACTTCATACACAAACTGTTTGTGGACTAATTTGCTGTATAATTGATATATTCCAATATATATATCACGACACTTGCCGACATGGGAATTAAACTTAGTAAGACTAAGTTTACTCAAGTTATTTAGTCGCTATATTGTCTAACGCAATTCACCACTCGTCAGTTAAATTTGTCAAATAACAACGTAATATAACTAAGTACGTTCTCTATTTTCGACATAAAATTTAATGTAATATTCTATATCATGATTAAAGTATCTGTGCTATAATTACTTTTCCGTCAGTACCAGTAACAGCCTTTTTATGTCCCACTGCTGGAGTAAGGCCTCCTCTCCCTTTTGAGGAGACGGTTTGGAGCTTATTCCACCACACTGATTGGTAGAATACAAAATAAAATTTCAATGAAATTAGACACATGCACCTTTCATCACGATATTTACCTTTACCGGCAAGCACAATATTAATTATAAACACAAATTAAAGATAATTGTTTGTGTTTTCCATAATCTAATATTAAATATTACTTATTTATGTTTGCTATTTTTGTTTTGTTTGTACGTTATTCATTTAAAATATTCTACTCTTCTCTACTGGTACTCGCTTCTTGGTTGATCTAGTAGCTAGTTTGGAAGAGAAGCGTCAATACTTCCTAAAGCACGTACACTCATTGGTCCTGGGCTGAAAACTCTCCGGTGTCCGGTCACGTCGGATCAATTAAGGGAACTGAGTAAAAAGCCGAGCGTATCTACGTTCCCGCACACTTTTGAGCAATATAATATCTCAAAGTTCAAAGGTTGTCTGGAAGAGATGGCTTTAGCGATATGACCGCCTGTTGCACTCCATGCAACTTTTCCTGATCCTTAACAATATTTTAATATTAGTTTTTTGAACACGAGTAGTACAAGCAGCTATTCTCTGTTAAAAAGGATATAAATCTAAACGACATTATCATCATACTTATCTCATAAAGAAACTGTTAAAAGAATTACGAGAGAGTCCATTGTTCTCGTTGCATTTCAGCATAGTATGAAATATAACTATTCAATTTCAATAGCCCTCAATTTTATTCATATTCAAAATGAAATTGAATAAAGTAACATAACAAAAACGCACGTGCATCTTAGGAGTAGTAAAACTTGTAAATTTCTTACTTACTCTTAAATTTGACCTTGTAATTTTTATAGTATATAAGAAGGTTCTATATATTATAAATGGAACAAATCAAGCTCGAAATCGAAATTTAAGATGCTTTCGAGACACAGAAATTTAACATAAATGCCAGACTACTGGCTAGTAACTTAAAATACATATCATAAAAACCTAATAAATTTTATAAATTCAATTTAAAATTCGAACGCGACCCTCGGGACTTGCAGCCTGTTGATGAGAAGTAAGATATACATCCATATTCTTGTATATATCATGTCGTAGAAAAAGTTAAAACTACAAAACTATCCTAAAGAGGTACAACACCAATTCTAAATCCCAAACTGCAATAGAGTTATAAGTTTGCTTTTGAGTCGATGCTTTGATGCTGGATTTACAGAACGACGTGAGATATTCTCGAAGACCAAAGTCTCTTAAGCTAGGCTTAGACAAGAAGAAATGCGTGTTTAACGTAAATTTACTAATAAATAAACGATAATTTTTATTTTTTATTTATTGGTTATATTTATTATAATATTGATGACGTTGTTACGATTTTAAAATTACCACTTAACATTCAAATATCAAATATTTATCTTCAAATATGCTTAAAAATGTTAGATTATGAAAATATTGAAGCATATAATTTCTTTCATTTACTTACGAATTTTTGGCCCAAAATCATCTTACACAATATTGTATGAGTCACCAGATTTTTTAAAACAATATGTAAGTCATACAAAGCGTACACCAATGATGATTAATTTCTAAGAATCCAAGTAACTGAGACACCCTGTCTGAACGCTGCATGTAGTCAATGGACCGACGGACCACAGGTAAATAGATTTACCTTGGGCTTGGCGCAGTGTGTATCCAAGCCCCTGACTTCGAAGCAAACACATCAGCGTATTTGATATAATAGACATTGACACATGTGGAAGTTGCTTAATTTGCAACATTTATCGATTAGCTTAAGTTTCCTTCCTTCTAAGCAAAAAATTGTCTATATAATAACTAGGAGAAGCTCTTATTATGTGAGGATCAATTATTTGACTATATCCAGAAACCATTTTATTCTATTCATCTCGTGTAAGGATCACGACAACGAAATACTTTTCTAGTGCTGATGATTACACTTATCAACAGAGATTATTATGAAAATTGTATCTAAAAATTTCAACGAAACAACTATCTTACGAGTATAGTTTATTAACTTGAGGAAGACAGAACAAGCAGGCCACTTGATGATCCACGCGGATGGACTGATACTGTCAGAATCAATTCAAAGGGATTTTACTTCATACGACACCAATGCGCAACCGAAGGTGACCTTTCTTCCTGTAGTTTCTATTCATTCTTTAGTCTTACTCACCTTTTACATTGAAACACAGCGATATGAATCACCACTGTCTTGCGGTAGAATATTTAATGAGTATATACATAACAAACATATTAATATGATAGACGGAATACCAGAACGGAAGGAGACACGATATATTTATGAAACCGACATTTTTAACATAGTATGATTAGTTTATTACGGTGAAGAAAAACATCGTGAGGAAACCTGCATGTATCTAATTTCACTGAAATTCTGCCACATGTGTATTCCACCTACTAACATTGGAGCAGCGTGGTAAAATAAGCTCCAAACCTTCTCCTCAAAAAAGGGAGAGGAGGCCTTTAGCCCAGCAGTGGGACATTCACAGGCTGTTACGGATTAAATCAACTTTTACTTAAACCATTATATCGTATTTTTTATTATTATATTGTACAGTCATTTTGTCAGTTGTTATATGTAGTATCGTTTATAGTTTATAATTTGGTATATTTTATGCATGACGGGCTGGGTTGGCTTGTTTGGTAGAACTTGCCTTTCACGCCGAAGGTTGTGGATTCGATTCCCACCCAGGACAGACATTTGTGAGCATGAACATGTCCGTTTATCCTGAGCCAGACTCAGTGTAATTATCTATATAAGTATGTATTTATAAAATAAAAATAGAACATGTCATATATCAGTTGTCTGGTTTTCATATTACAATCTCAGCTTAGTTTGGAATCAGATGGCCGTGCGTGAATAATATCCCAGGATATTATTATTATTATTTTTTTTTTGTAGACAGCATAACAAAACATTTCTATTATGGATCGCCATTTTAAGTTATATATTAAAGTTCTTCATGTGTCATATGTCATCGTTTAAAAAAATAATAATAATTAAATCATATAATTTTCATTTAACAATCAGTACATTTGTTCTACAAACATCTAGTGATATTAATGACAATTTAATTCAAACGTACCCATAATATAAAAATTGTAACTAGCATCGGACGAGTGCGTGTGGCGAAGGCGGCTAGTCATCAGTCTTAACAGAGGCAACCAAAAAAAACCGCAGTTGCAAGCTTATAAGTTGAAAAAATTTTTTTATAATAATTCACCTCGTGATTTATTTCCTGATGTCTTTGTGCAAGTTAGTATCGTATTGCTTTGTCTCGATTTTAAGGGTTTTATTTTTATGATATATTGACAGACTGGAGCATGAGCTACCTGATGGTATGTGGTCACCAACGCTCATATTACCATTCCTTAGATCACCAATGCGCCACAAATTGGGAGCTAAGATGTTATGTTCTTTATGCCTGATACGCTTATTCACCTTTCAAACCAGAACACAGCAGTACTACATATTGCTATTGAGCGATACAGTACGGTACGGTTGACGGTACCTCAGTCGCTCGCACAAAGTCCTACTACCAAATAAAATTGAAGAAATAGTAATACATTTGAACCTTTATCGTACTCGTGCTCCACAAAATATATGTACTTACACTCCATACGAAAGAACACAATTCGATAGCAATTCAGCCACAATGACTTCAAGTAGTGAAGACAATGAAATCCACATTGACGGATGCGGATTTATAGACGCAACATTAGATTTTTATGGAACAACAAATGTATGGAGACGGTTTTATTATTTATTCAATACTTTGTATTCAAAATTGGAGCGAGTTTTTATTTTTTATTTTAGTTAAAATATTTACATATATTTTCGTTTCTATTACCGCTTTTATGTATATATATTTTTTAGTCTTGTTTTACTTATATTAAAATGTACAAGAATAATCTTTCATATTGTAAATATCATAATAAAGTCAAAATAATAAATATTATTCTAGGTCTTAACAATTTTTTAATCGATTAATCGTAGAGAAATGCTAGAATATAATAGCTTATACATTGCAACTAGTATCGAAGTTTGAGTTAAACCAAACTGAAGTAGCACACGTTTCACTATTAAGATACTGGACTGTTTTCAAATTAATTATTATAATATTATACTTCATTGACATCATACATTACAATACATCAATTAATAATATAATAGATAGTAAATATAAGACATATAACGTAATTAAATCGAAATTATTATAATCAATACACGATATGAAAATTTATAATTATGATTGTATAGCTCAATGATGTAGCACATGCATAAAAAGAACAGTCGTCATAACATCAACTCCACACCATCCTTGTTCAAAGCAACTCACGGAACATTACTCTCGACGGGCACCATTCGATAATATTCCCATTTTATTTTATTAAATCTCCAACCCTCCTTTCCGGGCCAGTGGAGCCCTATCGAGCCCTTTTGAGGATTTTGACACGTTATTTGTTGACTTCGTGATTTAAGTATACTTATCATTAATAATCTAATTTTAAATTCCCAGCTATTTTTAAATCGGTTAAATGTCGGTTTCTTAACATTTGAGTGTTAGTATGAGTACTGTTAATTATTACATATTCTTTTATATTATATTATTAGTTAATACCAATACTAGAATTACTTATACTATATTTAATTAGTAACCGTAACCGTAACAGCCTGTGAATGTCCCACTGCTGGGCTAAAGGCCTCCTCTCCTCTTTCTGAGGAGAAGGTTTGGAGCTTATTCCACCACGCTGCTCCAATGCGGGTTGGTGGAATACACATGTGGCAGAATTTCAGTGAAATTAGACACATGCAGGTTTCCTCACGATGTTTTCCTTCACCGTAAAGCACGACATGAATTATAATCACAAATTAAGCACATGAAAATTCAGTGGGTTTGAACCCACGATCA
This sequence comes from Nymphalis urticae, assembly GCA_905147175.2. Taxonomy (NCBI): domain Eukaryota; kingdom Metazoa; phylum Arthropoda; class Insecta; order Lepidoptera; family Nymphalidae; genus Nymphalis; species Nymphalis urticae. The sequence continues at coordinate 1,630,735 of LR989999.1, read as the reverse complement.
TCGGTTAAGATTAACGCGGTCTAACCACTGGGCCATCTCGGCTTAATTAGTACTTATATATAATAAGTAGAATGACTTATATATAATTCTGCGGCTTCGCTCGAATTTTCATGAATCCATTCTTAGTAAAAGAAATCCATATGCAATTTTTCATAATGGCCCCCAGTTGATTCGGCTATACGACAGATGTCTAGCCGCCCTACAAATCAACTTGTTTTATTTGTATATATCTCTCTTATATATAATGTTTTTTTATATGTAATAAACTTTTCTATGAAATTAGCAGTAGACTCATATATTAATTATTTATTATTAAAGGAGTCAATTGAACATTCCTAGGACTTTGTATATAACACAAATAATTTTTGCTTTAAAAGGAATATTACTCATAATATTTCAAATATAAAATATATTATACGATTGCCCCGCTAGTAATGATAGAAAGTTTTAATACACATAAGAAAATACTTTTCGTTTTAAAATCCCTCAAAGAATAATCGTAAATTTTCAGATATTTTCATAATTCTATATAAAAAGTTTTATATGATATTAAACAATTTTAGTACCCGAATTCTTATTCCTCATTCGTTCTTCTTTACGACTGGATCTGTTTTTCTATTTAACTTATTTTAAGAAAAACAAGTAAGTAAGTAAGTAAAAAAAAAAATAAAGTAGCTTAAAATCATGGAAACGATATAAGATAATGGTTAATGTCAAAGCCTTGTTGATTTATTTATATTTAGCTGGGTTGCATGGCTGCAATCATACTCTTAGGTAAGTTTGAATCTTGGTTTAGGAGCATAAAAGCATATTATGTGTACTACACTTCTGTATTTAAGATGGTGATTCTGCGGCTACAATCGGTCCGGTCATGTCGGATTGCTTTGCCATAGACAAGTATATAAAGTTCTGTCACTTTTTTTATTCTTAGTTATGTTTAGTGGTAGAGTTATGTGGAAGACCTTCTGGGTTGGTACCTACCATTCATCATATATTCTACTGCTAAACAGCAATACTTAGTATTGTTATGTTCCTGTTTGAAGGGTGAATGAGCTACTGTAACTGCAGGCACAAGGGACATGACATTTTAGTTTCCAAGGTAAGAAACTGTTGATATTTCTTGTAGCGCAATGTTTGTGATAGTGACTTTACTATTAAAGCACATATTTTATATTAAAAAAAGAAAGAATTATATAATATTTCATAATTAAAATTAACCATTGACCAATTACAAATTGTACAGGGACAAATTTATGATTAAGAATTTATTTTAGTAAAAATTGGAGTTTACCAACACCGGCTTATCAATTATAAATTTTATGCAAAAACAAACAAGTTCCAACTAGAGCGAACATCGCCAGTCTGATGCCAGCAGAGTTCTATAATATTCTTCAATATTATGTGGCGAGAAGATCGTATGATTTGTTAGTAGCAAGTTCATTGTTGGTCTAGTGGATCTCGCGGTTCTAGGTTTAAACTGCCTGGAGTTTGATAGTTGGATTGAATTGTGTATCCTCGAAAAGCATGTGAAGCCGTTGGCCCAGCTGAACTCTTTCTGGTCGTGTCGTATTTACTTTCCTATCATATTATGAAAGTAAGGGGATTGAGAATTTGGGTTTTTGCACGCACTTATGTGCTATAATATATCCTGCATAGTTCCACCGCCAGAATCGGTGAGGACATCATAATAGCAAGTGAAGTTTTTAACTGAATAATTACTACACATAACTTACGAGTACGTAGTCGTATATGAGTCATATATTAAATAACAATTCATTTCACGATATGTTTTGTTTACATTACATTAAACCAGCACATATATTAGCCACAATTAATCCCATATCGTGTTAAATCGAACTGGAGAGCGCTTATGAAACTGTAATTTCATTAACGATTCATTCGCTTTGTTTAAATAAATTTGTTTTATCCTGTTTGTTTTGTCAACCGTACTTATATTATTATAAATGTGAAAAAAAGGCCTGTTTATTTTGGTTAGCTACTTTTTGGGCAAAAGTACTCACAGCGACTACGCAGGTTCAATAGCCTATCTATCATAAGCTCAGCAATCTATAACTCAGTATAGTTTATGAGGCGGAGCACTTTTCTCACTGCACAGGCTAATACTTCTGGTATCTTCTATTTATTGATTTGATTATTTGACTATACATTTTTGTAGGATATATTGTGCAATAAAATCGAATAACTTATTAAATGATAATGCTATTTATTAGCGGTCTTGAACAGTTCCGAAAAGCGGTGCCCGTAGTACAGAGTTGAGCAGATTGTGTAACGTACGAGAACACATGAAATGTTTGCGATACTGACACATATTTTCATAAAGATATCTTTTATTATTTTGAAGAAGTCGAAAAATACAGTTGGAAATATTATAATAGTCGTATATATGCCGAGATGGCCTAGAGGTTAGAAAGCGTGAATCTTAACCGATGATCGTGGGTTCAAACCCGGGCAAGCACCGCTGATATTCATGTGCTTAATTTCTGATTATAATTAATCTCGTGTTTTACGGTGAAGGAAGACATCGCGAGGAAACCTGCATGTGTCTAATTTCACTGAAATTCTACCACATGTGTATTCTACCAACCCGCATTGGAGCAGCGTGGTGGAATAAGCTCCAAACCTTCTCCTCAAAAAGGGAGCGGAGGGCTTAGCACAGCAGTGGGACATTTCCGTGACAGCCTGTAAATGTCCCACTGTTAACAGGCTGTTACTGTAATATATGGCCGAACCAGCAAGCATGTGAATGTGTATGCAATTTAGCTGCACAAGTAACCTACGAGTATGTTTGCTTCAACGACCCTGTCGCGCCAATTCCCAACTAGCAAATGCTCAGCAAACGCTTAGCTATAATACCGTCGGGTATACCTTATAATGTGTCACTGTTTGGTAAACAGAACGAAAGGTTGATTTTTTTTAGAATGGCGTAAACATTTTTGCCGCTACATTGTTAACCTTAAATATTCTTAAAAATAAAAGTAAATTATGTTTCACTCTAAAATTTAAAAGAATATTTTCCAAAGCTATTTTTATTGTACTGAAATTACAATTTCCCTTTTATGATTAACGCGTTTTCGGAAAGTACGTACAAAAAACGCCGTAATGCGTGTTTTAAGCAAAGCTATTATCATTGGACTACCGACAATTTAGATAAAAAATTCCAAAAATTGTATCAAAATATTTCAAATACAAGATCTTAGTACGTATTAATTCCCATTTAGAGACCGTATATAAAGCACACAGCTATACATAGGGATTAATTTTCAAAGCATATGTAGCAATATGCTGCTGTGAGTTTTGATATCGTTGCATTTGATACGCAAAATATTTAAAATTGGAATGTTTTTAATGAATTTCTAAGTATGTCTAACCTGAAGTCGACTACGAAACATTTTAAGGGATTTAGCTGCAAAATCTTCTTAACAGCCCAATGGGATATTACTCGAGTCTTACAAAAGGTGAAAAATGAGGAAAATATTTTGTTTATTTTTAACTAAGCTCCGTCAGGGCGTGGATTTTATACTGATGTATATAATACATTATATAAAATCTTTAGAAATGAGTTATTTAAAAAAACATAATTGTGCGTTTCGAGACCAGCCTTAAGGGATCAATAAAAAACGTTCTTAATTGGAACAGTCTCGTAATTTTTGGTTAAAAATCTCAGATTTAAAAAATAGTATTTTTTTATTTTATTTCAAGTTGTTAGGCAGACTGGCTGATACGTTATACCATTGCCCATAGACATTGGCACTGTAAGAGATGTTACCCATCCCCTACATTGCCAATAGTCCACCAACTTTGGGAACTAAGACGTATGCTTACTCAAGTCGAAACACAACAATACATTTTTCTAAAAAATAAATTTATTCTTATTTTATTTTAAAATTTACATTTTTTTATTCTTTTTACATATATTTTTTTATATACAACTTTAGTTATTTAATTCTAATTTTTTTTCGCTGTATTTGTATACGTTGTCTACAATTTGTACTTTTTCAACCAAATTGTTCGTTATTTCATACTTTCTTTCGTAATTACCTTATTTCTTATTTTAAAAAACAAACACTGCAGTAGTTATGAAGGGTCGGTTGGCGTGGTTGGTAGATACTTGCCTTTCACGCCGAAGGTTGTGGGTTCGATTCCCACCTAGAACAGACATTTGTGTGCATGAACATGTTTGTTCACCTTGAGTCTGGGTGTAATTATCTATATAAGTATGTATTTATAAAAGAAAACTAGTATACATATGTAGTATATCAGTTGTCTGGTTTCCATAGTACAAGCTCTGCTTAGTTTGGGACCAGATGGCCGTGAGTGAATAATGTCCCAGGATATTATTATCCACACACACTAGCAAACTAAATAGGTGTGAGAGACAAACAATAGAAAGGGATAGAATAACGTTTGTTAAAAAATATTGTTTCTCAAATTCGACTGCCGTACCCAAAAACTCAGAATGATAAGAAAGATTCTGCAGACACCGCGTAAAGCTCCAATATTTGGGCGTAATTAACAGATCAGAAGTTTCGTTTGAAATTTTGATCGTAAGAATATTTTCTTTAGATCATTTAACAAAAAAGGAAACTTCAAACATGAAATATATATTTTTTTGTTTATTTTATGAAATTTGTCTTGTAATAATCTTTGTGGTATAAAGTAAAGTAAAATAATTTTATGTCTTAATGATAAATCACACATACACAAAACAAATACACACACACATGTATATACATTTTCATCCGTGGTATCAACTACAAAACAAAAGAACTACCTAATTCTGTATATTTAGAACGTTCAAATGAATACAACCTTTAGATTGTTTTTATAACCCAAAAATAAAATTAATATGAGGCTTAAGGCTTAGAACACACGGTACATATTTCTAATATACAATACTGAAAAAAAATCATAATATAGTCAGTAGTCTGTGGATTCCCTTATAATTAATCTCGGTATAAAACTGACGCAATCGTGTAAACTGAGGCAGAAACAAAATTTTATACAAAATTAACCCTGTAATGAAGGTCTATTGTTCGATGTTGAATGATTTAAATACAAAAGGGTTAAACAAAATGAGTTCTCTGCTATTTAAAGTCGTGTGCTATTATCATTTTAAATGTGTTCCTGATTAAAACATCGATGTGTGTTATTAAGAGTGGTTAAATCAGTCTATTTGAATTTATAAAGCGCTAATATACGCCTGGGGGTGACTCCGTTGAAATAATGCGTTTTAGATATAATTATGTTATGGAACATTTGCATTGAGATACTAACAATGTTTATAATTGATGTATATTTTTATGTATGAGAGGGCTAACGGGCAGGAGGCTCACCTGATGGAAACTGTCTAAGCCTTCATCTGATGGAAAGTGACTACCACCGCTCATGGACACCTGCAACACCAGAGGGCTTGCGTTGCCGACCTTTAAGCCATCACTAACAAACAAATGAACAAAAATCACATTCTCATAAGAAATGATTGACATGAGACACATTGCTTGGTTCGATGATTAATGATTGTTTTATATATTATTAGATGGTCACCAACGCCTATAGACATTGGCATTGTAAGAAATGTAAACCATCGCTTAAAACGCCAATGCGCCCCCAACCTTGGGAACTAAGATGTTATGTCCCTTGTACCTGTAATTATACTGGCTCCCTTATAGACATTGGCATTGTAAGCAATCTTAAACATTGCTTACATCGCACATGCGCCTCCAACCTTGGGAACTAAGATGTTATGTCCCTTGTAATGGCTAACTAACCCTTCAAATCGGAACAACAATACCAAGTACTGCTGTTTTGCGGTAGAATATCCGATGTGTTGGTGGGGAGGCGACCTACCCAGACGAGCTTGCATAAAGCCACTACCACCAAATATATCATGTAATCTTTATTTACCAGCGTAACGTCGTTATAAATAAATAATGTCGTTGTTTTGTATATATTGAATATTCTCCAAAAATACATGAATAAATTATTCACAATACTGTTTGATAGTGACAATGTGTCCGTTTAAAAAAAAAGGATTTCGTAATAAATATCAATTTCACCCATCATTAATTTTAATCAAATAATGTTAACAATACATTAATGGATAACGTTTCTTACAGTACAGTACGGTAACAACCTGTGAATGTCCCACTGTTGGGCTAAGGCCTCCTTTCCCTTCTTGAGAAGGTTTGGAGCTTATTCCACCACGCTGCTCCAATGCGGGTTGGTGGAATACACATGTGGCAGAATTTCAGTGAAATTTGACCCATGCAGGTTTCCTCACGAGGTTTTCCTTCACCGTCAAGCACGAGATAAATATCTTACAATTACAATAAAATAGATTAAAAAATCCTTGATCCGACTGATTTTCTTACCGGTTTTTCTTAGTAGAGTCCACATTGCTAAGCGGTGATAGCTTTGCATTAAAACCGACCTTTCAAACCTGGACGCGACAATTGTAAGTATCATTGTTCAGCGGTAGAATATCTGACGAGGTACCTAGACGAGTAGACGGGTTGTTATAATCAATTATTAATAGTCAATGTCGGATATCACGTCCTGACTTCAAGATCATATTGGAGTTTCAAGTTATTTCTTACAGATTCTCATATTTAACAATGAAAATACTTTATTTTTAAAATAATAAAATAAATATATACGAATGTAATAAAAAAAATATATACGAATGTGTTTCACTGGTAGGGCTTATTGCAAGCTCGTCTGGGTAGGTACCACCCAGTCAACAGATATTCTACCGCAAAACAGCAGTACTTGATATTGTTGTATTCCGGTTTGAAGGGTGAGTGAGCCAGTGTAATTACAGGCACAAGGGACGTAAGATCTTAGGTCCCAAGGTTGGTGGCGCATTGGCGATGTAAGCGATGGTTAACATTTCTTACAGTGCAAATGTCTAAGGACGTTTGGTGACCACTTACCATCAGGTGGCCCATATGCTCGTCCGCCTTCCTATTCTATAAAATAAAAAAAAATGTAATTTTCATATACTTTTTTATATATGGAGAATAAAGAAAAAAATAATGCATTATCCTATATCTGTACCAGGATATCATACTTTACAAGGAGGTAAGCAATTACCATTAATCCTGTAACTGCCTTTGTTTCCGTCTTCCTAATCACTTGCGGTTTTCTTAACTACTTTACTTAGAAATAAGTGCTTTATTATACTTAACTTTATATAAAATATATGTACGTACGAGTTAATGAAATGTTTGTTATTAATTTTCTCGATTGTTATATCCCATAAACTTACATTATTGTGATTCTTTTTTTAACAATAAATTAAACTATTATAAGGATACCTAGTCGCCTAGTATACGGGTTTTTGCCTAGTTTGAGGACAGATGTTTTACCTATTTTAATATTACATAATATTGTCTTCTTGCACTCACTTAAGATGTTCAAAGTTCTATGTACTAAGATTTAGGTTATTAAACATTATTTAATTATTTATTTAAATTATGTATTAACCTGGTTGTGTATTGGTGGGTGGTTTGATTTTCATATTTATTTTAGAATATTATATGTAGGTACATATTGTATAAATTATATATTGTACAAATTTGTAATGCGTCTTTTGTTTATTTTTATTTTTTTTAATTTTATATATTATAAAAATGATTTTACATAGTTTAAAATTCAATAACTTTTAATTGTTCCGTCCAGGGATTTGAACCCAGGACCTCCGGGTCTGCGGCCTTACATCTCGCCACTACACCACCGTGAAAGTAATTCCGTTAGTAACATATCCTGTCCCCATTTCGCAAGAAAAATCGTTTTGCAAACATCCTCTACATAAAACCCTTCCTATCGTAAGGATACGTCTCCCGAGGGCAAGCTGGTACAAAAATGTCACGTGAAGGAATTCTCTATTTTAGTAGCATAAAACACAATCACGTTAAAAGCATATTCATATAACAGTCGTTAGTACTTAACATAGACACGACAAAATATCTGTATAAAAAGGCTTTTTAAATTTTACTCCAGCTGTGGAAAAACATATTTTTATTTTTCACGACTTAGCCAATTGCATACAGGCTGAACTATTGCATACAGCTGTGCAAGCTCGTCTGGGTAGGTACCACCCACCATCAGATATTCTACCGCAAAACAGCAGTACTTGGTATTGTTGTGTTCCGGTTTGAAGGGTGAATAAGTCAGATTACAGGCACTAGGGAAATAAATGATGGTTAACATTTCTTACATTGTCAATGTCTATGGGCGTTCGTGATCACATACCATAAGAAAAAACTAATATTTAAATACTTTATTTTAAAGCGTATACTTTTCAAGTCTTAAAAATTTAATAATAAAATAAATAATTACAAAATGAAAAACCTGACTGCCAAACGACAATTTAAATGTAATGCAATAAATAAACCAAAACAAGCATAGAAAACAAAATTAAAATAAACTATAAACAAAGCTAATGCTTCGGTTTTACAGACTATATGAGATTATTATGTCCATCATTTAAATACACGCATAAGTGCAGTAGCAGGTAGGTTCCAATTGCAAATTATAAGCCGATAGAAAATTTATGCTAAATAAGTACATATTTTATGTAACTTATTTTATTATGCTTTCACGACTTAACTGTTTCGTTAGTTTATATATGTAAACTAAATTTAAAATATTATGTTAGTGCTACAACTTTGGTTTTTAACCACTTTAATTAGAATATAATTTATATTGAGAAGTACCTATTATATCTCTTTTTATTAAGTAAATTACATATATATATATATATATATATATATATATATATATATATATATATATATATATATATATATATATATATATATATATATTTAAGTGGTTCAGGATTTGTTTTGATTTCATCGTACATAGAACATTAATCAAAATTACTAATGTACAAATTACGGCCGCCTACAATCATTTATTTAAAGCGCCATCTATTGGCAACATGATAAACTATTCAGTTATATTGTAATGTCGATTCAAATTATTCAAACAAATTTACCACTCTGTCAATAGATGGCTCTATTAGGTATAACAGGAAAATTTTTATGTGAAAATATTATTATTTTTCAATAATATTGGAAACAATTGATATTTATAGGTAATTGGAATAAGGTATTAGGAAGTTTAAAATAAAAAAATATTTAAAATTAAACATAATAATATTATGCATATTTTAATTTTCAATATTTACATTCAAAATTTATAATAGAAAATCAAACTTCTTTAATAAAAACGTCTACAAATATATTTTATAAAATTGTTAATATAAAATTGTAGTCTTACACGACACAGTCTTTATTTATCTTGTTATTTAACTTTTTAGTAATGCTTTCGTTTTGTATTAAACAATAAATAAAAACAATTAAAAAGTCGGTGCTATTAAACGTAAAAGTATAACCTTAAAAATTAAATTCGATATCACAATATAAATTCAGCAGGCTTGCCTCAATATGTCTCTGAGTCGAGGATAACATTCTGAAAATATACTAACTTTAAATAATAATATTATAAAATGCATTCATATATTTTACCATAATAATAAATTGAGCCTCAATTGGAAATTGTTATATGATAAAAATATTTCAAACAATTGATATTAAATCTTTTGTAATATGTGGTAAAATAATACCAGAGAGCTTTTCTGTCTATCTATAATAAAATTATACTTCAATATTGTTTTGTAATAATAATTCTTCTGTTTTGTCTTCAACATGTACCTCAGACACTTCTACCATCTAAGCTTCGCAAATATCTATTTAGAGACTCTGAAGTACTTTGTAAAATACTTAATCCAAGCCTATATTTGAATTCGACGATTCTTTTGAGAAAATCAAAAAATCCATTTCCTCCAGGGTTTGACAAAGGTGGATATGTAATCACTTCAGGGTCATAAGAAGGCCTTGGTCGTTTACTGGTTACTGATACGGGTGGAGGTGAGGGTGGCATGGTCGATGTCGTTTCTGATCGGATTTCGGTTGTTGTTTCTGTATTCATATTTTTGAATTGGGTTGTAGAATCTGTTTTCGAATTATTGTTATCGCTTATCAAAGGACTGCTTTTATCAGGGACTTCGAACTTACTTGTAGGAAATACCTCATATACTTTAAAAGTTTCGGTGGTAACGTCGAGTTCATTAGACATTTCAGTTTCAGCTGTTTTGTCTTTTTTATTGTCAATGGGTAAAGTGGAAACGCTTTCAATTACTTGATTTTTTAATGTGCTGGGCTCTTCAGTTTGTGGAAATTCTTTAGCGGGATCAACTGATACAGCATAAACAGTAAATACTTCTTTGTTTTCTGGTGTTGTTTCCTCGTTTTTCAATTGCATTATTTCCATTAGAGAGGGTCGTCTTACAGGAGCCTCAAGTCCATCGTCAATTTCATTACTTATGAAAATTTCGTTTTCTTTATTTTCCCTAGCAGCCTTTATTATATCTTCAATTGATCCCACAATACTCCGCTTACTACGAGAATTTCTTCTTTTCCTATTTAATTTTCTGGGACCGTGTTCGGGTACTACAATAGGTGTTGCCGTTTCTGTAAGTTCTTTTGGTACATTTCCAACGACAAATTTCCCATCTGTTGATTCATCGTCATCATCAGCACTCTTTTCATCAGAATATTTGCTATTATTTGTTTCTTCAGCTTCATTGTTGGAACCTAAGTACATTGATGTAGGGGGATATGTCATAATATTAGGATTACTCGTAGTCTCACCATAAAATTGTGTTTCATAAGGATAAACAGGCTTAAAGTCTGAGTCTCCCGATGGTTTCACCCCATAAACAACAGAACTTGACGCATCATTTCCAAATGATGATACACCAGTAGATTCAACTTCAGGTGCCGCATAAATTGGCTCAACTGCTGGATAAGGGCTGTATGTCTGGGCTTTATCGTATTTTTTTTCGGTCGTATAAACATTTGTATTATGTCGTGTTTCGTATTGATATCGATTGTAATTGAATGACTCCGGATAAACAGCACCATGAGCTATTCCTGTCTTTTGTTGAGGATAGTAATTGTTGTTTTGTTTTTTCTTTGTTTCATAATTATTGGCTACATGGCGGTATCTTAAATCTTGATCTTTTTTAACAGGATACCTATTTATATAAGCCATTTGACCGGCATATGGATTAAGTTTTTGTTTTGAATGTATCGGCATACCAGCGAGGACAGTGCCAAGCATTTCTTCTTCCGGTTGACCATTACCTTCACTTGCGTATTCTTCAGCATTGTGTCTATAAATATCGTCCTTCTTATCAACTTCAATAGTTCTTCTAACTGGAGATCCAAAAGGAAATAAAAAGTAGCTAGCTATTCCGACTAGACTAGCTAAACCGATAACACCTCCGACTGAAGGCATTACCTCCCTCGAGAAATAATTGTAAATTTGTGAAGTGAATGGACCTACGCTGCTAGCTGGTTTTTTTGAGTTTTTGTTCGTCTTAGTCTTGTTGGTTGTTTTCACATCTGTGGATACCGCAGTCGAGGTCTCAGGCTTAGGTTTTGACGTTTTACGCTTCTTTGTTTTGGTTTTCTTTTTGTTTGAGGTTCGTTTTGGTTTTTTAGTTGTTGTAGCTGGTGTGTTAATTTCTAATTCAATTTCTTGTTCTTTAGCTTCCATTGGTAATACTGCTGATTCACTTACAATGGGCGCAAGCGTAGTAGTAGTTGTTGTAGTGGTAGTACTTGTTTTTTGTTTATTTTTGTGAGATTTTTTCGCTGGCTTTGATGTTACTTTGACGACAGGCATAACTGAAACTGTTGCCTTAGTAGTTAATGCTTCAGTCGATGGTGCAGGAGTTGTGCTACTAGTAGTAGTTGTACGGGGAGATGTGTTTTTGTTCTTTTGTACATTTGATAGTACTGTGTCCTTGATTTTATTGTACACATTTTCACTAATAGCCGAGCCACCAGCTACCAAATCAGCTTTGTTTGTACTTCCAATAATCGGTCTTTTAGCTATCGGAGATTTATTTTGTGGTCTCTTACTTTTGTTTTTGGATATTGTAGGTTTCGGTTTCTTTTGAATCTCTTCTGCTTGTGTTGGCTCCGTCGATACGGAATTATTGTCTTTATTAACAGGATTGCTTAACAAAATCCAAGTAGATATTCCTTCATTTGTTGTAGATGTTTCGTTGGGTAAGTCTTTATTTTCCAATTCCAATTCTTCTATTGTAACTGGAACAGCAATGCCTGTATGTGAGCTTTCAGAAATTGCGTCAGCGTCTTCATTTCGAGTTTTAATTTTTAATTTCTGGACAAACTGAGTTTTCACTTTTGGCGGTATTCTAGTATCTGATACAACTGGCACTTCAATTGTTTTATTAGGCTTATCAAGTAACTGCGTTGCAACTTTCTTAATGGAGTCTCCAATGACTGGAATTTTATTCTTAACATCTCTGGAAGTGTTTGGTGTGGATGGTAATGTTTTATTATCTGGCTTTGCTTCCTGCTTGGTCGGTTCCAATACTATTTCAGTCGAATTTCTGCAAAAAGAAAATAAAACCAATTAAATTTTAGTGTCCTGACGTTTTTCATAATAGCTTAAACAGTTACATATATAGTAGGATTTAAAAACAATACATTGAGACAATCTCAATGCATTCCAATTACACAAAAAAGGTATAATAATTATGAACAAGGAAAATAATAAAACGAAAAACGGTTTGTTTATTTTATTGTAACATATATCCTTTTCACAAATATTAACTACATTTTAAATATCACAAGACGTACTTAGATTCTTAGCGTAACACATAATTATTCTACAAAAAAAAATTCTACTTAATTCTAAGCGTATATACAAACACTACTTACATATTATTAATACTATATAAAAGTACGAAAGTTACAAGGACACAGTTTGTATATTTCGATCGTTCATATTCAATGACTCTAATAAATGGAAGAGTTTTACGAAAATTTCACGGAGAAATCATTTATATTATGCAATAAGATAAATATTTAAATTTTATTGATATATATATCAATTTTGTTTTCTTTTGTTTCATTTGTTTTATTAAGAACAAACTTGTATAATCTTTACTATACCAGTTTAAAAATAGTCACAAGCACCATATCACATATGTATGTAGAAAATATCAGCTCAATCGGTTGAGTAGAAATGATTTTTTTTTATACAATAGGAAGGCGAACGAGCATATGGGAATAAGATGGTAAGTGGTCACCAAAGCCTCGCTCACCCTTCAAACCGGAACACAACAGTACCAAGTACTGCTGTTTTGCGGTAGAATATCTGATGAATGGGTGGTACCTACCCAGACGAGCTTGCACAAAGCTCTTCCACCAGTTAAAAGTCAATAGTAAAATTTACTCTTACGTTAAGCTTGTAACATTACTTAAGTAGCTAGTAACATTAGTTTCTTTTTCCTATTTCACGCGTTCACATATCACCCATCTTTCATCCGATTGCATTGAAAACTTGTTAAATTGTAGGTAATTGTGTAAATATTTCCGCCACAGTATCGTAATAAACATATAATGCAACGACAGGAATTACCTAGTTACAAATAAAATAACTTAAAATGTAATTAAGCTGAGCAAAGGCTGCAGACATAATTCGCGCAAATATAATTCCGTGTATCTCGGAAGCGGCTCCCACGATTCGGCTTAAATTTTGTATTTACAAAGTTTTGCTTTTTAAATTTATTTTCATAAGTTTATTTTCTGAAAAATTGCATTTTTCTGGTAATAAATTATCCAAGTACTTATAGCTTTGATATGCTATGCAAAAGTTAGATATACTTTTAATTATATTATTAACAATGTTATATGATATATTTGTATTGATATAAATTACAATGACATACAAATATATATACTACTCAGTATAATATTATTAGGTACATGATAATAATATAAATAATAAGGTCCTCCAGACCGATTTCGGCCACCGGAAACAGAAGACCGGAAAGAGTTCAGGCGCAGGTCCAACGCCTTTACGTGCTTTCCGAGGCACGGGAGTGTACACACTTCCACCTTCCAGACTCCGGGCTGCTACTGAGAATTTTCTGACAGAAAAACCTAATAACTTTTTATTGACCCGACCTGGGAATTGAACCCAGGCCCTCCGGGTCAGCGGCCTTACATTAAGCCACTAGACCAACGAGGCAGATGTAATATTATATATATATAGCTATTACAAAAAATGTGACATATAAATTTTAAACATTTCATGATCGCATAAAATATCATAAAATATCTACATCGCGCGTAGAATTAGCACGCTGAAGTGAAAGTGGGCTGGTCATGTCTCCAGACGCATCGATGGCCGATGGAGCCGACACATGTTAGAGTGGAGACCACGCTTAGGCAAACGTAGTGTAGGACGCCCTGCGGCAAGATGGACCGACGATTTGAAAAAGGTGGCAGGTACGGGATGGATCTACCTAGATGGTAGGATGGTCTACCCAAAATCGGGATGGTTGGCGTTCTATGGGGGAGGCTTTCGTCCAGCAGTGGACGGCGGTAAGCTGATATATAAAATAGGTCATATGTAGAGCTATTCTGTATGAACAAACTTAAAACTCACCGCAGAAAGCGTCCGTGAAATATCAGAAAGTGATATGCGACATTGATCATAATAATTATGAAATTTTAAGAATATACGCATCAAAATAGTATATCACCATAAACATTTCACGGGTGAGTAATGAAGTGAGTTGTTATAAAAAGCGCTGCGGGATCGAGTATCGTTATTCAAATTTCTTACAAGAATAAGTTTTAGCTTAGTAGCATTGCTTTGCTGATTGTATTATTTTTTTTAATATGTTGGCATTAAGTATATTATACAATACTTTCCATATAACATACTTGATATTAAAATTTAAATCGATGAGAATTATATGAGATAAACTAAACGTGGAGGCTTGGAGAACAAAAAAGTCATTAAAAAAACAAAACACATTAAATTAAGTTATTGTTATTTAATAATTATCGTTCTTACTTATAAACGTTGCTTAGCGGCTGCTTTGATAAACATCGATTTCTTCCTTTCTGTCATTATATTTGTCATTCGAAAGAAAGAGATAGCATTATTTATTTACTAATCACTAACAAAACGTGTTATTAAATATGGTCGTATATGTATAATATACTGGTGTAGTTGGGCAAGCTCGTCTAGGTAGTCACTTACTCATCAGATATTCTACCACAAAACAGGAGTACTTGGTATTGTTGTGTTCCGGTTTGAAGGGTGAGTGTGACAGTATTACAGGCACAAGAGACATAACACTTAGTTCTTGAGGTTGGTGGCGAATTGACTATGTAAGCGATGGTTAATATTTCTTACAGTGTCAATGTCTATGGGCGTTAGTGACCACTTACCACCAGGCGGCCCATACACTCGTCCGCTTTCCTATTCTATATATATATATACATATATATATAACATAGGCTCAATGCAGTTAAAGAAGTTATCTATGATCGTTTACTCGCTATATATTCATTATATTCAGTTGCAGTTTTTGATAGAAATAAAAAAAAAACTTCAAAACTCAATTATAATTAGTTTTAAAGAATGTTACTTAACGGTAAATTCAATTCTAAGCAAATGAAATAAGAATTATATTAATTTTTAAATAACAGTATTTACAACTGGATTTAAAACTTAACTAACATTACTTGCAAATTATATAAATAAGGTCACGTATTTTTTTAATAATTTTGATTTATTTCCTTATAAAATTCTATTTTACACGTATAGTCCAAGTTTCTCTTTTCTTTCTCTTATTTTTTCGATTAGTGTCTGCTAAATTTGTTCTTTCTTTGTCTTTTATAAATGTGCTCATTGCTTTAAATAATTCTTTTATTTTGTTAAACCATGTCGAATTGATACTGCTATTACTTTCTTTGGTATTTCTTGGAATATCTGATTCTACTGTCCTACTATTGGGAAATGAATTTAAATACCACGTTTTGTAATAATCATCCCATTCCCATTCTGGCCGAGAAATATACACATCGGTAGCCTCTCTTCCAGATAAAGCAAACGGGGAAAATAAAGCAAAAAGACCTGAGGTGCCAGCAAATATTAAAATTAACGGAGTTAGAAAGAAAGATAATGCACTAAAACTAAGAGGATTGATAGCAGCTAGCCAACTGAATGCACTTAATGCAGGTCTAAAAAATTCTATAACAGATGAAAAACTAAACATATCATCGTCATTATCATTTGGACGACTTGGCTTAGTATAAGATGATAATGCTGTACTTGGTGAAGCAAAATTACCTGGTTCAGAGGATTCGGCTGCAGAAACACTATTTGCAGCATTATAACTAGATAACTCTAATCCTTCATTTGACCCACTATCTAATTGTTGGTCATTTTCTTGAGATTCTTCAAAATCATTAACACTTTCATCACTAGCAGAATCATCAAATGGTAAGCCAAATACGTCGGTTAGTGTCGTATCTGTGTCTTCTTCAGATTCTATTACAACATTCTTATTAACGACATTTGTGTTAACTGCAATATTAAGATCCGGACAAGCTTCTTTTGCTTGACCTTGAAATGTATTATTTAGAGTAACGAATATTGTAGGGCAATCATCAGATGAGGCACTATATTCTTCGGGTCGTATAACGATCCTATCTGTATACCCCTTTATGGGTGGAAAAGTAGTAACGTCAAAATTATTGACCGGATATGGTGAAAAATTCTGATTATGAATAGAATGTGTGTTTGGTGTTTTTGGTTTATTTGTCTTTATTGGTTTGTTAGTAGTAGGATTTTTATTAGATTGAATGCTATGCCAAGGTGTGGGGTAACCTACATTTGTAATAATCGGTGTTGGTGTAGGAGTTGTAAAGATGTAGTTAGGTCGAGTTATGTATGGATTATCTAATACATGAAAGTTGTTAGAATAAACTTGTGTTTCTTCTGAGTACGAAGGCCTAGGTCTATTATATGTATGTGTAAAACGTTCATTGTGAGATTGCATATGATTTGAATATTTGTTACTTTCTTCAGAATTGTAAGTATTTTCTGTACTGCTATATTGTAAGTTAGAATTAAAAATATTTACGAAATTTGAAGCATCTCTTTCATCGGAATCTTTATATTCGTGAGAAATATTTAAATCATCGTATTTAGAGTTGTCAGTCCATTTCGTAATAATTTTTTTGATAACTGGTTTATTTACATTTCTACTTTTTAATAAATCATTTACTTGTGACTGTGTGATCTGATTTTTAGGTTTAGAATCATGTAGTTCGCTATTTTTAATTTGTGTATGAAAATTTGGTCGTTGTGTATGTGTTTTCCGTAAAAGACGACTTTGTCTCCTAACTGCATCATTGTTAACATTTATAGTATTAAAAATACTGCTAATATTTTTAATATCATCAACAATCCCGCTAGTATTAGTTAATGAATTATTATTATCGACATAATTTAATGGTAACTGAAACAAATAAAATCTGTCATTATTTTGTCTGTGATTATACCTCATGGGATCTTCTGTTTTTTCCGTTGCGACATTTTGAACTACGTCTAATGTTGATTCGAGCTGAGGCCGCGAATACACATACGGACTAAATATAGTTAACACTAAAACTAGAGTCCACTTAACACAATCACTTTTTAGACGCGCCATAACGAACAACTCGCCTTATACCTGAAAAGATAGAAAAATAAATTAGTATAATACAAAATACAATTGCAATCGATATTTTGAATGCTTCGTTATTAGTCTAGATATCCTAAACCTACAAACCGCTTACTATGAAGCCGATACTACTTGTGAAACTTTCTGTACACGATATTTCTTGTTGTAATACGAACAGCTTGATCGTTGAAGTTGAAACTACTCTCTATTTACGTCAATAATTGGATAAATAAACAGACATTTATTATTTCTTCGATTATTAAGTAAAGTAAAATAATATAAAATAACATCATCTAAATATACTACTAATGGTAGGATACGGTTACTACTATTGGGATAAGGTTTGGAGCTTATTTAATCACGTTGCCCAATGTGGGTTGGTATATTGGATATGGGCTTGCGATATTTTCCTTGACCGAGAACGAAGAATTATAAAAACAATAATAAGCACCTGGAAACTCTTTAGTACGCTGGGTCTGATCCCAGTCTTAAGTTAAGGCTCAAGTATTAAATATCAAGTATAACTAATTGGGGCATCTCGAATAATTATATAAAGATATAGGCTTATTAGACTTATAGATAAAAGATAGATTATAAAGCTTTAAAACGACTGTATAAATAAAATAAATAGATAAATAATATGTTAACGGTATTAAAATATACAAAATATGCCGTCGTATGGGAAATCGGTCCGTTAAGGCATCGTAGTGTGAGAACCGTTACATTGACCTTCGTTTTTATCTCCGTTTTTGCTTAAATTTAAGTTTCTTTCTATGTCTACTAATCTGATTGAGTTTGATGATATAACGATATAATAATATATATAATAAATTAAAAAGTTAGTTTTAAAATATAATTAAAAATATGATCTCCTTCAATTTTAATATTATTTCGTTTTATTTAATACTTTTCATTAATAATTTATTCGAAATAAGAATTTTAACTTAAGTTTAATTCAAATCTGGGTATTAACTTTAAATTGAGGTTCGATAGCTTTAACAAAAATAAGTCATAACGACTTAATATCTTCCACAAGAGAAAATAAAGATATATTAGTAACGCTTTGAGGAAAAATCCTAATGACCATTCGTTTATGGAATACATAAAATTCGAAATATAAAATCAAAAACCCATTACACACAATAGAAATGGTTACAAACACATTAAATATTCACGATCAACTTCACTTCTGCGGTTTCGTTGAGGCTTCCATATGCATTTAATGACATAAAGCTTGAGTCATGAACTTGAACATGACTTGCGAGTCAATGACCTCATATTTGTTAAATTCTAGAAAATTCTATCGAAATACCAGCGGTTTATTATTCTAAGATTTAGATTAATGCAGTGAAGGTCGTATGTCTTAATAAGCTCTTGCTATTTGATGCCTTTGTCTATTTACAAATTAACTACAATACTTCCAGTCATTGTTTAATAAAAATCATTTTGTAACATGTTTCTACGGACGGACAAACGATTTAATAAAATTGGCCTATAACTAAGTATTATAAATCAACAGCATGTGATGTTGGTTTAATCCTTCTTAGGCTATTGGCATTTCTACTCCTAACCTAAGATTTAACCTTAACTGGGCACAGCATATTAACTGTGGAGGGGGGCGGGGATAATATTAGTAATTAATCAGAAAAGGTACATTTAGTACAATTTCTTAAATAAAATAAAAGACCAATATATAAGAAATTCAAAAAGCACTTTTATAAACAATTTCTTGTACATTTAATGCATTAAGAAGTTCATAATTCGGAATAAACCGATAAATAGATGTATTTTAAAAAAAATTAACGTCTTATCAACTTTCGCCGAACGCTATAATAAAAAATACCTGAATATATTCTCGAGTTCTGACCATTTCGATTTCAAGAGGCCAACGACCTCTCCGCAACTGGAATGTTGGTATTACTGACCTCTATAACCAAAACCCAGTGACTTACATAACTCAGAAGGATTAAAACAGTTATACTTTATAGAATTTATAATTAATGACGAATAAAGTGAAATATTTTTTTGTTTAAATATTTTATAAGTGAATAAGAAATTATATTTGAAGTAATGTACTTTACTTGTTGAGAGGATTATTTAAGCCTCGGTAGTCATTAGTTATTCTAGCAGCTAACAGCAATAATTTGTATTGATATGTTATGGTTTAAAGGGTGAGTGAGCCAAGTACAAAAACAAAATAAATACCGTTTCGTTCCTATCGTTGACAACAAATTGACGGCTTAATCCCATTTGTAAGTATTAAAAAAAGGGTATGAATTGATCGTTCGTTTTTCCCAAAGCATCACACAAGCATACTCAAAAGTCACAGCCTGTAAATGTGCCACTGCTAGGCTAAGACCCTTCTGAGGAGAAGGTTCATCTACTTGATATATCATTTTTATTACAATATTGAATTATACTTAAGTTCTTCATGGTTCAGGGAAAAAGTACAATTGAAACACAACAAACGATTAAAATTGTTATTATATGAAATTATAGGCAACTTATCATTCCAAGGGAGTTCAGTTGTTTAGTTTTATTAATTACTTGCTGTTGCCCGCGGCTTCGCTTAAGTTTTAATAAAGGATAGGTGATGTTTTGGAAGTCTGTGATTTTAAAGTAAGAAGCATGAAATGTGATTCTGTGGTAGGGCTTTGTGCAAGCCCGTCTGTGTAGGTACCACCCACTAATCAGATATTTCACAAATTGGTAATGTAAAGATTTATATTTCTTATCAATGGCTCATGTTAAAGCGTGTGTTTCCTACCCAGACGGGCTTACACAAAGCCCTACCATGTCATACAAACTTTTTTCGTTTTCAGTCACTTTTCTTATCCGTTACAGCCTGTGAATGTCCCACTGCTGGTCTAAAGGCCTCCTCTCCTCTTTTTGAGGAGAAGGCTTTGGAGCTTATTCCACCACGCTGCTCCAATGCGGGTTGGTGGAATACACATGTGGCAGAATTTCAGTGAAATTTGACACATGCAGGTTTCCTCACGATGTTTTCCTTCACCGTAAAGCACGAGATGAATTATAATCACAAATTAAGCACATGAAAATTCAGTGGTGCTTGCCCGGGTTTGAACCCACGATCATCGATTAAGATTCACGCGGTCTTACCACTGGGCCATCTCGGCTTGCTTTTATATTGTTCATTAACTTTTTTTATATTGTTCATTAAATTGTGTAAAAATTAAACGATCGCAAAAATCTGCTACAAACCTTTAACCGATTTCATTTATATATGATATCACCTACTTTTACTTTTATGGACGAAATAACTGTACAAAGATAAATATTTTCCATTAAGCGTTAAAATAATTTTATAGCCTTTTTAAAGTGTTTTTATTATTTTATATACTATGCAAAAAGGTTTTAAATTAGAACGCAAATGTTATTAGATATAACATTTAGATTTATCGGAAGATCGTATGTTCAAACGTTTTTTGAATTTACCTTGCTCGAATAACATTCTTGTCCGTGTGTGCGAACGCGCGTGTGTGTGTGTGTGTGTGTGTGTATGTATGTGTGTGTGTGTGTGTGTGTGTGTGTGTGTGTGTGTGTGTGTGTGTGATATTAATACTAGTTTCCTTCCAAGGCTTCTTTGCACCTAAGGAGGGAGATGTTAAATATCCTTTGTCCTTTTCTGTATGCCCTGATAACGCCTCAGCAAAAAATCATAACGATGGATTG
Organism: Nymphalis urticae; assembly: GCA_905147175.2. Lineage (NCBI taxonomy): Eukaryota > Metazoa > Arthropoda > Insecta > Lepidoptera > Nymphalidae > Nymphalis > Nymphalis urticae. The sequence continues at coordinate 1,609,386 of LR989999.1, read as the reverse complement.
AGTAGTTAAGTGATTTCGTAATGAACAAACTCACTTTCGCATTTTTAATATATATATATACATATAATATATATACATATATATGTATATATATATATATATATATATATATATATATATATATATATATATATATATATATAATATATATATATATATGTATAATATTATCTGAGCTCATATATAATATGAGCTTTTTAAATAATAATATAATATAATGTTCCTGACCGGTTTCGACAACGGCGGCCAACCGCCGAAAAAGATTTGTCAACTGCACAGGACTCTATTCCCTAACTCGCATAACCCAAACGGAAAGTGTTCGAGTTTTATATAAGTTATTGCGATGTAATATACTTTGGTGATAATGTCAAAAACTATCGCCCTTACTTACACACTTTGCTTAGCGGCTGTTGAGTAAAACACTGATTTTGCTCTTTTAACAATGGATATCTCATTACTTGGCAAAGTCTTGTATAACTAATACGAACTTATTGATTATATGGAATAGTAAAAACTGTTATGTAACGGTTTAATTTAATTTTAGCCGTACTTGACCGTAACATTTATTTATTTAACTACGTGGAATGTATTCAAACTGAGGTCCAATTGATAAGCGATTTTTTTTAATATATTTGTTTAAGAAACCTGTGATGGTAATACGGCTAAATTACGAAGAACTGGCAAGTAAATCAATTGTTACAATCAAGTTGTAACAAGTCTTATTATTTTTTATGCAATACATACATAACATTTATATATGCATATATAATACATACATATTATTTTTCTGTAATAAATATAAATATATCGGGTTCTTTTCTATTTTACATATATACAAATTTATCACTGTGGAATGTATTTTCTTAGTATGGCACCTTAAGACTATAAACTTAACTAGTAATAATAAGCATTAATATTGTATTTTCATAGACCTGAATATTTGCAATACTGTAGAACTATTCGACATCCAAAAAACAGTTTATATTGCGATTCCGTGCCATCGTGGATGCCACATATGAAAGACCATCGAGATATAGATCATCGAGAGATAGGATAATATTTTAAATATTTCAATTATGAATATGATATTTCCAATTGTTTTTTTACTGATTTTTATTATAATAATGACATTAATTTATAGTTGAATTTTAACATTTTTTAAAAATTTACATAAAATTTTTGTTACTTTTAGTTTTTTATGAATCTAGAAGTGTGAATATTAGATATATTATTATTGCTTTATAAGTTCACGTGTAAATGCTTTGTTTGTATGTTGTAAGTGTGCTTTTAGAAATATATAAATAAACAGGGCACCAATTCTACTAATCTAACTAATCTACAACGAGAACGATGCGTTCCCGACTCAATTTCAACCCATATTCAAAACTAAAATTAATTGTTAACTTTTATGCCAATAGTCGATAATTTAATTAAAGTATAGGAAAACGGATAAACGGCAATGATTATGAATCGATTCGATTGCGATAAAATGACAATTTGTTAGTAGAATTTGACCCCAGGTAGCGTAGAGATGCTTGGAAATTATAAATCGCTAGCGCGCCCGCGTTCTCCCGCATCTTGCGATAGAACTATCTAACCGTGACTATTATGTTAATCGTATAACTGGAGACGCACGTATTGGAATGCGTTCTCGTTTCTACTCGATCCACTGGTTTTCCAACAGAAGAACACATCGCTAGGATTACATTCACAGTGTCAAGTGTGCTTAAAGAAAATGCACCGTGTTTTGATAATCGATCAATTAAATAGACCTTAGAAATATATTAATTTTTAAATCACATAATAAAATTGTTGAAAATCAAAATATTGAATGATTCATCTATTCAAATCTAGCAGATTAATAAAGCAATTAGAATCTATTTTGATAAATATATACTTATTACATAGAAACCAGTTAAATACATCAAGCTTCTTGTCTCCTGTGGTCGTGCTAATAGAACCTGAATGTGGTCACCGCCAATTGGCGTCGTAAGAAATATTAGCCATCCCCCACATCACCAATGCTTAACCAACTTTGGGAACTAGATGTTATGTCCCTTGTGCCTGTAGTAATACTTACAACCATATTAAGTATTGCTATTGAGCGGTACAATATGATTGGTACCTACCAAAGACAAAACAAAGCACAGCCTCACCAACATGTAAACAGACACTTCTTTTTATCTATCTTTACAGATTTATTTATCAAACAGTAATTTTCTGGAATTACATTAAATGTAAAGACACTACCCAGGAGACAGGTACCATGGCTACCACGAGGACAGGTAAGAAACTCAGTAGTTACTCTTTTGTTTTAATATCTTTTCAATCAGGATTGTATTTACATATAGCTTGCTTTTAAATACTGTACAGGCTGAATACTGACTGTCTTTGGCGAAACAATATTGAAAAACTTATATAAATATAATTTTAAAAAGGTAACCATTTCATAATATGTTTCATTTGAAACAACTAATACTTATGTACTTATTATGTACATTTGTACATCATGTACATTTGAAAAATTTACGCAAAAGACCCCTTATTTGCCGGGACATGTATTAGCGTTGGCTAATACGTTTTGGTCTGGAAAACAAGTGACATTTCATTATGCATGTTACGACATAAATGGTCACCACGTCTTTCTTCATACTAACATTATCGGACAGCTACCACCATATAAACGATTGCTCTACAATAAAAAATTGATTGATCCGATTTTGATAAGTTTTTATTATGCGAGAGAATGAGTAAATTTTCATATCGAAACACGTGCTGTCCATGGATGCGGATACAATTTCTATTTATATTTTTTAAGGCACATAAGCAATTAATTTGAAAATATTTTGTTCTATGTGAACTTACTTACAAGAATATATGCAGGAAATGCTAATTAAAATTATAATAAACTAGATTCAGCCGACGACTTCGTCCGCGAATTGAGTATGGAAGACATTAGGTACCCTATGTACTTTTCTGTACCCCTGACAACGTATAAGCGAAATTCCATGATGATCAGTTGAGCAGATAAGACGAGAAAGGGTAACAAGCAAACAAGCATGCTCACTTTTAAATTTACGAGGATAATATTAGTGTGGGGATTTTTTTTTTTATAGAACAGGAAGGCGGACGAGCATATAGGCCACCTGATGGTAAGTGGTCCCCAAACGCCCTTAGACATTAGCACTGTAAGAAATGTCAACCATCGCTTACATCGCCTTGGGACCTAAGATTTTATGTCCCTTGTGCCTGTAATTACACTGACTCACTCACCCATCAAACCGGAACACAACAATACCAAGTACTGCTGTTTTTTGGTATAATATCTGATGACCACCCACTGGTGGTACCTACCCAGACGAGCTTGCACAAAGCTCTACCACCAGTTATCTTAAAGAACAAAACATAAATGTATTTTTTTTGTGTGGCCTATGGCAATTGACGAGAATAAAGATGATGACGATGATTCCTTTTTCAAATAAAAGACACATTGCATTTACTTTTATAAAACCTTAGTCATGGTCGAGTAAACAAGTAAGACATAGTTCGCGGAAACACTTTCGCGTTTATGTCACCCTATTATTTCAACCATAACACTATGTTTGATGCTATGTTCCGCTTTATTTAATTTGCGAAATTATATCATTATTCTAGTAATAATATATGAATTATATTTATAATAATTCCTATTTATTGGTGTAATAATAGAGGACTTCAATTGATTCGAAGTGTTTGGCTGTAATATAATATGCACTATATTTTCTGGGTCTAGTTTTTGCTAGATTTATTTTTCATAATTTAACTTTTGGTTTAGTTGATTTTAGTTGTGTTAAGAGAGGATGTTATCACATTATTACATCTCTAACTTAATGTTATGTATGGAATATTTTTGATAATATAAAAAATAAATATATTTTTTATTGTTGTATTCTGGAAGAGATGTATAAAACTGCATGTGTTATTTTCATATATATTTGAACTAATATTTTGGGGGCTTTTTTTTAACGCTGGAAAAACGCATTATGCGTTTCCCCCACGGGAACAGTGGGGGGGTATGTGGGGCTCGCCGGTGTCTAAGGCGCCGAGTGCGCCCCGAACATCGGAATACCCACTAAAAAACCAGCGGTACCCTTTCTGTCTTAGCGAGGAGCGCCAAGGGATCGCTTTCGCATGCTACCGTGACGCTCTGACGATGATATATTTTGTGGCCTAATCAAGTTTAAATAATTGCAAGCATCATTGAGCTTTTACGAACTTAAGGTGGATAAACGAAGGGAAACATCGTAAGCATAGCCAATGAACAAGCATAGCCAATATAATGAACCATCAATCGCCAATTTGACGAGCCGGTTGGCGTGGTTGGTAGATACTTGCCTTTCACGCCGAAGATTGTGGGTTCGATTCCCACCCAGAACAGACATTTGTGTGCATAAACATGTCTGTTTGTCCTGAGTCTGGGTGTAATTATCTATATAAGTATGTATTTATAAAAGAAAAGTAGTATATGTAATATATCAGTTGTCTGGTTTCCATAGCACAAGCTCTGCTTAATTTGGGACCGTGTGTGAATAATGTCCCAGGAAATTATTATTATTATTAATCCATAGTGGAGCACCATGATATAAAAATTCCAAACCATATCCAACATGTTATTTATATATTTTTTAAATCTATTTTCATAGAAATGTAGTTGGCAATTTTTAGTATTATAAAATTATTGTCGATGCTATAATCTGATTCAAGTAATATAAGGTGAGACGTAAAGTGAGACGCGCATTTTATTAAGTCTGAATGTGTTTTTAATATTACCTATATAAGTGTAGTGACAGGGGCGATCAATCTAGCAGCAGACAGCATTTTTGTGTTATTGAGGGTGCGGCGATCGAGAACAAAGAACACCGAGAAGGAGGAGACCGGCCTTTGGAAAGCCGAGATGGCCCAGTGGTAAGAACGCGTGAATCTTAACCGATGATCGTGGGTTCAAACCCGGGCAAGCACCACTGAAGTTTTTCATGTGCTTAATTTGTGATTATAATTCATCTCGTGCTTTTCGGTGAAGGAAAACATCGTGAGGAAACCTGCATGTGTCTAATTTCACTGAAATTCTGCCACATGTGTATTCCACCAATCCGCATTGGAGCAGCGTGGTGGAATAAGCTCCAAAGCCTTCTCCTCAAAAAAGGGAGAAGAGGCCTTAGCCCAGCAGTGGGACAGTTACAGGCTGTTACCGTTAAGTGTAGTGACTGCTTATGGTCCTTAATAAATAAATACACGTTTTTGCCGAATGTGGGATATTTACAAAAGATATGATTTTTTTTAATAGAATAGGAAGGCGGACGAACATATCGGCCACCTGATGGTAAGTGGTCACCAATGGTAATGGTAGAAATGTTAACTATCGCTTACATAGCCAATGCGCCACCAACCTTTGGACCTAAGATTTTATGTCCCTTGTGCCTGTAATTACACTGTCTTTCTCACCCTTCAAACCGGAACAACAATACCAAGGTAATGTGCATTAAGCATTAACAGGCTTACGGGTGTTTTTGTTAGTTTTTTTTTTTTTTTAAATTTATGCACTTTCGGCGTCTGTATGTGAAATATCACACCTTTTCATGGAGAGTATTGTCTAAGCAATGTGAACTTTTCAAATATTAACCGTTAAGCAAACATTAAAGTTATTACGTAAAGTTACCTTTTATTTGGGTTTTTATATTTAATATTTATATATTTTATTTTATTTGAACTATCACAATCATTTGAATAAATTAAAACAACAAAACGGTTGAAATATGAAATTGTATTTATAATATCGAGATATATTATAATACGCCACGCGCCACGTCTTTTTGTTTGTCTGATTGTTGATGTTTTATTTACGGCTTGCACCATAAATCAATATGATCCCATAGTAATCCCGAGCATTTTAAAATCCAATACACCAATGAGACAAAATAAATGATAACACAAAATATTCAAAGAAAAGGACTACTAAATAACTTTATAACATATAATATACTAAAATTCATATTTTTCAATAAGAAACAATATCATTGTGTTATTAGAAATAGTTATAAACATATACTGCGGTGTAAAGGTTTATTAAACCAATTTTATTACAGGGACGAAAGATATGAGAGCATAGTTTCTATGATTGATAGATTGGTAAGGAAATTCTTTAGTAGGTTGTGCATTGAAAATATAAAAAAAAGTTACTTCGGACACGGAAAATTAAAAAAAATATTAATATATACAGTGTGAGCTAAAAATAAATACACTTTTAACAGATCGATTATTGAAGTTGAAAATTTAACAGGACGCTGTCCAATCAAAACTTCTTTGATAAGTAATTATTGTTCGTCTAAGTTCCTAGTCTATGTTTTATAGTAAAAGTTGAGCGTCGAGTCACGATTTCCTCTCTCTCTGATCATTCAAAACAAAGCATCAACAGAACGAGACAAAGTCGTTGAAAATATCAAATCGGTTGAAAGTCATGAGACTTATTATCTATCAATTGTTTCCTTTGGTCGTGACAGGTCCCGTTGCTCGAATTGTACGGAATGTGGGACAGGCCTTAAATGCGTTCTTTGTTTCTATAACCCAGTTAAGTGTCCTGATTTATTAATAATGGTATAATAATATGATGGGGGAGTTTGCTGAACCGCGGATTTACGGTTGGATTTAAAACCGCGAATTTCTTTTTATAATATTCAACTGTTTAAAATTAATATGTGATTGGTCATAATAATGATAACATTTCAAGAATACACGCATCAAAATAGTATATGAGTCGGCTGTTAACATTTCTCGGGCGAGTAATGAAGTGAATTCTTATAGAATTACATGACTGTTATAGGTATTGATATCCATTTTGTCTCTTAAAAAAATCCTTAACATGAATGTATGTGTTTGTTACGTATGTATCCGCAGGATATAAAGACCGGGTTATAATTGATTTATTTAAAGTAATTAATTATTAATAAAGAGAAAACGAATTTCGACGTATCAGAACAAGCTTAAAGCCTCCGAGCCCTAAGCGTCATGGCGAAAGTAACCCAAATGCCAAACACTCAGGAAACACAACACTAACCACAGATCTAGCAAATGAATACAGCTGCCACTTTCACCTAGTTTGTCATTAAACAAAATAAAAACAAGCGCACCGCTTTGAACTTTACAAGTACGATATAAAAGCCAAAATAGCTTGTCAGATTAATAAATAATATGATGCTTGCTGTTTTGACCTTTATATTATGAATGATATAGAAATCAAACTCGTTTTAATACAAAGGTTACGGTCAAAGTTGATCAAGCATGTCAGCGGTTCTGCATCACATAAAGGATATATTTCCATGATTTCTATGAGAAGATATAGAATTTTTAGGGTATTTTTTAGTGATAAAATATAAAATTCCACATACAAAGTGTAAGTACGCATTTAATTGCAGGTTTTTCTTCGATATAATGTATATTTCGAACCGGTGATATATTTACGTTTAATACATTACTTGTAGGAAGCTATTAAGTTAGGTTAATTTTTATTCAATACATTATAAAATTAGGATGTTTTTCTTAATTAAATAATCATTATAAGATAACATAGGCTAACTGTATTATATTTATAAATACATATTATTTATAAATGACTAAATAAATAATGATAAAGCTTAAAAAAAAATCTTAGTTTTTCAGTTTGACTCATTTATGAAAGATGTACAGTTAATTTGTGTTAACCGTATTATAAGTTATATCCTAATCCAATTTTCATTTTCGTTTGCGTATTTATTTTTTATTTTTATTTATTATGTTCTCTCTAAACTTCTTCTAGCTCTACATCCTTTCTTGTGTGCAATGCCAAGAACACGCGACGCTCGATCAAACCCTAATTCATTTTAGTAAATTAATTTAAAAAATAACTACTCATTATCCACGTTTATAATATAAAAGAAAAATTGTGACGTGAAATAAAGTAAATTTTGCTTATAAAATAAATATATTTTAGTTATTAGTTTTCATTAATTTAAAATCTTTATAAGTGAATTATTCGTAATTTGTATATATTGTCTATTATATATTTGAAAAGAGATACACATTTTTGACCTATAATAATAATTATATTTAAACAGATTAAAAATCTACAATATTTCACACAAATAATTGTCCTATTAAAGCACCTAATTTTAAATGTATGTATATAATAAAACACCCATTATGATTTAAAAAAAAAAGCCTTCGTCTCACTTACCGTTACTAAACCCGTTCAGTCAGTGGTAAGCACACACGCGTCAAACACAAGAATTCCGATGCAACTGATGGGTTCCACGGACAACGGTATATTGGTCCACTTCCGAGGTTTTTCTTGTCTCATTCGTTCTACACGTGACGACCAAGATACGATTTTACACCACACGATTAAATTTAACTAGAACGGGAATTACCAGAACATGGAACACGCCTCCTCGTTAAATAACTTTTTTTTTTATGTCGTGGATTTGACGTGACGTGGATAGACATGGGGGATGTAAGAAATATTAACCATTCCTTCACAGGAAATTGTATCCTTTTAAAATTAAAACGTAAATCTTTTATGTATGTACTTATATGTTTTATGTACTCTTGTTGTATGTACTTATATGTTTTATGTACTCTTACACGAGTCCTCGCTTAATAAACAGCTTAGGTAACAGAACAAAATGAGAAATAACTATTAAGAAAATGAAGTTGAAGATGTATTTTTTAAAACAATTATAGTGTATATTGTATTTAAATCCATAGACGGAGAGGCACTCAAGATACACTTTAGTGGTTTTTGTAGTGCCATCATTTAATTGTAATTTGGTTATTTATATTGTTAAATAAATAATAATAATAATGAATAAGTACTTATCAACTAACCGACTAATTGGTTCATTTTTCGCACACTCGGAATTGCGATTCAAAAGGGGAAATAAAAAAAAAGTACTAAAAATTGTCTATATCTTTCATAAGGTCTTATCTCGATATCTTTCATAAGAATTAATTATTTTATAAAAACGACTACAAATAATGCATTATTTTATAATAAATTTGATTACCATACAAAACCATGTACCGAGATGGCCTAGTGGTTGGAACGCGTGAATCTTAACCGATGATCGTGGGTTCAAACCCGGGCAAGCACCACTGAATTTTCATGTGCTTAATTTGTGTTTATAATTCATCACGTGCTTGACGGTGAAGGAAAACATCGTGAGGAAACCTGCATGTGCTACCAACCCGCATTGGAGCAGCGTGGTGGAATAAGCTCCAAACCTTCTCCTCAAAAGACTTACTGTTATATAAAAGGTCAACATTAAAATGTAGACATATTAAGACAGTTAACTGAAAACAACCAGCATAAGCTTAACCCTATTTAATATGATTGATCATATAGATCTGAGTTTAACTTACATTGGAGAACAGTTATTTTATAGCAATTGTATCAAATAAATGTTCGACGTGATTCTTTAAATTAACATAACTTTATTATTTATGAACCGATTGAAATAAAATAAACACTAAATTTTAAGTGAATTAAGCCAGAATACATTAGTGAAAACCAAACTCAAATCCGTGCTCAAACGCACAGACAAACAGACAAAAAATCTAACAATCATTGTTTTGAGTTCGATTGCGTTGATAAAAGACCGCTCTGTAATAGTTTTACTCATATATCTTCCATGTACAGACAGTGATCAGTTACAGATTTATTATAGATATAGATATTTAAAAATAATCGGATTTTTACAGCCATTTAGCACTATCGTCCTCGACGAATGAGATGGTGTAAAGTAAAATAAGAGCAAGTATACGTCTCACTGCTAGGCTATAGCCTCATCTACTTTTGAGAAGAAGGTTTGAAGCTTATTTCACCAATGCCCCAAACTCCAATGCGTGTTGGTGGAGACAAGAGCCAAATTTTCATCCGATGCATGCAGGTTTCCTCGCAATGTTTTCCTCTACTGCTGAACATTAGATGAATTATAAACACAAATTATGCACATGAAAATTGAGTGGTGCTTGCCCGGGTTTAAGCACAATCATCTATTGAAATTCTCTTTTGCCATTGGCCCATTTGGGCTCACTAAAACGAATTAAATATATAAGGAGCGGGAACAAGACGATACACGACACGGCCGACTGGTTTTAATAAACCAACGTATGCTATTGCGATTATCCATGCGTACTGAATTTTGAGGGCAGATTGTATAAAAATTTTAATAAAATAACTACCTACTGAGTTTATTATATTATGATAGATCTTCAACATCTGTGATTCTTCGGATTTGAGTACATATTTAAAAAATAAACACCGTTTTAAATTGCAATCATACGAGCACTTTTTTAAATTTACCACCCGTTTGGTTCCACCAAAAGAACCGGCTAGAAACTCTGTATTAACTTCATTTCATGTTAATTCGCCAGCGAATAGAATAAGCAAGAAAAAAGAAAACAGAAGCGATATTGAATCTTTTAAGATAAGAGCCTACTCATTCCTTAAAGGTGTATCTGCAGTGTTGCAGGTCCATGAGCTGTGGTAGTCACTTTTCATCATATTAGCCTCTTGACTCAACGGCCACACTCTTGCTTAAAGCAAAAATCATCTCGTTCTCGAAGTAAATCGTGATTCATGTGGAAGCCTGTCAGTCAGACGTCAGATGAAAATTCTAGTACATTTATATCCCGCATTGGACCATCATGACAGATTGAGCTCAAGATTTCTTCAAATTTGCTTTATGTACTATACAAATGATTTGCTATTTAACTTTGATATGCGTTTCATTATTAATAATATTTGTTGTTAGTATGAAATATTTGTAAATAATTTGCAATTGATTTTTAATATTTTTATATTTTACTTGATATCGACTTGAAAACGTTGTGGAAAATATTATTTATGTACTCTTCAGTTATTTATTAGTTATAATTTTTATTTATTTATTTGACGGGCTGGTTGGCGTGGTTAGTAGATACTTGCCTTTCACGCCGAAGGTTGTGGATTCGATTCCTACCCAGGACAGACATTTGTGTGCATGAGCAGTCTGGGTGTAATTATCTATATAAGTATGTATTTACAAAAGAAAAGTAGTATATGTAGAATATCAGTTGTCTGTTTTCCATAGTACAAGCTCTGCTTAGTTTGGGATCAGATGGCCGTGTGTGAATAATGTCCCAGGATATTACTATTATTGTTATTATTTATGTTAGCAATGTTCTAAAATCTGATATTTTAACGTACCGTTTTACTTTATATCTATTTGAATTATACTCATGAAATATTTTCTTCAATTTTTTATATTTGTATAGATGTATAGATAACCCTAAAATAGTGAACAGCAAATATATGTACGCCAACTTGAAGTTATTAAAACTTTTGACAAACTAATGTTAAACCGATTTTGATAAAATAATGTCTGAATGTTCCTTAGAATATTACTTATAATAATTAATTGTAATTTTTAGCTGTTAAGTAAAATAAGCCGAGATGGCCCAGTGGTAAGAACGCGTTAATCTTAACCGAAGATCGTGGGTTCAAACCCGGGTAAGCACCATCGAATTTTCATTAGCTAAATTTCTGATTATAAGCCATCTCGTGCTTGACGTTGAAGTAAAACATCGTGAGGAAACCTGCATGTGTCTAAATTTACTGAAATTCTGCCACATGTGTATTCCACCAACCCGCATTGGAGCTTGGTGGAATGAGCACCAAACCTTTTCCTCAAAAAGGGAGTGGAGGCCTTAACCCAGCAGTGGGACATTTACAGGCTGTTACTGTTACTGTAAGAAGTACCCGAACAAAACTTAGCTAGCTCAAAATTATTAAATTAATTAATGTTCTTTAATTATAGTTCGACCAAATATTAACCTCTACATAAAAGGATTTTGTTGGAGCGTATCAAATTACAATTTGGAAACTAGGACCAGTTTTTAAACCAGTTTTCTATTTAACACACACCGGTGATAATTAGTTATTTAAAATTCAAATGTGCGCATCGTAAGCAATCCCTAACTGTTATAAGAAAGTAAGCGTCGTCAAAACTAACTGAAAATTGTCAGCATTGGAAAAAATGATAAAAATTATCAACAATTTTCATTTGTTTTTTAAGTAGTTAGGTTTAATGGCTGAATTTAACATGCGTTTCGGTGTGTAGCTTAAAACATTGGTTTAAATACTTGATACACTGTTTATAAGAGTATATATAAGTATTTCATATAGTATAAGTATTTCCAACAATCTTCAATATTACCTCATAATTACTATTATATTGCTTTGAATAAAAAATATTGCAATTTATTTTATTATTTTAAATAGAGATATTTTTTACCTGTTCCAAAAAATATAAAGTACATACTAATTATATTTAAGTTAAAATAAAATTTCTCGTTCGGGTGTGGATCGGGAGGTACTTTTTTGAATTTGATTTTAAAAAAAAGGTCTAATGACCTTTTTTCAAATCAAATCAAATTATATAGCTATCTTTTGTAATAATAAGTTAAACAATTATATTTCTAGAATTCTATCTATTCTATCTATTCTTAATTGATAGAAAAAAAATAAAAAAAAATTGTCTAGGTATTTATTCAGACATTCGAAAATGTTGTAAATATACAATAAATAAGTACAATATTACTTTATAAGGAATTAAAATTCGTCAATAAGCGACATCTGTACGCAAGAACAAGAAGCAGTTATTTTCAACTCAACTATAAATGGTAAGCCGAGTACGTAGTTCGGCCCTGTTACTGATAGATGTCGCTAAACTGAAACACACATAGTTTCCTTAATTATTACTAGATGTCGCTATAGTACAAATAGTATACAAACTATCGTCATAAAATATCACGCCAAAAATATTATCGTTTATTGTATTTCAATTAAATCTTTCCGAAATTTAAAAGCAAATAATTATAGAATTTAAAGATTTATGCTCATTTTTCTATTTTATTATTCATTAGACTTTTGGAAGCAAAATCACGGTTTTATAGGTACCGATTATGGGAAAAATCGTAAAACCATTATGTAAACAAAAATCATAATATTGATGATTAATAATACATAAAAAATTTGATTTTCCCTATATGTAATAATAATGTAACAATAAAATTAATGTAAATAAATAATAAATTTTTATTTTATTTATAATATAGTTGATTAAGTCATTGGAAATTGATCTTAAGCCTTGTTTTTTTTACTATATAAACTAAAACGAATAAATTATGACATCACATTTTTCCAAATTCCTATAATGTTCTAATTAAAGCAAAAATATTTGTAAGAAACATGAAAAATAATAGAAAAATATTTACTACATTTACTACGTAAGGGTAGGTAAATTGGCCTTTCAAATATTCCATATTGCTCAGCGAGCGAGGAACGTTTTCGAGTTATTATAGCGATGGAGCATAAAGGTGAAAAGGTGTTCGGGGCCTTTCGGATCGAATCGAAGTGTGATCGTTGCCGTTTATCCTTTTTCCTATTCTTTAATTTAATTATCGACTATTGGCAAAAACTAACAATTAAGTTTGGATTTGACACAACGGTATATGTTAACATCATATCGGTTCGATTCCGTTCCGAATAAATATAGAATAGTCAAATTTGGATTGGAATTGAATCGGGAACGTATCGTAATCGTTATATATTAATAGAATTGGTCCCCAGGTAACAAATTGTCCACCCATATACATTGCAAAGATTGGCGATTTAATTATACGTCTGGAACTATTCTGGTCATTTTTATTGTGATATTAATTTCGACACCATTATTTACTATTTTAAATAACTTGAAGAAAATTAACCAGGTATATGAAATTAAAATACATTATTGTATAATATATAATACGTAGGCAGACTGGCAACTCGGCCATGTGTCATCAACCTTGCCTGTAAATACATTGGCTCACTCAACCTTGAACTTTCCTTGGCTGGCCTTGAAGCTGCTTGGCTATTTATGCATGGGAGAATATCTGATTTATGGGTGGACATGCAAAAATCCCTACAACCAAGTATTGAATAAACATCAGAAAGTAGTACCTGTTTATCACTTAATCCGAAAAATAAACGCAATGTTACTTTTTTATCACCAAAAATTTTTTTTTCACCAGCAATTTTTATATTTTCACTTAATTTTTTTACCACTTTTTATAGACTACACAATGGAATATTCATTTCAATTAAAGAAGTCATTTGGCAGAATTAATCTTTTGTAAAAGTAAATTTTTGTATTAAACTTTAACTGATTGCAAATCTCCTGCTTTGCATACAAATTATCCTATCAAGATACTTTCTATTTACTATTATTATAATATATTCTTATTGTTTGGTAAATTTTGGAAGAATAATTGTTGCGAATGATATCCGGACAGTCCTTCAATATATCCACGCAATATTGGTAATAATAACGATTAAATTACAGGTTATTTTTGCTGTAATACATAACTGCCAAAACTACTAAACCAATATACATAAAACTTATATCAGAACATGGAGCGCGTTTCGGAATATAGTATTATAAGTATATTTCGCAGTTTCATCCGCTTTAAATTTAGACTATTGAGGTGACAAAAATGAATTTAATGTTCTTGCAATGGATAAGCAATATTTAGATTTAGTAAATACAATCTCTAATTAGACATGGCTAATACTTTACTATCCCTGTCACACGTGTGCGGTTAAAAGGGATAGCAAGCATAAAAACTAGCACTAACAGCAATATAATGCTTCCCTTAGAAAGTTTAGAGTAATTTAAAAGTGGTACAGCGAAAGTTATTACTTACCCAGAAAAACAATTTCCTTGACCTCTTCTTCATCTCCCGTTAACAGCCGTTCTTCAATCACAGGGTACGTGTAATTTAAATCTGCGTCATGATTTATAGCACATTAGACGTTATTCTATCAACCACATCTATGTAATTTATTTAAATTTTACATTACATTTATGCAATTCGTATTTACATAACTTTTTCAAATGTCCTCTTCAAATTCACTGCACATAACTATTTCTATCATTAATATCGTGTACGATCTTAACGTATCTAAATATTGTGTTTCAACTGTCAGTAATTGATTTGTCCGGGTGCACATTTAAATTCGTTATGGCTATTAAGTAATGTTTATACTCTGTCCCACTTTTCCTTTTTTATATTCGTTACCGTTCAAAACTCAATGAACATCGTTGTTTGTTTATACATCAGCACTTTCGATTTCATCGAATGGTTCATTTGTGATTCCTATATTATTAATTGTTGTTTCTTTTTCGTTATCTTCAATGATTTCATCGTTACGTAAATCTTCATCAGCTTACAATTTATTTGTGCTTCTTCGACCATCTAATGTTAGTGTTATTTGAGTCATATCGTACAAAATCTTTCGAGATAGTTAATCTTGTTTATCACAATCTTAATGAAGCTTGTCCCGATACAATGAAAGCAAGGTTAAAACGTTAGAAACTCTGCGATTTCATCCAACAATTTCGTACTTAACGCTGGTTTTTCTTAACGATCTGGTGTTATGTGGTCTGTAATAAAAAAAATATACACGTGATCAGTAAATTTCACTTTCATCACATAATAACATTGTAAATGGTAAAGGTATTATAAGATATATGATGTCTCACGGTGATTATGGCGTGATATTAGACGTTAGTTGAGCTATTACGGCTATGTAATCGATGGGCATAATTGCATAGGTTCTAGGAAAATGCTTTTGATATGAACGCTTTGAATTTTTTGCAATGTCATCGTATTATGTTAATGATTGTTATAATTGAATCAGCTTAATGAAATTGTTTAGTAAAGTATCCACGTGTTATTATCCCAAAGCTGGAAAAGGCTTTTGAAAGGAATGTTGGGAGTTTTTTCTACCACGTTACTCTAATGAAGTTTGATGGAGATACGGGACAGAATTGCATCGAAAACATGCAGATTTGTTTACTCCTACTACATCATAACAATGTACATGAAGCATATTCATTTAAACATAGAATATACTCGTTAATGATTAAAAAGAATTTGCAATCAACGAAGAAATAGTTTTTTTTTTTTTGGAAATTAAATTATCTTATAAAAAGGAGAAACTTTACAACGATCTTGAACTGGCGCAGGACAGTAGCAAATAGAGACAAATCGAATGTGTATCGTATGTGTAATGGTATATCGTATGTACCCTCATTAGTGAGGGAACGAAAAAGAAGAAGAAAAGAATAACTTTAGTAAAGACATTATGCTTTCTAGATAAGATGTATTTAACATAAAATTTGTCTCATATTAATAGTCCCACATTGAGGGCACTAAACGCACGACTTGCGACTAATTTAAGTCGCGAGTCATCACGATATCAACTAAGTCACGTTTTCAGTCGTGACCTGAAACAGCATCAAGTTCAGAAATGCCGACTTTCGTCGAATTCGGACACGGATAATATAATTTGTAATTAACATTTAACAATATTTTCTCACTTATCTATATGACTATGAATAGTAACTCTCAATTCGTAGTCTGGCATATGGGCAAATAATAACCATTCCTTACATCGCCAATTCGCCACCAACCTTGGGAACTAAGATGTTATATCCCTTGTGCACCTAGTTATACTGCTCACTCACCTTTCAAACCGGAACGCAACAATACTAAGTTTTGCTGCTTAGCGGCAGAATATCTGATGAGTGGGTGGTACCCACCCAGATGGGCCTGCACAAAGGAAACTTCCTACCACCAGGAAATTGATTGATTTCTGTCACCACCGCCAATAGACTTAAGCACTGTAAGAAATTTAACGTCCCTAGTGCGGTGTGCCTGTAACACTTCAATACCAAGTATTGCTGTTTGGCGGTAGAATATGTGAACATTGTACACAGAGGGCTTTGCACTGTACCAATACTATGTCCCACTAAGTTTATAAGAGCCGAGATGGCCCAGTGGTAAGAACGCGAGAATCTTAACCGATAATCTTGGGTTCAAGCCCGGACAAGCACCGCTGACTTTTCATGTGCTTAATTTGTGATTATAATTTATCTCGTGCTTTACGGTGAAGGAAAACATCCTAAGGAAACCTGGATGTGTCTAATTTTACTGAAATTCTGCCACATGTGTATTCCACCAACCCGCATTGGAGCAGCGTGGTGGAAATAAGCTCCAAACCTTCTCCTCAAAAAAGGGAGAGGAGGCTTTTAGCCCAGCTGTGGGACATTCACAGGCTGTTACGGTTACGGTACTAAGTTTATAGCAGAATTATATCCAACGCATGGAAATGTTCTCTTAACAAACGTTTATCGTCGAACACGTCATGTAATGAATACAAATAAAGCTAGAGAAAATTCAGTGGCGCAGGCCCGAATATAATTCGCGAACCATCCGAACTACTGGATTCAGCTATTTTAATAAAGTATTATGTTAATCCTGCGTCCTCATGTTTTTTTTATTAAATAGTTGTAATTAAAGAAGTATTCATTTCGTTTCTTTGTTATCTTTAACTTACCAGATGATGAGACCTAATTAGTGTGAAAATATGTCTATTTGAAGGTAGGTAGTTCTTTAAATATTATATTTTCTATTAAAATTTCTAAGACGCAAAAAATATTATATCGTCCGAAATAATTGACCAGAATTGCTTAAATGCTTGCAAAATTCCTAAAATGATTTGGTTTCTTTTTTATCTTATATTATAAAAATCTATACAAATAAAACTGAAGTGTGTCTGCGAATAAAATTTTACTGATGGTAGGGCTTTGTGCAAGCTCGTCTGGGTAGGTACCACCCACTCATCAGACATTCTATCGTAAAATAGCAGTACTTGGTATTGTTGTGTTCCGGTTTAAAGGGTGAGTGATTCGGTGTAATTACCTCTGACCTCCCTTGACCTCCCTTGTGGACAAAAAATCTTAGGTCCCAAGGTTGGTGTCGCATTGAAGATGTAAGCGATGGTTAACATTTCTTACAGCGCAATTGCTTTTGCCTATATGTTCTTCCGAGGGTATTCTTTAAAATGGGTAAAATTACAAATTGAAATATTATATTTATATTTCATTTATTATTTGTTTTACAACTACAAATATTCATTGGCAAACCAGTAAGCAAACATCATTTGATTTTCTAAGTGACATTTTACAATCAAGTCATTCTTGTTACTTCCTTGAGTAGAAGCGTTATTTCAAATAGTGTCACTTGTATGCTAAAAACGTTTGTGATTGTCTGTTTAAATATAAATTAAAGCGCTTAAGCGGTTTGTTTTAGTACATCGCATGAAAATACGTCGGAATTTTGTAGAAACGTCTTGATGCTGTCCTTAGAAAGTATATTATTTATTTATTCATTGTATTTAAATATAAATTATAGCGCTTAAGCGGTTTGATTTAATACAAAGCATGAGAATTCGTCGAAATTTTGTAGAAGCCTCTCGACGTTGTCCTTAGAAAGTAGCCTAGGACGGAACTAGTTGCATATGGTTCCATTTCTAATCTCGACCCGATTAATTCCTATGCTAACCTATCGTTCACTTTATAATGAAAACTTTTAACCGGTTAAGTTCACTTTTATAAATAATCTATGCATATAATTAATCTATTTGGTGTAATGTACAATATACGGCAATATGACATAAGTTTTTATTTGAGGGCAATGATAAATATTGCAGATATTTACTGTAGCATCCGCGGCTTCGCTAGCGTGTTCGGAGGGGGGGTACTCTGGTCTTTCTTGGGGTCCATGCTTGCTTCATACCAAATTTCAGACACGTATCAGAGAGATTTAATTTCGCATTTGTAATATTAGTTTATATGTGGTATGGCTTTGTGTAAGCTCATCTGCGTAGGTACCCACTCATCAGATATTCTACCGCAAAACAGCAGTACATCGTATTGTTGTGTCCCGGTTTGAAGGGTGAGTGAGCCAGAGTATATATATAGTAGTATCATATATATTACTAGTATACAGTAACATCTTAATTAACATTTCTTACAATGCCTATGTCTATGGGCGTTGGTGACCGCTTACCATTAAGTGGCTCATATGCACATCCGCCTACCTATACTATATAATATAAAAATATTAGAAAAATAACGTAAGTGACGAGTGGTTTACAGAATGATGTATGTGTGATGTAATATAATATTGAAATGTACTATTTGATGGCAGGGCTTTGTGCAAGTTTGTCTGTGTGTGTACCATTCACTCATTTGAGTTATCGCCACATAGCACAATACTTAATATAATTGTTCTTTTTCGGTTTGAAGGGTGAGTTAACTACAAGAGACTTTATCTTAGCTCCCAAGTTGATGGCGCGTTGGCAATGTAAGGAATGGTTAATATTTCTTCATATCATTTCATCATATCATAATCATTTGCTATGTATATAGTGATGTTTATATGTCCTGTATGAACATCCACGAATACTAACTCCAATCTCTTCTGTCATTTATATAATCCTGTGTAGTACAATGAGGCTTATTTAATTTAAAAAAAATACAGCAGTTTTAAATTTAGTTATTCGTAAAACTACCTTTTGTTTCTGTTTATGTTTTTGTTCTTTATTTAAATATTTCTATTTTCTGTTTTTATTTTATTTTTGATTTGTATATTTTGTAATTGTGTTTGGGAATAGCGTGTTCGGTTAGGTTAGTGTCGGGAGTAGTGTAAACGGTTGTACATAGTTAGTTTTAATAAATAAATAAAGTAATTAACAATTGTTTTAAAGTGAAAACGTCAACATTTAATTTAATGGCTCACCTTTCTTTTGCCATTATGGTGTCTACATACATATTTTAATGCTTTGTGAAATGACTTACTATAAATCTGTTTTATTGCGTATCGCTAACAAGACAAATTCTTGCGAGGTCGTATTTATCACTTGTGAGTAGGATCACCAGGTGTTCAGTATTTATCCGGACTGTTCGTTTTTTTAACGATTCGTTCGGATGATAATATTTAGCTACAATGTTTTACAACTGCCGAGAAGCCGAGATGACTTAGTGGTTAGAACGCGTGAATCTTACGCGTTACTTACCGATGGTCGTGGGCTTAAGCTCGGGCAAGTACTGAATTTTCATGTGCTTATAATTCATGTCGTGCTTGACGACGAAGAAAAACATTGTGAGGAAACCTGCATGTGTCTAATTTCACTGAAATTCTGCTACTTGTGTATTCCACCAATGTAGTCGAATAAGCTCCAAACCTTAAAAAAGGAGAGGAGGCCTTAGCCCAGCAGTGTGACATTCACAGTGTTACTTTACTTTTACACGTGCAAGTGATTTTCAATTATCCTTTAAATCAAATCAAAATATACTTTATTCAGGTTTAAATTAAATTTACAGTTATCTCCGGATCAGAAAGTAGATTCTACTAAGTGGAATCGGCAAGAATCTCGGTAATCACTCCGACTATTTAGTTACATTGTTATTTAAACACAATCGAATTATTATTGATGAATGGAAACCAAGGAATTCTAACGTCACACATTTTTTAATAACTTTATTATTTCCCTAAAAAAAAATATTTTGAAAATATTTGTACTAGCGTCTTGTACTTCGTTAGTTTTCTATCATTTCGCTTTTTATTTAACTCCGGTGAATCAACTTGTAATATTACTAAAATTTAAATACACACAAACGCGTTGTGTTGTAGTGTTAATTATAAATGTATATAATATATAACCGCTAACATATTGCGCGGATATAAAAAAGTTAGGTACATTATGTTAGCGGGAACGCGTGCTTCATAGTACCATAATAAATGCGCTTATTCGTTCTTGACGAAATGGTTTTAGATAATAATAATAATAAGTACCTAAAAGCTTACAAGGTAGCCTTGATATGTTACAGGTTCCTCAACACTCTCATAATTAACTCCAAAAGGCAATCATCCTGAACACATGCCGCCTCACTCGCAAGTTCCTTACAACTTCATCCATCTCATCTTCTTATACGATCATATTCATCATACGATACGATCATACGTGCTTAGGTTTTTATTACCTCATACGAGGGAAAATGTAAAATATAATAATAATAATGTCCTTCAGAACGATTTCGGCCACGGCGGCCAATCTAAAGAGAGATTAGCCAAGTGCACAAATGTGTGCCCAAACACAGGTGCAGAGTGCACCCTAACTCTCATAATCCGATGTGACGGCAATCCGACGCGACCGGAAAGATTTCAGGCGCAGGACCAACGGCTTTACGTGCTTTCCGAGGCACGGAAGTGTACACACTTCCAACTTCCAGACTCCGGGCTGCTACTGAGATTTTTCTGACAGAAAACCCCAATAACTTTTTTAACCCGGAATTCAATTAGGAATTGAACCCAGGACCTCCGGGTCTGCGGCCTTACATCAAACCACTAGACCAACGAGGCAGTCATGGTTTTAGATATGTCGATATTATTATGTACCTGGGAAAAATAACGCTAATCTCATACTGTACGGTATTGCATGTTATATCGTGAATATAATGCCATGATTTCGTAATTGCTTGGGAATAAAAACGAACAGACCAAATCAAAGTTTGCAATATGATCAAATTAACTGCGTGAAGCGACTATTTTAAATAATTAATTTTAGCATACATATTATAATATAAATAATCAAGTCGATTATGAACATTAACAGTTAATGATTCGAAGAATCAGATTTTATTCGCAGTCGTGCATCGCTATATTACGTCTTAGACCTCGCGTCTGGAAACTGCCTGTAATGTCCCAATGCTGGGCAAAGGCCTGCTCTCCAATTTGTAAAGGTTTGGATAATTTTCCAACACGCTGCTCCAATGCTGGTTGATACACATGTGGCAGAATTTAATCCGACATATGCAGGTTTCTTCTCGATACATCTCTTGTGCTTGTAATTACACTGGCTCACTCACCATTCAAACCGCAATACACCAATACCAAGTACTGTTTTGCGGTAGAATATCTGATGAGTGGGTGGTAACAGCCAGACGAGCTTGCACATAGCCCTACCACCAGTGAAGTTCATTTCCTTCATCGTCGAGCATGAGATGAAATATAAACATAAATTATGCATCAAAATCCAGTGATGCTTGCCTGGGTTTGAACCCATAATCATTGGTTAAGATTCATGTGTTGTAACTGTGTCATCTAGACTTATTGACGTGTGTAAAATTTCAAATTTAGAACTCTCAATTAAATACTTGTTTAACTTCGTCTTAATCGTCTTAATGCTTACCAACCAGTTACGCGGAAGAGTCATTTTCGTACCACATCATTGACCTTTCGCCCTTTTATCTAGCTTTTATAAATCCCCTAGAGGCATACGAAAGTCTAGGTTAACAATGTAAGTACTATAATTTAGGTAATTACACACTGAATTATTCTGACATTTGGTTGGTAATGTCGTGAGAGAAACAAATTGTATTCGTTTTTCACTTCATCATGTTTTATCATCATCATTTATTTTAATAAAATTACTATCAAAAAATATTTTAACCAAGAAGGTTCTTATAATTTACTTTTGAATAATCATTTAATATTTAATAAAACGTTAACCTACTCAGAGAGCCGAGATGGCCCAGTGGTAAGAACGCGTGTATCTTAACCGATGATCGTGGGTTCAAACCCGGGCAAGCACCACTGAATTTACATGTGCTCAATTTGTGATTATAATTCATTTCGTGCTATTTTCGGTGAAGGAAAACATCGTGAGGAAACCTGCATGTGTCTAATTTCACTGAAATTCTGCCACATGTGTATTCCACCAACCCGCATTGGAGTAGCGTGGTGGAATAAGCTCCAAACCTTCTCCTAAAAAGGGAGAGGAGGCCTTTAGTCCAGCAGTGGGACATTCACAGGCTGTTACGGTACGGTTACGGTAAACTAACTCATATCGGTTCGGATCTAGATTTTACCAAGAATGGAATTAGATACATGAATTTATCACCTACCAGAGTATATAGTGAGTTATACCCTTAAGATCACATAATTATATGTAAAAAATTGTTTTGATTTTATTTTCGGTTCAAATCCTCTTAAGGAAAATCTAATTCCAAAATGATGCACCGATACGGATCATGCGAGTTTCGTGTCGTGGTTTTTCATCATCGCCGATCACGATATGGAATAACTTTTTATTCAATTCGTTTTATTTGTTTTATAACAAGAAAACCGCATTGAAATAGATGATTATTGTATATTGTTTTTATTAAAACGCGTAATATATGAAACGGCTCAGTGATTATTGTCTTTTTTTATGTCAATTCCAGAGAAAACACTTACTAATGTTTATATCGTTGCAATATTGAAAGTGAATGATTTCGTTTTCGCCTTGTACGTTCAGTATCCGCTTAACGGATATACTTTCTCAGGTACATTTATTTATATTGTGTTATATAAAAGTACCTCATTGCGCTTGAAGATAGCATAGATGACCGCAGATCCAAAATTCGGCCCAGTAAAAAGTTACCCAATTTTTCTATCGAGATCTCTGCAGCGGCTCGGAGCCTAAAAGTTGGACGTGCTCTGTGGCTCAGGAAGCACGTACTGCCTTAGGTTCTACGGCTGAACTCTTTCCGAAAGTCAGTCAGATTTTTCATCTAAATGGATTATAGGTGTGAAAGAATAAAGTATAATAAATACTTTTTTATATTTGATAAAATTTCGTGAGTATCAAATAAAATTACTAACTTTATTCAATAATTTATTCGACAGTTATATGTTGATTTTTTTATATGACAAATGTATGAATCGATATGAACGAAAGCGGTTGGTCTGTTTCTGAATAGCTAATCAACGAATCGATTAATCACATGCATATAATTATGCAGCGAAAACCCTTTCAAAAGACATAAGGCCGTAAGGTAGGTGACCCAGATGTACTTACATAAACATTCTACGCTAGTACGCTAATAATTATAAAATTGAAAAGATTCATACAAGTAAATAGATGACAATGAAACTCCTACTATTTGCTGCTATCGTAAATGAAACCACGATCTGAGAAATATAAATATAAATTAAAATAATAATAACAATACGTTTATTTGCGAGAATGTGTGTGTTTAAATTCAACAAACCTTTTTTAGCAAAATTGTATATGATACGGTCAAAAGTAAAAATCATAACTGAGTGGAATGTTGAGAGATATAATGAATTGAATCGCAATACCGATACTTGTCTCAATTAGTATCGTAGAATATAATTGTATGTTGACAAATGCTATTTCGCTGACACGTGACAAATGAAGCGCATCAGTGGCGCTTGTACGGATTTGAACCCAAATTCTACGGTTGAAATCCATGTGTTCTAACCACTGTGGCGTTTCGGCTTATTTTTTTTTTTAATATGAAAGTTGCTTTATACGCAGGGCATTAGCATTGAATTAAAATAATAACAATTGTAAATACTTTGTCTATACGGACGAAGTCGTGAAGCTAGGATTGTATTGCTATGTATGTATATAAACCGGGTCGGTACAAGACACACGTACATACACGTTCTAGATTATAGCCATTACGATTAAGATCGGACCCACCGGGTTGGAACACGAGTTTATTTAATCTCTTATCCACAGTCTGCAATATTCTATAAGAATAAATTCGAAAGTCATCGCAGAAAAAGGTCATTAAATGTCAGAAAGTGATATGCGACATTGACCATAATTATTATCACATTTCAAGAAAACACGAATCAAAATAGTATATCATCATAATTGAATACGTTTTTACAGAATGTAGGTACATTCTGTAAATAATATTGTTTTAAAAAATATATTTGGCTTCGAATTGTAAATTAGGTATATATAAGGTTTTTTCTTGAACACTTCATTTTAATATATTAAAAAAAAAATGTGATTATTTTTAAAAAATTTCAGTTACAATTCAAACATTATTTGTTTTTTTATTTAATATATATGAATAAAATGTTTTTATTGTTGCTAGGATTACATCAAATACACTGTTAAGTGAATATTTACCATTGTCACAATCTGTAATTTAGTAATGCCTAAGGCCGCAGACCCGAAAGTCCTGGGTTAAATTTCCGAGTAGGGCCAGTAAAAAGTTATTGGGTTTTTCTGTCAGAAAATTCTTAGTAGCAGCCCGGAGTCTGGAAGGTGGAAGTGTGTGTGAAAGCCGTTGGTCCTGCGCTTGAACTGGATTATGAGAGTTAGGGTGCACTCTGCACCTGTGTTTGCGCACACCCTTGTGCACTATAATATCTCCTGCGCAGTTGGCTAATCTCTCTTGAGATTGGCCACCGTGGCCGAAATCGGTCTGGAGGACATTATTATTATTTTTACCTTAGTAATGATCTGACAATTCAATTTCGTGATTGGGACGCATATTTAAGACAACGATCTCTATAAATTGTTGCAAATCTATGATTGAAATCTCAGATTATAGATAGAGTCATCAAGGCAGTTCTTAACTCAATTCATTTGCAAATATATATGTAGAATTAGAAAAACAACGATGTTTTACAATCGCTTTTAATTTTCAATTATAATATATATTTTCAAATATATATAATTATATTTTCAAATATAATGTGTAAATATTTCGATTATCTGATTTCTCTGAAAAGATGGAATGAATTTTGTTTACATACCCTTATACAATTCATTTTAGAAAATAGTAAGGTGGACGGGAAAATTTGACGCCTAATGGGATCTCACCACCGACCACAGACATTGGCGCCGTAAGAAATATTCCTTACATCGCCAATGCGCCAACAACCTTGGGACTAAGATGTTATGACAACAGGCGTAGTTACACTGGCTCATTTACCCTTTAAACCTGAACTGAATTAATAGTGCAATATCTGATAAGTGTTACCAACCAAGACGGGCTTGCGCAGTCCTACCACCAAGTTAACATAAAAATTGCTTCTACCCAGTGAAAGGACATTTATGGACCGTGTAATGCCAATTATAGTGTTTTCATTTATTTCACAGTTCATTTATCTCCAGTGCAGTTAATTAATAACCAATTAATTCTTTATTTTATAACATTTATGAGTTCATAATTGAGACGTTTATTACTTAATTAAAGACTTTATTATACAGTTTTAATATCGTTAGTTAATTAAAACTGATTTGCTTTCCCTGAACTCGTGAAGGTTTAATATTGTTGACTTTTATGTGATTATCATTTTTGTATTTCTCACATACATTAATTGAAGGTATAATATTGTACATAGTATTGTTTTTTGTTCTGGTTTTTTAGTAACCCAGAAACGCTAAAAGGAATCGCGGAAGACCGTTTTGAAGGTGGGATGAAATAAAAGCAAAAAGGGAATACATGGACCAGGACCGCACTTAATAAAATAGAATGGAAAGGAACGGAAAAGGCCTTTGACAAATGTGGCTAACAGACTAAATTGTCGATGTCAATTCACTACAGTGATAATTTTAGTAATGTATTTTAAATGTCGCAAAAATGTGTCTGAATAAAGGCTTATTTATTTATTTATTTATTTATATTGTACATTTAAGTATAAATTAGTAACTCGATTTTTTAAAAATGTTCTATTTTTTTTTAAATATATGTAGACAGTCTGGCAAAAGAGCCACCTGATGGAAAGCGTTCTCCAATGTCACTCGAAATTGACATTGTAAGATTTATTAACCGTCCCTTATGCCCAATGCGTCACCAACCTTACGGTTACATTGACACACACGTCACACCGGAACACAACAATATGTTTTAAAATTATGTAATTTTGTGTGTATATTCAATAATATCTCTGCATTTTGCAATAAGTTAGATAATTATTTTTTATGTTGGATAAATTATACCACAAGGATGTTGCCATTTAAATGTTAATGCAAAAAAAAACCATTTCCATTATTAAAAAGAGAAATAAGAATAGAAAACTGATAGAATCATCAGTTGGGTAAACTTTCCGAAATTATTGACAGTTTTTACTGAGATTTTAATTATTCTCTAATTTACTATAGTTTGAAAATAGTCATCGGTTTAAATTTAAAGAAAATAAAACAGCCCTAAGCCTGTATAAGTAGGGAATCTGTGATACAATTAAGCAGTTTTAATAAGTATATGAACATTTAAAATTTAAGAAAATATTTTTTTCTTACATAAAAAAACTACAGTTTATATATATTTATCTACATTTGATAGGAATTAATCAAACGCTTATCTTTATCTGAAAGGTAAACATTAATTTCCAATTATGTAATGACAGATCCAATGACACTCAATTGTTTTTTATGATATATCAATGAAAGGTGTACTAATGAATCAAAAACGTTGAATAGTATGTATGTACATTGAAAGTCAATGCTAAGGCGCTTTGAACTGTCACTCATAACTCATTACTAGCAGATTTGATTAGCGCATGATGTTTACAAGGCCGAGATGGCCCAGTGGTAAGAACTCGTGAATCTTAACCGATGATCGTGGGGTCAAACCCGGGCAAGCACAAATGAACTTCCATGTGCCTAATTTGTGATTATAAATCATCTCGTGCTAAACGGTGAAGGAAAAACATCGTGGAGAAACTTGCATGTGTCTAATTTCACTGAAATTCTGCCGCATGTGTATTCCACCAACCCGCATTGGAGCAGCGTGGTGGAATAAGCTCCTCAAAAAGGGAGAGTAGGCCTTGGCCCAGCAGTGGGACATTCACAAGCTGTTACCAATGATGTTTAGTGGACAATATTCACACTGAAGTATAAAAAATATCAAAAGACAATAATAATTAATCTCTTACGAAGCAACAAAACCTTACGGACAATTATGTAATGATAATAAATACCCTACTATGTTAATTTATTTTACAATATACTTTAATGACGTTGGCGTTTTATTTCGCAAATTTTGTCAATATTATTTTTCAATTTAAATCGTACTTTTCGGTGCAGAGAGGCAATAATGCCCGCGTCTTGGGTACAATGCCACAGGACTATCTTTTTGACGGCGTGGTTTTGCTATAAATTTGTAATTTGGATTTTGTTTTTTTATTTTTTATAATTAAAAAATGACTACATAATTTCGAAAATAATTTAAATTTAAATATATTTACAAATTAAAAAAAAATTCATAGTTTTTATATTTTCATTAAATAAACTTCTATTTTTAAAATTGAATATATTTGAAATATTTTTTTTTTATTTTATAGTTTAATTGTAACTTTATACATCTTTGCAAAAACATAAGCTATTATATACAACATAAATTTATATTCGAATTCTCAATTCAAAATTTAATAATACATTTTGTATATTAAATTTAGAACAAAAGGTGTATTCCAATTTTAAATATTTTTAATTTTAATAATTATCAAAGAATAGAACAGATTAAGAATATAAGTAATATAGTTCCGAATGAAAACGAAAATGTACTTACAATTAAATATTTCACCAAACATCCATTAGAAAAAAATATTCCAAAGACACTTAAGGAATAATATTTAACGAAATACTTGCACTTTTAATTTAAAAACAAATATCAAGATACGTCCACTCCTAGCTGCTTTCCACAGCACAGTACCAGCGTCTCACCGAGCAGCGTACAACACGTTTTATTTAAGCGAAACTGTACTTTATCCATTTGGTATAAAGGTCACGAGTTATGGGGAAACGATGGTAGAAGTGATTTGATCGTTCCTTGTTTTTGGGCGTCAGCAATTTCATAGTGGTTAGTTGTGTTGACGACTTACTACCGGTGGAGGATTTGCTCTTAATTTAATGAAAACAATCTAAGACATAAAATATACCAAGCGACATACATGTTGAACAAAATTTAATATAAGTTTTGATATAGTGGCATTATAGCTCGATTATCAAACCATGATCTGAAGTATTTTGAATATTATCAATTTAAAAAATATATAATGCAATATTATACTTCTTTCTATAAATAAGGAGACGTTACTTATAATGCCTAACTGAAAAATCTATTAGGCCTATATACACATATAAGACGTTGCAAAGTCGGTAAGGGTATTACTTTATAATACTATTGTATGAGTAACTGTACTTCGCAGTTTCACCCGCTTTAAAATTACTTTTCATTTTCTTGTTATTTATGTATTTGTTGATTTAATTATTATTAATAAAATTCAATTCAAACTTTCAAACTAAACAATATATAAGTTAATACAAAAATAGACAACCACGAAATGCTATAAAAGTGTAATAGTATAAATATGAAAATTATATCTTAGCACCTTTGCCGTTAAACCGAATTTGGAGTAAAATTATTAATTCGCCTTATTGCAACTATCGTTGACAAGAGGGCTGGTTTAGTTATCACATAGAATGCCGCTAATATTTTCTATAAGTCTCTAACTGTCCTTTTGTCTACTTCACACTGTATTCTTGTAATATCATTTAAAATGCAGTTCACTCGTGACGTAGAACGGTAACTGTTGGAAAACGCGACAACGCATTTGATTAGGCTTAAGCTAGTGTCACATCATACATTTTTACATATAAAGGATCTTCCATACTTTCGCAATTTTATTTCAATATTTATATATGTATTCTGTGTTATTTATATGTTTTTATATGTAATTGTCACAGACGTAAAATGGCACACTGGTGGTAAAAAGTCTTCCAAGAGGTTTGGTTCTTATCCCACTACGCTGTTCCGATGTGGGTTGGTGGATAGAAATGCGAAAGACTTTTATTCGACACAAGCTGCTTTCGTGATATTTTTCTATACTTCGTCAATTAAATAGGTAAATAGAATATATTTAAATGTCACAAATACCCTACGGCTGAGAAAATGCCTTCTAACCTCTTACTTTCCATCATGCTTCTTGAAGGAAACAAATCTTACAGAATTTCATGCTCACGATGTTTTCCTTGCACAAGATTCTCAAACTGCTGTATTATATCTGTTTATCTTGAGTTTTAAGTGTAATTTTTGTGTGTTGGTGTAGTTAAGTTTAGTGTGTATCTGTCTTAAAATTTCGATTCCATTGTTAGCATTATTAAACGAGGTGAGAAAGTAAAGGCGGAGACGTGTGAATATTGCCGATTGTTTGGTAATTTTATTGCCTGATTACCTACCGACTAAAATTATTATGAACTATGAGTTTCTTATCAACATCAAGATATATTGAGTTGAGGTAACGGCTACTAGTCCCGATTACTCCACCCAATATGACTGACCAATTTTTTTAAAAACCCAAATTAGAAATTTGTTGTGGTTATACAATAATTTATTGGTTCAACAAAATGTTGTCTTACGATTTATAAAAAGCGAATTATTAAAATTGGCGACTACGTAATATGATGCCCGGAAAACCGTCGTTGCCGGGTGCCGACCAAGCGAACATTCGGTTCACTTCTGCTTGATCCCAGTTCATCAGACCAAATCGGCGGTGGCAGGCCAACCGAGGAACACTCTATAGATCCGTATCTAAGGTAAAGGGAGTCACTCTTTACATTAGATACGGGCTACTTCCACAGGCGAATTTTGCCCAGTACCGTACAGTACAGTACTATATATTTATCGAGTCCATTAAGGAGTTCGTTTCAGGATCCTAATAAGAATTACTAACTAATTAATAGCCCGATCAATAACTTTAACCAGGGGATCTTCAGCCTTATAAATTTGCCGCTAAACCACCGAACCTAGTTACATGTATAATAATTATCAGATATTCTATCGCAAAACAGCAGTACTTGGTATTGTTGTGTTCCGGTTTGAAGGATGAGTGAGCCAGTGTAATAACAGGCACAAGGGACGTAAAATCTTAGGTCCCCAGGTTGGTGGCGCATTGGCGATGTAAGCGATGGTTAACATTTCTTACAGTGCCAATGTCTAAGGGCGTTTGGTGACCACTTACCATCAGGTGGCCCATATGCTCGTCCGGCTTCCTGATCTATAAAAATAAAAATAAAATATACGAAAAAATAACGAACATTTTCTTTAAAGACGCTTGAAGTGAGATTTCTCGATAGATAACTAAAGACTCACGTAGCTTGTCATTATTCATTCAAGAAAATTGACATTACAGGACGCGGTCTGAATATAATCAACTTTCTAAGTTTCATTAGTTTTGCTCGTGTTTTAGTGTTCCGTATTATTTTCAAGTAAACGATTTAGATTAACATAACTTTGTGTAATAATGGCGTTTGTGGTTTTAATTTAAGCATTATACAGTTCAATAACTGGGCGTAGGCCCTTGTTAATGTTTGCGTCAACAACGTATAATTATTACAATATTATAGATCAACCCGGGCAAGTGCTGCTGAGTTTTCTTGTGCTTAATTTGTTTTTATAATTCATTTTGTGCTAGACGGTGAAGGGAAACATCGTGAAGAAACCTGAATGTCAAATTTTACTTTAATTCTGCCACATGTTCCACCAACACGTTTTGGACCAGCGTGATGGAAAAAGCTCCAAACCTTCTCCTCAAAAAAGGAGAGGGGGCCTTAGCCCAGCCGTGGGAAATTCACAGGTTACTGTTACTGTCTGTTATTATTATTATAGATCAAGAAATATTTTACATAAAAAAATAATTATTATCAAATTAACAAAATAAATCTATACATATGCAAAAAAATCAGTGGGCAGACCACCCGCCCGATGGTCAGACGATTTTAGAAAAATGTCGGGTGCTCAATGGATACGATAAGGGCAGGAACGGGAGAATTGGTGCGCCTGTGAGGAGTCCTATGTCCAGCAGTAGATTAATGTGGGCTGAATCTGATGATGATGATGATGACATATAATGAAGCAGCATAATATTATCATGACAAAATCTACATCTGTTATCTATACATATAATAAAGCAACACTCAGAAACCGTGTGTACAATGAAATAATTTACCGAAAACGAGTTAGGGCCATTGAAAAAAATACACGATTCTATGAACACTAATCTTCGAAACTACGGAACGGATTATCTTGTTATAAATACGGAATTCTAAGCATGTACCACGTATTTACACTTTTGACCCTTTTGACAAGATCAGAAAGGATCTCAGCATAAAAAAATTACGATTAGCGAAAGCTAACATGTGAAATTTCTACTGTTCTATTTCGTAAAATTTGCGCAAACGGTATCGTATTTATTTTCGATAAGGATGTTATATATTTTTATTATATAAAAGATAGCTGCAAATTTGATTAATGACCTTTTTTTTTAAATCAAATTTAAACAGTGCCTCCCGATCCCCACTCGACGTAAAGCTGCCCATAACACAGGCCGCGTTTCCACGCTGAACGGCAATGGACAACCTTTGTGCCAAGACCCGGAGCGACTGTCAAATCCTCTCTAAGGCGACAGCTAATATGCCTGATAAAGGTACGTTTGGAACGCTAGTGGCACAAATAAAAAATGATGTTATTGGATAGGTACTATGTAACAATGTTATTATGTCCCGTGTCTAGCGATATACTTACAGACAGTTACTTTTCCTCCAGCAGAGATTTATCCTGCTTGAACCACATTATAATGATGGCCAATCGAAATAAATCTTAAATAATAGTAAAATAAAGTCGCTTTTAATCTTTACATTTGCGTATTCATGAAACTATATAAAACACTACTTAAATTAATAAACTTAAAAGTATAAATATTTCATATTTTTAATCGGTAAACACCTAATATTAAAGCTCATTTTTATTCAAATTTGTAAAACTCTACATGTCCATTAGGTACTTAAAAATAATTCTATCACCAACATTTCAGAAACAAAAACTGGACAAACGCCGCAAACCGTTTAACTTCCCCTATAATATAATGATCCAAAAAGGTTAACTATGACCGGCTTTATTCGTCTAGCAACCTTAGCCTGGTTTGGTAGTGAATTAAACCATAATGTCTTAGTATCCTATTGTATCATGTACTTAAAAAACGTCTTATATCTTTTATATAGCCTAGCCTTCCGTAACCTAGCAGTATTTAGCTAGTATATAGTATTGTACATTTAGTATGTATATTATATTTAAAATATATAATATATTAATATGAGCCAACTAGATTATTATAAATATATTTCGTTTCATTTACTTAGACCTCTAGCGTTTAAAATGATAACTACGTTAGAAACAAACTACATTCGTTATAACTACACAGACGCGCGGAGACGTAGTTCTGCAAACAAAACACAGATGGCGTTGTAACGTAATGTATTATTATAATTTTATCAATATTACTCTGTGATAACTGTTTAAAGTATTTTTTAAATATTAAAGATGAAGAAGCTAATAAACTGCAATCAGATATTAAAATCTAAATGATTTTTTATTTTTTCAATTAAATTTTTAAAATTAATGCTTGTAACATTCATAGTTTACGTTTATCGAACTTCGAACCGTATCGATAAAAAATGTATTCCATTTTCAAAACAACGTATCTTACACATATATGATATCATTGTCAAGTCTCATTTTTATTAGCAATTAATTATCGTCGAATTTCGACCAATGGGCGACGAATATTATACACACTACCATTGAAGAAACTTTTCGCGCTGACTCATAGAACATATTATCTATTTCTTCACACTTCGCATTCACCAATCACGCGTGTTCTATCTTCAAGTAATCATAAGTGTTCGCACATCAAACTTTTATCACGTCTTGGGGTTTGAATTATGTTTGCGAAAATAAAAATTCCCTTCGATTTATATTGTTTCGTAGCTCGACGATAAGTGGATTATGGTTTTAGTTGAATTGTTATTATATACCTTTGTTATTATATTCTATATTTAAATGAAAACGTTTCTGTGTTTTTTATTATTAAAGTTTTGCTTATACATTAACGAATAACATATTATAATATTACTCAACTCAAGATTAAATAGTTAAAAGCGTGGAGTCAGTTGATTTGTTGATTTTTAATCAGGATTAACTCCTAAGTTTCTTTATCTTCGATTCATTAATGCATAACATATACTGGTAGTAGAGCTTTGTGCAAGCTCATCTGGGTAGGTACCACCCACATTATCAGATATTCTAGCGCAAAACAGCGTCCCATGTTGTGCTCCGTTCGTGGCTCGTCTGAGCTCTCCTCAGGGATACTCTATCTACAAGCCCATAACGGCTTTTTTGTGATTTTTACACATTAGATGCTTAATTTTTTATAAGTTTTACATTAAGGCTTAGCTTAATTTGTTAACTAAATTATTGTATGTATATTTTTCTATTCATATTACTTTCTTTTTTCTTGTATATTTATTAATAAAAATAAATAAAGACACGTCATATTGCAGACAATATGACGTAATATATTGCCAATAAACTTTTCTTTCTTTCTTTATAAGCGATGTCACCTAGCTAAGTATGAAAATGAAACAAGCAATTTCCACACATGACAATTCCGGGAATTACTTGCAATAGATGAAAACACGCCACGTAACGTATGTACGTATAGCACTACTGTATTTTATCAATATTAAACGTTACTGAAAGCGGATGGAAAAACTTGATAACATCGGCCGTTCAATTAGCGAAATTGGCCTGTCAACTCGTCATTCTATCGATACCGTGAATTATATCAGCGATCAACTAAATTTGATGATTTTTCATTAAGTCAAATTGAACTCTGATCATTTTATAAACAACAATGTATGAAAGAGTCATATTTTAAGTGCACATATCCCACTTATTGTGGCTAAAGCGATGTGTTGTATGAGGTCTGTTTAGCAAGGACTTAATTTTAATACCTATAAGATAATTTGTTATATAGCTTAAGATACAATGAGCTTGACATTCTGTAAAAACAAAAACTCTTAATAAAATAAATAAATAAAAAAGTGTACAAACATTTATATATACTTATATACGAGCTGCCCGATTAGATTTTTTACGGGTAAAATTCATACAGTTGCCTCTTATATTTACAATTATAGGTATCGCAAATAATCCCACCACGCTGCTCCACTTGGGATCGGTTGCTTCAAATGTTACATATTTTCTTTCACCACCTACCACAAAATCGTTATTACTCAAACGGACCCGCAATTTGCTTACCATCCAATGTTCTAACCACTAAGTCAACTATATAATATTTTCTTTGATAAAGCTATTGATTGTAAGCTTATTATAACATACGTTCAGTAAATTAATGATACTATATATCTTCAAACAGATCAAAGGCTTGGTATTAGAGATAAGTGATATAATCCTTTGGGATATCAGGCTTTCATTACGGACTAGAATTCGAGTACAAATATTTCAAAGTTATATACTATATCATTTAATTATTTATTCATATTAATTGTTAAATTAAACAAGTAATGTTATTTATTAAATGCCTTATAAAGATTGTTTAGTGAAACAATGCTGTCTCCTTCTTTCGAATGTCTTATCAATAATGAAGAAAAGAGAGCAATCAGTGTTTAATTAAACAACTGCTAAGCAATGTTAAGTAAGGCTGATAGTTTTTAATGGTTCTGATATTTAAAAGGATTGTTACACTTTGATTTACTATGGATTGGATTTACGTTTTAGATTTTTTCATATATATGGATTGTGCGTATGGATTTCAACAAATGAATCTGCAACCTATGATAAATGTATAAAAACAAAAAAAAACTATAAAGCCTATATCCATTCTATAACTACAAACTAAAATAATAAAAAAAGTCCCAATAATATTTGAAATGAGTCCGAAAACGTTTAAGATTAAACTTTCAGTAACAGTAACAGCCTGGTAATGTCCCACTGCTGGGCTAAGGCCTCCCTTTTTGAGGAGAAGGTATGGAGCTTATTCCACCACGCTGCTCCAATGCGGTTTGGTAGAATACACGTGTGGCATAATTTTAATGAAATTAGACACATGCAGGTTTCCTCACGATGTTTTCCTTCACCGTCAAGCACGAGATGAATTATAAGCACAAATTAAGCACATGAAAATTCAGTGGTGCTTGTCCGAATTTGAACCCACGATTATCGTTCAAGATTCACGCGTTCTAATCAATAGGCCATCTCGACTTATACTAGCGAGATGAGAGGGTAAGAAACTCGCTTAGTTGCTCTTTTAAAATAAATTAGATTTCAAATGTGATTAATATACGCAGTTATCATTCCTGATCAATACTGCGTTGGAAGTGGACATTAAATCCAAAAACCATAAAGTAATTATTATCCGAAAGTATTTGAAGAATAATAATAAATATATTTATTGCACACAAAGGAAAAAACAAAACAGAAAAAATTAAGAATGAATGAAATAAAGAAAGAAATGAACAAAAAAGAAAAGCATCCGTCTTATTACTAACAACCCTGCATTAATATTCTTGCAGGGGCAAGTGCCGCAAATCTATACATATAAATACAAATATATAAATAACACAAAAATATATAACAAATAATTAAATTATATAATAAAAGAATACTAAATACTTCCACATTCAAATCTTGATTTAAAAAATTAAGATCGTCAAATGTCTCAAAGCTATTCTCAATTAAGCTTTCTTTGAAATTTTTAATTAATTAATTATGAAGATTAATTTCAATATTAACCGACATTAATAAATTACATATTAGGATGCAATTCAAACAATCATAGGTAAGAACTATTCCTATTCCTAGCACAAAGAGTTAATAAAATAAAATATATGAATTGAAAAATTCTTGGACATTTTTCCTTATAAATGCCTTAATAAGTGCACTCAAAAGTAAATATATGGCTGCATCAGTTTTGATCCTCGCTCCATGCTCAAGTGCCGTCTACTATCTACCGAGCATAACCGCTTTCAATATAAAAAACCACGCATATTTGAACCAAACCAACATTACACAAGTTTCAAAACTGCATTTACTGAAAGCCTTTGAAAACTACACAACTATTCATCGATTCACCGCGATGTGTGCTTGTGATATAATCGAATTTAAGCCTTAAAACTTTACTGATAAAGTTTCAATTCAATTACAGTGTTTGAGATAGGGAAGCGTGAGTGATTTATGATTTTGATACGCTAAATTGAACTTTATTGCTGTGAAGTTAAGATGTATAATTTTGAGGGAAGGAAACGCATTGCCACGTCTCGAATGAGTCTGTATTCGCTCTCGAATAATCGATATCTGACGTCTGGCCTCCCCTTTGTACAATCGCTAATAAATATCTACTTACCTTGAAAAAATACAAATTATTTTACTACGTTTTATTCCTACTTCTATTGCGTGAAATAATTCTCGCTACTTCTAAATAAAGGCAGTATTCTCAGACGTTTTGAGTAGAATTCATAGGTGAGGAAGTTTTATTATATTTAGGCGTTAAGTTCAATAATATATTGCATAGATGGGAATGAATATTTCCAAATATTATTGACAGAACTATATAGTAATACTGTAGATTTACGAGTATGTGCCTGTTATATAATATGTTTGTAATAGTAAAGTTAGTATAGCTATGATAGCATGACCACTAGATCAACAGACTATGAAATTTGTCACTGCTATGCTATTTCTATGCTATACAATACAGTTACACATTGAACTTTAAATTTGAATATTCAAATTATCATTCGATTATTTTTCATTTCAATAAAATTGTGTAAACGATTGTACTTCTCTCTGTTAACGTGAAGTTCCCTTGTAGTTTATTCGCGCAAAAAATATAAATTGATTTGATTATTCCACTATTTTCCAATGAAACTCCAGCTTCAGTCCGAAGAGTATAAAAACGAGAAAAGTATCTAAATCTGTATTACTAGATTAATAATGACAAGATGGAGGATAAATATATTAATCTCGATTGCATATTAATTTATTAGAAATGTTAAAATGCTTACGTTTGTTCTATAATTATTTAAAGCAAATTAACTTTAACTTTGCGTTCTAAATATAAGATATTCAACAAAGATTGTAACAAAATTTTACTGTTAAAATATCATGCACGCATAATATTAATTACTTACTTAAATTTTTATCGGCCTGACCTATACCTGGTTCGAACTTGGACCTTGGAAACTGCAGCCTTACATCTAGCCACTAAGCCAACGAGACAGTAAAAATTAAACTATTATAATATTATGCGATATACAGTTTGCTTGTAAGTTACTTGAATCATTAATATATAATTAAATCAATTCAACAATCAACTGAACAATTCGGAGTATCTCTACCTATAATGTTAAATGTTGGCAATGTAATTCCAATATTCTTATGTTGGTACTCCGCAACTTTATTGTTTTCTGTAGTTATGGCTGGCTGTATATTATAATCTTATAAATAAAAAAAAAAACTGTGTTCTTTTTTTCACCTAGTATGATTAAGTTTCGAATTTATTTAAATTTAATAGCTTTTGCGATAGAAAATTAAATGAGTATAGAAGATACTATTAACATTATCCTTCTTTTTAGCGTCCAGTGATTGTAAATTGCAATTAGGTGGTCCAACGGTCCATCCACGCGCACGCTTGTTAAACACGATAATCCTTTGCCAGCTATTGGCACACTTGATATAATACAATATTCAGTCGAGCGTTATAATCAAATCGTCCAGCATCCGTTTAGATGAATTGAAGGCGACACTTGAAATGGAATATGTTTAATCAAGATTCAAAGAGATCTGTATTTTCTTTATGTCCTTGTGATCATTTGATTATAATGAAAATCTCCCCTATTTTAATCCGTATTTAACTATAGTCTTTAAAATGAATTTAGTTTTAATATTCCAACTCTATCTGTCAAGTTAATAAGTTTTCCGAATAAGCCAGACAAACTGTTTCAAGTTAAAAAGGTGAGGTGTTTTTTTTTTGATAAAATAATAAATTGTTATTTTAACATTTTCTTTGTATTTAAAATCAAAGGATAAGCAGCAAAATATATTCAAGACAAAATCGTTTGACGTTAAACCATTCTTGAATAATTACACCAAAGTCAAGTCTTTCCCACTCTTTTTATAAGATACCAGTTACCCGTCCTGGATTTGCTACAGCAGTCAGCATCAAACGTTTGTATAGTAATATATAATTCTAATAGTTTTCGTGACTGACGTCAGTAAAAATACTAGTCGGCATGATTTTTTCCGAAATCTTCAGCATTTCTCGTCATATCTCAGCTAATTTTCACAAAACCGTTATGAGTTATACACTTAAACCTTCCTCATGAATTACTCCTTCTATTTGTGAAAACCGTAAGAAAATCCGATCGGTAGTTTTTGAGTTTATCGCGTACACACAGACAGTCAGACACGACGGGGACTTAGTTTTATAATAAATAGCGATTTATACTAGGAATAGAAAACAGCTTATTACATAATATATTTCGAATATATCGTTCCTCGAATTGAAACTAAAATCTATATTCAGTTCAACATTGTATAGCCATATGTTTGCCAATTAAGGAGAGTGCTGAACTGCAGACAGCGATCTCCAATTATGTACGGAACACAGGATCCGAACCAACCATGCGTTTTAATAAGACGTTTAATTATATAACGAGGGCACTATTCCTTTTCGTATTAAAATGTAAGCGAACTTTGTCTTAGAATATTAACATTGATATTCTCGTCTCAATTTTTTTTCTCGAACTACATATGTTTGTTAATTCTATTCAAATAAATGTAAGGCTAGCTCTTATTATTATGTACGTAAGACTCAAAATGGATTAAGAGGATTTGTCACAAAGTTCCGAGTACTAAACTTTACGATTGGATACAAGTACCACTCTACATGTTAACGCAACGAGGTTTCATGGAAAATATATATATGTATATTTTTTTACATAGAAAACAGATAAATGGTACAACCAACGCGATGAGTTTGAACGAGTTTTGTTGGTTTTATTTTTTATTTAACTGTTACAAAATGGCGGAGGAACAGATACATTTCATATAAAGTTCTCCGTACATTCACTATTGAGATGTCTGTGTGCGTAAGCTTATTTGTATGCTGCAATGCCCCATCGGAGCTCTGTGAGAGTTTTTGATATATTTTTGAGAAGTAATACATACTATAGTAGTAAGTTTTGGTGTAAGATCGTCTGGGTAGGTACCACCCACTCATCAGATATTCTACCGCAAAACAGCAGTACTTGGTATTGTTGTGTTCCGGTTTGAAGGGTGAGTGAGCCAGTGTAATTACAGGCACAAATGACATAAGATCTTAGTTCCCAAGGTTGGTAGCGCATTGGCGATGTAAGTGATGGTTAACATTTCTTACAGTGTCAATGTCTAAGGGCGTTGGTGACCACTTACCATCAGGTGGCCCATATGCTCGTTAGCCTTCCTATTCTATAAAAAAAAAATTATAATACATTATGTACATTTTTAACATTGTAACATTTTTATTCTCCCTCCAATTACGCGGGAAGCTTTTATTTGGAGTAGGGATAACAATAGCCCATAGAGGTCAAGATCGAACTCGCTATTTTTACATCGGCAGTCCACATTTAAGCCATTGTGCTATTGATACTTATTGGTGTTATAGTCTTTAAGTTCAATAAACCTACAATCATTGGAAACAGTATAAATTTTCTATCGGCTTGGACACCTCGTTTTTTAATTATATGTAAAATATTATATTTAAATTTTACAAATTAAAAAAAAAATACAGCATTATATTGTGTCAATGAACCCTAGTATCTTTATGTTCAATCAAAGTCAAAAAATAATTTAACATTCTATTTACTTTTAAAAGAAGTTACCAAGAATTATCAAAGTAAAAATGAATTTTAAGCTTTATTATAATATTTATAAAATTCAAAGCAAGATCATTTCTAAAGCTGAAGCTTAAAGGAAAATCGACAATGCCGCTTGTAATGAACAGCCGCTGCAGTTGTTATGAGAGTAATATTTTCAATGACAAAATGATATCCCTGACCTATTTCATACTGTATGGAAGCACTAAAATGCAATACAAAAACCAGTTCGATACAAAGGTTTACGTAAAACTATTCTGTGACGACCGTAAACATCGTTATATTCTAATTTCGAATTTATTCGTCACAGATTATAAAGGCCATTTACATCAGTATTAATCTAGTCCCCAACTGTCACTTACGAATATATATTGAAATTAATTCGCGTAGTATTTAGTTGCATGTAAAATATTTATTTATCATTTAATAAATATGAAAAATACATAGCAAAAAAAAGTATCTCGTAAATTTTAGGTTCCAATTAAGATATATCCAATGTATATTGAATTCGATTTTTTATAGATTAGCAATTCTAAAGATTAAATTATGATGCCGTCTAGAAATAAAAATGCTTGCACATAAATGGCGTAATAAAAAAATATCACCAAAGGCACAGATAATACGATACGTATTATCGTTCTTAATATTCGATGGTGTTTTGTTTATTTAAGAAAAAAAAAGATTTAATAAAAAATAGGTACTGTTCGACTGTACATCGGTAGAACGAACATTCTGAAGCGTCGGTGAAGTTTCTCTGGCCGTCTGTGCTTATATTACGAACTCAAACTGGCTGGAATTCATTGAATTTTAACATATTAGTTATTTGTATACTAAATCAGAATCTATAGAATTAATTTGTGTATAAAACAATTAACA
Source organism: Nymphalis urticae (assembly GCA_905147175.2). NCBI lineage: Eukaryota > Metazoa > Arthropoda > Insecta > Lepidoptera > Nymphalidae > Nymphalis > Nymphalis urticae. The sequence continues at coordinate 1,567,982 of LR989999.1, read as the reverse complement.
ACTTTATGGTTTTGTAAAACATGTATTGATTTATATTTCATAATAATTTAATTAAAGTAAATATACTTAGATTTTTTGAAAATCGAATGAAAATTGAAATTATTTTAACCAAATAAAACCATTCGACGATAAAATGTCAGACGCTAACTCGTCGAACGATAAAATGTACGAAATAAACAAAACACAAGTACAAATTCATGCACAACAGATGTAACAAAAAGCAGGCAGGTAGTAAAAAATATCTAATAATGAAATTAGGGATTCTATGTCTGTACTTGAATACATATGGGTCATTAATGCTTCTGTTTTGAGGATGATGTACAGTCGAGCCAAGTTTCATATTTAAGTTGAGTTTTTTTTTTTTCAAAGGATTTTTTTTCATATAAAAACTTTTTAATCAATCATTTCCAATCTAAGTTACCAACACGTCGGAATATATCTACGGAAAAGATCCGGCAAGAAACTCAGTAGTTACTCTTTCCCAATTAAACTATAGGTATTTTATAGTAGGTACTACCCAAGAACTGAAATGTTACCTCCGTCTCACCGCTTCACAGCCGCTATTTCGCTTGCACGAGTAAGTAACGCGGCGAAGGTCATGGCATCATACATATATACAATAAATATAGATGATAAAAAGTGTGCTAAATAAAAATGGTCATATGCGCCAAAAATGTTTTGTTGCCCCAATATATCAAAGAGAAGCGGTATGACAAATTTCCGTTCGAGATTCAGTTAATACCTTTTGGAAGTACAACCGTTTATTTTTATTTTTGTGTGATTAAACAATATCTAGCGAATAAAAACATTTCAAGTAAACTGAATAAGGAAATTGAATTTAAGTGGTGACTATAAAAGTTTCTTTTGATAATACAAACAGAACGAGACACAATGAACTGTTTTTAATACGAAAGGTGATGTGAGAATGGGAGGGCAAGATTTCATTTAGTTATCAATTAATTTCTTACAAAACTCTACATGTACTCGTTATATAATAGTATGCTCACTTCCAATGTATATAATAAAACAATTACTATGCTGATATACCGTCCTTCTCCAAACCTTCTCCTCAAAAAGGGAGAGGAGGCCATAGCCCAGCAGTGGGACATTAACAGGCAGTTACTGTTGTTATATATTGAAAAGTTATCAACAGCGTTTGAAATAGTCATTCGTCATTTAAAATAGTTATGATACACGAAAAAAAATACAAAATGTATATAAGTATTATTAAAACGTAAGTAAAAACGTATGTTTTTACAAATTTACGCCTTGCAACTTATTGATTTATGTTAGTTATGTCAATGAACGACTATATAATTATATGGGTATGTGTGTGTATTTTATTTTATATTAGTTGCAAGGTATCAAATAAGAAATAATGTATAATACGACATAAACTTGCAATTAAAACAAACAAAGGTATCAACGCTTTGTCCGTACATATTTATTAGAAAAAGTCTGTAAAACATTTTTTTTTTATTATAATATTTTCAAAACACGTCGATCCCATTTCAATATTCAAATAATCAAAATTTTTATTATTTTCAAGGGTATTCAAAATATTTAATATATTGTGCCATTGAAAACATTTTTTTTATTTCACCTTTGTTCAACCCCCTATTCAGATATCATCCCCCGGCTGTACAGCTAAGAGAGGGTAGTTTTACAACGCGCGAGGGAAAACTTAACGTGTTAGGGGTCTTTCATACCCTTTTATTTTAGACATGATGTCCACTGAAATGTACTGAAAGAGGGTAAAATAATTGAAGGCAAATATTATACAGCTATTTTAAAGAGTCGTTAATATTTGTGGCATTGAATATTTTCTTTTTTGCAATGGTTATTTTAAATACTTTGAATTAATCATAATTTAAAAGAAATTATTATACTGTGTAGGAAACCTCCATGTTTCCATCTGCTTACCGAACAACTTAATTGAACTACGTATCGTAGAAATCTATTTCTATTTGACTGGCTCGTTTGATCGAATATTTAGATAATTATAAGGCTGCAGATTCAAAGGTTCGGGGTCAGGCGATAAAAAAGTTATTTTATTTTATCAAATAGAAAGTCAACGTTATATATATATTAGGAAAAACATTTGTCTTATTGCTTGTATTAAAATTTTGTAGCAAAATATATATTAATTTTAGGCTAACTTAACATTCAAAAAATAAAAATAAAATCTTTAAATGCTGAAAAGTAAAAAAAAAATCATCTTTAACTTAAATAACAAAATAAAATAAATATAAACTAGTGTATAGGATTGTATATAATGTAAATTATAATTTACAAAGTTACTGGGTTCTTCTACCAAAGAATCTCAACAGCAACGGAGTCTGGAAGTTAGAACTGTACACTCCCGTGCCTCGGAAAGCGCGTAATGCCGTTGGTACTGCGCCTGAAGTCTTTCCGCTCATTTCGGATGGCCATCCTTTATATTTGTTATTAAACCTTCTGTCATTTTAGGACCAATAATTTATTTAAAGACTTTTTAGTAATTGTGTATTGATGAAATAGCCAATACAATTGAAATGCAATTAAACCAAAACAGGTTAACTCACTTGATTTTTTATTAAAATGTTTAATGTAAAAACTTTAATAATAATTTAATGTAATTTAAATTATTTGTGTGACGTATTAATTTTATAATCACGATCTTACGTTCTTCATTATATAAATTAAAGAGAAAGATTTTTAAACTCAAAAAACTTTTAAAATCAAATGTGTTATAACATTTTTACTGGTGGTAGAGCTTTGTGCAAGCTCGTCTGGGTAGGTACCACCCACTCATCAGACATTCTGCCGCAAAACAGCAGTACTTGGTATTGTTGTGTTCCGGTTTGAAGGATGAGTGAGCCAGTGTAATTACCGGCACAAGGGACATAAGATCGTAGTTCCCAAGGTTGGTGGCGCATTGGCGATTTAAGCGATTGACAACATTTCTTACAATGCCAATGTCTAAGAGCGTTGGTGACCACTTACCATCAGGTGGCCCATATGCTCGTCCACCTTCCTTTTCTATAAAAAAAAAAAAAAAAACAAAGGTCATTTTAATGATCGGTTCGGTCAGAATGGAGACAGATTTCAATGTGATTTCTAGTATTTTAATTGACAAAATGCAAATAATTCTCATTAATTACCAAAAGGGTCAAATGATTCTAAATGAAGGGTGCATATTTCAAATTCAAATTCGCGTTTGATCTGTCCCTGAAGAGCCATTAATTCAACCAATAATTAATTTGTCAACACACTGATGGTCCTTTTATTTAAAAGTTGATTTATAATGATAGCTGGGCCATGAGTACTTTTAAAGTTAAAAATCGTTATGCTTTAAATAGACAATGTTTAATTGCGTAAATTACAACTAGGCACCGATAGATGGCGCTGATTCAATATATCACATTTCTGAATCACGCAGGCTAGTTTTTTATTCATATTTGTTATTCTAAAATCTGGACTACACATACCACTTGATGTTTATTTGTGATGTTTAGGCACTGCTTAGTATTAGTGGTAAGCACCGTGACGTCAGTTGTTATTGTATGTGGAATGTCGTATCGGAAAATATGGTTTGTGCAAAGTTGTCATTCGAACATCACTCGTTCCAAATGAAACTATCGGCTTACCTAGTTAATTTCATAATTAGTAAAGACTCTTGTTTTCGTGTGCGCCTCGAATCTTACTACGGCTTGAATCTTTGTATTATTTAATAAAGATGATGGTAGCTCTGTGCTTAGCTATCGCTGATGACTACATATAAATATATGTACAGTATATGTAGTAAATAAATGCAACTTATATAACTATATACATATAATAAACTCTGGGTTGTCTATTTAAAAGAGAGTTTTACGAGAATTTTAACAATAAATCTCACTCATATCTTAATATTAAACGCATCATTCAAACAGCTTAATACGTTATACAACACAGTTTACACAAGAATAACTTGCAAAGGAAAAAAAAAAACAAAATAAGGAACGGAAACAAAAGGAATAGTCGAGATTGATGTCGGCAATTTAGAACTCGGTGCTGAGATTAAAAGAATTCTCAGTAAAGCACTCTCCTTACTTATTTAGCCTTATCCCGTTTTATTTACTTTAAAAGTATTTCTTTAAAAAAAAAGAAGTGAAAATCTAAGTATCTAAACTCAGTGATTTGAACTTATTTATGAGTTTTTTTTATTTACTGTATTAATTTTCAGAGAGATTATTTCATCTATTCTTACTTAATGATCATAACCATTTATCATATATATTTAGAGCGACAATGTATCGAGATAATTTTGAGATAAATAGAAACTAAACGAAACTATTTAAGACACGTACGAAACGATTTGCTTCCTCGTTTCTGATACGCACCGCCAAGGTCTGGAATACCCTCCCGACCTCCGTTTTCCCCACCACCTACAATATGGGTACCTTCAAGTCTAGAGTGAATAGGCATCTTCTAGGCAAGCGCGCTCCATCTTAGACTGTTGGGTTGTCCATCAGGTGTGATAACAGTCAAGCGCTAGCCTAAATATTTGAAAAAAAAAAAACAATAATAAAATGGATCCAATTTAGAGGTATCACAATGGAAATCGGTTCATAAGTAAAATTTATGTTCTAATATATAAGAGGAAGAATACCGGACAACTTATAAGTGCATTGCTGACCTTTAAAATCCTTTAGAATCGCTGATACAGATAAATTAAAAAAAAAATGGTGTAGGTTAAGAATGATATTTAAAACAACAATATCGAATAAAATAAAGATGGAAAGGGTGCAACGACCTTTTATAATACAAATTTAGCAAAATCCTTTCATATGTTATTTTGATTACGAAGAGAAGGTCTCCGGTGAATTTGAAGCCTATATATGTAATACTTTAAGCTGTTAATATTTACTCAGGTCGTTGCGGTAAATATTTCAGTTCACTGTAAATAAATAATAATAGATAAACTTTGGATTGGAAAGATCTCGCAGTATATGAGTATGTAATCGTTTCTCCGTCGGGCAATCCTTTGAAATCGAAATGAGAGCCAGATCCTAAGCTGTATTATCTTGGAAGGACGCCAAGTATAGTCAATAGATATTAGAACCTGAGCTTGTAACAGCTAGCTAAACGACATTACATTACATACAAGAGCCTACAGTGGATAATACACGTGAATTTGTAACTAAAAGTCGTAGATTCGAAGGTATTTTATAAGTATTTGAGTGATTACCAAAAATATTTATTCACATTTATCACGGTATTGAAAAAATATATAGTGAAAATATTAAATCAGATTATATAAAACATGCAAAAACACTAAAATGGTCATTTTCAGGTAATCTATATTAAAAAAATTAGTGATGAAAATAATCGGATTTGACAATTTGTTAGTTTATTTTTTAGTGTATTGACGAGCCGGTCGACATGGTTGGTAGATAGACTTGCCTTTCACGCCGAAGGTTGTGGGTTCGATTCCCACCCAGGACAGACAATTGTGTGCATGAACATGTCTGTGTTTCTTGAGTTTGGGTGTAATTATCTATATAAGTATGTAGTTACAAAAAAAAAGTAGCAAATGTAGTATATCAGTTGTATGGAAACGCATCACGCCCAAAGAAGTTGTACTTTAAAATTTTAAACTTGTACATCAACGACTTTGATCCAAGCCTGTCAATTGGTACTATAATATAATATCTTGGGACATTATTCACACACGGCCTTCGGATCCCAAATTGAGGCGTAATAGTTTCAAGCTCAAGGTATGTAAAGTTTAAATAACCACGTTTAAGTGAGACTTTTCATTACGTTCTCATTATTACAATTGCAAATGTTTTTTTTTTTTTAATTTCTTTCATACTAAAACACCATGGATAACTATTATCAATTTTATGATAGAATATGAATTATTATTGTTATTTTTATGTCATTAATTAGTTAATTATTAATTCTTATATATTTTAATTATTATTTTTGTGATTGTGATTCTAATTATTAATGTATGCTATGTAATATTATTAATATGTGATTTCAATGTATTGAATGTGTAATCATGTACCAAAAGTATGGGCCTAGATGCCCGAAAAATAAAGATATTATTATTATTATTTATTTTCCAAAAAAGTATTTCCGCTTAACAATGAAAACGAAATATATCTCCTTGTAATTAGACAAAGCCTGTGTAACCTGAGGTTGTAATGCTTGTATTGCCGGAGTACTTGGCAACCTTCCAAAGCGATAATACTTACTCAGTGATAACATTTTGATTTTACGGGATAACTGAGCCCACTCAGAGACATCTCTTTTACGATAATTAGCCTGAAAGCTAATTGACTGCCGCGTTGGTCTAGTTGTTAGATATAACGCCACACATCCCGAGGTTCTGGTTCCCAGGACGGGTCAATAAAAGTGTTATTTGGTTTTTCTGTCGATAACACTCAGTAGTAGCCCGGATTCTAGAAGTGTGTATATTCCCGTGGCTCAAAAATCGTGTAATGTCGTTGGTGCTGCGCCTGATCTCTTTCCGGTCGTGTCGGATTGCTTTCCCATTGGATTATGAGAGTTAGGGGTTTGGGACTGTACCTGTATTTGCTCTTTCATTTGTATGCGTCTATCGCTAATTAGGCAATTATAATATATAATATTATATTATTTATACGTTTATATTATATATCTGTATAAATTTTTTAGCACATGATATGTGTATATTTTTGTGTAGTTATGTTTGTATTATTTATGGTGTTATATACTAATTACCACCTTTACGGATTTCTGTTTTGCCTACAGGTTGATTGGTAGGGAATGCCTTCAGCCAATAAGTCTGCCTTTTATTCCAACTGCATATTGTGGTGGTCAATAAAGTTTATAAATAAATAAATATAATATAGAATATTGTACATTTTTTTTAATTTAAAATTCATACTATTTACTGATGGTTACTTCCAGGTGAAGAACCGTTTCGGTTGAAATGATGGTCAACCGACTGACCGTTTTTAAGATTATTTTATTCCATTTTTAGATAGAGAAACAGAGAAAGGCTTGAGTACTTTGAAAGTCAGAAACATTTTTTTAAAACGAGAGCGTTTTAAAAATTGAGATGTTCTTATTTTGAATTCAAATAATAAATGACAGAATAAGTGTTAAATATAAAAAAAACATGAGATAGAAAACACGTTGAGAAACCCACCCTTTTGGCAATAAAACTGGTATTTCAAACATGTCTGGTAATAAACTCAAAGTCTCGCGCTACACTTTAAACGCAGACATCACAATCTTACAGACACGCCGCTACTATCATTCATAAATATTCAAATGAACTCCCAACAGTGTTTTTCATTATTTATTACACGAATACTCATACCATTATAAGTCTTTGTTTGTTTTCTGAAATTCACGTAAGAATATTGATATTATTTCCAACTGCCTCATTGGTCTAGTGGCTTGATATAAGGCCGCAGACCCGGAGGTCCTGGGTTCAATTCCCAGGTCGGATCAATAAAAAGTTATTGGGTTTTTCTGTCAGAAAATTCTCAGTAACAGCCCGGAGTCTGGAAGTTGGAAGTGTGTACACTTCCTTGCCGTAACGCCGTTAAGCCGTTGGTCCTGCGCCTAAACTCTTTCCGTTGTGTCAGATTGCCGTCCCATCGGAATATGAGAGTTAGGGAATAGAGAGTGCACCTGTGTTTGCACACACACTTGTGCATTATTATATCTCCTGCGTAGTTGGCCAATATCTTGAGATTAGACGCCGTGGCCGAAATCGGTTTGGAGGACATTATAATTATTTTTTATATACAAGTTTTACTTTATAGTCAATTCATGGCCATTGTTACTAGTTTACAACTGCACATTATAATATAATGTAGATCCATCATATATCTATAGAAGTCTGGTGTATATTTTTTTAAAGTACCTTAATCCGCTTTCTACTTACAAATATAGTATTAACTTATTTATTATATAAATTAAAAATTAAAGTAAAATTAAATGGTGTGCCACATAATATATGAAAAGCTTTCCCTCCATCTAATACGAAATCTCAAACAACGAAAATATGGAATTATTATATTTTTCCCAGGGTCACTTCTAATTATTCCTAACTCTCACTTCGCATAGAATTCACCTGGAACGCAGCTATATTTCCTCGAAGCGAAATGTAATTAATCAAAAAACTTTTCAGAACTCCATCCCCTTCAAGGCGTCAAGAATGTCAGGGTATGTCCCGCATATTTTTTGTAAAGAATTCTGTTTTCGATGACTTTTAATGCTCCAACAATGTGAGAATCTTTATGGAATTTTCAGTTTTATAAATTCATTCGAGATTTGACTTGAGTTTGAAAAATAGTTTATAAAAACTTCTTTAGAATAACTATTAAGAGTCACCCTGTCGAGCACAAAGCCCTACAACCGGTAAACTAAAACAAATACTAAAACTAAAATGAAATCTCGAATAATTTATTCTCATACTTTGTATAACTGTTAAGTTTTCACGGCTTCAATGAAATACTAATACAATTTTCTCCTCTTTTTACGATTTATGCTTGAGTTAGAAGTTCAAACAGCAATAGCCTAAGGACCAGTGTAAAAACTACGCCTTTCAGCGTCACTGAGTACCGCCTTTGTACCGTTGTGGTATTGATTATTAATTTATTTATACAGCACCAAACAAGCTGACAAGGCATATGGGTGTCAAAATTAAAAATAAATATTAATATTTTGTTGTTATATAAAAAAAATCAACCTAGAATTTTTACTCTCATTGTTTCCAACAAATTCTTGAATATTAAAGAAACTGTGTCCATGCCAACGTAGCATTACGTACCCTCAACCACAGATATACAAATATTTAATCACTTTGATGTTCGTGATAAATAAATATCATTATATCATACATCACGTTGATAAATACACAGACAAAATGCCAACAAGTTGACATTAATATTCCTGGCTGCTAGCTTCACAGGTGCTTTGAAACTTACTCTGAATAACTTGGGATCGCCGACGCCGTCTTGATGTCTCTGGCGGGTCGCCAGACGGTGTTATTCTGATGTAATCTAACGGATATTAATAATTGTATTGTATTTTATTAATACAGGTTCAACAATTTTTTAACAATACAGTTAAAAAAATTACAATGGTTATAGTGATCTATCTATCATAAAATATAATACATGTTAACGGAAATTTAACAAAAATGATAATTACTCACTAATATACACAATAGATAACTATGTTAATTTGATTAATGACTTTTTTTTAAATCAAATTAATAATTTATATTCTTCTCCTCAAAAGGGAGAGGAGGCCTTAGCCCAGCAGTGGGACATTCACAGGTTGTTACTATATATATCTAGTTAGACTTTGTATATATAGGAAAATATTTAAAAATATTATCTTTTTAGTTATTGATTGAAGGTTAAGGGTAGGGGTTTTGAGACCATATTTAAAACAGATATCATTTTGAACGTACATTACATTTCCATACAAAATCATACGTATTACTAATAGTTTGGTAAACCATGGTTTGGCTATATATAGAATGCATATAAGTCAAACTGACTATAATCCGATTATGATATTACAACCAGTGATTTAAACAATCGCGCTATATTACGAGCGGCATTGTGAGTAATTAATACTGCATTTTTTAAATTGTAACATTAAATGTTTGTGCGTTGAGTGGAAATTAAAGACGAATTTATAAAATTCGCAAACAACGACTGGATGAGAATAGCAAAAGACAGGAAAAAGTGGAGTGAGATGGAGAAGACCTATACTCTTCGAGAGGCCCTTAGTTAAAATTATATATAAAAAAAAACAACATAAATAAAATAAATATTTGCATGTTCGTGCACTGTTAGTTTCTCGACTTAGCTAGTAAATAATTTAAAATTAATTTTAAGAATTAAAAATAAATATTTATTTAAGTCAATCAATAAATTTTACTCTTCCAGGTACTTCATAACTTAATATTATATCACGTACTATAACTATTATCGAAAGCAAAAAAATATTAAATTCTTATAAAATACAATCTTTATTAACAGAATATGCCTCCAAGATAAACGCGCCTTGCGACAGCTCGCGTAATTTTGACAAGTTTAAAATTCGCCCTTTGTCTGTCACTTTGACACGTACCGTTTCTTGTTAGGTCGCTTACACCCTTATTTTGTAACCCCATAATTTCTTAGCTTTCGAACTTGCTTTTAATTTATTCTTGACTTGATTTAAATTACTTATTACGCATTTGCCGTGATTAGATTAATAAAGAAATAATTTAAGCTAAATGCGGCGTATTTCACATATAATATTACATCATTATCTATTGCTACTTAGAGTAAACTCTAGACGGCTTATTTTTATTATGTTTTTTGTTTATTCAATACTAGTTTACGCCCGATTCTTCGCTAACGCGATAGGAGCAGGTATTAGACAAAAAAGTCCATGGCTTAAGGTACACGCTCCAAATTTCATTAATATTCTGTGGTTTAGCCGTGAAAGCATAACACACAGAGAACTATCGCATTTATAATAGTGGTATTGGTGTCCTGCGCAGCCGAAATCGGTCAGAAATATATCATATAAACATTTTTAACTAATAATAAATAATAAATAAAATTTCACTTTAACAACTATCTTTTGAAAATAGCCTCCCTTGTTCATGTTGATTAGAAATATATGATGCAGGTTTTATGTTTTATGGGCTTTTAGAATAATAGGTATCCATTCCAATACACCTGATATTTTACATTTTTTTTTGAGAGCTTTGAAGAATATTTTGCTTGAGTTGAGTTTTTATTATTAAATAAATAAATAAAATAAACTTTATTTCATATAAATAGCATCCATAGTGGATTAAGCATATAATCTATGTTAGTAGACAATTAATTATATTATATCAAGTGTAATAATTCGGTATAATTGTTTAGTAAAATATTATAATTAGAAATATTTTTTCCAGCTCAAAATTTGACTTTTGTTAAAAATATACATTTTATAAGCAATTAATAAAATTACTCTCATATTCATGTTCTGTAAATGTTTAATATTTTTTATATAAAACTTCAACACTGACCACGTCCAAGTCCCCCTTCTAACCCTCGGGGCACGATAGGGGTTGATAAACCAATTTTCCAATTAACTTTGTTTATACGTACGTGAAGTTATAACGATGTTGAGGCGACCGAGCTAAAACGGAAATCTGTTTATAGTTATGTGATGTGTTAGTTATAGGCTAGAATTGTTTAGGTGAAAATGTATTTTCGGTTAAAAAAAAAGTCAATTTAGAAAGATTTATTTTTAAATACCAATAGTAAATAATAATAACGTACGATTTCCAAAACATAAATGTATATGCAGTTAAAAAATGTATTTTAAAAGAAGGCATATGTTAAAATGTTCTACAGATGAGTTAAATCTTCTACTTTTCTTAAGGCTTGGAGCGTCTCCCACCACGTTGCTATTGGAGCAGTTACAAATGTGTCAACACTTCATCCCACACAGCCAAGTTTCTTTACGATGTGTATGCTTAGTATGAAATGAATAATAAATATAACTTAGTCCTAGAAACTTAAACATGCACTTAAGATTCACGTGTTGAGTATCCTTTTTTTAAATAGAAAAGTGGACGAATATACGGGCCACCTGATGGTAATTGGTCACCATCGCCCTTAGACATTGACATTTAAAAAAATGTTAACCATCGCTTACATCGCGTACATTCTTATATTGGTAACTAAGATGTTATGTCCCTTGTGCCTGTAATTCCTACCATCTCGCCTTAAAAAAGGGCACTTAAGTTGCGTTTTGTATATTAACAGTATGTGGTCCCACTGCTGGGCTAAGGCCTCCTCTCCCTTTTTGAGGATGGAGCTTATTCCACCACGCTGCTCCAATGCGGGTTGGTGGAATTCACATGTGGCAGAGTTTCAGTGAACACACAGACACATGCTTCATTTTATTGGCCCGACCTGGGAATTGAACCCAGGACCTCCGGGTCTGCGGCCTTACATCACACCACTAGACCAACGAGGCAATTAAATACTATATATAAATATACTATATATAAATAAAAATAATTACTATAATATAATATATGTAGTAATCATAAGAAATTAATTTAAAAATTAAAGCCTTAAATAACAAATATAAATTAAAAATAGCTACTTCACATATCAAGACCGCGTGGAATGGTGGCGAGAAGTCTAGCAGCATATTGAATCGCAATTTCGATCCTCTGGGACTGAACCAGCCTGTCACCAGTAGAGACAAAAAGGTGTTATATTTTTAATGGTTTTTTTACACTATTTGATCATAGACAATTTGGAATACAATATTAAAAATTGTATGATAATATGTCTATATTCTATTCGATTGGCCGGTCGGCGTGGTTGGTAGATACTTGCCTTTCAGGCCGAAGGTTGTGAATTCGATTCCCACCCAGTACGGACATTTGTGTGCATAAACATGTGTGTCCTGAGTCTGGGTGTAATTATCTAGATAAGTATGTATTTACTTTTTTTTTTTTAATAAAAGTAGTATATGTAGTACACCAGTTCCAAGTTTTCATAGTACAAGCTCTGCTTAGTTTAGGATCAGATGGCCGCGTGTGAATAACGTCTCAGGATATTATTTATTTATTTATATTAATATGACATACTGGTTAAGCGCTTATACTCCAGGTTCTCAAAGCACGTGAAGCTTTGGTTCCGCGTCTGAACTGTCTCCGGTCACGTCGCATTGCTACCACGTCGTATTACGGTTGCACCTGTGTTCAGTTGCACAAGTGCATTGTGCTTCATATCTTTAGTTGGTTAGTCTTTCAAGATACCCATCATCATATCAAAAAGTAAATAGTTTTTTTCGTAACGTAATTTTAGTAATTATTATAAACAATGGAAAATCACTCACTTGTACCGTATTTAACCACCAAACAGAACTATCTAAGCTATTTGTTATTAACAAGGTTAGTGGCACAGTGGAGTAAGGAATGGTTATTTTTTTCTGGTGGTAGGGCTTTGTGCAAGCTCATTTGGGTGATTACCACCCACTCATTAGATATTGTACCGCAAAACAGCAGTACTTGGTTATGTTCCGGGTTGAGTGAGTAAGCCAGTGTAATTACAGGCACAAGGGACATCTTAGTTCCCAAGGTTATTGGCGCATTGGTGATGTAAGCGATGGTTAACATTTCTTACAATGCCAATGTCTATGTTGGTGACCACATACCATCAGGCCCATATGACCATCCGCTTTCCTATTATATATAAAATAAATAAATATATCCACCAATTAATTAATCGAACATGAGCGCCGTGAATCATATCCCATTACGTAATGAGCTCTCTGATTACCGAAAGGATATAATTATGCAGGTATAAGTTTACCCCTATGAGAAATGAGCTAGATAACAAACCAAATGTAATAGAGACATACCCAACCTTCAGTAATCGTTCTCCCGCTACTAAGGAAGGGTTAACAACGAAAACATTTTTCCGGACAGCACAAAGCACTTTGCGGGGCGACGTCAATCACCGACCGTCCGTAATTGGCGTTTTTACCCTACGATTACGTCTAAGAACAATTTATGCTGTGGAAGAGATATCTCGTAGAAAATAATAAATTTTCGTTTCGTCAACAATTTTATTTAATCTATGTAACTCGATCCGATGTTTCTTGCCTTAGCGCCTTACCCATGGTAGAAGGCGGCGTCCTAATTGGGAGCGATCGCACGATGGCGCGATGCGTTTTTCATCTCACGATCAAAGTGGTCGTGCGATGACCTAACAGGTGTCCTAATAGATCGCGCGATGTCCATCGTGTGATGCCGTCGCGCCCCTCGCGCGTCGACTCATCACGTAGGTAACCGATTAAGACACTCAAAAGAGATCTGTTGCTTTGATTATATGATCGCACGATCAAACGCATCGTACGATCGTTATTAAGCATTTCATGTGCTCGCAGGATTGCTTGCAACGTTCAAATAGGACACTCTGATGACATCTGTATTTTTGAACTCATCGCACGACGAGAACGCATCGTGTCATCCTGCGATCTTCGCCAATTAGGACAACGCCAAAGAATATTGAGACGTATTCGAATTATGCGAGTTTATTAAATTTGTCTTAGATAATCAACTCACTTCACGTTCAAAAACTACGGTCTTTTGTTCAATGTTCAGTGGAAAAATAACCGCTTTATTATATATAAATATACGCTTTGTATATTGAACATTTAATGAAAAACATTAATCATAAGAAATATTAAAACCAACGGACTTAGTTAATACACAATTATCACAACTTTGTTCGTATGAATGGTCACTTAATTTTTTTATACTACCTTCTCATAATAAAGTATTCATATATTATATAATAAATATCTTTCGTGATGCGTTTAAATATCGAATGTTCCATTTTAAAATTAATAAAATATAAGTAAAAATTACAATTTGTTTCAATATTTTTTGATGTTGATCATATTTTATATAATAAACATCAGTCATGATGCGTTCGAAATATCAAACGTTCCATTTTCAAAATTGGCTTAAAATAAGAAAAATGAATTATTTCATTTGTTCATGTTGTATATCTTTTATACCATTTCTACCATACTCTCTGTTACTAGTCTAGCTCCACGATTACACGTCAGATGTGGCAGGCGGAAGTTATATTAATTCTTGGTTCCGTAGGGAATAAATTGCTTAAAATAATGTTATTGTGATTTCCTTTTAAAGTATTTTTTTTTCTTTCTTTTGTATAAATAAGGGGAGTTTGGTTTTGACTTGTCTGGGTTTTATTTTGTTTTGTAATTAAGAAATAAAAACATAAATGAAATTATTTAAGTTCTAGCAATGTTTTGTGTTAATATCGTTTTGGACATTTCAACGAAATTTCGGAAGTAGTAATATACAAGTACTATACAAGTAATAAGTTGAAGTGTATCTCTATGATTTAAAAAAACTGCTTTTTGTTAATATGGCTCTTTGTGAGATAGCAAAATCAAATCATTATTTATTTTTTATTTTCGTCTGCCTGTTTATTTACGAGAACATTCAACGAGGGATAGTAAGAAATGACTTTTTATTATGTGGTAAATACAGCTGCACCTGCACCTTGCACTTGTACCTTACGTCCAAAGTCCGTGGCGCATTGAAGATATAAGGGATTGATAATATTTCTTACAGTGCCAATGTCTATGGGGGGGGGGGTGATACTACCATCAAATGGCCCATTCGCTAGTCTGCCTATCTTTTTTAAATAAAAATAACATAAAGAGTAGAGATAAATTGTCAGCTTAATTTGAATACAAAGCTCTCAAGCCCTCGGGACATTCGCAAACGATATTCGATATCCTTTCCTATTCATATCCCTCAAGGCATTTGTGAATAAAGACAATATTCTAAAAAAGTTTACCTTAAAATGTTTTTCGATCAATAATCAAATTTCTTACTCATATAATAACATAACTAAACCATAAATACATACAGGTTGTAAAAGTCCCACTGCTGGGCTAAGGCCTTCATTTTATTACTTATAAACAATCAACAATCTTTCGAACAACAATTAAATTTTAAATAAATATTTAAAATAAGTACTACCTGGCTAGCAGCGAACTTATCCCAACATTGATTTCATAATTGGAAACTTTCCAAGCAGACTTTCTCTCCAAGGCTATTAGTATCTTTGTAGTCTAATAATATGTATAAATAAAACTATATATAATAAAATTCATAATTAACTTCTAGTTTAATAATGAAACTAATATCTACTATATTTTTAAGTATTTTGAATATTGATTTACTATTAAATCCGAATATGGTATGAAAGGTCGCTATCGGCTCCGAACAGGTAGCATTTATCAAAATATTACCTTACTTCAACCCTTAAAGCTAGAGAAGTTACGGAGTTCCTCTAGGTGATTCAAACTGTCCAAGTTTCGATAGTTCCATATGTTCTTTATTCAAGTCCCATGGGCTCACCTTTGTTTTCCTATGACCAGTATTCTATATCCGAAGTATTTATTTATTTAAAAAACTTTATAGAGCAACAACGTTGTTTAGTTTAAACAAAAAACTGACTTAATGCATGAAGGAGTTTCATGAAGGAATGCACTGGTGGTAGAGCTTCGTGCAAGTTCGTCTGGGTTGGTACCCACTCATCAGATATTCTACTGCGAAACAGCAGTACTTGACATTGTTGTGTTCCGGTTTGAAGGATGAGTGAGCCAGTCTAATTGACTATATTTAATCTAATATTTGAGTGTCTAATAGACACAAGGCATAACATCTTAGCGATGGTTAACATTTCTTACAATACCAATATCTATGGGCGTTCGTGACCACTTACCATCAGGTGGCCCATATGATCGTCCACCTTCCTATTCTATAAAAAAAATATACACACACACGCATAAACGTAATATTGTAAGTTAAGATATGCAAGCGATGTTTAACGTTACTAAGGTTGAACTCTTGATAAGATGATTTGGAGAGCTTTTTCCAAAGCCTAATAATGCGAACAGAGATCTTAGAAGGAATTTCAGTAGAAACGAATCATTCGTACGTTGACTTCGATCGTGAATGTGACAAAGAAATTTGAAATGTGAATTATAAATGCGAAAGTAACTTTAACCGTGCAGTGACGGAGAAAGAATACATTTCACTGCCCCTTTCCCATGGGTGTCGTAAGAGGCGACTAAGGGATATCATCTGGTGGTAGGATGATAAACATCCGCCTGGCTTGTTACCACCGTACGCATGGTGAAAATCTCGTGAAGTGGCTTGCAGCCGCGTTTCGAGGTCAGCCAGCGTACAGCCAGTGCCCGAGCGAGCATTGCCGCGATGGGTGTTGGTCCAGTGGAGACGGCGGCTGAACCAATGCCGGGGGAAACACGCCTCCACACTTTGCCCATCCCTATCGTGGCAATACGTCGCTCGCTTCACGTCTCTTTACGAGGCGTGAAGAGGCATCTTGCGGGCCGGCAAGGCGAGGGCGGCTAGTGCAGAATCTTCTTCCAGACTGTACTGGCCGTCCTCGCGTTTGGACTCTACTACCACTTAACATCAGGTGGAGTAGAGCCATTTGCCCACCCGGCAAATATAAAAAAAAAAAAAAAAAATGTCTGTCTGTTACGCTAAACGGCTAAACAACTCAACCGAATTTGATGAAATTTGGTACGCAGCAAGCTTGAAACCCAAAGAAAACTATCGGGTGAAAACTATTTTAATCTAAAAACAAAAATAAAACTTATTATATTTTAAATGAAACAATACCCGAAACTTTGTTTGGGTACACATTGATTTGGGTTTTCCAAATACCCCCGGGAACCATTTCATTATTTGGAAATATATATCGTATAAATAGGCGAATATTAAAGTATCTGTGAGATTTTATTATGGAATGGAATACCTTGCACCATGAAGGATATATTGACATTGCAGGCTTGGAATCTTGATCGAATAATGTATTATTAAAATTGGTCTAGTGTCATGTGATTTTTAGACAAAACTCTCATTTCAAGTGCGTTTCAGGGTATCCAGCTGACTATGCAACTATTAATTATTATTATAGTTTGTTTTTAGGGCTCGGTATACGCAATTTTAATAAAATTTCGCAGTCTATACTTGAGTTGGAACAAAGCAGGCTTCAATTAGTTATAAAAAATAATATAAAATAATAAATTGCATGATTGAATGATTGATGGATATCGTTCAGGAACTGACTGTATGTAATTGATAAAAATTTGTATTTTTGTAAAAAAAAAAACAGTATCTACTGAATTTCTTACTGGTTCTTCTCCGTAGAATCCACATTCCGAACCGGTGGTAGCGCTTGACGATTCATAAGCATTTGTAAAAGTCTATTTGAATTAAAAAAACCATTTTGATTGATTTGATTAAATTAAACATTTGAAAACTTGATGATTGATCGTATAATAATCTTCTGTCATAATTCACGTGTTCTATCCTCTGAGCCAACTGGGTTTAATAAAAGCCTGCTTCATATTACATTAATATCGAGGGTCACGTGATTCAATGCAAGCCACAATATCAAAATCCCATCTAAGCGGCTTACCGCCAGACAGTCTATGACCTATACGTATATTCTATAGCAGCTGTGCCTCCAAATGCGTTCACGTGAATTCGAAAGTTTTTTTTTTAAATATCGTGTATTCTTTAAAATACTGTGGATTCGAGTAATTTAAGTTAGCTTTTTGGATTTGTAAATAAATAATGAAACAAAATATTTTAATATATGTTTTAGAGCATTTGTCGAGATTAATTATAAATTTATTATTTGAAGCTGAATTTTTTTTAAGTTATTTGCGGGTATCGACACTAACGTAGTAGTTACAAACGGCTTTACTTATAAACATTGTTTAACGATTTGTTAAACTTTTTTTTTTAAGTTAACACTAATACGTTGTTTATAATTCAACTTATTAAGCCATGTCAAATTTTAAAATGGACATCCCAGAACTGACTGTGTTAAACTCCATATGTATGTTCTTATTCTAGTATTTATACATTTTTATTAAGATATAATTAACGATAATAATCTGCTTAAAAGGATACATCACATACATCGAATTAATTACAAAGGTTTTTTTTTACACAAATTACAGCTACGCTAATATTTATTATTTATTGTAAAGCAAATGTAATTTCAATATTTCATATCAGACGGCTTGTATAAAGACACAAATGTTTCTTTGGTAAACCGTTTCCTGTAATAGTATTTAAAGAATTCCTCGAGTCCCGGAAATAACTGGCGTAAGCACATGAAGGCTAGATTTAGTGTACGGTTAAAGCAAATAAAAATATTAGATTTTTCTTTCGAAGAACTTAAGGAGCCTGGAGTCTAGTAAGGTAAAGTATTTTAGTGGAGTCAGTTATGCCACCATGTCGGATTATGAGAGTAGACGCAATATAGTGTCCTGTGTAATTAAATAAATTGTTCTATAATTATTATTATTTTTCGCCGGAAAAACGCATTACGCGTTCTCTCCACGGGAGCTGTGGGGTATGTGGGACTCACCGGTCTATCTCACCGCCTATGCGGGTCTCCATTCTCTGGGATTACCAGGGTACTGAGAACCCCCCTAGTCCCTTCGATATTGCGGCGGAGGGAGAAGGTGCGCATAGCGCCTCTTTCTCCCGGGTCTTCTTCGGCGGAGCAGGTCTGCAGCAGCGTCCTTTTTCCGCCCCCACTCCGCGGCCACCTTCTATGACGTCACACTTTCACAGAAGGAGACCATTTTAAGCCAGCAATCTTCGCTATAATAATAACCTGCATAATATTTATTGTTAACAAAGTATATTGACATACTTATATTTATAAGCTTAAATCAATATCGATTTTAAAATATTGCAACCGGTCAAAATAAGTCACTACACCAATCAGACTTAGAACATTTCCCACAGAAAATATCTCTCCCATTGGAAGCGTTCGATATTTGAAATATTTCACAAATCCACGCATTGTTATAGATTTCTATTGAAAATTGAATTCTTTTTTATTTACCGTAAAAATTTATAACAAAGCTGCCAGTATTGAATTCAATGGAGACAAAAAAAGTAATGCATTCATCGTCATAGCAGCTAGTATTTTTTTAATATATTGGGTATCTATTTAAAAGTCTTTCTAATATTACAAATGACTTAATTTTCTTCGGTACTATAGATATAATTCTCAAAGAAATAACACACACAAATGTATTATAAATATTTATGTATTATCAATGGAATGAATACCTTTGTATTATATAAATATGAATTAAAATATAATAAAACTCAATTTTTTTTATTTAGTCCACAAAACACCAAGCAACCATGCTGACTAAGATTGCTTCTTGTATGAGGCAAACTAAACGTCTTGCGATTCTGTAAGCAGCTACCGTCCCGAGGCACTGCGAAACTTAAACGCTTGAGCAGTTCAGGTGCATCAATTAGGCCATTTATTAATTTCGACAAAAAAATCACTTCCGCAACCCTTCTACGCCCCCTGAGTGACCTTATATTATAATGAGTAAGACGAGATTCGTAAGTGAACAGCTGACAACATTTAAAGTCCGTGTACGATAAGTGGTAAAAAAATCATTTCTGGATTCGCTCTATTTTGTCGGAGTGAACTTGGTACCCTGGACTCCAAACAGTGCTACAATACTCAAGGATACTACGCACACAACTATTAAACACAAGAATTGACAAATTATGGTCCTTAAATATTTTCATTTGCTTAAAAACTAGGCCTGATATCTTAGATGCCTTAGATGTAATATGCTCAATATGTTGTCGAAAGCTTAAAGCACAATCTATGGTATCTCCCAGATCTCTAATACTAGAAACTTCTTTTAAGGTCATATTATTTATTTTATAGCGACAGTACATCGGCGACTTCCTCCTAGTAAATTTTATGCAAAAACACTTTTTAATATTCAAAGACATAGCATTTTTTGTGCACCACGAATAAACAGTATCAATGTCATGTTGTAAAGCTTCCACATTCACGCCTTTATCACATACTGTTTAATTTATAATACTTGTAATACTAATTACAAGGAATATACGTTAACTCTTTTAAACTTATAACAAAGTATATATATTTGTCTTCTTCCCTTATTACCATTGGGATGTTTGACCAATCAACGACGACAATGGTTTCGCGCCATCTTAAAGAAACTTGAAAGTGCGACAGCGGCGGCGGAATAAAATATATGTGAAAATTCGGTGGTTAGCCAGGGGACCTCCCGAACATCAATAAATATAAAAGTTGTAAAATAGAGTGACTGGGAAAGACTAATA
Organism: Nymphalis urticae; assembly: GCA_905147175.2. Taxonomy (NCBI): domain Eukaryota; kingdom Metazoa; phylum Arthropoda; class Insecta; order Lepidoptera; family Nymphalidae; genus Nymphalis; species Nymphalis urticae. The sequence goes on along the minus strand of LR989999.1, from coordinate 1,547,200 downwards.
ATTATAAGTTATAAAGCGCCGATCTTATATATTTATATGTTTACATACTATTTTTTTAATTGTATTTTTATCTCCACAGAGATCTTGTCAGAGCCTTGGATGTATCTTATATTTAATTTCTTAAGTTATTTTAATGTGTCTTCATGTTTATTACCCGACAGCATCACGATCTAATGATCATTAAATTCTTATTTTATGTTCATTTATATGTAAATCTTACTTGGATTAATAATAATAATATCCTGGGACATTATTCACACACAGCCATCTGGTCCTAAATTAAGCAGAGCCTGTGCTATGGAAACCAGATAACTAATATAATACATATATTACTTTTCTTTTGTAAATACATACTTATATAAATTACACCAAGACTAAGGACAAACAGACATGTTCATGCACACAAATGTCTGTCCTGGGTGGGAATTAAACCCACAACCTTCGGCGTGAAAGGCAATTATCTTCCAACCACGCCAACCGGCTTGTCAAAATATCATTTTATTATCAAAAATCCACATCCACAGATCCACAGATGATACAAAGTAGATTGATTGTTTAGTAAAGCTCGATTCCATTAAATTGAAATTTGTTTAATTATAATTGTTGTAATTGAATAATCCTTCTATAAGCCCGCATTAAAGCCCATGGTTACGTAAATTTCAATAAAGTTGACACAATAATATCTAAACTATATTAATTGGATGTAGGAGACATCGGAATCTATTAAAACATAATGGAAATTTTGTGAACTATATAATAGGAAGCTAGTGATGGATGTACGTGTTATATATTTCTTTATATTTAAATATTATTATAATAAATATATATATTATTATATGTTTCTCGTTCAATTGGCTGAATATATTATTCAATGAATTTGTTATCAAAGTTAAACTAATAAATATATGTAGATTAAAATAAATAAAAACAAAGAGTTTTGATATTAAAATAAATATTATAGAAGTATTTTTCTTTTCATTATAATAATAATAGCAATGAAATAAGTATGCCACGCCCACACAAGAGACTAGAGAGAAGAGGTGGCAAAACGGCAAAAGCGACCATCATGTCGTTCACCGTCACGGCTCACGAGTCAATTTTACCCCCAAAACGCGCCAATAGATATTTTACATCAATATCACAAAAAAAAAAACGGAAAAAGCTGAAGCGAACAAACGTTACAAATATTCGTTTCATATTCCAAATTATATTTTCGTTTCGTTTGCTGTTGAAACGCTTGGACCTTGGAGTAATAGTGCAGAAAGCTTCTTCAATGAATTTCACCCCATCTTATTGCCGGCCGTCTACTGGTGACAGGAGGGCTGGTTCATTTTTCGCCCAGAGAATCGGAATTACGATTCAAAGGGGAAATGCTGCTAGCAATCACCACACACACACACACACACACACACACACACACACACATCAGCCACCATTCCACGCGATCACGATTTGTACTACCAATTTTGAAGTTTTAGTTGTATTTATTTACTTTACTTTGGCTTTAATGTAAATAATTATTTGTCAAATGTCAATTTATATATACAAAGGTTATTATAATTAAAACAAGATAAAAAAACAAGTAATTAACTTTTTAATTCATATAAAATAAATATCACATCCTGAAGCAAATGCAAAACTCTTGACAAAATTAGAACCATAGCGACCAAGCAATATAAAAAAATATAAAAATATAAATAAAACGTAGTATATATCATAAGCTAAGCTCGTAACAATATCACCATCTGTAATACTTTGTATGATTTTTATAAGGTAAGTTGAATCATTGTAATTACATTCTTAATTGATTTAACATTTATTAGTTTTAATAATGATTGTGATGAATGACAAGGGATGCTTATTTATTTTGCTAGTGACTAGAGACCATGCTATGCAATTGATCATTTAATACCAATAGATTTGTGCCATTTTTCGATTACCAAAATTATTCCAATTACACAAAAAATAGGAATCTTGGAATGATTGTACAACACTATTTAGTTAGAGGCTTCTACAAGGCGTTTACAGGATCGTAGGCTTATAAAGCCGAGGACGAATGGGGAGGCTTAATTGAAACTTAGAGTTTGTTTTCGTTATGATCATACGATATTTCAAATATATTTTTTATTAAAAACAAAAGAATTCTAGGTGAAGGGACTTTGTGCAAGCCCTTCTGTGTAGGTACCACCCACTCATCAGACGTTCTACCGCTAAACAGCAATACTTAGTTGCGTTCCAGGTTGAAGGCGCAAGACTCCAAGACATAACAGTTATATATAGTTTCCGAGGTTGGTGGTTTATTGGCGATGTATGGGATGGGTAATATTTTTACATGAGAGTCGCTTACAACTTGTACTTTTCTTAACTAACTACTAAGTTAGTAAATATATAAATAAAAATAGCTACTCTACTAATCATGACCACGAGGAAAGTGTTTCGATTTATTTTATAATAAAAGATTATAAGGTATTTTATTAATTAATATTTCTTTAACAAAGTAGTAAATTAAAATAGTTCAAACGCCGGATAGCAATGGAAACGAATACACAGTTGGGAGGTTTTGGAGGAGTTATTTTGGGGGATTAGCGCGCTTGCTCCCGAGAACACTTGGGGTAATTTAAAATATGTTTTGTTAGGCGTGATAGCTTGGAGCTATAATAGCTCAATCTTGGAACATGAAGGTCTTTCACATTTTCTCCTATTTTGTAAATGTTTGTCACGTTGTGAACACATAATTTATAATGAAGAGCACTCGATGCTATCGGATACGCAGATAGATCCAGTTTCAATTTCTATCATACTATTAATGATTAATTATCATTACAGGTATAGGATTGTAACCCTTACATTAGTAGGGAATAAAAGCCTGATTTGATTGTATCAATTAAGTAACATAATAAAAGATAAGTATCTAATTGAGTCGTTTATCGAACCGTAAGAAGTATGTTGCTCAGAAGAAAAAAGCTATAGCGTTCTAGGCAACGAATATTGAAGTTCAGTGTAATAATAATATTCATGTGATGAGAATATCTTGTCTAAAGTTGAAATTGAATGAAAATTTTACATTTAGTTATATTTTCTAAGTTATTTGCCTAAAAATCAAACTTCTGATTTGAATCTTAATAAGCAAATTCAAATCGGCCTAAAATAGCCAAACAAAGCACAAGTTGGTAATTTTCTCGATGTCATAAGCTATTTAATAGAGGCATAATTTCATTTACCATCACCAAGGTGCGACTTGGTGCAAGCTTGTATATAAGAAATGGTTAATATTGCTTATTACGCCAATGTCTATACCATTGATTGTCCGCCAACCACAAAAAATAATAATAATCAGAATTAAAGACGATGTTGTGTTTAATACTTAACATAGAGCCTATTTAATTAAAGAAATACTAGATAATCATAAATTTAGCAAATACAATCTTGCTTACAGAGATTATTTGATTCAGCGAAGCCACACAACAAAGTACAATGTGACAAAAATGTTTGTTATTCGAAACTGTTTAACAGTTTCACTGTAAACCACGTTCGATTTTCAAATATAACATAACATAACAATACACGTTCGTGCCGAATTTGCTTAAAAAAATAACGAAACCATTAATAGTCAGCTGCAATATCAAATGAAAACTTTAATCTGGATTTAGATTTGGTAAATATTATTTGGAAAATATACGTAAACAAATAAACAAGCTCATTTATTTAACATTTACTTAGTAATAGTTTGTACTAGCTGATCCACACGACTCTGCTTGCGTCCATTTTAGTCAGATCCAATTTATTCCTAAATATTGATATATATATGAAATCTAGAATACTTTTATTAAAAATTTCATTACTATCGAGTCAATGGCTTAGCCCTGATGACGTAACAAAACAGGCATATAGAGTTAATATCACATTTTTAATAGTATCGTCTTGTTAATAAATAAATATTCTTCATTAAAGTCATATAAATAAATTATTACATAAGTTATCTCTTGCCTAGACTAAGACTAAAAATTTATAAACTCTTATGTAAAATAAATTTATTATTATTATGTAATCACTAGCTCACCCGTCCCGACTTTGCACGTGTTGAATAAGGATCGATAAAAGATTATATATATTAATCATATAACTCTATTGCTTTACGTGGCGCATGCTTAAAGCTCACAGTCGACATGATTCACAGTAGTCATGATTACAAAAACTTAAAACAATAATCGTCCTATTAAAGCCATGCTTCAATGCAATTAATGTTTCGTATTTTACACAAATAGTGTGTATAATACAAAACATTAATGGATTATACACCTAAACATTCCTTATCGATCACTCCACAAAACCAATTCCACAGTTTTTGAGTTTAGCTAGACAGTCAGACAGGCGCGGCGGTGTTTAATAATATGTGGTGGTTTGAAGTATCTCGCTTATCAGAACATCTAGTTCCCATGGCGATAAGCCGTTTGATTCAAGACAAACAAGCATTACATGTTTATAAACCTGATATAATACAAAGGAACGTTTAAATCTCCGATCCTGTATCAGATTATTAATTCATGTCAATTAAGGAACTTAATCGCGATATCAAAATTGTTTATGCCTATCGCTGGATCAGTTGAGCAACAAATCGGTCAACAAATCGCTACGAGTCTCCGAATCTAGTCAACGAATACCTATTTGCTGACGCTTTGGAAGTTTGTCATTTCGTGTATATGAGGGAGAGTGTGTTCCGCTTGGAGCTAAATAAATCTCTTACCATTTTACGATACATTAAAAAACACAATCGACATATCCTATGAAACAATCCATTCTGGATTTAGGAGGAAAAACTTGTTACAATTTTTCAAAATACATATTATTTATAAATATATTATTTCTATTTTTAAAAGAAATAAGAATATTAACTTTGACCAAACATTTTAAATGACATTCAGTCGTTGTCTTATTTTTGTATTAAGGTAAGTGTAATGTCAAATTATGGTTGCTAATAAAAGTACATTCAATAAATAACATGTCTGGAGCCGACATAGTCTATTTAAGGGATTGCTTAAGTCATATCAAAAATCGCGGGTTCAAAATCGCAAGCCAAACTAAATTTTGATAAGATTTAATTGTGTTTGTAATTCATCTCGCGCTCAGTATTTACATACATCGTAAAAACGCAACTGTATTCAAAACAATTTGATGTATTAATCTCAAAAATTTCTCCTTCTAAGACAGCAAGAGTCCTTCTAAGAGAGACATTTGTCCAATTGTGAAGCATTAACTAATTATAACTTTGTTTTCAAGTCCAGAAATCAATCGTTAACTTTGTAAAAAATGTCAGTGAATAGTGGAATAAACCACAGGGTGTTTCAGGGGGCTGACGGAACGCAGCAAGAGCTATTAATTATATTACACGGCTGTGACAGTAGCAACTTTCAGAAAGTTCATTAACTCGACGTACCAGGTATACGATCAATGTATTTTGGTCGGGATTGTTTAGTGAGAAATTTATTGTTGTTACAATCGTTATAATTGCTTAATTAAATTTCGTGGTAATGAATTCTGAGGTTTCGTTAACGGCGTTTTGTTTATTTGCTCACTCTTTAGCAATTTGCTCATTTAGTTTATGGAATAAAGAAAATATTTTACAATACTTAGACTTCGTAAAAATAAAACTCAAATTAGTTGTATTTTTACTCGGTGACAATGACAAAAACAGATAAAATGAATATTACAAGGAAACGTAATTGATGACATTATCGCAGATATATAAATATAATACATACATATTAATATAGACTTTTAAATAAAAATATATTACATTCAAAAATAACACAATAAAATAATAAACACAAAAACGTATAACTAGACGAAAAAAAAATCAGTTTAACCACCACGAACTAACTGCGGAATAAAAAATATACTATAAGGAGCAGAGCTGTATAACAAATTACCTAACGATATAAAAAATATCCAGTCCTTTACTTTATACAAAACAAAAAAAAAAACACAAGACAAGACACGACAAGATAATGCAATTACATAACATCAGCTTAACGCCATACTGCTGAAGAAATATATATAGTTTTATGATCAACCTGTGCTCCATATTTGAATTGAATTATTTTTGAGAAATAAATGTTATATTGAATCGTCATTTTCATATAATCATTTTAGTCTTAAAAAAGAGCTGGGTTTATTTTTTTAATAACTGAGATCGCTTCAATAATTTTTAAAATTAAAGTTTTTATTATAGACTAATAATCAAATTATTTTTAATACAAATTGTCTTTACGTTAACTAGTCGAAATTTGCACGCTGTGACGTCTGAATGGTGCAAGCTAAGACAATGTTATGTATTATATAAATACATATAATTTTGTAAGTGGTTCGTTATTATATAAATAAATAACAGTATTTATTATTATTCTTCTAATAAAAATTTTCTTCAGTTCTATTTTTTTATATTTATAGAAGACAACGATGTTTAATTTGAAAGTTCATATAGGTGTCAGACTTGGGTAGATTTATTATACAGGCTAGGAAAATTAAGAGAGCGTCGGCTCTGATGGTAGCAGAAATAAACACTTTGAGCTTTGTTACAGCGATGTGCTGCGTTGGAACCGTGACGTCATGAACTATTGAATCAGTAACAGTTCTCCCTTTCAAGTATGTATTCTTTTTAATATCTATTCATTGATTATTTCAAGAAAATTACTATGAAGTACTAAAATTATTATACCGGTCGCATCTGCTAGTTTATTAAATTTTGGCATAATTAAAATAAATGACTAATTCATTTGCCTTGTATTCCAGTTGCAGGATTCAATATTATATTTTGAACAATAAATAAATAATCTTATCATTATAAATTAAGTATTAACATATATTGATTTAAAATGATCAATTAATTTCCAATGCAAAGGATTTTGGTTTAATTTAACTCGAACAAAAACCAATCCGAACTAATAAAAGACTTCTCAAACACTTAATAAAATAAAATGACTGCGAAACATCTATTTAAAGGGGGTTCGTAATTAACCGAAGTTGGTCATTAAACAAAGGAGGTAGCGAAAAAGTTTTTAATGAAAGCGGTATTGACGCTGAGAAATTTTGAAATGAAGATTGATTCCAATCAAGGGTATATATTAAGTAATATAAATATTCCCCAATATCCATTAAAACTGGCCTCGTGATTTGAGGGTGAAATTGTTTTCTACGAATTTTATTCGGGAATATTTCAAATGTTTCGATTTTAAGAAACTTTGACGGTGGTATTTATTTAATTACAATATGAAATTCGCCTGACAGTTTGGCAACAGTGATTAATTAATTAAAAACATCGTGAGGAAACCTGCATGTGTCTAATTTCACTGAAATTCTGCCACATGTGAATTTCATCAACCCGCATTGGAGCAGCGTGGTGGAATAAGCTCCAAACCGTCTCCTCAAAAAAGGGAGAGGAGGCCTTAAGCCCAGCAGTGGGACATTCACAGGCTGTTACGGTTACTTAATTTGATATACGATTAATTAAGCTACTGTTTTGTAAACTGTAGATTTGACAGTTTATATAAAGCATACACGGATTCAAAGAATATATAGCGGTGGTAAAGAATATTTACAAATAATTAAATCTACAGAACATGACCGAATATCGAGCTCGGCGACAAGCCACAGAATTGAGATTCATAAGCTGTACAAAATATTAATACTTAGTTTATTTAAATAAGTAATGAAGCGAAAATAATTTTATTTATTAAGTATCACTTTATCTATAGACGTGTTTATAATGGTATTAAGATTTATTCATTTTAATCGTGATGGATTTAATTTGTCAACAACGTTGCACTCCTCCAAAACTATGCTCACGAGGCCAGATTTCGTTACTGTCGCATAGTTGCTTTTAGTAGAAATAAAGACTTTAAATGTAATGGAGGTAGACGAGGAAATTTCATGCAGTCGACGTTGGTTATTAAAAAAAGATGGTGGTTAAAAATTTGAATGTAATGTATGTATGAAAAATTGATACGATAATTTTTAGATTATCATTGTATTTAATATAAAACATTACCTTTTTGATTTGTTAATATTAAAGTTAAGTTACATAATGGATAACTGACCTATTTATGATTTAGCTGGGCCAGCTCTTCTGTGAAACGCATTCCCCTTACATTCTAGTTCAAAGGAGCAGCATGATAGCACTTCAATAGTCGACTAAGTGATTTCCAATTCTACCTTCGAGACGACAAAGATGTACAAAGTTTTGGATTTTAAACTTGTTATTATAAATTAATTTACTGTAAAGTAAAGTTTTTGATTATTATATTTTTTTAAGAAAATTTGTTGTTTATTTCACGACGCTGTTTTAATGCACGTCGATGTACTTGTTGAAGATTTTCATCAGACACATACAGGTTTCCTTACGATGTTTCCCTTCACCACCAAATACGAGATGATTTATTATAAAAACAAATTTAGTATATAATATTCAGTGGCGCTTGTTCGTATTCGAAATTAATAATTTGCACATTCTTCTTTTAAAAATTGAGAAATTTAATTCTAAGAAAGTATTTTCTCGCAGAAAATTTGGTGAATACCAAAAGCGATTTTAGTATTTATAGTAGTTTATTTCAACTTAATTTTACATGTCTCTTCCATTGAACATACTCGGTTGTACCTTTGTTTTCCAGTCCCGATCGGACGGTTGTTCGCGATTACGGCCGTCTCTCGTGACTCAGCGGATCTCAACTACTCCAATTGCCTCCCATTTGTAGTGAAGTCGGGTGAAGCTGGGGAACTTAGGCGCAGACGTTTATTTGAATCGTCCATCAATGTCCTTTGTTAGGCTAACGTTTCAACAAGGAAAGCGTTTTTGTTAATGATTGTGTTACGTGTTTATAATGACGAAATAAAGTGATCTCGTTTATTAAGTCTGACATTTACTGGTGGTAGGGCTTTGTGCAAGCCGTGCCGGTCTGTACCACCAGTCGTCTGGGTATGTACCACCCACCCATCAGATATTCTACCGCAAAACAGCAGTACTTGGTATTGTTGTGTTCCGGTTTGAAGGGTGAGTGGGCTAGTGTAATAACAGGCACAAGGGACATAACATCTTAGGTCCCAAGGTTGGTGGCGCATTGGCGATGTAAGCAATGGTTAACATTTCTTACAGTGCCAATGTCTAAGGGCGTTTGGTGACCACTTACCATCAGGTGGCCCATATGCTCGTCCGCCTTCCTATCTATATATATAAAAAAAATATGTAAATATGAATGGTATTAATTTAATTATTTTTACTATACTATATTGTTGGCGATCTATAGGCAATAGGCCTGGCAGCATACATATTGTAGCTGTCACGGAAATATTTTGTTTCTCTTATTCTTTTTTTGTTAGCGGTTGCTATGGTAGCGATTATTGAGGATCGATAGGATCTAAAAATAATTTTCATCGTATAATTAACTAATGTGAATTGTTCCTTTCATTTTTTAATTCTAAATTTTTAATTGATTGCTTGTTTTAAATAAATAAAAAATAATAAAAATAAAAATAATTTATTTCATTCAAAGTAGTACACTTGTTTATACATCGTTGGGTACTCCCTTTTAAGTATATCAATACCTGTAGTAGGAGGCCCCGCTCTTCCCTTATGCAATCAGCGGTAAGTACTACGAGACAGCAGTTACAAAATATACTATACTTTACGTAATAATTTTCTCATACTAAAACTTAAATATTGACAATCACGGTAATACAATAACAAATTTTATCTAAAATGTGTATTATTATAACAGTATTAATATGTTTGAGGGTATGTGTGGCGTGATGATGTGAGAGTATCTGAAGCGTAAGGCTTAAGCATGTGTTTTTGTGAGTGTGTTCTCTTATGCATGTTGTGAGCAGTGTTTGTCGGCGTGTGTGTGTGTGTGTGTGTGTGTGTGTGTGTGTGTGTGTGTGTGTGTGTGGGTTTGTTGGGTGTGTATAAGGGACAGTATGAATGCGTGTGTTTGTGTTTGCCTTGTTTATTCGCAACAATTTGTTAGGTGATGTATTCAAGCAGGGATTCTATTTCTTTATAGTTACGTTTTAACAGCCAGTCTGTTAAGGCTTTTTTGCTATCACAGTATGTACTGGAATATATGTCCACTTCCTGGTTTATTTTATTAAACAAATGAATAGATTGTCTTGAGTATTGTCTTGAGGCAAATTTACTTTTGATAGATTCATTATATGGCACTGTGTACTTCCTGCGTTTATTTGTTAATAGAGGTAAATATTTCAAGCTTTTATGGAGCCTTAATACTGTTGTTATTATATAAAGTTTTCTCACCGTAAGTAGACCACTTATCTCGTACAGTGCAGTGGTAGGGAATCTATATGGTTTGCTGTACATCACCCTTATCAAACATCTTTGAGCTCTTTCCAGTTCAAGGAATCTAGTCTTAGCTGCTCCACCCCAAACAGGAATGCAGTAGCCCAAGGTCGATTGTACTAAAGCTATGTACACTTTATTTAGTAAGGGCTTTGTACATACATACCGTAGAGATTTAAAAATCTAGATAAACTTTCTAACCCTAGTTTTCATCAGTTCCAGTTGAGAATACCAAGATAATCTTTGGTCAACCATAACACCAAGGTATTTTACACTAGCAACTTTATTTATTTGAGGACAGTCACAATCAGACTCGAGGTCGTCAGGGCATTTATGAATTTTTATGATAAAATCGGATTTTGGTTGAGCGCTGCTAACTTTCGTAAAGCAAACGTAATTTGTTTTGGAGATATTCAACGTCAATAAGTTTTCATTTAGCCACTTTGCAACTCTGTTTTGATATTTTATTTCTATCCTAAAATACTTACATTGTATACTTGCTTCAATTGTAAGTGATGTACTGATACGGTTCCGTTGATATCGTTAACAGATATAATTTTATTTAGGTACAGTTTTGGTACACGTTTTATGTGTACAGTGTGGCCCAGATGTTAGAAGAAGGTACATAAGCGAAGACTGCGGATTCAAGCCCGGTAAGCACCTGAATTGACTACCTTTATGTACCGTCAATGTTGTGCCAAGGAGGCTTACGTAAAGTCAGATTAAATTTAAAATCTTAACCTGTGACTTAAGTCAGTACCTCGTACAACGCAGTATCTCTGTCTCTGTCTTTTAGTATTTTAACAAAAAGATCCAATTCCTTTTTTTCAAGTCAGGTAGTCAGTCAGGCATAAATGTGGTAACAATTCATTCGATACATGCAAGTGTCATCATGATATTTTCCTTTATAAGTATAAATAATTACAAAAACAAATTAAGCACATGAAAACTCATTGGTGCTTTACCTGGCTATAAGTACAATATTTAATTAGATCCTCGTTACAGTAAACAAATTCTTCAAGTGCATTTATCTAAATCTGCTAAAACTTCACTTTAATTAAGTTTTATTTATTTGAAATAGTTTGTATTTTGTTTCTTTCCGCCTTGACAATGCCACGACATTGGAAATGATTATGGTTCGACTGAAAAGAGAAGCCATCTAAACTGTTCATCCTAAAGAGATCTCCTGTATATTTGCGGGTCGGCTAGGAACGTCTTCAGGAAGGAAGGCGTACGATCGAACGAAGCTCCACTACGGATTGGCGTTTGTACCGGATGAGAAGTCTTCATATACTAGAATAGATACACCACACAAAGTAAAGCAATTCGGCGATCCTATCTAATAATATTAATGCAAAAGTTAATCTTTTTATTATTTATTTTAAAAATATTCAAATATTCAAAATAAAATTTACAGTTACAGAAAAGAATATGTAATACTTGTCCCTTCACACGCGGCTGAAGCAGACTGAAGCGGCCGGAAACTTGTATCATATAAGCTCTAAGCCTTTTTCTTATAGGATCTGGGCATTCTCCTGTTATGGGTTATAATCTAAACGAAGACCATATGCAATTTTACTATTTAAAAATTAGATAACAATAGAATCAGTATAACACTGCTGAACTCGCAAATGGGTTACCAGATGGTAAGTGGTCACCACCCCATAAACATTGGCATTGTAAGAAATATTAATTATTACAAACATCGCCAATACACCACGCACCTTGGGAACTACTGATTTTTTTTTGTTCAGTGTAGTTCAATTAACTTAATATACCTTTTAAATGTTTGTATTATGGATTCTAAACTTGGTTAGAATAATGAAACAGTAGTAAGCCTGACGTTATATGTTTGTAAAACATTTATAGCGAAACATTACTTTGGTCCATATGTTTATAACCAGACCTTTTCTGAGACAGCCATTCCTAATGTGACTCAGCGCCTTTTATTTCCAATTACCTTCGATTAGACTCGAACGAAATAAGTCTTCGAAAGTTATTCGCGCCATTTATCAACGTCTTATCAATCTTGTATTAATGAAAATTAATTATCATAAGACACAAAAAAAATGCAGACGGCTCTTTAAAAAAAAACTTCGTTGAGATATTGATCATAATAATAATTAATAGAATGCACTCACACTTACAAATACATCAAACAAACACACACATAGATTAGAAACTGGTTTGAAAAAAACATTGTAATTGAATTCCCTTGCGAAAATAAGGAACTTATTGTTAAATAGTTTTTATTCCTAAATAAAACAACAGTTACATTTTTTTTACAGAAAAGGAAGGCGGACGAACATATGGGTCACCTGATGGTAAGTGGTCACCAACGCCCTTAGACATTGGTATTGAAAGAAATGTTAACCATCGCTTACATCACCAAAGCGCCAACAACCTTGGGAACTCAGATGTTATGTCCCTTGTGCCTGTAATTACACTGGCTCACTCACCCTTCAAACCGGAACACAACAATACCAAGTACTGTTGTTTTGCTGTAGAATATCTGATGAGTGGGTGGTACCTACCCAGACGAGCTTGCACAAAGCCCTACCACCAGTGCACAGTGACATACGTCAGTCAACACAAATTGTCTATGATAGCCTTAGAAATAATATTTGAGCTAATGTAATGAGCGGGCTTAGTAAAATACTCTAAAAGAAATACACCCTTAATTTAGGATTTTTATGAAAACGCTGCACGCCTTCGAAGGTTAGTGTCGTACGGTCATAATTTGTGTGGGTAAACAAGAAAACTGGCTTAACCTGCGCCTTACGTTCCTGTTCAACTATTCTGAACATTTGTACGTTAGTTTTTTTTAGACAAATGAATATACATGCTTTATATATTACAGAAAAAATCACAAATAATAAATGGTTTGTATATTTCACATATATTTTATTGTGGACTTGTTCATTTAGTATTTTTCGTCAGTTAACATTTAAGCTAATTTTCGTATAAACTAACGGTACTTTCATACAATTATCAATATTTTTTCCTGAATCAGTCATCTGAATTGCTCATCACGTTGATCTGGACCCGTTAAATTAAGCAGAAGACGTTTAATTTATCTAAATTAGGGATATATGAACGAAACCAACGACAGATAACGTTTTTGAATCAGAAATAAGGCTGATTACAAATGTAGCGGTTCGGACAAACGCGGTTTGTCCAACTTTTATAATCTATATTATCTATATAAGTATGTATTTACAAAAGAAAAGTAGTATATAGTATATATAAAAGTAGTATATAGTTATCTGGTTTCCACAGTACAAGCTCTGCTTAGTTTGGTATCAGATGGCCGTGTATGAATATGTCCCTAGATATTAATAGATATTATTATTTAGGCATTTTATATGTGGCATGTATTATGCAATTTGTGCGTATTTTGACAATGAGAAGATTTGGCAAAACCTTATTAAAACATTTTTTTATATTAAAAATAACAATAATACCAATTACAATAGAAATAGACTCCAAGATACCAATCCGATCACGTGACCATAAAACGCTGCGTTTCTCAACACAATCTGATTATCAGCTTAAGCAAAACAAATGTCGTTTTATTCTCAAAACGTTTTCCAAAGCGTTGGCTCATAAAAAGACCCATATCTAATTTAGACAAGGGTGCTTTTAGGAATATCTAATACAAGGGTCTAAGGGGTGGGGGATGAAATTGCTTAATTTGTTAAAACCGATTTTAGTCTGTAATGACCTATTTACGAGTTGTGGCGTTCGTGTGTACGTTTTCTAGGTGGAAGGGCTTTGTGCAAGACCGTCTGGGTAGGTATCACTTACTCATCAGATCAGCTACCGCTAAACTGCAGTATTTAGTATTGTTGCGTTCCGCTTTGAAGGATAGTTGAGCCAGTGTAACTACAGGCACAAGGAACATCTTCGCTCCCAAGGCTGATGTCGCGTTAATTATCAGTAGGTACTTAGTACTGTTACGATCAGAAGGGTGAGTGAGCCAGTGTAATCACAGGCACAAGGAACATAACATCTTAGTTCCCAATATAGTTGCGCTTTGGCGATGTAAGGATAAGCCTAACCTTGCTTAATATAAATTTATCAAAATAATACTATACCATACTGACTGAACATTTAAAGTTTCGAAACCGTAACCGTAACACCCTATGAATATCCCACTGCTGGGCTAAAGGCCTCCTCTTCCTTTTTGAGGAGAAGGTTTGGAGCTTCTTCCACCACGCTGCTCCAATGCGGGTTGGTGGAATACACATATGGCAGAATTTCGGAATTTTTGAAATTAGACACATGCAGCTTTCCTCACGATGTTTTCCTTCACCGTAAAGCACGAGATGAATTATAATCACAAATTAAGCACATGAAAATTCAGTGGCGCTTGCCAGGGTTTGAACCCATGATCATCGGTTAAGATTCACGCGTTCTTACCACTGGGCTATCTCGGCTTTTTTTAAGTGTAAGGTTGGGTGTCTGCTATGATGACGTAGGTACGTCATGAGGTGAATTCGACTTTGACCAACTCAAGTTTCAAAAGCTCTTAATTTATTAATTAATAAACAGAATACTTAAACCTTTGACAATATAATTGCCTGCCCTTGTTATTAGTATAAACGGTTCCCTAATTAGGGTGTTCTAATTAAGGGGTCAGTTAATATTTGTGTTATAAAAAATAAACTAGTAAATATTATTATAAACCTTTGAATAAAAAAATATTGTTGCTCAATATAATTTAACTATATTATATACAATTTAATTTTGTCATAACAATACTACTCACTCACCTCACCTCACCTTACAACACTCTTTAATAGTTTAGAATAAGACTTAATAACCTAAATATGTGATAAAGATGAAATATTTGGATTTTACGTAAATCGAATCATATGCTCGAAAGGATTAAGGAAATCAGTGACTTACTCGGATGAATGTAATTAATTAATAAGCAATGAAATAGAATTATATAAAAAGATTTTACAAGAAATAATTTTAATTGAAATAGAAACTTTTCATAGACATTTTGCATATCACTTGCGTATCGTTTTACGAGTAAAATATTCGTAATAGGATCTTGTAATAGCTTAATAAGGAATTTCTTTCTTACCAATAAGGTTCGTTGTAATAACTATTATGGTATCGAATTCGAATTACGAACCTTTATTAAAGTTTTGAGAATATAACCTTTAAGGTTATAATAATAAGGGTGCATATAGCTAATTATTTTATTCAATATTGGAAGTTTCTGAATAAAGCTATTTTATTAAGTGTAAAGCAAATTTTTCTTTTATTAATATTTATATTGCTGTTATTTTATTAAAATAAATTTGATTATTCTGTTTTGATATAAACAAAAATACAGTATTTCAAATCCAACAATAATTATACTTTTATTAAAATATACATATTTGAGTAACTTTAATATTTAATTAGCATCTACTTGGTAGAACTTTGTGTTAATCTGGATAAGTATACTCTTATCGGAAAATACATTGCTAAGTATAAATGCTACTGTAATGCAGTTTGAGAGATAATTGAGCCACTATAATAGCAGACATGAAATATATCAAATTAGCTCTAGTAGGTTCTATCATTAAGTGGTTAGCTTATATGTTGCAAAGTGGTCCTGGATTAAAATCGTGAAACGAACCAGTAAAAGCTTTTCTATCAAGAAATACAATAGCAATCCAAAGTTTAGAAGTTATTTACACTCCAGTGCGATCTTTCACCTGAAATCTTTTCGGTCGTGTCGGATTGCCATCCCATCGGATTGTAGATTGTGTCTTAGAATAAATACTACAATATCTCCTGTACTGGTTGAATAGTCTTTGCTATGAATGTCATGACTTAATCAATTACATAATCGTATACATTAAACTTCAGTCTCAGGGCGAAACAAAGTGTATATTTTCTAGTAAGAGTAACTTATGATCTAATTATTTGTAATACTTATACAGTACAAATATATAATATAGAAAATGCTTAGGAATGAAAAATAAAAATATATATATGTGTTGTACAAAGTTATTAACTAAATTCGTCTAAATTATTATTCAGGTAATTGCTTTAAACCATATACTGTCCTAATAAATTTAAATACCAAATATATACTTATCTCTGTTATTCAGTTAAATATATAGTCACATAGTGTTAGTAAATTATATAAGATACAATAATTTTAAAATGTACCATTTTTTGGATAAAATCTCTATCAGTGTGTTAATTAGGAAATCAAAGTATAACATACTATTTTACTAGGGGACGTTATGTAAATGGTGTTTATTATGGAGCGCGAAATTAATCGAGTTTTATGATATGTAAAACGAAAAATTTTTAGCTACCCCAGATCTCTCGCAAGATTATTAGCATACAAATTAAAGACAGCCCCTTGTCTCCTACGTGATTATATTCAATCGGTTATTGGATTTCTTTAGGTGCGGTGTGCGGTTAGCATTTCAAAGTATGCAATCCATATTAATAAGTATGCAAATATATTAGTTTATTCTGGTGTGCGACAAATAATGGGGTGAGATATCATGAAAATATTAGCCAGAGCTATGGCTCGATCAAAATAGAAAGGTTATCGATTCGGCCTTGTTTTATCCTCAGGGGAAATTTAATAATTTTAAAATTCTACTATTGTATTCCCACATACTTACCATCAGGTGGCCGATTTGCCAGTTCGCTTTTCCTATATCATAGAAAAAAAATCATCGCACCATAACACAACAGTACTAAGCTCCCTGTTTGTCAAACGTATATGTGGATCATACGCGTTCGTTTCCAGACAAATTTAAAGAAAGCACATATTATGAAAGTAAAGTACTTTAACGTAATAGTCTTGGAGTTTTAATATGTTTTTATTTTTGTTATTTGTCTGAGGAATATGTAAACTATTTGGAATACGTCGAATTTTATGGTGATGGTAAATGGTGACAATTTACTACCACCCCCATAAACATAGCCAGTGCGCCACCAACCTTGATAACTTAGATGATATTCCTGCTGCTTGGCGGTGACGAGAATGTGACGTTGAGTTATACAAACTTGGTTGAACAAAACTCTATCACAAAGTAAATTCATACAAATCCATTCAAATAGTGCAGAGATCCACAAATCCAGTGATTTATAAATAAAAGTTATTTATAACATATTATATGAATGGTCCATCTAATGAAAGTCGGCGAACAATGAAGTTGATTCAGGAACTTAAGCACTGATTACACGTATTCATTATTAAAAGAAACTCATCAAAGAAGAATCTCGTTACTCGAGAAGTTTAACGAAAGTTGCCGAACTATCACGAAGTTGTGTTCTTTGATACAGCCCGCAACTATCGGGCGAGTTTTACTATCGCAGGCTGCAAGTGAGAAGTTGGAAGCGATTTTTGAGATATTAGCAATGTGTGCTGTTGAAATTTATTTATGTATTTATCCAGATGCTACTTTTTAGGACTAAAATTTTTATTGCACTAAAATGTTAATAGTCAATTATTTTATTCTTGAATGATTGCTTTGGATGGATGGATTACTTGTTTGGTAAATTTTATATTATTTATTCTCTTTAAGGAACTTTATGTTACTATTAAGTATTCTCTAAGTTTTTATATTACTTTAACCATGAATGTTTTGGTCAAGTAAGAGGGATGTTACAGCTTGGAAAACTGGGATTTTTGGTTTTATACTTAGAGTATTGTAACCTAATATGATGTGATTTTTAAACAATCAAATTTATTAATGAAATAATTTATCTAATAGAAGATAGATACTATCCCTAAAAGATGAGACGATATGGCGAAAATAACCAAAAGGTCCTGTCACATTTCAATTACAGAGTATGTTATTTATTCCAATCTTAATTAACCATTTGTGATCAAATTTTCGTAATCTACTTACGAATTTTATCATTATCAATAAATCAATTAAAATACTAAATAACATAAACAAACATACTAAGCAGCAAAAAAATTGAGTTTTTTGTTTCTAATAACACCTGTTGTCCGTACCTTTACTGATATCTTCATTAATCGGTTTTCGTGAGATTCTGGATTCCTTAGCTGATCTTTATGGAATTCGGCCAGTCTCGAGTTATTTGTAAGTTATAGTTATATAAGAGGAGAATCTATTTGGTAGCTCTATTCCATAATTTACTGGTAGTAGGGCTTTGTGGAAGCACGTCTGGGTAGGTAACACCCACTCATCAGATATTCTACCGCAAAACAGCAGTACTTGGTATTGTGGTGTTCCGGTTTGAAGGGTGAGTGTGCCAGTCTAATTACATGCACAAGGGACATAACATCTTAGTCCCAAGATTGTTGGCGCATTGGCGATGTAAGCGATGGTTGACATTTCTTACAATGACAATGTCTATGAGCGTTGGTGACCACGTACCATCAGGTGGCTCAGATGCTCGTCCGCTTACCTACCCAATAAAAAAACTTACAAGGTCACTGACCTTGTAAGTTTTTTTTACCGCAGCTTAAGTTCTGTTAAAAATAAATGAATATGTTTTTTCCAACTATTATTAAATAAAATTTCTAATTATATTTATTTTTAAGCATAAAATATATATTCTTTTTTTTTCTTAGACCATACACCACAAACAAGATCAAAGCATACCGTCCACGACATCATTAAATGACGACCATGTGAATACATCCTTACTTTATATAAATTTTACTCTTTTACCTTTGCTTTAAGTACTATTTTCCCATGGCATAATTTCTTTTTCCTTTCAAAGAATGTCCGTGATTGCTTATAGGTGCGTTCAACGTAAGGATAAAATACAGTTGAAGGCATCAACTTGTTATCGGATTTTTCACCTTATTTTTTACGTGATAAAGTATTTATCCCTATGACATATGTTGTATAGTTTATGTTACGTTTCATCTTATTTGATAAAGTACTATTGAAATCTCAACTGAAGAGAAAAGTAGTGAAAAATTAGAATTGCCTAAGAAAATATATAATAATAATAATATTTATTACAATAAGCTACTATGGTTTTACAAAGTTTTTTTAATGTACACACTAATAAAAAAATGCTACGTAGAAAAATTAACAGAATAATGATGGCTTGGTATGATCACTAAATATAAACAAAATCAAAAACTAAAAATAAAAAAGCTACAGTATAAAAAATATTTTTCCAAGTTCAAGGTGAATAACAAACGGCATAGGTATTTTGGATTTGGATATTTTGGATTTCATCTTTCTCATTAGACCAACACATGCGCTAATTAACATAATAAAATAGATTGTATCTATCTATGATAGCAGAGCTCATATACAGCTCAGATCAGATCATCTCAGCTCTAGCTAAGAGCTGAGATGGCCCAGTAGTAAGAACGCGTGAATCTTAACCGATGATCGTGGGTTCTGATACCCGGGCAAGCACCACTGAATTTTCATGTGCTTAATTTGTGATTATAATTCATCTCGTGCTTTACGGTGAAGGAAAACATCGTGAGGAAACCTGCATGTGTCTAATTACACTGAAATTCTGCCACATGTGTATCCAACAAACCCGCATTTAGCCCAGCAGTGGGACATTCACAGGCTGTTACGGGTGGAAGATCTATGATAGTTGAAATCACAAGAATTTGTACTTTGTTATACAAACGACTCATACGGCATATATGTCGTTTATAATAGAAAAGTAAATACCCCACTGCTGGGCAAATGATCTCTAGAGAATGTTTAGATTTTGCTACTCCATCGGGGGTATCCCAAGATTTAACAATTAGTCATATAATAATTTAGTAAAAGAAACCAAACAGTTTTATTTCATTTAAGTTCATCTACTATATTCCCTATAGTTCCATCGTCTGTATTTTTTTGTCATATGGACCAAACGAGAAGGCCTCACCTGATAGAATTTGACTACCACCGTAATTAGAACTACACTCTAGATACCATATGTAATAATGTTCCTGTTTATATATTTGCATGCAATTCCAGTTACATGACAGAACTTATCAACTTTCTGTTCGTAATATAATTTTCGTAACTTATCTCAGCTTAATTGTTAACTTTATCTCGTCAAAATAAATTGTATGTCATATATTGATATGTGGTACTAAAATGGTTAGAACACGTAATCTTAACCGATGATCGTGGGTTCAAACCCGGGCAAGCACCACTGAATTTTTATGTGCTTAATTTGTGTTTATAATTCGTCTCGTGCTTGATGTTGAAGGAAAACATCGCGAGGAAACCTCGAATTTCACTAAAATTCTGCCACATGTGTATTCTATTAAAACGCATTTGAGCAGCGTGGTGGAATAAGCTCCAAACCTTCTCCTCAAAAGGGAGAGGAGGCCTTAGCCAGCAATGGGACATTGTCTGTGACTTTACTTTTACTTTTACTAAAAATACTAGATGCATAATAATCGGGACCTTCAGCCAAAATAAAAAAAAAACAAAGAACAATTTTATTATCGAACAAATATGACTCTTCATCTAATAAAAGTATGAGATTAAGTTGTAACGACGCGAAACAAACGCTAACAGGGTCATATTCTCGTCACGTATTGTCACGAATCTTTGTCGTTCCTGTCACGTGACTTTTACGAAATATATCATTTTAAAGCCGTTTAATGACATGCTTTAATATGTTACGTTACCATACTGTTCTTGAGTTAATTAAAAACGAGTATTTGTCAGTCTATTACAGAGCTACAATTGTTCTAATTTTGTCGTGCACGGGATTATATGCGTGGGGGAATGTTGACGACTTCTGTTAGATCGTGAAGGCCCAGAAAGAAACAGTGGAGCTGTGAACAGAATCGACTCATTCCAAATCTCGCTAGACAAACCCGACGTGAGTATGATTAGGAATTGTATCCTGCATAAAAAAATGCCTACAATACTGAAGATTCTGAGTTAAAATTATAAGGTCCTCTATGCTTACAGGCATTACGTTTATTTTTATGAACATAACAAAAATATTTAAATATTTAAATTTATTATATAATATATAGTATTTTTTTATATTTACGCTAAGGTATGCAGCTTAAACGTAATGTGTGCTGATTAAAGTAAACTTCTCTTACTTCAAAATTCCAAAAAATTTATAGAACTACTGTCACTGTTACTTACCAAAGTTCAGTGACCCCTCACTGGTTGTCATTTTCTGAGAATAAAGTAAATGTCCTCTATCACAACACGTTTTAATCAAGTAAAAAGGGCCTTTAGACAATGTACCCGCTTTGTATTAAGTACAGAAAGGTGTACAACTTTGTGCTTCTTTGTACAGCTTCCAATAACTATGAGAGGATGAGATAAAGCGCTGGCTAGATCAACTAAGGGAGTGTTTAGACAAACTTGCCAGTGTAATTTAATATAAGACTTGTAGACAATTTTTTTTTTTATAACAATTATATGGAATCAGTCGTTGAGTACCTGTTGTACAATTTTTGATTGTAACAGAAAAAAAAGGTATATAATAAGTTGCTCATAAGAATATGTAATATTCTAAGAAGCAGGGTTATTATTAAATATATCATTCTATTCATCATCATATATCATATATATTTATCATATATATATATATATATATATATATATATATATATATATATATCATTCTTTTTAAATTAAAATAGTCAAAACAACAAGGCAGGGATTATTCAACATTTTCTTTTTTAATGAGATAAATAATATGATGATGGCAATGATGATGTTCACATGACCGATTTTGGTCAAGACTTGCTGTCTGTCCTCATTGGAGAATAGCCACGAAGACTCATCGACGAAAACACAAACGCTCTCTCTATTTACTCATTCTCATATATGGATGGGACGGTTTTTAGTGGTCTGGCCTAAGGTTTTAATCTGAGAGGGAATTAGTAGTCTAATAAATTAGACACTTGATCAACGAAAAGTCAACGATTTCTGTAAAATATTATTTAGTTAATACAAATAAACTTATAACTTGAATAAAGTTACATTACATAAGGTATAGTTAAATATTATAAATTATCATTTTTTTATTATTTTTTATTTTCATAGATCAGGATCGCTTACATCGCCAATGAGCCACCAACCTTGGGACCTAAGATTTTATGTCCCTTGTGCCTGTAATTACACTGGCTCACTCACCCTTCAAACCGGAACACAACAATACCAAGTACTGCTGTTTTGCGGTAGAATATCTGATAAGTGGGTCCTACCTACCCAGACGAGCTTGCACAAAGCTCTACCACCAGTAATCACCATCCACTCCACTGCCGTCCACTGCCCGACGAAAGCCTCCCTCATAGAACGTCAACCACCCCGATCTTGGGATCAGAAGAAGACACTAGCTAATACGATAAATTGTTTAAAATTTGCCAATTATTTTTAAGCTTATCTAACAAAAATATATGTTAACTATATCATATACACAACAATAGAAAAATACGTTCTTAAAAAACGGAGAATATCTATTGTTTCTCGAAGTCAGTTCAATATATTTCTTTCACAATCGGCATCATTACTCGTATACAAAGACAAGGTAAAATCTGTAATATCATATCGGGGTTCTTATAAGGGTAATAAATTAATCGTTAGAATGAGGAAAGAAAGAGACAACATTACTAATATTCTATAACAATTACTGTTATCCTATTTAGTATTGTAAAAATATTACTAATCCGATTAGAATAAAAGAGTAGTTGCTGAAATTTTCGGTTTAAAGAAATTGGTTTTTCATTATTTTTTTCTAATAATTAGATTCACAATATAATTATAATCTTGTTAAGATTATTTACATTTGAGGCACTTAGATTAGTTACATTAAAATTTATTTCTAATAGGTACATATTATTTTAGATTACTTTTATCCAACCTTTTATCGGCTTTATCTATATTTTGTACGAGATAGCCCAGTGGTTAAAATGCATGAATCTTAACCGACGATTGTGAGCTCAAACTCAGGCAAGCACTGAGTTTCATTGTAATTTGTAAAGAAAAACATCACAGGGAAACTTGAACGTGTTTAATTTCACAATTCTATCCGCATTGGAGTAGTTTTATGAAACCTTCTCCGCAAAAGGGAAAAGAGGCCTTAGCCCAGCAGTTAGACATTTACAGGCTGTTACTTATACATGTACCGGTACTAACTTCTTAGAAAAAGATCAATTTATTTTCCATTTTAAAAATAATATTCTAAAATAAAATAATCAAAAATAATATTCTAAAATAAAATAAGTGCTTTCAGCCAAAACCCTTGTCGCGGTCAGCTACGGCATATTTTTATTATATGTGGCATTATTATATAGTCTTTTTGAGAAAAATAATATTTAATGTGTTTACTTGATGGCATGGTATCCTTCCATACGACTTGACCATTCAATAGTTCATGACGTCACGGTTTAAACGCAGCACATCGCTGTAACAAAGCTCAAAGTGTTTGTTTCTGCTACCAACAGAGCCGACGCTCCCTTAATTTTCCTAGCCTGTATAATAAATCTACCCAAGTCTGACACCTATATGAACTTTCAAATTAAACATCGTTGTCTTCTATAAATATAAAAAATACAACTGAAGAAAACTATATTAAAAAAAGCTTGTCGCATATGTGTTCATGATTTAATTGATCTAGGAATGTTTCTTATTGTTTATTTAGTATTAATATGTTATTTTATTAACATTACTTCATTTATTTTTAACACATTAAAAACATAATTAAAATTAATTTAGAAACAATTAACATTTTTATAGTACACCGACCGATTTCAGTGTCAGCAAATAGCTCTGGATTTTTATATGCACATTATTTTTGTGTACATATTCATATTTCTTTGATGAAAATTGCATACATTGGACACTGAAGGATCACATGTGCATGTGACATTTTGTCTGAAAAGAGAAGGCTTTAGTCCAGTAATGTTATAAAGGCAAACAGACAAATCAATAAGAATTTCCTGAGACATTATTCACAGACGGCCATCTGATCCCAAATTAAGCAGAGCTTGTGCTATGGAAACCAGACAACTGATATAGTACATATACTACTTTTCTTTTCTAAATACATACTTATTTAGATAATTACACCCAGACTCGGGACAAACAGACATGTTCATG
Source organism: Nymphalis urticae (assembly GCA_905147175.2). NCBI lineage: Eukaryota > Metazoa > Arthropoda > Insecta > Lepidoptera > Nymphalidae > Nymphalis > Nymphalis urticae. Next base: position 1,522,801 of record LR989999.1, on the reverse strand, counting down.
CACATAAATGTCTGTCCTGGGTGGATATCGAACCTACAACCTTCGGCGTGAAAGGCAAGTATCTACTACCCACGCCTACCGGCTCGTCATCTCGGCTCGGTAGAAATATATATTTTCAAAAATGGAACGTTCCGTTATATAATATAACTCTTTGAAAATAATATAACATTATAATACATAGTCCAACGGTTATTACTCTAGGTATAAATACCCTCCGTAACCCCTAGTTAGCCTCATCCAATCAGTGTGGTACCAAATCACAATTACGTGGAATAGAATCCACAGCACACATTTATCAATTAGATTACGTCCTAACCAAACAACAATCGTTAAACGCAAACCGAAGTTAGTTAGCTTAGATGACTTACTTGTTCTATTTCATAGTTACGAGCGAGCCTCTAACTTCGTTTTATATTTATATATTATATATGTTCTAACCTTTTTAAATATAACTATAAAAAATAACAACTCCAGTAAAAATATTGAAATATTCTTTATATAATTTCACTAATTTTCGTCCAACATACGTATTGACTGTGACAAAAATACAGATACAAAAGTGATCATATGAAATAATCATTTCTGAACTGAAGGTTAACAAAAAACTATTACAAACATATAATGTAATGCTTAATTCCATATAGTTGTAATAAGAATATATTTTGCACTGACATGATAATTAAAATCACTTTGAAAACAAACGAATATAGAATACAAAGCGTAGCTTCAGTTGAAAATTCTAAATTAATTACTTAATTATAATTACCATTTTGCCATAAATTCTATGATATTACCTGCACTTAACATAATTAATTGTTAGGTATTTTATCAGTATTGCCAGATTTACACATGAAATTACCCCATAACGGTACCAGTACGTGTATTGACACTTTCTTTGTATCTGTGGTTTCATAAAATATAATGCCAACAAATACTTAAACTTTAAAAGTCCTTTCCGTACGTTAAAAATGGAAAAAGAGAGAGAAATATAGATCATAAAAATACTAATTAATATATCCGATTTTTTTTTAATTCCAAAATTTTAAAATCACATCAGATGTGTGGAAGCGTTGAAGTCCATAATAACGAGTATTTACTTAAAAACTATATACCAATTAAGAACCACTTCAAATAACCATATTACAAATATAACAGTTATGTCCACAATATCAATTAATTTATATGATAAAGACATAAATTAGAATCACGACATTACAATATACGAATATTATACATAAAGACCCAGAAGGCAGACGAGTAGGTACCTGAATTGTTATTGATGACAATGGATATTGCCAAAGGAGCATTGTGGTTACAGAACAGTGGCAATGTCTAGGATCTAATTTGTAATGTCCCCTTAGCCTGTAATTACACTGCCTCGCTCAGCCTGTGTATTGTAATAACGTATTATTATTGCTATTGTTATATTATCAAAATAAATGTCTCAAGCCTGGTCACTACGAAGGGAGAATTGGTAACCTCATCGTTCATGAAAAAATGTGATGTTTCTTTTAGTATAAACTAACAGTTTATTTAAAAATTTAATTAGGTACTACCTTTTGGTTCTGTTTTTGTTCTTTATCTAAATATTTCTATATTCTGATTTTATTTTATTTTTGATTTGTATATTTTGTAATTGTATTTGGGAATGGTGTGTTCTCCTGTCGGTTCGGTTGTGCAGTTAGTTTTACGTTAATGTAAAAAGAGTTTTTTAATGTGCTACGTACAACTGTTAAAGATACAAGTAAATAAGTCTCTTTTATTTAGGTAGGGCGATTGTGACAATTTCAATGATTCAACTTTGTAAAATTGTTGGTGATTCTTTTGAAGAATTCATACAAAAATAATCAAAATATGTTTTTAATAAGGATACATAAAACGTCGTAAGTGCTATATCCTATATTTGACATGCTTATTGTTTTTTACAATAACGTCATTTAAATATTCTGGAGATTCAATAGATGACAAAAAAATAATTAAACTACCTTCATTGTTGGAATTTCGCCAATTAGGTGGATGTCAAAATTTATCTGAGCAACTCCATATTAACAGCTGAAACAATTGTGATTCAACGATTCATTAAGAGAAACTTTATGGCCCTCGTATCGTATCGTACAAAGCTTTTTATATAGTATATTATAATAACCTATTTTATTATAACTTTGTCATTAATATAGCATAGTATATTTACGCTCAAACGCTGATACGATTAGCTGAGCATATGAGCGGTATATATTTTTAACGCTGTCAACACGCTCAACCAGACTGATGCCCATTGAATTGTATTTTTCGCTTGCAAGCGTATTGCAAGCGTAAAAATACGCCTATACCGCGTCCGTGCTAATGGATTACCTGATAAATAAGACTATAATATTATTATACTATATGTTCAAGCCGAGATGGCCCAGTGGTAAGAACGCGTGAATCTTAACCGATGATCGTGGGTTCAAACCCGGGCAAGCACCACTGAATTTTCATGTGCTTAATTTGTGATTATAATTCATCTTGTGCTTTTCGGTGAAGGAAAACATCGTGAGGAAACCTGCATGTGTCACATGTGTATTCCATCAATCATTGGAGCAGCGTGGTGGAATAAGCTCCAAAGCCTTCTCCTCAAAAAGGGAGAAGAGGCCTTAGCCCAGCATTTACAGGGACAGGGACATTTACAGGCTGTTACCGAATATTATTATCATAAACATACTACTAGTTCCTGTTACCGGTTGTGCCTTGATTAATTAGTAATTTCCACATTGGTCTTGTAAATTTCTTATAAGTGCATACATCGAGGTTCTGGGTTAAGCCCTGGTCACTAAAACGTTTTTGGATTTTTCTGCCGAGAAAATCTCATTACGCAGCCAGGGGTTTCCAAGTTGTCAGTGCTTACACTCTCGTCCCTCGAGCGGCAAGTAACTGCACCCGAACTATTTCTGCTCGCGTTTCACCATCACATCATCACATCGGATTATAAAATTGAAGGATAAGATGAAAATATCATATTATTTCTGGATATTAATGTTCAATTCAGTCAATTTTAAGTATGGGAATTTAATAATTATTAATAAATACCAATATTTTGGTCAAATTATATATTACTATTTATAATATATTTAAAAAATCTTTATATGCTATGTAGACAACTGTTCTTATGTAAATGACGTAAACCATTTTATCGTCATCATATTCAGCCAACATTAATCCACTGCTGGACATAGGCCTCCTCTCAGGCGCGCCAGTTCTCCCGGTCCTGTGCTAATCGCATCCATTGAGCACTCGCCATTTTTATAAAATATTCTGACCTCTGGGCGGGTCAAACAAAAACATTTACTGTTCTAATAATTAAATACTGCAAAAAAAAACCGGTCAAGTCAATCTAATTATTTAATTTGCAATATTATAGTTATGCTTATTTTTATTTTTTTCAGATAATTGTGGTAGATCTTGTAGGTATTATTTGTTTTATCAAAATATTCGCATTACAAACTCTAATTCTTTATTATATAAATGTTTATATAAAGGCCAGTATTTCTATTATTTTTTAAACTAAATTAAATTATTTTTAATTTATTATAACAAATCAGTGCAAACAGTCACAAGATTAATATCGCGCCATTATTTCTTGTCACAACATGACTTCATTATTCACGGCTCTCCATATGTCAAGGGCTCCGTGAAACCCCTGTGGGTCAGAGGGGTTGGTTATTGTGACTATGGTATTTTGAAATTTGTAATGCTTATATAAGATTTGAACTTAATAAAAACTATGATTAAAAACGAACATATTGTATATAAATTTACTACTGAATAAATAGACGTTTTTTGAAATGTCTAACTGAAAAAATACTAGGCAATTATACATAAAACTTACACATTATATAGTAGATGTCGCGTTTCGGAGGTTTAAGTATATAATATTATTTTAAAAGTAACTGAAGATAGTCTCACTCGCTTTAAATTTAGACTATTAATGTGAAAAGCCTGAATTTTTAGTTCTTGTACGATAAATATGTACGTAGATATATAGAATATTGAATAATTTATTTCTTCTATATATATATATATATATATATATATATATATATATATATATATATATAGAAGATATATATATATATATTAAAATACTGGCCTTTATAATAAAGCATTTATATAATAAAGCATTAGAGTTTGTAATGCGAATATTTTGATGAAACAAATAATACCTACTTAACTTTTGCTACTTTATACAAAGCCGAGATGACCCAGTGGTTATATGTGGAACTTATGTGTAGCTTGCGGGTTCAAAACCGTACGACCACTGAGCTTTAAGCAGCGAGGATATCTCCATGATAGACATAAGCCAAATGTTTTAGCCAGCTTTGAAGCGGTATCGTGGAATCAGCTCGAAGCCTTCTCAAAAGTAGAGGATGCTTATATAATTATATATTATATTATATTAATTATATATTATATAATTTGTAAGATATATAACTTTGAATCTTTATGTATGAATATATGTCTATGAATAAAGACCTACTTTGTAAGAAATTTATTAATTTTATATAACGTGGAGTTAACTTTCATTTGCTTTACAGATTGAATCTCAATATATATTTCTAATAATATAAACGCAGAAATACAATCTCGAATCCCGACAAAGGTAATCAGAGAATCTTGTGGAATTATTTGTTGTATATCAAAGATCGTTTTTAAAATACATATTTGACATATAGGATTAAATTTATATAAATTAAACTATGTGTTTTATAATACTTGTTTTTGATTATTCATTAAGAAAAAACAAAATAACTTCAATGTACTTTTAGTTTACTGTTAAAATTTATTGTTTTTAATGTAGTCCTTTTCTAATAATCTCATAACTAATATACTGTATGCACTACATAAACAAATGTTACATAATCCTTTAAGTGATTTTCAAGGTCACGAACACAAGTCCAAACTTTATTCCCTTAATCTATAAACTATTTTCTGTATTTTCTCAACATTATTTATTTTAGTATAGTGATTCTACAATGAGACGAATATTCTGGTCAATTTGCTGCAGGCGCCTGTACTATTAGAAATTCAATCCTATTTAAAGTTAGCCAGACTGAAGGCCGGCAGGAGTTTAGACCGATACTATATTAGATCTACACATATATAATAAAAATGTAACTGATCGCTGTCAGTACATGGAAGATATATGAGGAAAACTATTATCGGGGGCCTTAATCAACGTAATAGAACCCAAAACAATGATTGTTAGAATTTTTGTCTGTGTGTCTGTGCGTTTGTGTGCGCTAATCTAAGAAACACCTTAACTGATTTTGGTGTGGTTTTCACTAATTTGTAGTGGCAAATTTCACTTAAAATTTAGTGTTTGTTGTAGGTATTCTTGGTAGACTTTATTCGTTTCTCCTAACTCAAAACAATCTTTTACTGATATACAGTAAAGATAATATATTGGAAATGGTCTTGATGCATGAAGAAGAATAGTGATAATTAGAATAATAAAAAAATACAGTCATTTAAGTAGGTTCGTTCTTTCGTAATAACTTGTACGTTTAATGCATATTGTATAATAAAGAACTAAAAGTGCTTGAAGTCTACTCGAAAAATGTATAGGTATTTATAAAAAAAAATCTATATAATTTAAAATAATATATATATATATATATATATATATATATATATAATGAATACACACAAACATAATAATACTACACGCTCACATTTAAAAACACAACTTCAAAAATTTCCTCATCCGTTTTACAAACTTGCAACATTCGTGAACACCAATTTCGAGCCTTTTATTTTCACCTGCCGATAAGTGCTTTTGTAACTCAATTGGTACAAAGAATGACAGAAACGCAATAATAAAATGCCATTTACGTAAACATAAAAAAAAACTCCAATACACTTTTCCTTTTGTCGGTACATAATCGGCTCCCGACGATCGAGGGCCTTCCAAGTATAAAACAACGACATGAGTTGTCTAGATGAGCACGTGGCTTTTATGTTATTTCAGTTTTAGGGTTCCGTATGAAGAAAAAAAATGTCGTGTATTATTAGCAACAGTTTTCGTTGTAAAGATTATTCAATAAATATGTTTAACCAGAGGCTTTGTGATGGCCCAGTGGTAAGAGCGCGTGAATCCTAACCGATGATCGTGGGTTCAAGCCCGGACAAGCACCACTGAATTTTCATGTGCTTAATTTGTGATTATAATTCATCTGGTGCTCGACGGTGAAGGAAAAAATCGTGAGGAAACCTGCATCTGTCTAATTTCACTGAAATTCTACCACATTTGTATTTTACTCCTCAAAAAGGGAGAGGAGGCTTTAGTCCAGCTGTGGTCATTCAGACTGTTACTAAGAGGCTTTGTGCTTTTTGTCCTCCTAGATGAGTACCACGCACTCACTACAATTTACTCCAAGTTCTTCTACAGGTAAGCAGTAATTGTTTTATGTTGCTACGATCCCATTTGAACGGTAAGTCAGTGTAACTATTAACCATAAGAGACCATAATATCTTGAATCTAGTGTTTCGCGGGGCATTGACGGTGTATTGTGTGCTTTATATGTTTTACTGCGCCAGTATCTATGCGAGAAGGACTCACTGTCATGAGTCTACCGTCACATCGTATTCTTTAAAAATATACATATATTTAAAAAAACAGCTGAGAAGTTTAATCATAAACTTGCTATATATTATTATATCTATCATTACGTCCACTCAATATGGAATTGAAAGCAATTCGAATCCATAAACAAGTCGTATCAATTTAAAGAAAATTATTTGCTTGGCTTAAGTAATGGATATTGAAAACATTATATTCAATTGAATTAATAGTAATGGGCTTAAGTAATTCCTGCATATATTGTCCAGTGTCCATGTGTTTTCGGCACGGTAGTAGGCGCAAGCGATCCCGTCAAGAGAAGCGGGCCGGCGAGTCCCACATACCCCCCACCTTATGTGGAGGAAAATGCGTAAATGTGTTTTTCCAGCAAGAAAAAAAAGTGTCCATGTATTTTGTTTTGGGCAAGTCGACCCTCCTTTTAAGAACCAAGGGAACCATGCTAGATAAGATTTGACTAGATGGCATTCATAGCTGTGTTATTATTTCAAAGTTGTATTACTGCCTTATTAGTGTAGTGGCTAACTCGTATTGCTATATGTATTGGTTCCCTTGGTTACAGGGTCACAAATAAAAAGTTGAGTTAAGAAATTTTAAGTAGCAGTCCAAATTTGGCAGTGTTAACATACCCATGTCTTAGAAAATACCTATTTGATGACCAGATATATATTTGTTCATCTGAGGATCGGAGATATTGATCCTTACATTAACATAAAACTCTTGGAAATATATTACGTCGTTTCCAGGTAATCGACAAAGTATATCCGCGTCCTAGCACCTTGTAGAAGCGACACGTGTTTGAAGAACGTTATATATTTTTACGGCGTCTGAAAATGTTATTTACAGGTTGAAAGAGGTGATTTTCAGTTCCCTCCAATATTCTGCAGACGTTTAGGACCGTATTTTTATATTGGATTAGACACCTCAATACAAATGGAGCAGAATTCATTTGTAGTCATATTTTTGGTGATATGGTTTCGCTTAGTGAAAATATTGCTGACACATCTATTGTTCGTGTATTGCTTTTTTGATTAAAACAAGTTCATATACTTTTTCCTTGGCGGAAGAGGTCTTTACCTGCCATTTAAGGTTACATTGTTTTTTTTCATGCGTTTCAAAAATGTTTTCTAAATTTGTAATTAAAAAGTATCGAGCTGCGTCGAAACTCAAGGAAATTCGGCAAATTTAGTGTTGTCATCACGCGCTTATGAGGAAAAATTTAGTATTTAACTGATGTCGCAAACATCTAGTGCCACTGAATATTCATGTGTCTAATGCTGATAATTCATGTCGTGCTTGGTGGTGAGGGAAATCGTCTTGAAGAAACTTGCATATATCGGAGGTTGTTTTTTTTACATGTGTTAATTTTTTCAAAGAGAAGACATTGACACTCAAATATTTTTTATTTTAGCTACGCTCTTAGAAGAAATAAGCTACTCTGTACACTGGGCATGAGCATGTTATATCACGGTGATGTATTTTATAAGATAAATCAAATCAAATGTAATCAAATATACTTTATTAGTTTAGGCTCTAGCGAGCTTTACAAATCTCATTTTACAAGATTAAATTAAATTTTAAGTTCCATCTACCAGTTTGGAATGTAGAGAATAATGGCAAAAAGTCTTTTTTGACAATTAAAATTGCATTGGTAATTTCTTTGGAATTATCATTTAATTAGCATGGAAATCAATGAATATATGTACTTTATACTGTGTTGTACATTGGTACTACTATGTACTTTATTGGTTATCTAATAAATAAATAATAAGCAATCACATGAATATTTACAAAATTCTGTAGAGATTTGAAAATAAGTCGTATTACATAAGTCATAGATAACAAGTGCTTTTTTAATTATTCTTATATTTCTGAGGTGAAAACTTTTGTGGGCGCGAAGAAAGAAAGATTTCAAGGATATTTAGGATATTTGATATTTTTCTGAGTTTCACAGGATTAAATATTTCATCTGAGAAAAAAATATCGTGTATTTATGAGGGTTGACCAAAAACATCGAGTCATTATTCCACCCTACATTTAAAGCAATAACAATAATTCCAAGTAACTCGGAATTCATGACAAGTACTACGAGGTGTGAAATAAGGCATTCACGATTCATGTTTAAACGACGACCAACTTCTCTTGGCCCCTATTTGCTCTCGCTGTCAAAGTTTCGTTGGACAAAGACAATGTGTGTACCAAGAGAGGTGGGTCATGATATTCTGGTAGATATCTTAGGTATATTCACCCTCGTCACGGTGGAGTGGATTAACAAAGATGTGGAACTAAGAATTATGTAGGTTGTTAGTATGAAGTGCAGTTTTATTTGCATGAACCTCGGATGCTATCCTGTAATATCTTGACGTTTTGTTTGTAAGGAGTGCGGAGTGAAACCTTTTTATCCTGAAAAGGGGTTAGTTTGAACCTGTATAGGGCTCAAGTTGGATTCAAGTTCCTCATTGGAAGTCCTGTCACTTGAAATGTGTAAATGAGTAAAGATATTGGGGTCTTGATTCTTGTTTCCTTATTTTTGACACTTTTAAGTGTTCTACAATATTTTTACAAACTTCAAGATTCTCGACTTTTCTAACGAGCGGAGGAAGGTTGCCTTCCATTAGTTTAATTGCTTGAAATAACAGTTTAAAAAATACAGCTACGCTTTGTTAATTTTATATCTTTGGGTATTTTTTTTTTATAATGGCGTGTTACGATATTCATCCTGCTCTTTTTTTAATATAAAAATTGAAATAGAAGGCAACTACTGTCTCCGTTACTTTTGGAGAGCTCAAGGGAGAACACGTGATAGATTTTTCAGAAGGAATATCATTTGTTGAACTAAATATGGGACTTTCTTTCCTAGTGATATAAGGTCATCTATCACTATAGCCAATTAAATACTTCACGTGGCAAATGCACGGTTTCTGTATATCTGTAGAGGGAACATTATGATTTTAGAGGGAGCCTTATAAATATGATTGCCATTGATGAGTTATATACTAAAGATATTTACAGATAACAGTCTTGCTTTCAAATCGATAAATCTTTCTGATATATTTTATTAAGTATGGCAAACCACAAAGATATAAATTTTATAGTAAAAAAAAATTAAGTTGCCCAATAACGTAGCCATATTGTTAGGTAGCGATCTTTTCCAGACAACCTTATAGGCTTGAAACAAAGTCAATCTAAATTTAAGGCATGTGCGTTATATAAAATTATCCAATATTAGGAATTGGCAGATTTCGACTTACCTTAAAGTAGTGTTGCTATTGTTTCGTAGTTGAAACCATAAATATATTTATCCTCCTTAGTATGATGCCACAAATCCTGAGGTCCTGGGTTCAAGTCCCAGATCGCGCCAATAAAAAAGTATTAAGTTTTCCTTCATGATTTTCATTGTAGCAGCTCTAAATCTAAAAGTTGACTGTATTTACACTCTAATGCCAAAGGCGAGTCAATTTGTGATACCATGACAGCAGTAAGAGAATAACGTGTGCGCTTAAGTGTCCTGCGCTGTTGGCTAGTATCCCTTGAGAATTACCATCTTTTATCATCATCATATTTATCAGATGGTTTATTTATAAAGGATTGTTATAGTATTACCATCCTTAGCATGGACGTGACACTTAACGTAAAAAAATATGTTTATTTAGGTTTCAATTTGAGTCGTAATTCGGTTTCATAAGTGTTTGCTAAACCTACCACAATGTTTAGATAAATTTTATTGTGACGAAGAATTGGTGATCAGACAATTCTCCAAAGAACTTCTATCTATGATTAAAAGATTCTAAAAACAAAATTACAATATAAATATATCAGATGAAATAACATTTTATTTAAGTATTTATGATTAAATAAAACATATATATTCAAGTGCCACAATGTGCTTTATTGATAAACTGAAGAGCGACGCCCTTAGGACTATTTACAGCAGCCAAGCTTATCCAAATTGAGTTGAATCGACAATTGACAAAAGCAGGTATTTTTCTTATTTCTGAATTAACATAATACATGATATATTCTAGACTTAAATTTGAATAAAGAAGCAATTTTATTATAATTATGAGATGAGTAATTGATATGAATCTCACAACGAAGTATTAAAAAGTCTTCTAATATTATTAAGCGACTAACTTTGTTTTTGTTTAATGATAAACAAAATTAATAATCAATTGTCGATTGCAACTTTACACACATTTATTTTTCAAAATTTAATTAATATTTTTTCCGTTTTGGTTCAGATGGACAGATAATCAAAACTGTGACTACAATATTTACGGAAAACATCTTAAAAATAAAGAACAATTTTGGAATTATGTCCCAGGACATACTAATTCAAAAACATCTCAATTGATTGACAAGAAGATAATTCAATGCATTATCATTAGATATACATTTAAAATTTAAATTTATAACTAAAATTTTCCCCTGATTTTCCTTAACTAAGATGTGGCCTCGATGAAATGAACATGACATTAAGAAGCATGTTGAAAGACAAAAATACACGAAAAAAAAAACTCATCACACATTCGCTATTCTATTATCTACAAAATTACAAACTTAACTGGAAAACAAAAATAACAATGAGCTTATAAATAATCACAAGCCCGTGATTAAAATTAAAAAAAAAGCAAAAGACCTTTTTTCCGTACCAAAATGATACAGCAGGGAGCGTAAATTTTACTTATTCTGAGCGTCAAAATCCAGCAAATTTCTAAGAAGCTAACACACGCTGAAGATACAAAAAAACACTGGGATAAAATAAACAATGTCTTATTGGCATAATTATTGAACGTAAATGTGATAAAATGGATGATTTTGTCAAAACAAATCTATCGCTATGAAAAGATTTGGTATCCATTCTATTGTCAATCTTGTTAATGCTACGCCCATTTTGTAATGAAGATTTATTTCTAAGACTAAGTCCTTCGCTGACAATTAATGAGAATATAAGAAGAAATAGCTTGTTCTCTTGACAAAATTAAAAGAATTATCCAATTCAAAATAGACTTGTAATTTAATTTAATTAGCATCTTCACAATGCTTCGCTTCAGTTACAACCATTATAAGAAATATAAAATTAGCGAACAATATATTTGGTACTCGTGTAAGTATACATTTTGATACAGAATACTCAGAAATAATCATCTGTTAAGCTACGACCAAAGAGCAAAAGATACTAATAGTAATCCAAGTGAATTCTAGATATTTATTCTTACGCACATATCTGACCGTAGCTTCGCAAATGATTTCGCGTAATGGTCGCTTTAGCTTTATTCACGCATATTTGATTCCTTATCTACAATACAATAAAATACCCAATTAAACTAAACCATTCACGACTTTACACGGGCGTAAAATAATGAATGTTTACAAGTAAGAAAATTTAAAAATATAATATTTTTCAATTCATACGATAGATATTTATAAATGCATATGGATACTGTTGATGGTATTAATACTCCAAAATGCTTGTATTTTGTACACAAGATGGTTGGTAGACTTAAGTAAATTCGCGATTCTTTTAAACAACCACAGGGTTACATTATACAAAAGATATATTTGACAGATTAGAACACATAGAACTATGTAATAATAAGTTGCGTTATATTAATATTTATTGCTATTTTCTATTTAACACACACTCACCAGTAAAGAGAAAATCTATGAATATTATTTGACATAAATAAAAAAAATAGGAAACTCGGTATGCAATCCTTACCGATCTATTGAGGCTATTTTTATGGTCATCTATGTCGTTTCTTATAGATTATTAAATGGCGTTTATAATTAATATTTCAAATGTGTCAATTTAATTAGTTTTTCTAGTTTTTCTTTTAGATATTTACGGGCACTATGTATATAAGTACAGTTCATAAACAAACGTAGAATATTAAATCTTTTCAGAAACTGTAGACCATATATATGTTAAAATAACACGTATTCTATACCTTTACATTTTTAGTATATATTTTGTCTACAATACATTTATCTAGTAAGTGATTTTTATCGAGATTACAATTTTCTTCCAACGTACATTCGTATATTTAATTATCGTAATATCTTTGGAACGATGTAAATGTAAAGTTTTCGTATACGTATTTTAAATCTGATTAATATCACCCAATCAAAATCGTTCACTGTGGAAACCAAAATCAAAATTAATCTGAACGAACCAATGAACTCAAAGTATCATTTTGATAAGAAGCAGGTTGTAATTGTATCGCAAGAATAGAACTGTCTACACATATGTACTGCATATGGTATTTCTGTACATACAATTACATCTTTTTTTAGAATTCAAATATCATTAGGTTTGGCATGGATGATTTGCAATTTTTATGACACATTTTCAATTAATTAACAAGGCACACTTTTGGACATAAAGGAACTTGGTCGGACATTTTGGATTATCTGTTACATTAATAATAATAACAAAAATTTTACACTGAGCGTATTACTTATAGGACATACTCCAAAAAAATTGCGCAGGCACGCAATTTTATATGATTCTTTCGAGAATTTAATAGAATACTCTCAATTTAATGATAATTATAGAAGCATGTATCCTTATCCAGAATTAATATTTTTTCTGCTCTTCGAGAAACTGGTGAGATTTTAAAAGCACAATCATTTACATAGGTGCTATCATGATATTATAATCTGTTACTATTTAATATAAATCATACAAAAGTCATTAAGAACCGAAACACAAAAATGCTATACGACTTTGCATCGCAGAAATTTGCGAATTACTTCGTAGACGATGTAAATATTTTACCCGAAGTCGCAGCTGTTTTGCGAATTCGCATCGTGCTGATACGCAGTTTTGAGTTAGTACTATAGTACTAAAAGTAGTAAAGTAAAGTAATTATATAATATATATTCATCTTTTCTTATTCTAAAAGGTTTTCTTTAATCCATGATCAAGTACACGCTCAGTGTAAAGTCAGTGACAATTTTACTTCAACAAATATAATTAAACAATCGATAATGATTTTACTTAAATATTAGATATTGTTAAACAATGACACATTTTATTTTAAAAGAGATAGATTATTCAGAATCTAAGTGCTTCAAAATTGCTATTCTTAAAAATCTGTAACTATTTCAAGCTTATATTGTAAAACGGTTTTTCTATATTAGTAAATAAAATAAACTAATCTTGCATGGAAATAAAGAAAAAAGAAATATAATAAAACATGTACCTTTACGTGCAATTGTTAAAATTGCAACCACTTAAGTACGGTCGACAACAAAATTATACATTTGAAAAATATTTTCAAATACATATATTTAATAATCCAATAAAGCTCATATTGGCATGGACATCCATAACTAATGCTCTTCACACATAGCAATCAAATCATCTATTTATTTTTAGATGACACTTAACGACAAAAATATCATCGATTTGCTTAATATGTGCTAAGACTTAGGATAAAAATAACACACTTATTAACTGCCATTAAAATGAGAGAGCAGATGATACCTATCTCACTCACACAACCATGACAAGAAATAATAATAAAAGGCATGAATTTCACACACTTTTAGCTATCAATATAAGCCTAGGCACTTACGGCGAAAGTACTCGTATTTTGGCATTTAATATTTTAGTATTACCACATACACCCAGGACAATAAATTCTGTACATAATGAAAGGAACGTTCCAGAAATTCGATGGAACTAAACATTGACCCTTAAAAACCTAGGTGTAAAATTCTTATAGTGACTTAACCTAATTTAGATATTGATCGATGGTTGATAGTATCTGTGCACAATAACATCTATCGGACACAGATTATATTTGAGAGCCGACACTTTGCTTTAATTTATTATTCTAGATGCGTAAATGCTCCAGAATTTCCTTCGTATAAAATTCGATTTTATTTTAGAAGCGCGGACGTGATTAAATAGAATGTGAAACGTGATTTTTGGCTGCTTTCATGGGAGCGCTGACACGGCGGTAACGTGAAAATTCTGAACGATAGCAAATACTTTAACTGTAAATTCATTTTTGGAATTCCCAAAAATGACGATATTTAATAATTTCGATAAATCCGGTAAGCCGTTTAAATTACGGACACTATTATCTTTTACAGTTATATTCTGAATAACAGTGTTTTAAAATCATTGATACATTATTTTAACTTAACCACAAATATATTTCGTTTATATGAAATGTCAAATTTCACGTGTTTTAAGAAAAAATTGTTAAATTATGCAAATTAGAAAACACACAAGGGGTGATTACCACAGGCTCAGTGCTCCTCAAGAAATTAGTAAATAATTCATAAACTATTTTTATTGTCAGCAGATAAAAATTTTGGTACAGCGCAAAGCACAAGACCTATGCTAAGAAGTACTTACATATTGACTTGTTTGTCACAGCACGCTTTGATCTCCACACAAAAATGTGAAATACTCACTAACGAATAGTGCTTTTGGTTGAAAACAAACCTTGTACCTTCGGCACAATGCATCGAGACCAACCCGATATGTCAATACTAGTTAAAGGTAACATTGATGACGAATAAAATAATAAAGAAAAATATAATTTGAAACATTAAAAAAATTACAAAAATGTACTTTAATCTTGCACCTCTACTAAATAATCTTATACTGACAGTTATTTTTTCGACGAAATAGCACAAACTATTAACATACAAGTTAGTATATAATATTTAAATATTTAATTCACTTATTTGCTTGATATGGTAATCTGAAATCTAAGAAGAATTCTTAACTGTCAGTATAAAATGTAAGATAGCAGGTCATTCAGCTGTTTATATGTTACTAGACCAGACGTGAATAGTAAGAACAGAAGATACAAATTAATTTCAATAGCAAAGCTTCAGAAGCATTTATCACTTTAAATTAACTGATGTACTTACAATTTCAATGTAATAGAATCATAAAGAAATTAACGTGTAGATGATAAGATTATTAAATCTAACACATTTAATTATATTAAAGATAAGTTGATACGACTTATTCCGTCTGGTCACATATTTAATTTGTTACCAGAAATAGCTCCATAGTTCAGACCAAATCTTATATTGTATAAATGTCGACACTATAAAAAATAAATGCAAGATCAGATAACGTAGATTGTCTTGCCTCACTTGCCTCGGTACTGAAAGATTTCTCTCTGTAGATGGAAACTGCCCTGTACGGTAAAATTCTTCGAGCATTTTATCTTTTTCTATGAATCTATCATACAACCACTGCGTCATGCCTTCTGTATCTGTAGGTACCTGTAAGAATATTTTAAATTAAAAACGAAGGTTATTCAAATGAAAAATATTTTATTTTAACAAAAAACTTCAATTTAAAACAGATAACAAAGTGAATAAAATTTACCTAAAAGTATATCTTATATATATAAAGCCGAGATGGCCCAGTGGTAAGAACGCGTGAATCTTAACCGATGATCGTGGGTTCAAACCCGGGCAAGCACCACTGAATTTTCATGTGCTTAATTTGTGATTATAATTCATCTCGTGCTTTACGGTGAAGGAAAACATCGTGAGGAAACCTGCATGTGTATAATTTCATTGAAATTCTGCCACATGTGAATTCCACCAACCCGCATTGGAGCAGCGTGGTGGAATAAGCTCCAAACCTTCTCCTCAAAAAGAGGGGAGGAGGCCTATAGCCCAGCAGTGGGATTTTCACAGGCTGTTACATTACAATATCTTATATATAGGAGCTAAATCAAATTAAGATAAATGAGCTCATACGTAAAGAATCTTCAAAAGTTAAGCAGAAACTTTGACCAAACTACAAATTTATTTCAACCCAATAATACGTTATTGGCCGAGAAACCATAAATATATCGATGACAGATTATCTAATCATTATTTTCCATGCAATAAACTTTTGGCCTTAGTCCAAACAGAAACGTTGCCAAAACCTATATTGCCTCTTTTTAGAAGCCCGTACACTACAGCTTCTTTATTTCGATACACTTTGTGCTTTTTATATTAGTACCTTCTTTGCTTTTAAAAATTGACCTAAATTCAGCCAGCTGTAAGTAATCTAGAAAATACTTAACCAATAAATATCAAAGTTTCATTAAAAATCAACAAAAATGCATCAGTTTAATATTTTATAATAAAGTAATGTAACAACTATTTCGATAACTAAGTTTAATGAAGAACAAAAACTAAACCACGGGTGGTGACTATACAAAACATTAGGATAGCTAATGGTATAACTTTTCTCAGTAAAATATATGGTTTTAATTTGTTAGTGATAAAGTTACAACTTACCTCACTACTAGGGTAAAGTCTATAATGTAAGTGTGTTGTGCACGGCGGTCGCGTCCCGCAGACGATCTCTTGCAAGTGAAGAGGGATACGATCAGGGTACGCGATGGTGACGTCAAGGATCCATTCAATCGTGTCGCCGCTTTTTGTGTCTATTATCTTTGTGTTGTTCTGGTTGAAGTCATCGGCTATGATTTAAATTAGGAACGAATTAATTAATTAGATTATTTTTAATACAAAAATGATATTCGTGTCTATGTACTTTGCGCGTTAGTATTTACAGCTTATTTTTATGACTTACAGCTATTGGGATAATATTTATCAAATACAAGATAAGTTTTGATAACTAATTTAGGCTTTTAACGACCTAATTATGCCCGCCTATGGATTTGAATCTTCAATTTGATTTTCAAGTTTAAACAGTACTGTGTTGAAAGCCTGAATTGATAATCTTATATTTTATTTTGTTGGCATTCAAGATTCTCTGTCCTGGATTCAAATCCCAGGTCAGGCCAATAAAAAGTTATTAGGTTTTTCCGTCGAAAATTCTCAATAGCAGACCGGAGTCTGGAAGTTGGAAGTATGTACACTCCTCGTGCCTCGAAAAGCACGTAAGGCTGTTGGTACAGCGCCTGAACTCTTTTCGGTCGTGTCGGATTGCCGTCCCATCGGATTATGAGAGTTAGGGGATAGAGAGTGCACCTGTGCTTGCGCCTCCCTTGAGAATGGCCGTGGTCTGGAGGAACGAGATTATGGAAGTTGAGTAATGAAAGACAGTGATACCTTTTTTGTTTTCTTGCTTTGATGTACTGGCAGCTTTGTCGTTCTGCGGGCCGACTTCCTCCATTATGACCTTCATCGCACCAGCTCGTGGAAGCGAAACATACTCCAATTTCGGCAGATTGTTTTTCTCAGCGAACCTTTGAAAAAAATATATAATTTTAATCTTATTAAGCTACGTATGATTAGGATTTACACAACTCTTAAACCGATAAATGATATAACCGACTTTTAATAAGGTTAATTTTACTGTTCTATGGCTTCAGATTGTTTTATTTAAACTTGATTAGTTGAATCATAACCTACATTAGATCTTGTATAAAATATAAAGTAAATTAACAGTCTGTAAATATCCCACTGCAGGGCAAATGCTTCCTTTAATCTTAAGGGGAAGATTTGGAATTTATGCCATGATTGATACATGTTGCACATTTTCATCCGACATATACAGAATTTTTTCAGACACAAAATAAATAATTACAAACATAAATTAAACACATAAAAATACAGTGTTTTGAATCTGCAATTATCGGTTAAGATGAAAAGCCAATATAAAGATATATGTACAAGTTGCATAGTCTTTTAATTATAATAGTGGTTTTCATTATAATTTAATTCTGTACAAGCGGTATCTATACATCACATTATAAAAACACAGACGATGACTTAAGAATTACGTTGGGATTTCGCAGCGAATACAAGTCATTTTCTTTTATATCCCTATGTACCTTAAGCGAGGTTTTAAAATAAGAAAAACATTTTAAGAAACTTCAACATCTCAAACGACCTTTTCAAAGATACTGACTTCAAAGCAGTATGTAAAAAATATATTTCACCCTGAATATTATATGAAGGATCTTTATGAAAGTCGTGAAAAGATTATTTCATAATAGCTCGCGGTATTTTATGTACTGAGTTTCAAATATCACACTTTGTATGTGCGAGTCCGTTTTTTTATGTAACACTTGGTTTTGTTGTGTTCCGGTTTGAAGATTGAACGAGCCAATGTTGCAGGCGAAACAGACAATGTCTTAGTTCTCTAACCTTGAGAATTGAGAGAACCTTGGCGCATTGAGTTATTATGGGATATTTAATATTTTTTAGTGGGTTAATATCTATGGACGATGGTGACCAATTACAGGCATTTTCGAGTATACCTAAAATTTATAAAATAATATTTAATTTTTTTTTTTTTTAATTACAGAGAAATATAATTACACTAATATATTATCATTACCGTTCATATTATTGTAGATTTCATTTATAATAAAACTAGTTTTATTATGATATAATTTTTTTGTTACGTAATAAAATATCACGCACTCGCCAAAGCCGAGATGGTACAGAGATTGGATCTCCGGAATGTTAATCGAAGATCACAGTTCGATACCGGACAAGAATCATTATAATTTTTAATGCTTAATTTGTGTTTCTAATTAACGTTTTGGTTGATGTTGAAGTAAAATATGTTGAGTAAGCCTGTATTAGTCAATTGAACTTCTATATGTATCAATAAACCGCACTGGGCCAGCGTGGTGGGATAAGTTTGAAGCTTAACCCACTACGTTAATTCCATAACTTTACATGCTTTACTTTTTACATACAATTAGTTTCAAAGCACGATTCAACATACATTAATGCTATTCTTAAGATAATATATTATAAGTTTAAATTTATCTTGTGGCAGTTCGTATATATCGCGAAAATTCATTCAAGCAACGTACACTTTGCTCCAAAAACTAATTAACTATACGAAAATGAAATCTTGCAGTGATTCGTTTATTTTAAGCGACCTTAAAAATGAGGTTATGCATTTGACGCGTATGTTTTTTATGGCTGAAAATTGAGTACAGTAACAGCCTGTTAATGAGCAGAAGGCTTAGAGCTTATTCCACCACACTGCTCCAAAGCGTGTTGGTAGAATACACATGATATGACATAATTTCAATGAAATTAGACACATGCAGGTTTCCTCACGATGTTTTCCTTCACCGCCAAGCACGAGATGAATTATAATCACAAATTAAGGACATGAAAATTCAGTGGTGCTTGCCCGGATTTGAACCCACGATCATCGGTTAAGATTCACGCGTTCTAACCACTAGGCCATCTCGGCCTAGTAAATTGAGTATCATTCAGTGAGAAGTCAGTTTATTTGATCGCGTGTGTTTTTCATTGACGTACAAAATATCGTAAACGACTATGACGTAACAACGTACAACATTACACGAACAACATACTAAATTAACCTTTTCTACAATTTGGATTAGTATTTTCGGATATTATATAAGTCATAAGATAAAGACGTTAGAAAAAATTATCTTACGACCTACTGTTGCAAAGTACGATCCTTGACGAGGGAGGTATTTCCAAGTTTTTCTGTTATACTATTGTATCTGCCTCAATGCCGACTGCATTAATAAATTTGAAAGATCAAATTTAAGGTCAAGATAGTAACACAAATATATACAAATAACAAACCCATTACTCTCCTTATTTGTTATGTAGTCGGGTAAAAAACAACCGTATCAATATGCGGAAAGTTTTATAATAACCAATTATACATTTCAATTGAACACAAAGCCTGTACTCGATGCCATATATCGCATTCAGTGCCGAACGGGCGGATTCCGGTATTTTATTTCATCGTATTATTTACATTATGGAACAGTTAATTTTAGAAGTGGCATATGGGTTTGAGTTTAAAAAAATTGAGGCCCAGATGGCCCAGTGATAAGAACGCGTTAATTTTTACCGATGATCGTGGGTTCAAACCCGGGAAAGCACCACTGCATTTTCATGTGTTTAATTTGTGTTATAATTCATCTCGTGCTTGACGGTAAATGAAAACTACGTGAGGAAACCTGCATGTGTCTAATTTCACTGAAATTCTGCCACATGTGTATTCCACCAAATTGCATTATAGCAGCGTGGTGGAAAAGGCTCCAAACCTTCTCCTCAAAAAGGAAGAGGAGGCCTTAACCCAGCAGTGGAACATTCACAGGCTGTTACCACCATTGAGAATTAAACGACCATTTAAATACTGTTATTAGTTAAAAAATGCTGTGAATTCTTATTTCAAATTTCAAATCAATAACAAAATAAAGAGCGAAATCAATTTTTAACTAAACTGTCACTAAGCAGACGTTTATAAGCAGGGCAGATAATTAGTAAATATTTAGTTAAGTTATTTATGGAATTGAACGATTATGATACATATTATACATATAGTTTTTTTGTTTTTAAATTTCAGAATATGTAATAATGAAATATCATTTGCTTCGATATAATTTCAATTAAAATTGATTAAACAATATGTGTCGTGAATCAAGAGCTAGATAGCATACCTCCTTTTCATACCGCATACATTTTAGGATCTAAGTAACAAATTTTAACTTTTTTCGTCCATTAGTTCCATTTTTGAAATGCAATTTAATTTTTTTTGTAACTAATATTATGAATTTTAATGGCTAAACTATAATATCATTTCTACTCTGGTCTACATTCTAAGATTCAAGGACCAATTTAACGGAGGCCGGAGCT
Source organism: Nymphalis urticae (assembly GCA_905147175.2). NCBI lineage: Eukaryota > Metazoa > Arthropoda > Insecta > Lepidoptera > Nymphalidae > Nymphalis > Nymphalis urticae. The sequence goes on along the minus strand of LR989999.1, from coordinate 1,501,590 downwards.
CGTTATTCTAGAGTACTATGATTTGTCTACAGCATACTAGCTCGGAAAGAAATATCGTTAATAAAATGAGTTTAAGCTTTTCTATATATTAATTCATATTGACTCCTGACTGCTTCAATTTTTTAACTTTCAAGCAATTTATTATAAGATAGCTTAGAGTAAAAAAAAATTAAAAAAAAATCCTTTAAGCTTTTTCCTTTGAAGTTAAACGTATTATATATTTCCAGTACTCTATTCTCGTTCATTCTTTGTATTTATAGTTTGTTGTTATTTTCGTAACCGAGTACTCAGTATTTCGTTAATAAAAACATTTATATATATTTTTTTATCCCATATTTTAATATTGAAGTTTTTATATCAGTTTGAGATTAATATGCTTACGACGGCCAACCTTTAGTTAATGAAAAATATTTATATACATTTTTAATTTAAATTAGAAAATCCTTACACACGGCTGCTGTCCGTTTTTAGCTATCTATCTATTATAGAAATTAGTTGCAGGGAAATTAAATTTTAATTAATTTAATATAGCGCCATCTAGTAGGAAGTTACGACGTAACGAGTTACTTGCTACTAGATGGCGCTGCAACGCATCCTCTTCTGCTATACCATTCAATCGATCGCCATGACAGTTAGTACTACTGAACGGATTACATACGGTTTCCATCAATGAGCGGAGTGATTTATGAGGAAACTTTAGGTGTATAATTCATTAATCTTATGTGTAAATTGGCTGAAAAATAACGGTGATTATTGAAGATGTTCAATAAGAGCATGCCGAGTGGAAGTTGCTGTATGCAATAATAACAAAGGCATCTCAAATGTAATATCTCGTTATGAGAACCACAAGTAGAAGCAAAAAAGAAAAATATGTTTATTTGTAAATTTTCGTATTACATCATCGGAATCCTGACAACTAGGAAGATCCCGTGAAGGCACTCATGACGTCGGCATTCTCAGCCGAATACTTAATAATTTAAAAAAATTGTAGGGAAACCATTGAAAGAGCAGCAGCATTGGAGTTTTATATATTGAATTTATTAAGTGTGAATATTACTTTTTTTTTGTTATTTCTTTCTAAGTACATTAATTTAAGTTGAGTTAGCATTATAATTGTATTATTGAATGTGTACCACGCTGTACTACACTGCTATTGTCGTTATGTTGTTTATTTTGTCAATATGCCGATGATGTTTCTTATATAAACAAATTAGACTAGGACAATCCATATCAAGGGAGCTAGTGTATTTTTCATTTAAAACGATTAAAGAAAATATACGCAAAATGAGCATTCAAATTCATACCTTTGACTGATTTCTTTCCTCTTGTGCAGGAAGCCTCCCTCGGGGAACAAAACCATGAACTGTCTTCCTAGTGGCACGTAGTACTTGTGAATGTGCTCTTTCAGTTCTATCAGTGACTGTTCTCGCTTCGCTTTGCCCTGAAATAGAAAAATATTCATTTACTTTTTTGTTTTACAGCGATAATTTTTCGTCTAAAATTCATTTCTTTAGAGTAAATGAGATAATTTACTGTTAAAAATTTAAATGCGCCACCTGAAGGTGGAATATGGTTACCACTACCCATAAACATTGGCATTATAAAAAATACATCGTCATGGTGCCAACCACGAGAACTAAGATGGTATGTCCCTCGTGCCTGTAGTTACAATGACTCACTCACCCTTCAAACTGTATATCTGATAAGTAGGTGGTACCTATTCAGACGAGCTTGCACAAAGCCCTATCACCAAGTAAACGGTATTCAGAGGTGGATATGTACTATGATTTATGAATTCAAAATGTAAACATAAATCGATTCTCGTTTTCCTAGGCACGGGATTGTTAACACTGCCAAGTTCTAATCTTCGGGTTTGTACTGAGAATTATTCGATAGAAATACTTCGAGCTAGCAACTAGATAAGACATTGCTGATCAGACCAATCACACGTGCATGATCAAAGTAAATAATAACAGAACTAACCCCTATCTTTATCATAGAAGTACCTACGATAATAAATGTAATAAAATAAATCATAAAAAAATTTAAATGTATTTAATAATTAAAATATAGTTAATCGCCTTACTTATAAAACTTGTTTAGCGGGTGATTGGTTAACAAACAGAACATTCTGTCTTCTTCTTCTTTCGAATGTAAAATCAATAATGTAAGAAAGAGCGAAATCAGTGTTTCACTAAACAGCCGCTAAGTGACGTTTATAAGCTAGAGTGTAAATTATAAAAAATCATCATCATTATGAAAAAAAAAAAATTAGTTAAATAATATTAATTTGTTGTTTCATTTAAATTGTGATACTAATTTTTCATAGTGTTTTTATGTAATATAAATGGACGAAATGTTTAGTTTGTGTAAGCTAACAGAAAGTGATGCCATTATTGTTATTAAAACGTTTGTTGTTGAGTTATTATTTGTCTTGTTTCCATTATGTTTGTGACCCTGTGGTTAGAACGCGTGAATCTTAACCCAATGTTTGAGGGTTCAAACCCAAGCAAGCCCCACAGAGTTTTCGTGTGCTGAGTTTGTGTGTAATTCATCACTTGCTTGGTGTTGAACGAAAACATCGTGAAGAAACTAGCACGTATCCAATTTCACTGCAATCCTTCCACATGGGTGTCCACGAACTCGCATTGGCTACTCCATGGTGGATTAAGCTCCAAAACTCTCACAGGCTGTTACTTTAATTTTGCTTTTTATTATATTAATTGTAACGAATGCCGAATACGATATCGTATTGCGATTATTTTTCTTATACTTCTATATTAACATTGTCTTCAAATACATTTATCGCTACATTACCTCCTACAACGATACAGCCGTACGAAATATTCCCAATATATTTTTATATTGATGCGTGAAAGCCCACATTATGGTTATTAGAAACATTTACTTCGTGAGAATGCACTTTCTCCCCCACCTTCATTATTGCCCCCTTGTGTAACAATACACGTTTATTAGAAATTCTATTCATTGATGAAATTATTACGGCGAGCTTTTGTTATAATGCTTTTCATAATTTATATTGAAATAAAAAAATGTGAAATAATAAATTAATTTTTACATTCATAATTTGAAATAAAATTGAACAATAAAATAAAATCAATTTTTTTTTTTTTTTGGGGACAAAATTATGCAATGATTATTTTTTAGAATTCGAAATTCGAAATAAGGATGGGATATGAAAATAAATCGAAATCATTAATTCTTCCAGCATTAACAATCATAGAAGTCGATATGTATAAAATACTGTATTTTCAAACAACATTATATCTCACGAGTTAAATTCATCTTCACGTACTCTATAACTCAAGAGAGCAACTTAGCTATTGCACAGAACAACAATAAAGTTAATTCCAGAAGACCTAAATAACATAAAATATAATTTAAAATTTTCGAATGCAGTACATTTTTATAACAATATTTCTCTGTCAAAGTTGTCATATTTCCTAACATATTGGGGTCGTGGCGAGCGCTGGTTCGCAGTTCATTGTGCGAAGTTTGTGAACTTTTACAATTAAAAAGAAGCAAATCATATTATCCCCGAGTTTGGAGATGGTCTTCTAGACCACTGGATGTAGGCTAAGCTCGTCTTGTGTTAGTGCAGCATTTGTTGCGACGGTTACTAAAATATATTTTTTTTTTAAACTAGTTCATGAGAAATGTTTTAAATGATCGATCTCACAAGTTATGAAACGTTAGGAATATTATGAATCACTACTATAATCACAGTGGGATAGAGTACGTAGATTGCAACGGACAACGGATGATCGCAGGTTCAAATTATCGTTATAATATAATTACGTTTTTAGGTACTTAAGATTTGTTCACAATTCATATTGTAGTCAGTGGTGAAGGAAAACATCCTGACAATAAATGCATGAGCTCGTATATCTATCAAGCCACTGTGACGTAATAAGCTTTAAACCTTATCCTCTACAGAAGAACATTGGCTCAGCAGATCTTTTATACACATTCTAAAAGTGTATTGTATGTGAGTATATGTATACATACTCGTTTTCATTTTATTTCAAATTGGTTTGCAGCATGCGAATGGGCCACCAGATTGTAATTAGTCAACACCCATAGAAATTCGCGTGTGTGTGTCATCAATCTTGGGAATTAAGAATATGTTCTCATTGGCTCATCTACAAACCGGAACACAACGACACAAAGTATTGCTGTTAGGCGGTAGAATAAATTATGAGTAGGTTGTATCTACCCAGACGAGCTAAAAAGTAAATGCTGATTATTTTTTTAACAAACAGGACTTACAATTTCACTTATTGTGTTCTAAATTAATCAATAAAGTAAAACAAAGTAAGCCTTAAACGATTCCAATAAAAGTAAGTTAAACAAAGACAGCCAAGTACATTGTTGTAAAAACTAAGACTTGGACAATGTTTCCGTAGGTTCGATGACCGACCAATTGCACTTCGCTTACTTAGAACTCACGACATCTGTGGTTTGCCACTGTCGCCGACATAGAACGATTGCCTAATCAATAATACGATTTGACTTTAGTGGTCATTCTCAAAGGAGACTGTGCTGTACAAAAAATAAATCATAATGAACCTATGGCAGTGTATTAGTGTTTTCTAATATTTTGATATTATCCTGCACAGGACAAATGGCTTTACATACTTTTCTAAGCACGGAAGAGTACGCTGGCATCTTTCAGATTTTTATGCCTAACCCGGAGTTTGAACCCAGGAAATCGGGATCTGCAGTGTTATACGTTAACCATTAGACCAATGATTCAGTTAAATTCATTAGTATTAATAATATCTCATTTATAAAAAGTACTAGCTACCCTAACTTCGAACGACATTACGATTCTACTATCTATTAAAAAATGTTAATTAATTATATCAAAAAAAAACCTTTCATAACACTGTTTGCTGTAATTCGATATATTTGTTTTTGCTTTTTATAGTACAGGAAGGCGGACGAGCATGTGGGCCACCTGATGGTAAGTGGTCATCAACGCCCATAGACTGTTGTGACCATTGGCACTGTAAGAAATGTTAACCGTCTTTTACATCGCCAATGTACCATCAACCATGCAAACTAAGATATTATGTCACTAGTGCCTGTAACTGGCTCACTCATACTACAAACCGAAATAGAACAATACTAAGTACTGCTGTTTTTCGGTAGAATATCTGATGAGTGGGTGGTACCTACCCAGACAAGATTGCACAAAGCCCTACCAACCATATACAATATTTTAAATAAACTCCCTACTGTATAACAGTATAACAACATTTATCTTTAAATTTTTTAATTAATTTTTATTATTAATAACCATAAATTATAACGCCATTCTTAAACAAAATTATTTCATTTGTAATTTAAAATCGTAACGTGTCGGAATCAATGGTCAAGAGCACTCAATCTGTCGATCGTTAGGGTTTTCAAAAGTCCTTCCGACGACTAGATTGGACTAAAGAACCATTCCTGTTTAGGAACAGTTCGGCGAACCCGTGGGAATAGGATTTCCGTCAGATGAAATTGCATTCCGGATAACAGCGCTTTATACGCGATTACAATCGATTGTATTGAGTATATTGTTTTTTTTTTCAGTAGGATATAAAAAATAAAAAATGCAACAAATCATAAATATCCCACTGCTGGGCATTGCCTTTTACGGAATATTTAGAGATTATTTCATTTTATTTGGGGTTCATTGGATACATATGGTGATGGCAGAACTTTATCAAACGCATCCTGCAAAGAACGAAAAGAAAACAGCGTCGGTATTCCCAAATAAATTGAACACAATAAATGTTAGGGGTCCCCATTTTAAACTTATATTCTCCCGTTAAAATTTAAGCGTTCTAACTAAAGGACAATCTCGGTTTACTGAACAGATAAAAAATATTAATAAATATTATAATGTGTTACTACTACATTATAATGTGTTACTAAATATTTTACAAGAACCAAGATTAAGACACGACACAAAGAATGCGGAAAGGTTTGATAAGAGTTTTTTTCGACAAATTAGATAAACGATCAATTCTCGAAAATAATTTTATAATTTTGTATAAGTACGCGGTGGAAGGTCCATCTTTACTGGTGGTAGGGCTTTTTGCAAGCTCGTCTGGGTAGGTACCACCCACTCATCAGATATTCTACCGCAAAACAGCAGTACTTGGTATTGTTGTGTTTCGGTTTGAAGGGTGAGTGAGCCAGTGTAATTACAGGCACAAGGGACATAAAATCTTAGGTCCCAAGGTTGGTGGCGCATTGGCGATGTAAGCGATGGTTAACATTTCTTACAGTGCCAATGTCTAAGGGCGTTTGGTGACCACTTACCATCAGGTGGCCCAAATGCTCGTCCGCCATCCTTTTCTATAAAAAAAATCTAGATTTGAACTACTTATGTATAAATTATTCTCGCACCAAACAGAAATAGCAATTTATACTACTGTACTCCTGTTTGAGGGTGAGTGACCCAGTGTAATTTTAGTATATTTTCTAAGTCATAGTCAATACCTATTCCATTCTATTCCAACTTCCAAGCGTTTTTCTGATAATAAGGCTAATAATAAGTAATGCTGTCAGGTTGAACTTAGAACTTTAACCATTAAGTTATAATAAAGTCCGAGAATTTTTCGCCTAAGTTCTTCTAACGTTAAAAGAACTTCTTAGAAAACGTTCCACCATACTCGGGTGATTCATTATAAGTATAAACAAAATTCGTTAAGAAAAACTACAGTAACAAATGTTTGAGGACCTTAACGAGCGTATCCGGACAGAACTTTCGCCTCGTTACCGCTGCTAAGCGTAATATAAGAGAAAAACTTATAGTAATGTATACACTGACGACCAGCATTATAAATACACCATTTACTACACATGTATATTCTGACTGAAGCGCGAAATTCTAAGACTTATGTCCCTATTGTCAACTTAAAATCTAAATGTATTAAATTTTGTCAAATGTATATTCACCAACGCGCCACGAAGCAGCGGATTTTTTGTATATTTAATTTAGACCTTATTACCTATGATTTAAAGAACGAATTCAATCAGTACTTGTGACTTCGGTCGAGCGACCGTTAAATACCATTTATTTTTTTCATTTGAAGTTTTATCATAAGAAATCCCCATAGTTTGTTATAGAAAGAAATAATGATATGCACTGATTTAAATTACCAAACTACTTAAAACCCATTTAGCGTTAAATAATTCATCTCTGCTCATACACCGTGACCGGCGCGTGCGCAGGGCTACGTTCAATTACAATTAACTTTACCTAATGTAACGCTTACGTTCATTTCCGTTACAAATAGATTTATTAGCATAAAAGAAACTTCTTTTCTTTTGAACTAAGATTATGACTAATATGGAAACATTTTACATGAATATGTTTTTTATCGTTTTAAATAGATTTTTTCGCTTTACTCAAACTTGTGCTTATGTAACACACACAGATTTAATTTTGGATAAAGATTTTTAATAAATATCTATTCTAATAGTCAGGACGGACATTTGTATCCATGAACATGTCTGTATGTCCTGAGTCTGAGTGTAATTATCTATATAAGTATGTATTTACAAAAGAAAAGTAGTACATGTAGTATACTACTTTTCTTAAAAATAAAAAGCCGAGATGGCCTAGTGGTAAGAACGCGTGAATCTTAACCGATGATCGTGGGTTCAAGCCCGGGCAGGCACCACTGAATTTTCATGTGCTTAATTTGTGATTATAATTCATTTCGTGATTTACAGTGAAGGAAAACATCGTGAGGAAACCTGCATGTGTCTAATTTTCCTGAAATTCTGCCACATGTGTGGCACCAACCCTCTCTCTCTCGCATTCTCCTCAAGAAAGAGGAGAGAAGGCCTTGAGCCCAGCAGTGGGATATTCAAAGGCTGTTACGGTACATGTAGTATATCTATTATCTGGTTTCCATATTACAAGTTCTGCTTAGTTTGGGATCAGATGGCCGTGTGTGAATAATGTCCCAGGATATTATTTATTTATAATATTTTAAATGCGAAAGAGACTCTGCATGTCTACTACGCTTTCACATTTAAAACACTGAACCGATTTTGATTAAATTTTCTATGCAGCAATACCAAGATCTCCCCCCCCCCCTACCTAACATGTGGACGCAGCCGCGGGGCGAACACTAATTTTATTATAAAATTGCTTAATTAGGACGTCAAATTTCAACTTATGTAAATACTTCTTTATTCATCAAAATTAAAACATTTTTATAATTGTAAATATGAAGTTGATTTGTAATTATAAAAGTAAAATTCATGCCATGATTAATAAAATAAATGCAAAAACTTTTTAAGTAGCTTTAATCTCGAATTGAGAAAAATGTTTGAAATTATTTACAAAAAGCAATACTATAGCCTACTGTAGGTTATATAGTAATTATAATATATATCGTATATAAAGTTGCCATATAATATAGTACACAGTAAGGAATATTAATCATCACTAACATCGCCAATTGGTGGCTCATCAATCTTAGAAAATAAGATATTATTTCCCTTGTGCCTATAATAGCACTGACTCACTAACCTTACAAACCGGAACACAACAAAACTACAAGATTGCATATAACCCTACTACCAAGTAAAATATAATATCAAATAATGTATTAAGTTAAAATTAAATATTTTTAAAAGAAATTTTGTACCCATATACTAGCCACCAAAAATATGTGAAAATATGGGACTGTTTAAAATTGAGCAAGATAACCTCTCATACGAATATAAATATGATGCAAGCCAAACGATTTCCTATTATTGTCCCTGTGACGCACATAAAGTTCAACGAACTCATATGTTAAATAAAAACCGATGAAGACTTTTAGTACAGGCCGCAAGTATTTACGGAGTTAGTAAAACTTTTATCCAATAAGCGACATCCGAGCGATCGTTCCAAAAAACCTAATTACAACGATACCAACCGAAGATAAATAAAGATAATCCGTTGAAAGTATCCACAGTTAGTTGCTCCGGGTCCAAGTTTTCGTCCCGGCAAATTGGAGCGAAACTTCTCTTCATTTCCTCTTCGATCCGGGGAATTTCAAAACTCAGCGGTTACGAGACATTTCACACGTATTCGGTGTTGATGGAGTAAATTTTTGAATAAAAAAAAAAATCCTTTTTCGATATTTACGCGAATATAAATTAAACAATCAAGACATATTCATGTATTTCATGAATAAAAATAAATTTAATAACTAAAAAAATAATTTTTAGAACATAGACAAGGCCATCTATTAAATTGTTCTCATGTAAGTGACGTTTGTTTTTTATGAGAATAAGCATTTTTAAACACATTAAATTATTTAAAAAAAAACCATAACTTATAAGATAATTTATACAACTAACAAAAATTTTAAAACACCATATAAATACATAGGTAAACGCCAAAACTACTGCTTCTAGAAAGCTTAAGTTGTGAATATAGATTTATTTAAGGATTTGCAAATGGAATATTTTTTTGGAAATTTCAACTGTAAGATGGGAAACAGGAGAAGTGTAATTCTGTGTTCTGGAAGTTAGAACAGATAGCCAGTCAACGTATAAATACATAACTAAATAAGAAAATATATTCGTCTATCCATTCGTATCATCACAAAATATGAACATTCCGAATTGCGTAATACAAGTCGTAAAATTTCCATTTAAATAATTACCCAAAAAGAAAAACACGTAAAATACCGAGGCGAAATTTCCCAAGAGCAATTTGATTCCTTGCGCGGTAATCACGAGTAAGTTTAGTTCGACCCGAGGGAAACCGTACCGTCATCACATAGTTTTTCGCGAAACTTACCCTTTTATCTTTCGACGACACAAAACGTCCAACAACAAATTTCTAAGACGTCCTAAGGCGCGGAATTTTAATTAGTTTGCTTAAAACTTATTAGCTATGTGATAATTATCTTTTTACTTTGTAATATAATTTGAAACAGGTAGTAGCTTTTTGAATATAAATAAATAAAACTTAGAATGAGCTGTTGAATCATTAATTGTAATTTATTAAATCAATCAAAATACTATAGTCGACATAGAAGCATATTATACTTACTTATTGACCAAAATTAGAAGGTCCGGTACCGGTACCGGTCCGGTAAAGATCATACCAGACCTGAGAAGAACCGGCGAAATAAACTCAACGTTTCTCTCGTATATTAGTATCGACATAAAAATGTTTTGTATTTTCGTCGGCTAGTTCATTAATCTAATCATTTAATGCCGAATTAATATACAATATAACATTCTATATTGTGCCTAAATTCATGTTCTTGATGATATGTTAGGTTGAAGTTATATATAACTGAATCATTATAAGAAGTATTTCAAGGCACCGTTTTTTCTTTATTTAATTCTAAGTTCAAGTACGTATTTTTTTGATAAAATATATGTTGCTCTTAATGATGTCCTCCAGACCGCTTTCGGCCACGACGACAAATCTCAAGAGAGATTAGACAACTACGCAGGAGATAATATAGTGCACAAGTGTGTGTGCGCAAACACAAGTGCACTCTATTCCCTAACTCTCATAATCCGATTGGACGGCAATCCCAAACGACCGGAAAGAGTTCAGGCGCAGGACATACACACACTTCCAACTTCCAGACTCCGGGCTTCTACTGAGAATTTTCTGACAACCCAAAACCCAATAAATTTTATTGGCCCAACCTGGGAATTGAATCCAGGACCTCCGGGTCTGCGGCCTTACATCAAGCCCCCAGACCAACGAGGCAGTCATGTTGCTCTTACCCTAAATATAATATACTAATATTTTTATTTTATTATTAGCCAAAATATAAGACATGTAATAAATAGCCCGTGCTCACAACATACGGACCCCATTGTCCACGCGCCAATGTAATTAATTAGTGTGAAAAAACCGCCTCGTTGGAGCGTCGCGTGCGCATACGAGGTAAACGATGCATACTTCCTGTTTTAAGCCCGCTTTCCACCGAATACTTGACGCGATACTTTTAATTAACACTAAAAAAGTACCATTCTTGGTGAATAATATATTTAAACAATAATTTTATAAATTCCATATGTAACATACTATGCTATTTTCTCTCATCTTTACACATAGAAGACCACAACAGCACTTTATTATTAATTTGTAAATAAATTAACTTATATCTTATTTTAAGAAAAAATTAATACATAAGGTCGATTACACATTACAATTATATATGAAGCTCAAAAAAACGTTGGTTTCCAAACAGGACATAAATTTAGGTTAAGATTTATAATGTACTTTATTTGAATTTGAGTTCTTTCCGGTAGAATCTACATTCTAAACTGGTGTTCTAAATTCAATTGAGAGTTGTAATATGACGACACAAAAGTGCTTATAAGATCTTACTTGATTAGAATGTTTTTTTTTTAAATTAATTATTTAAAAATTTCGTTTACGACGTACACAAAGAGTCGATCGATATAAGGTGTTATGGCCCTTGAGTACGGTTGACAGAAAATGGACGATAAATAAAGAAGTGCCAAAGTTTACTGGTGGTAGGGATTTGTGCCCGCTCGTCTGGGTAGGTACCACCAACTCATCAGATATTCTATAATATATTTTGGGTGTTGTTGTGTTCCGTTTTGAAGGGTGAGTGAGTCAGAGTAATTACAGGCACAAGACATAACATCTTAGTTTTCAAGGTTGGGTTATTGGCGATGTAGGCGAAGGTTAACATTTCTTACAATGCCAATATCTATGAGCTTTGGTGACCACTTACCATCAGGTGGCCTATATGCTCTTCCGCCAAACAATTCTATAAAAAAAAGTCTTAACGGTAAAAGACTTAAGTCCTAAACAGGTTAAATAATAGCACAAACTTGACCAATATTGGTACATTACTAACCTATACTATAAAAAATTAAATAGTTTTTTGACACTGTAATAAATATGAAATATTGGTGTCACTATAAATCGCTCTTAGTATACTGGAACGGCAACATTAACAATATAGAAGCATAAATTAAGTTGACTCACATAAAAAGGCTTACATTCAAAAACACGTGATAAATTAATTTAGATACAAAAGGTCTATTGTTGTCGATTAATACATACCCTGAGCCGAGATGGCCCAGTCGATATCCGTACATTATACAGCTGATTATTCATAGCTTCAATTGTATACAAAAAAAAAATCGTGGTGGTGAAAAATAATAAAATTGATCATAATGGATCAACGTGGTTAGGAGTAAAATTATGTCTTTATCTAACCATAAGGTTTTAACTTTATAAATGCAAACAATATTAGAAATGAGAAACTGAGTTTATTTGTTTATCTGTTTTTCAGTTTGTTACGCTTTAATTACTCAACCGATCATTAAGGAATGTTGCATACACGTTGCCATGAATACAGAAAAGAATATAGGGTACCTATCAACATCCTCAACCCCCCCCCCCCTTTATGTGGGCGAAGACACGGTCGGAAGCTATATTATCTGTAATACTTACTACCAAATAAAAGATGCATACGTCATACATACTTTATTTACCAAATTTAAAGCCTCCTAAATAGGGTACATAATAGCACAAACTTGTCCAATGTAGGTAGTCAACAATTTTAATATCAAATAATGTTTAATCCAACTTCCAAGCCAACAAAAACCGTTAACAAAGCAACCAAGTAAATCAAGTTAAAAGTATAACTAAATCGAATAACCTGCAAACAATTGGCAAAGAATAAAGCCAAGTATTAAGAAAGCAAACGAATCCACTCAATCCCCCTGCGAACGGAAACTTGGTAGAGTCCAAACTTAAAATTAAAATCTCTTCAGTTTGAAAATTTTCAAAGAACCATCGATCGGTACAAAGGAAAATTATCAATTAAAACAAATCGTCAAACTCGGATACTTCAATTATAATAATGGACAACTTTGTATTAATCAAACGATTGAACCACCGCGGAGGAGGGAAGCGACCACCCGGGTGGGTTAGGAACCTATCATGGAAATAAATTTACTGGAAAGGAAATAATAAAAAAAAACTTATTACTGTCATTATATGATAGATAACGACAAATATAGAAGCTTGACGGATAGGCAAGTAGATCTTAACGATATATTACTACTACGCCGAGGAAAAAACACACACACTAATAATTAGCAAACCAAAACCTAGAACAAGTTTCCACCATTTTACATAAATTTTGACGTATATATTTATGTTTGTTTTACGTGATATTTCTCAAACACTTTTAATTTATTTTAATCTTTCTATCATTAATTTGATAGAATATCTTATCTTCCAGATCAGAGAAATCATTATAGAATAGTATAAGAAACTCGTCTCGAGTTTTATATATCTTTGGCAATATTAGAAATGTTTAAGGTTTAACGGTGTCCAATATCTAATGATTTAGGAATCAACATTTTATAAGATTATTTATTCGCTGGTATTCTCTCATAATAAAAAAACAAGAGATATGCAATAAATTATAATATTATGATAAAAAATAAACGTATTTTATAAATATGTTTTAGGATATTTATATTAAAACAAATGAAAATTGATAGCCACATCTAGCTTGTCATTGGTCCGTAACATCCAAGCATCCTGCCCAATAATTGCCGGCTATATAATTTAACTTGGAACAGCTAACTGTCAAGTTTGTCGGCGTTCAACAATCCGCGGCGCTCGGACAAATGGAAGGTGCCGTAAATTTGCTCTGCCTACATATTGAAATACACGCAATATCGATATTTTATAGGCAGATTATATATCATATAAATTTAGACAACAATTTAAATACTAAATTTCATATATAGAAATTATAATTTAACGATCGCTTTTAATTGATGTGAAGTTATGATTCGTTTTTAATGAAAACCGAACGAATCGGGAAGTGTCTTATTCACTTCGAAATCATAAAAAAATCATAATAAATATTATAAATGCAAACGTGAGTTTGTTCGACTCAATCAGAATGAAATTTTGCACACGTTTTGTTAGGGGTATAGTAAAGGACGTGGGGTACCTAATAATTGCCCCCCTACGCACGCAGACGTAAACTGGTAGTAAATAAAAATTCAAAAGCAAATTACCGTATAACCATAATTTGTTCTTCGAAGAAAACACTATTTGTATACGAGATAATATTTTTTATCCAAGCCACAAAAAAAATCGTAATTAAAAAAAAAAAAACTTACATTTTTTTGTTAACGCTCTCTTGACATGTAATTGTACCGTTGCAATCAATATCGTCGAATTCTATAATAAAATTTTCATAAAAAAAAATCGGAAGCCGGCTGCCGAGTCACTTGATACGGAAACCTCTCAAACCCTAAACTACATTCCCTATGCATCATTTGAGCCACTTGTGCGTAATCCGAGCTAATCGGACTTACTCGTAATATTAGCGGAATGAGTAAAATAGGTCAATTTTTTAATATATATGTATGGCGGGAGAGTTATATAGACCTTATATACTTTTCTGTACCCCTTACATCGTTTATGTAAAATTTCATGATAATTGCTCGAGTAATAGAGACATATAAGCGTAACACACAGACTAACATTCGCTTTTATAATAATAGTAAGAATGTTCTAGAGTATAGGTAACTTACAATGGAAGTTTCATTACGATTTTATAGATACAAATACAGACAAAATATAAATTAAAAAAAAAAACTCAATTGTAATATACTTAGCAAATATTAAAAAGAAATGTATGAAAAAAAATTACTTGACGCTAGTATTGCGCCAGGTTAGTGGCGCATGAGGTGCATGTCAGTCACCTCCGCGTGGTGCACCCTGGGCAACGGGGTCGACCAGCAATCCGATGTTTTTCCCGGAATGCTTGTCGACCGCGGCTGAGACTGACGCGGCGGAAGTGTCACGGGCCGCTCCTGGTACTTCTCTGTTGCAGCAGAGTTGACTAGCGAGCGGCTTCGTGGCAAGTAGGTGGACTCCGGGGTCCTTTGGACTGCCGGAGGGAGGAGGAGTTGGTCTCCGGTGTCCTTTCGGGCAGCCGGAGACAGGAGGAGAGGTAGAAGGAGGAGGGAGAGGCGGTTTCGCCCAGTTTCGGTGTCGTTGCTGGGTGGACAGACCGTAAAAAGTCACCGCCTCTCAAACTCGTTACCCCATCCAGGCGTCAGCCTGCGGTGGGACCGAGGGTCTGGCCTTCACCAGCTGGGCCAAGAGGAGACAACCTCAATAAAAAACACCCGGTGGGTCGCTAACCCATAGCGACGGCCGCTGGCGGGGTCGCGGTGGTGAGCTAACGCGTTCCCGTAACCCCGCCGCCTGCGGTGAGACGGAAACGGGGAGGTTTTTGTGGGTAGGACGGTGGCCTTCTGCTCCGTGAGTCCCACATAACCGTCCCGGTCGTGGACCGGGCGGTAGGCGTAAATGCCTTTCCTCCTCGACAAAAAAAAAAAAGGTTAGTGGCGCATATAGAAGGTTTAACCAAAAGCCTGAACCTTGACAAATATGCTCCTTATAGTATGTTATCATTTTACTACCGTAACAACCTCTGACTGTCCCACTGCTGGGCTAAAAGCCTCCTCTTCGTTTTTTTGAGGAGAAGGTTTGGAGCTTATTCCACCACGCTGCTCCAATGCGGGTTGGTGGAATGCACATGTGAAAGAATTTTAGTTAAATTAGACACATGCAGGTTTCCTTCACCGTAAAACACGCGATGAATTTTAATCACAAATTAAGCGCATGAAAATTCAATGGTGCTTGCCCGGGTTTGAACCCACGATTATCGGTTAAGATTCACGCGGTCTTACCACTGGGTCATCTCGGTTTAACATCATCATATTTTACTAAAAATAAATTTATAGAGAATTCCAAGTCACCTCTTTTTGCATCATTAAATTACTGTAGTATTGAATGTTTATAATATATGTATGTATGTATGTAATATACTTTCTGTCTAGTAATTATTTAATTAAACTATTCTTAATACAAAAACAGATCTACTTAGTATTGTAGTGTTCTGGTTAGGCGGATTAGTCATTACAGGCACGAAGGATATAGCTCCATAGTTTCAAATATGAAGACGGTCACGAATGGCCGACGTAAGGAATGTTTAATATTTCAGTCAGTGATGACCACTTACCACCAGATGATCTACTTGACAGTCAATATACCGATTATAAATTAAAAAAAAAACACATATATATATATGTATAATATGGTTATGATTTTGAATTTGATGAGTCACATACATACATATGTATGTCCTAATAAAATGACCACTATACATACACAGTGATGGCATGTCACATTATCGATCCTTTACACCGTCAGCAAAAAATATTATTTTTTAGACATAAAAAATTAATAACCTTATAATAATATAAGTTTTAGTTTATCAAAAAATACGACGATGGTTTTTTCTATTTTAGTTTTTCTTTTTAATTTTGTAAGAAGTCATGTGAGTAAATAAGCTATCCGATGAGTAGTTCCTAATTATGCTTATATACTGACGGGCACAAAAAGAAAGGTGCTTATTTAGGCGTATTTGCAGAAAATATTTGCTGGCTCTCGATGTCAACGCTTAACTGTAACATCAATTCCATCGCACACAAAGAAATTTGGCAACTCCTTTCTTTGTCGCACTTACAAAAAATGGAATTCTTTACCAGCTCACGTGTTCCCCTCCTCTTACAACCCGGGTTAATTCAAACGAGGCGTGAAAAGGCATCTCGCGGGCCGGCAAGGCGGGGGCGGTTAGTGCAGAACATTCTTCCCGACTGTACTAGCCGTCGTCGCGTTTGGACTCTACTACCACTTACCATCAAGTGGAGTAGAGTCATTAACCTTCCCGGCAAATATAAAAAATATATATATTTGGATACAGTTTAGAAAACATTAGTAAAATCGTTTTCTGCTGACCGTCCATATATGTATTAAACCGCCATACGACCCAATATCCGTATTTGCAGTGAAGTTGACCGCAACGGATTGAAATTACGCGGGTAATCCCTATACAGAGCAAACTTCGTCCGCATGTTAGCTTAACTAATAATATTACATTTTGATTTTGTATAAAACAAACAGAAGTGCGAGCTAGTGACCGTAGCCCATGTTTAATACCGTAACTGAATAACTTTATCGGTCACTTGCAATCTAAATTAAATATATGTTCATTGATTTGCAATTATTTATTTAATAATTTATAAAATATTCAATTTTTAGGTCGAAATTTCAGTGTCAAGATTGTTTTGAATGAATACGTAGAAAAATAATTCGATCATAAGCAGCTCTAAAATCAATGATGAAAAATATACATTTTCTTTACAATAATAAAGAAAATATTGTTGTATATTTGTTTAAAGCTTTGTACTTGGTAGTAAGATTTTGTGTAAGTTACTGACGGGCACAAAAAGGAAGGTGCTTGATGACCATGAGACCATTTGACCGTCCGCTAACCTATTATATGTACATGGTACATAATATAATGTTTTTTTTCTTCATAGAGAAAGTTTTATTATTAATCCTTTGTTTAATTTGTCAGATGGCATTACAGCACACCAACTTCTACGCCTTTCAACCGATCGCCATGACTATTATATACAGATATATAAGCAGATCGTCTGCTGGTTTTGGCTAGAAATTATATAATATGTTATGACCAGACTGAGATTTCTAATTCCCTCTAAAATCAAGCTTCGTTTTGTTATGAAGGGGCGCACTAAGAAAAGATTTTGCAATATTGTGAATTATAATGGTGATATCGTTTTAAGCACAGATAAATATGTTCTTTCTGTGTATTAGTTTAACACAAATAAATATGTTCATATAAATAAATACATTTTTCGGATTGGTTTGTACAAAGCCTCGATGGATAGTGTTGATACAATAAAAAATATATTGATTTTGATAGTCAGGAGAAGTGATGAAATTTTACAATATGATATAAAAATAAAATACTGTTGTTATAAAAAAAAAACCACAATAAATTGAAGATGAAAGACAACCGCTGGTTGTTATACAATTTTCCGATTATGAAAAAACAAAATACGAGCCCGACAAAAAGGTCTCCACTCCACTAAACTTCAAACAATTCAATAACCAACAAACCAGAACTACGAATGGGGGATTCAGCCAATGAAAGAAATTCCACGTGATAAACAACTGCCATTGTAACTTGAGCTTTAGAGTTACGTTGTTTTATTTAAAAAATATAAGTCAGCAGAAAAGGTGCAGAGGTCGCCAACCGTTGGGTATCTACGGTAGCAACAATATCGCAATTTATCAAACGAGCCTTATTGTTAAACTCCCCTCACTGAGTTTGGATGCGTATCCTTTTCTCCCCAATGCACCCGATGATCACAAACGATTATGATCCGAAATTACCTTCAAATAAAGGTCTAAATTCCGTGAAATAATTTCTAGGTCCTTCACCCCGCTATATATTTAAGTCTATAAATATAGGCAAAGAGCGCAGGTGATGTTTTCATTAAACTTTTTCGCAGGATTAATTTTAACTTGTTTCCATCGTGAATGAGGATTTATTCTTTAAAAATGTAATATTTCTTTTTTTTATGATTTATTATTTCGTTTTCGATAAAAACAATCTTATTTAAGTTCGATAATCCGTTTTTAAACTAAATATGTATTATTTAATATATTAATGATACTCCGCTGAGCTTTCTTTTCTCTCGAGAAGGTTCGAAAGTTTTTCTAGGAAGCATTTCTAATACGAGTCAGTAGATACACATGTTGCGTAATAGCATCCAACATTGACGTTCCCTCGCGATGTTTCCCTTTATCGCTGAGCACGATATGAATAGAAACAAATTAAGAAATTAAAAAATCAGTGCTGTTCGTGTTTGAACCCGCGACCTTCCCTTAAGATCGTGAGCCAAGCCAACGCCCATCGGCCATTTTAATTAATTAAAATGACGTTAAAGTTTATTAGTATTCGAAAAGCAATTTTTGACTTCAAAAATAATTTAAACAACTCTTCTTAAAATAATTTAGTAAATTATTAATTGTGAATTTTTTTTTGGTAAATTCATATAAATTCTCAAAATTGATAATGTGGTATAAAAGTAATATAAACAAAAAAATATAAAAAAACTGTATACTATTTAAAAAGAAAAAAATACTCCAAAACATGATTTCGATACAGACGAAATAATATAATATAAGACATTATATTTCTTAAAATCGAAGTCCAAAAATTAATAATAGCTACAAGAAGAAACCTAAGTTCAGGAACCGCCTATATAATTAATACAGATTTTTCAAAAACAAAAAAATAATCTACGGAACTCCCAATAAAAATGATACAAGTGCGTTTCGTCTTCGTTTTTGCAGATAACACACTTAACGTACTAAGCCACGTGTACTGACTCGTAATACCATAAGCAAAGTAACATTTAATTAAAAATCGTGTTAAAATAAAAAACCCGAACACAAATCGCGCATTACCGCAAACGTAATAAAAGAAAGTAGGAGGGTGTCGGGGGGTGTGCAATAGGAAATTTTCAAACAAATTACGCCGGAACAAATAAGCTTCGAGTGGAGACAATATCACAAAGGAAAGAATGAAAACGACGTTTCAATAATAAATTATCAAAGGAGAGTTCCTCCCACCGCGGGCTGGTGTGAGGGTTGACACCTCGTCTCCTCAAGGTGGAGCCCTTCCAGCCTGCGGTACGCTTCGGAAGTGACAGCGGTGTCGACTTTATAAGAAGTTTATTGAACCAATATTTTTATTACATATACTACTACTAATATATATACATATTTATATAGTCAAATCTATATATATGTATAGACATATTTTACGTATGTATTAATATAATTCTACATAATCCTTAAATTAACATAACTATTATAAGTAACGTATATTCTGCTTAGATTAATAATTTAAATTGTCAGATCAAAGAAAATACGGTATTTCAGACATAAAACTAAAAAAAATACTTGTAGCTGGATTTGCTGCGTAGCTGCTTTGCTTCTTAGCCAGTATTTTAGGAAATTTGTAAGAAAAACTTTATAAACTATTTTTATTAAACCATACAGGTCAATGACGCGCAAAATACAAAAAATATAACCGACTATATTATCCAGACAAATTAAACATTATGCAAAATTATAACGAACTAGCAAGTCGGGTACAAAGGTCTTGATAAACGCCATCTCTCACATTTTAAACAGTACCGTCGCACCGATGTTCGCTGTTATAAATTAGCGTTCGAAATAAGACAAAAAGTAAATCAGACGAGAGTAAATCTGTGACATGCGGCCGATTGATTGAGTGACGTCATTTCTACCTTCATCATTACCGATTTTTAAAGACGCAAAAGAAAAACGAATGTTTATTCTTATGGATTGATGAACTGTAGACATTGTTTTGGATTTTCATCTTGTTATTTTGTGTATTTTGTGGCTTTCCTTTTGAAATAGGATTGAAATTGATTATAAAACAAAGTTTTATTCAATTAAGTTGAAGGTTGTACCTTTATTTATAATTTTCTTTCCACTACTTTAATGTTGCCTGGAAGGGTTCGCGGTCTTAGTGATAAGTACTACATACACACACAATAATAATTATTGTTGTGTTCCGGTTTGAAGGCTAAGTGTCCCTGTGTAACTACAGGCACAAGAGACATTACATCTTAGTTCCCAAGGTTGGTGATGCTTTGGCGATGTAAGGAGTGGTTAATATTTATTACAGCGCTAATCTATGTATGCGGTAGCGATACTTATCATCAGGCGGCCTACACAAATACCTAAACCAAACACCTAATACAATAAAATAAAAAAATAAAAAAAGGGAAAGAAAAAAAATACACCAAAGGCAAGAGCCACACGCACACACACACACACACACACACACACACACACACACACAGTCTGTAGAGATATGATTATTAAAGAAACAAAAAACTCCTTAATATGAAGATAGAACATCTCAATTATTCATGTTCTAGTCGACTTTACGACCGCGTAATATTTTCCTCGATCTCGCTCGTGGTCCACCGTTTTCCAGACTTAAATATGTTTGCGTTACCTTATATTATTCTATCAATCAAATTGTATTCTTATTATAGAGCGTTAAAGTCGAAAATTCTTCACATAACATCGTGGAACATCTATCCCGCAATGGTGAAATCGCGGGACGCTTAAAAGAAAATCGTTCTTATTAAATATTTTCTTCTCAATAAAAGCGACGGACGCCGAGCGCTAAATACCCAGCATTCCGCGCGATCATAAACGCGGCAAATTGAAAATAAATGAAAAATACTGAGAAATATTGAGATTTTTCCACCGGCTAACAATTTTGCCCCGTTAGACGCGAAATCGTTTTCCCCCAATGAAAGCTATAAATTGAAATATTTGAAATAAAAACGACGTCTTGAAAATCGAGTCTCAAAGTGGTGTGTCAGCTTATTCAATACTCTAGTTCGAATCGATTGGTCCTCAGCGGGCTCGAACAAATTACATATAGCTCGTCGAATTCATCCGTAAAAAAAACATCAAAACGTATGACGGTCATGTATGGACTGGTTTCAGCCAAGGTCATGTTCAAGAGATTACATTATACGGCAAAGTGTTGGAGTCAACATAGTCTTATTCCTTCATTCTCATAATACGAACGTATAAATACTACCGACTTCGAGACTTCGACGGCGATAGGCAATTTATCAACAGAAAACCCAAATGCCTATTGGTCTGACCAGATTTGTACTCAGGACATGAATAAATAACTGACACGTTTTTATCCGGATTTGTATCCACGACATTCTCATAACATTCAAAAAGTCTATCTACCGAGCAAAAATAAGTAACAGTAACAAACTGTTAATGTCGCACTGCTGGGATAAGGGCTCCTATTCCTTTTGAGGAGAAGGTTTTGGAGCTTATTCCACCACGCTGCTCCAATGCGGGTTGGTTGAACACACATGCAGGTTTCCTCACAATGTTTTCCTTTACCGTCAAGCATGAGATGAATTATAAACACAAATTAAGCACATGAAAATTCAGTGGTGCTTGCCCGGTTTTGAAACCACGATCATCGGTTAAGATTCACGCGTTCTTACCATTGGGCCATCTTGCTTTTTTACCGAGCATAAATAACGATAGCAAGTATCGAATTAATAAGATCAAAGCGACCTCTTAACAATCACTTCATTATCTTGTTCTAGGTTTAACTATATTGAACTTAACCTACAGCTGACATGAGCGCCTGACCCGAGCTGTAACGTGAGGTTAATTACGCATAAACGGAGATTAAACTACAGATAAGCTTAGCGATTTAATTAAACTTAACTTCGATTTTAGATGAATTAATTAATTTCGCATACATTATTATCAAACACATAAGGCCTCGAGACTGGTACTTAATTAAACACTGGATACGTGGCTTATTATTGAAATTATCTCACGCTGCTAATTTCGACTATAAGCATATAACATTGACACGAACTATCCCAAAAGTAAAACAGGAATAAAAATAACTAAACCATTCACTTCAGCGATACTCAAATATGGAATCTTATTATTAAAACAAATATATATATATATATATATATATATATATATATATATATATATATATATATATATATATATTTTACATGAATAAGAATAAAAATAATAACAAATAAATTAACTTAAAACAACGAGTACCAATTTAATTTAGCGTTTGTGTGTGTGTTACACACATATGAATAAAAAATACTCAAATCCACGTTACGATAAGAATAATAAATACAAAATTGAAATAATATCTCAACTTTTGAACCGTCTCATATTTTCCATATTCAATTGAGAATTGTAATTTATGATAACAACTTAAAAATCGATAAACTCACGGAGTATCTTTCGTCGCTTTTTTCGATCTCTGAGTTATTTTTTCCGTTACGGCGGCTGATTTCCGATAATAAATAAATGTGACGCTTCAATATTTAATAAATTCACTTTGTATATCGATAACTTAGATTTGTGTATATAAGCGTTCACTCGAGTTGGTTTTTGCTAAACAATAATTTATTATAAATCGAAAGCGATTTGACTAATTTGATCAGATTTTCAATCAAAATAAAAAATCTTAGTTGATGTTAGGTTGGTGTGCAATCCCGTGTGGTAGTACCTACCCACTCATTTATTTATTTAATATCGAACTACCAATAAAAGTTACAATATTACAACATAATAACACATGTAGAGTAAACAAGATTAATTGCACTTTCAATTAAACGTAATTACAGCATGTTTATAATTAATTTTATATCAATGGAGTAATCAAAATATAATAATAATTACATGTTTTATTTCTATTACATTTTTCTCAAAAGATTTTTTTGTGGCAAACAGCAATATTTAGTATAGTTGTGTTTCGTCGTAAATCTCTATGCTTCTAGTTGCACTGGCTTACTAGTGCAACTAGAGGCACAAGGGACGTATAACGATGGGTCATAATATCTTAAGGTCAGTGGCGCATTAGCGATATAAGTAAAGGTTTTAACCTTTACTTATATCTTATTATTATTATTCTTACAGTATATGTCTATGAGCAGTGGTGACCACTTACCATGAGGCGTCCCATGTGCTCGTAAACCAATACAAAAATCAGTTTTTTTATTATACAATAGATAGGCGGACGAGCATATGGACCACCTGGTGGTAAGTGGTCACCAACGCCCATAAACATTGGCATTGTAAGAAATATTAACCATCCCTGAAATCGCCAATGCCCAACAAACCGTGGGAACTAAGATGTTACGTCCCTTGTGCCTGTAATTACACTGGCTCACTCACCCTTCAAACCGGAACACAAAAACACCAAGTACTGCTGTTTTGCGGTAGACTATCTGATGAATGGGTGGTACCTACCCAGACGAGTTTGCACAAAGCCCTACCACCAGTAAAATGGTTACATAAACGTCATGAGTAATAACTTATAAACGTTATATTGGGGGGGCAGAAGCCTCCCGTCCTATTGAGGAGAGGGGTTTCTCTTGCCAAGCTTAAATCGATTAATGTTGCATCAATCTTATTGAAAGCCTGTTCAGACGGATCAAATCATATTCAACTTAGCGACTTGAAATAAAATCACTTCATGTGAATCGTATATAAAGGGTAAGCACGTAGTAGAGTAATATAGAAACGTAGTTGTGGTAGATGTTTTATTCTATGATTGTCATTTTATATCATAACAGCCTGTGAATGTCCCAATGCTGGGCTAAAAGCCTCCTCTCCCTTTTTGAGGAGAAGGTTTGGAGCTTATTCCACCACGTTGCTTCAATGCGGTTTGGTGGAATACACATGTGGCAGAATTTCAGTGAAATTAGACACATGCAGGTTTCCTCACGATGTTTTCCCTCACCGTAAAGCACGAGATGAATTATAATCACAAATTAAGGACATGAAAATTCAGTGGTGCCAGGGTTTGAACCCACGATCATCGGTTAAGATTCACGCGTTATTACCACTGGGCCATCTCGGCGCTCTGTCATGTCATGTCATTATATATATAAATTAGTATATAATTAAAACTCTTAGCTGTTTATAACTCTGTTTATACACGATGCCTCGTTAGAACTAATCCTATCAAAGGGAATATCGGACGATAACATCTTAGGGTTTCGCTTGAAGCGCTTGAAGCAGCGATCGGATTTAAGCTTACAATTTATTAATGAATACGTTTTAAGCGTTAGGTGTTCATGATCGTTTGTAAGATTAAGTTTTGTATAATTAAATTCAATTCGAATGGAACAACATAACAAAGTACTTATTTCGTTACATAATTGCATGAAGGCTCCAACTTGTATACTTCACCTAGTTAAGGAGTTCGAGCAATCGTTCGAAAGTAGAAATATTTTTCATAGTCAGGAATCTAACCAGTACGGAGTAGTCAGATTTGGTAACCACTAAGCGAACATAAGTCATTATGTTTATTAAATTAATAAATAAGAATTGTTATAAAATTAATTCTTATTAGGTTGGCGATGAAAAGAATGAATAATGTTTTTCATCGTTAATATCTCTGAGCAGATGTGATCATATACCTTGAGGTAACTCATATGCTCTTCGCTATCTATAGAAAATTAAAAAAAAAACTTTTTTCATAAAATAGGTAAGAGGACGGGCACAATGGCCTTATGGCAAATGGTCAACACCACCAATAGACAACGGCCAATTAACCATTCTTTACAATACGCATCTAACTTTGGGAATGAAGGTGTTATTTCCCTTATACCTACAATTACACTGGCTGGCTGGCTGTTTGGCGGTAGAATATCTGCTGAAGATATTTCGATCTCATTTAAATTTATATTAAATTAATATAACGATAAGATATTAATACAAATAATAAAACAAACAAATACATTATAATACGAAAGAACCGGAACATTTGAATACAAATATAATAATATGGCATGCGAATATGAATTCAAATGGAAAGAGATTAAGCGGAAAATCGCTTGAAATATTAATATTACAAATAATTATGATTTTCAACGTAATGACTCGAAGGTCGAAATTAGCTTAGGAAAATAATATTGACGCGTACCGTGAGGTCCTAGGGGAGAAGCAATTTTATGTTCGAAACAAATTATGAAATATTAAAATCAATTCGAAATTGAAAAAAACAAAATTCTTGATTACCTGACACTGGCACACTAGAAGAAGGTCATAAATCCTACTTAACCTTTATTAACTTATGGCTCTCATCAATTGTAGTAGTTGCTAATATTTATTTAATAATGATTTCCAATATTTGTAAAGAAATACTAAAAACTTAAAAATAAACCGTAACATAGTAAACTATATCTACTCTCAATTATATAAGTACACGACTGCTTATGATATAAGATTACAAGCATTATTATTATTATATAAATGTATTCTAAAAAAGCAGAGATGGCCCAGTGGTTAGAACGCGTGAATCTTAACCGATGAGCGTGGGTTCAAACCCGGGCAAACACCAGTGAGTTTTTACGTGCTTAATTTGTGCTTATAATTCATCTCGTACTTGATGTTGAAAGAAAACATCGGTATAAAACCTGCATGTACCTAATTTCACTGAGACTCTGCCATATGTGTATTCCACCAACCCGAATTGGAGCAGCGAGGTGGAATAAGCTTCAAGCATTCTCCTCAAACAGGAGAGGAGGCCTTAGCCCAGCAAAGTGACATTCACAGGCTGTTACTTACTTATGTATTCTATTCACTAGAGCATCTCGACTCAGTAAATTAGATATTATTTTATTGATATTTAAAGTTTAATATTATGTGTTCTATATAAACAAAACGTTATAGCACACACACTCATGCAAATGCACACACACGCTTCCATAATTATTACTTTCACGTGTGTTATTTCTTTATTTTAAGATTTTAAATGTCTTGTGACTCTTTACCGTGATTGTAAAGATTTTAATTATGTAAAACATCGTGAGGAAACCTGAATGTGTCTAATTTAAATTCTGCTACATGTGACCACATCCACCAAAACTCGCATATTATGAATAAGCTGCAAACCTTCTCAAAATAGATCTTAGCCCAACAGTTGGATATTTAATTTACTATTTTAATGTTAAAATATTTTATATACTACTATTGCTTACGTGCTATCCTAAAGTAAATATTAAGGAAAAACGCCACAGTGTGAGCTGTTAAGCTCGGTCACGTGCGCTCATTTCACCGTTCGCCTCGCACCCTGTATTAGGCTGGAAGGGCGTTTTCCCTCAACTTATTATTACCAAGGAACCTATTATGTCTCCTCGAATAATAAAACCTCCGTTTAGACGTTCCGTTATACGCGGTTATAGATAATTTCGGGGTAATATGACGTAATTTATGTAAGCTCTGAGCATATGTAGATTGTCTTTAGGGGAAATTTTGTATGTGTTGATTTACGCAACAATTAATTGTTTAATTAAAATTTTATTGAGTATTAATTATATTTTCGCATTAGTATGATTGGTAATGTTTTATGTTATACTACCACCAAACCGTAAACTTCGTATTATTGTATGTAGCTTTGAAGAAGAATTTATCATATTAGTCATATCTACTAAATTTTAGTATACTTCTTACAGCTGAACAAAAGCCTCCTCCAATCGTCGTGAGAAAGTTTAGAGATTAATCCATACTGCTCCAATGTTGTTCAATGTGTATCAAAAAACACGATACATGACAATTCCCTTACTATGTTTTCCTTCCTTCCAAGATAATTAAAAAACACAAACGAATCAAATGGAAAGTCAGTATTATTTGAACCTGAAATTTCGATTCAACGACTTACGAAATCAGCACTAAAAAAAGATAGTCACTCACAATTATATAACACACTAATCTATAAATAATCTATCAATTATTGTTCAAAGTATTAGTGCATATAGAACTTGTGAATTTCCCACCCCACTGCTGGGTTGAGGCCGCCTCTCCTTGATTTGAGGAGAAGATTTTTGGAGCTTATTCCACCATGCTGCTCCAATGCGGGTTGGTGAAATACGCACGTGACAGAATTTCAATGATATTAGGTACACATGCAGGTTTCCTCACGATGTTTTCCTTCACCGTCAAGCACTAGATGAATTATAACACAGATTAAACACATGAAAATTCAATGAAGTTTGCACGGGTTTGAACTCACGATCATCGGTTATGATTCAGGGGTTCTTACCACTGGGCCATTTCGGCTATGATGCTATCTCGACAAAGTACGTACGTATTAATTTCCGGTGACGTAACGAGTTCCCAAATGTTCTTTGATATTGGTCCTACTTTGATACGTAATCAGAATTGACGAAGGTTGTTTGATGAGCGATTTATATTCAAATTTTCGTTCTATGTTATGATATATGTAAAGTTAAGGCTTGTGTTAGGAGTGGGGACCATAGCCCAAAGGGGTCAGAAACGTAAATGCGACTTATACATCGCTAGGCGGGATTGCGCTTTTGATAGGCGGATGATCAAATAAGTGGTGCCACCCCCCAAAGTAATTGGCACAGCGCTTATATCTATAAGCGGTCGTGACAACTTTCCACGAGATATTAGATGTTCTATTGACCACAAGAAATAAGAAACTTTTCCTCAGATCACTAATGCACTACCGAGTTTTGAACTAAGATGTAAAGTCCTTTGTGCCTAAGTAACATTGGCTCTCTCGCCCTTCCGATGTGAATACTACAATACTACGTGTTGCCGTTTGAAGGTTGATTTTTATTTTATTTTGAGTTTGACTCTCTTAGTCTTTCATTAAAATATATATATAAAGTGAATATTTTAACATTTATAAGCCTTCAACTCTTTTATAAATAAAATAAAAAAAAACGAAACATTCTTATCACAATAAAACGTCAATAGCCTTACATTTTACCTTTATTTAGAGGGAAAAACTCTTGAACCTGTCTGAGACGTCTATTGTTTTACAAAAAATACTGCAAAGTAGACGCTATCAATCGAGGAGCGTCTCTACGAACGATTTTATATTATATACTACGCTTATATACTATGGTACGCTTCACGATTTCCCACTTATATCTTTTTTTGTTTTATTTAACCTATTAAATAAATAAATAAGTTCTTAGTTAAATTCGAATGTTGATTCTTGCATGAATCTGAACCTCTGTAATTATAAAGATTTTTTGATTAAACTTTCGGATATCAAGTACTAGAAATATGTTTTAAGCAAGATTATTTTTTACGTAATATAATAATCAGTTTATTAAGCATGGTACAGGTGAATAGGTTAGGAGACGTTTTGTATCTGTATAGGCTAATAACTTCAAGTTTGGTACATATAACATTAATCGGCGTGAGTTAGGCCGCGTTGCACAATTAATAAATTAATAAATGCATAAATATAAATTGATGAAAAAAAATATTTATTCCGCGATAAAAATAGACATCCTCGCGGGCGCCAGCTAGTTAATAATAAAGTCTATTAAAAAGGGGTAGACAAGGGATGTTTCTTTTGTAAATAAACGACAATGTTGAATAATACACAACGATGAATAAGATGCTACAATCAAACCGTTTCATTATACATCCTTTTAATTGTTTTCTTTTAAATGTTTTAATGAAAACTCAAGAAGAAAGATCTATTGTATGAATAAAAATAAAAATCTCACAGAATATTTTTGGCGACGAATATTTCACCCTTTATTTTTGAAATGTAATTATTTGTGTAATATTCTCATAATAAATAGTTTCATTGGATAAGGATAAATAATGTGAGAAAAATAAATTCAATTAAAAATATTATTGTTTCTTATAGAACAAAGAAATGTAATATAATAATTTTAGTAGTCATTTGTTTCAGCAACGTTCGCTTGTAAAACGTTTGAGCCGACTACGTTGACATAATCATTCATAATATATGCACTATACATACATATATACAAATATTTGTTTAAAATTTACCACTGGACCATATTTGCTAAAATGACAGTTAAATAGTAAAAAAAGTCACTCTTCGCGAGTTACTTATGTGTATTATACACAATAGATATGTACGTAGAAACTATTACCATACTCTCCAAGAGTTTTAGTGTATTACTAAACATTATATTACTAATGAATTTAATAATAATAGAGAAATATTAATTATTTGTATAGTTTCGGTTCTCGTTTTAATTCGTTAAAAATAGCAATGCCCATTTTATTTTATAGAAATACCCCATAGTATGTACCCCAAATATGTACCCCTCCAATTAAGCGTTAAGTTTATGTTAAGAGTAAACTTATAGATCAAGGGGTCAGGATCGAACCTACGTTTAATATCACTAGGTGGCCCATTATCTTGCCTTAAACCATAGTGCTAGTGACGCTTCTACAGCGCTTCAACAGCGCTAACATGGTTTACGTTGACTAAACGATAATAAATTACAATACGCTTACAAAAAAATCCGCGCCTAACGACCACTGTAAGTAGCACTTTCGATCGTTTTATCTGTTTGTGTGATTGTCTATCTCTGTCTTATCTATAAACATAACATATGTTATAAAAGAAAAATCGGAAAAAATCAATAATTCCGCTGAGTACCTTTAACCGATTACAAACGAGTGAACAATCAACATGTGAGGATCATTGTTTCTATATAGGCTTTTACGGATATATATGTATGTACCTTTAAATTAAATTATTTTTCTTAATTCTGGTCAAAAGTACAACGTGCCTCACTCGACCCGGAACTCGAATCTAGAGCCACTCGAAACCCTTAACCCTAAGGTTAACTAAGCGTTAAAGAGATCATACTTAAAAAATCAGCCTTTTTCATAGACTTAACAAAAATTAGACTTGACAAAATAAAATTGATTATTTTCTTAATAACTATATATTAAAGGAAAATATTAATATTGCGTTGTTTATACCTAAGCGTTCTTAGGCGATTCATCTGATTAAATTGAAGCAACGTAATAGTTTTCGTGAAACCTTCAAGAATTCGTCACTCGTCTCGTACAGTACAGTAACTATTAAATTGTAATAAGTATTATTGAAAATATTAATTGAAAATTAGTTCCAAAAGAATCTAAAGAAACGTTGCAAGATTTGCCCATTACCTAGTTATATAATTAATCTAATAGGGCTGTGTGTACACGATATACCTCTATCTTACCATTAGATACATACATAATTAATATCATCAATATTCGATAAACAGATTGAAAGTATTATGTCTTTCTGCCTGTGTATAATCGTACTAAACTACTAAATGTTTGAAATTCATAAAGATCATTTTTGTTGGTTGAAAAATCAATTCCATAAAGTAATAAAGGCCAAAGGAATGTTAAAAAAATTATCTTCAAACAGACTGACAATATACTGGCATATAATATATATAAATATTCAATTGTAAATTTAATAATAATTTCTAAATATTTTTAATAATTTTAACGGTGTTAATGTATTTGTACTTTTATGGACCTGTAATTGTTAATGATTTATGACAATTTATAATGTGATGCATTTACGAATGACGTGATAACCTATAATTAGTAGAACATTTGTCAAAAAAACCTTTTCAACCTCTATGTAACTATATATCTTATGTGTCTACTGTTGGTTGTCCAAAATAAATAATAAAAAAAAAAACATTTGAAACACTTATTAAAATAATTATGAAACGTTTCCTAAATTAATAATATTTATTAAACGTCGTCGTATAAAATTTAAGAAACATGAAAATATACATTTCTTTCTTTAAATTAAGCAATACAAGAAATATTTGAGTGTGAAGGCTGAAGATTATATCTCATTCAATAGATAATGAAATAAGTTCTTAGTTATTTTTTTAATTGTCCAAATTTTTTAAAATAATTCATTTTTTTAAGCTGTTTAGTTTTTCTTTATATTTAATCGAACAACGAGTTTTGAAACTCGACTGCCACGATGGCGCAGTTGGCAGTAACCTTACCTTCATCTCCGGGGTTGCGAGTCGATTCCCGCTGTCGAATCTCGTTTATTATAAATTTATACATTTATTAAAAATGGTATATGTAATTATGTATATCAGTGGACTGTTGTTTAAGACACAGACATTAAGTTACCTTTGAAATAGACGGACTTGGAATTTGTTTTCATAATATAGTAATATATTTTTATATTTACTATAATTTATTAATCACCACATGACAAAATCTAATGACAGCTTAAAGTATAATCCATCGAGACGTTTAACCTAAAGAGCGTCCCAAGAAAGGATATATACAGTCATTCATAAAGCCAAATAATATTTTCCAATTTCTGGAGGAATCGGATAAAAAGCTCTCATAATATTATTTTAGTAGTACTTATGTGTATCATTATCGTATCTATATATATCGTAAAACGAAATACAATAAAACAACAGCCAGTCAGAGATACTTCAAAAAAAAAAACAAATTAATTATCAAAGTCAAATGAAATCAACGAAACTTGTAACGATGCTCGATATTGAAAAGCTCTCGATCTTTGATCGTAGCACTTAAGGAGACGTGATAGGACAGACGCGTTGTATATTTATTATAATGCTTATTTAGTTTGTGCGGGGGCCGGTAACGTTGGCAAGCCGGCAATAAAAACATTTCATAGCTAGTATTAAAACAGTGGCGAAAGTAAACGCCCGAATAATCAATACGGACCCCGGCCCGCGCAGGTACGCCGCGCCGTCCCGCCCCGCTCACCCCTCGGACGTACCAAAGAATAGTTTGAGCGCAGACTGGCGGAATTCTCTATTTAATTTTTTTAAAAGCAACCTACATTTAAATACTATCAATATTTAGTTCCTAAAAATTCGAATGGTATTGGAAAAGTAATCCACTGGCAAAGATCATTATCAACGTCTTTTGCCGTAATGCAGCCGGATATGATTGCCTTATTTTAGGCTATGTCACACTGAGCTGGTTATATAGGATGATTATATTTCACAGGTTGTAGTGCTTTATGCAAGCTCATCTGGGTAAGAACCACCTACTCCTCAGATATTCTAACACAAAAAAGCAGTACTCGGTATTGTTGAGTACTGGTTTGAAGAGTGAGTGAACCAGCGTAATTACAAATAAGGGGCATAACATCTTACTTCCCAAGGTTTGTGGCGCATTGGCAATGAAAGTGATGGTTAGAATTTTTAGCATTCCAGATGTCTATTAGTTAGTGAACACTTATTATCGGGTGGTACTCATATGCTCGTCCGCCTACCTATAATATAAAAAAAAATGAGCGAGAGATTGATGATAATTGCTGATTATTGAAATAAAATATGAAAGTTATCTAGTAACAAAAAAAAGTAAATATATTTACAGAATCAATCAAAAACTTGAGGAAGTTTGTTGTAGAGCCTATTAAAACCTAGACCTTTAATTTTAAAATTTCCTCTTCTCACATGATTTTTTATTTTTTTTAGCTGTTTGGTCTGCTCTAATTATTATTAAGATATAAGTGGAAACTTAACTGGTATGTGTGCTAATGTTAAACAAAACTAAAATATAGTTTAAAGAATGAATGTACTCTTTGTTTTATAAATAAAAAAATTAAAGTTTTTTTTTTATATTGAAATTCATTTATCTTTCTTCATTGAATTTTATTTCATCACATGTTATAAAATATACAATACTAATCATTTTATTAATACGATGTTCACAGTGATTGAATGGCAGATCTGCCTTAATTACATAATCTTTGCCGCCAGCATCCCACCAGTCAGCGCGTTGTCTAAACCGATTGATGCAACCGAAGTCTGCCCGTGAAATGAAATTCGCTTCCAATATGCAGGCTTCAATTGCTAAATATCTATGAGTTTTCTTTTACAGTTAAAACTTTGAGCTTCAACGCTTCAATCGTTTTATAATTTGAATGATATTTTATAGATCGTTTTTTTTTTTGTATAACATATTTATTTCTAGGTATAACATTTGAAGATGGATTTTTGATATAGATTTAGTATTCGTTTTTGATATACTTTATAACAGAATAAGCACTTAAGAAATTTTAGCTTCATAATTATATAGATTCAGATAAAATATTCATAATTTACATAAAAATATTTTTGTACAGTTTGATTAGAATACAATTCACACAAAATACATCACATACCCAACCGGTAACAGCGTGTAAATCCCAAATTACTGGGCTAAAGCCACCATTCTTTTTTAAAAAAAATTGTTGCGTACTCTACCACGCTGCTCCAATGCGGGTTATTGGATACATGTGGCAGATTTTCATCAGCCACAATTAAGCATATGAAAATTCATTAGTGCTTGCCCGGGTTTGAACCCGAAATAATCGGTTAAGATTCTCGTCTTCTAACTACTAAACCATTATGGTTAATTAATCAACATATTATATTATTGTATACAGACTGTCTCATCAGATATTCTCTCGAACTATAAAGCTTGAAAACTTGAAACATAATTCTTATTTGAAGTGTATTTTCTATTTAAAGGCTTTTAAGTGCTCGCTACGAAGGAGTTTTATAAAACTCAACTGAGAAAAAAGGTAAAATACGTAATATTTGTTCGAGGAATCAATAAAATGGGCGGGCGGGCAGATGTTTGTTTAAGAATATAGAATTATATATATAAACAATATATATACTGATAATATGGGTGGGAGGAAGGTCATCTGATACTAAGTGTTCATCACCACCCATAGACATTAGCACCGTAGGAAATATTAACCATTCCTTCACCAACGCACCAACAATCTCGGGAACTAAGATGTTATGTTCTTTGTGCCTAGTTATACTGCCTCACTCACCCTTCCAACTGTAAAACGACAGTACTAAGTATAGCTGTTCGGCGGTAGAATAATTGATGAACGGGTGGTACCGACACAGGTCTATACTATACCCTACCACGTATTATAAATAAAAATATATATGATGAGTTATATATGTGTATATATATTATTAAACGTAAACTGTATACAAAACCTACGCTAAGAATAAATTATATAAAGCGACGTAATCGCTTAAGGCGATCTCTTTCAACCTCTATTCAGATTAGGAAAAGGAGCACAAAATCTGGAATAGTGCGCACCTACAACTAATATATTAACATACATACACTCAGGAGCGAATTGGTTTTACAAAAATTTTAATTAAGAACGTCTCATTTACTAATGATGGTCTTATCTATTTATTAACTTCTGTTATGTAATACCTGCGTAGGACGAGGACCTAGTAATATAATACAAGTCTACACCGACAATAGACACCAGCTCTTACGAGTGTATTGCAATTGATATAAGTGTAATTAAGTTTGTTAATTATAAATTCGATTCTTAAACATATGTATAAATACAGTTTGATAAAATCCTCGAGGCAGAGAATTCGATCGAAGTTATGCAAAATGATGACGAGATAGCCCAGTAAAAAACCGAGATGGCCCAGTGGTAAGAACGCGTGAATCTTAACCGATGATCGTGGATTCAAACCCGGGCAAGCACCACTGAATTTTCATGTGCTTAATTTGTGATTATAATTCATCTCGTGCTTGACGGTGAAGGAAAACATCGTGAGGAAACCTGCATGTGTCTAATTTCACTTAAATTCTGCCACTTGTGTATTCCACCAATCCGCATTGGAGCAGCGTGGTGGAATAAGCTCAAAAAAACCTTCTTCTCAAAAAGGGAGAGAAGGCCTTATCCCAGCAGTGAGACATTCACAGGTTGTTACTGGTTATGTAAAATGTAACTATGTATATGAGAAAACTATAGAAGATGAAAACGGGACTTAATTAATCACTCGTTGAGTCGGAAAATTGTGCAGCTGGTCTGAGATAATGACGTCTTGGGTATAACTAGTCAAACCGCGCTTTAACCGAACCATTTGCTGGTTGGTTTAACGCCCATCAACTTATATTGATTAGCAGTTGAAATGGATATTGTGGCGCAATAATGAAACGAAATTGAATTTATTAGTTTTATTTCATTGGAAGCCACAAATTTCCATTAGAGAGGCCTATGTCCAACAGTGGACGACGAAGGGTTGATGATGAAGCTACAAATTGTTTAATGCATTATCAATAATACTGAGTGTTTAAGTACTTCTTAATAATTTTGGCATTAAAAACATATATTTTAAACTGTAGTGTGTAATATAAAAATCTTATAATAAAAATTACCATTGAGCTGTAAGCAAGACGAGCAGTGTTGCTATTTTGGTTTTATTCCATATGAGTAATATTTAAATTTTATTAATTAAAAATCGAAATAAACTTTATTTAAGGGGACTTTTACTATTAATCCTAAATCATATTATGATTAATTGAAATGTAAAGCTACCTCTAGTTTCCATCCTTGAATAATGCATTCTTCTGCGAAATATATGCAAATAAAAACGGTTTTTACATAAAAACGGTTATTACATAAGAGGATGAGAAAAAATTGAAGGTATTATTATTTTTTTAAATTACATATGTAATTCAATAAAAGAAACTCATTTTCTTAATAAAATTAAAAACTTTTAACTTAACATATTACAGCATTGAGTTAAATCTAGAGCCGTAAAGTTATTACCAGACCGGAACGTAGAATCTACCAAGAAAAATCTGCAAGAAATTCAATAGTTACTTACCGTCAATTAGGTACATTAAATAAATACTATTGAATTATTATTTATCCTGAAAAACCACGATTATTAAATCCACAATTTTAATCAGCCTTATTTTATCTTTTTCCATCATGATAATTATATTTATTAATATACCAGGTTAATAAAAACCAACGGAATTTTTTCATACGACCTTTGCGTAGCTAACACCGTATCTTATAATTTTTCAAAAACGTCTCCACTACACAGTAATAGTTCAATTCAAAGCTGTTAAGCCATCATTGCCTAACAATACCCACTAGTCCGTACCGTCCAACGCTAGAGCTATTCATTAAAACTTCGTACAATGACTAGTTTAAGTTGATAATTCAATAAGCCCGACCCGCGGGCGCCGCAACTTGGACAATATTTTACAAAGTATGAATATGAGGGGATATGTAGTCAGGATCTCGTGTAAGCTCTTCCTAGCATAATGGATATTCATTGACATAAATCTTTATAATGCTTTTTCGTATTTTTATTTAATACGACGTTTGTTTCATGAAATTGTTGAGTTTTTTTTTGTTAAATAATCGTCTCGTCTGGGTATGTATCACTCAAATATTCATATTTTTATAAGTATATACATAATGTACATATATTATAGATATGAAATATTTAAGTTATTAGGTAGGTAGCAACAGTAGACTAAGAGAAAAAAAAATGATTGTTTATTTTTAGTAACTCGCAATTAGCTAAATTAACTAATAAAGAGGCAGTTGTTTTGAAACAGACAGACAGACATTTCAAAGTCAAAAAATAAGAATTGCATTCCGTGCAAACAATGAGATATAAGCATTGGCCAATCAATCGACCTTTTAGTACCTATTCTGCTAATGCATCACGACCCGCGAATTTTTCTATTCTTTATTTCTAAACACCTATCTCGTAATGTTTCTACGAGTATTGATTCGAAAGTCTAAATGTAAAAGGCAATATTTTCTACACAAATCGTCAAAAATTAATGTTTCATTTATTTTGTTAAGCTTTATTACTGGATAATCAATCAAATGAAATTAATCTTTTTTTGATTTAATTTAACATTTATGTAAATATTTAAGAGATCTAAAAATCACTTATACAAAGTTTTTGTATATTTGTTATACTTTTGGCAACGTTCGCTTCGAAACTGCCTAACAACAAAAAACAACAATTTTCTTTCCGAATATTTTAAATAATAAACTATATTTTAAAATATATGCAACATAATACTAACTACATACATTATATATGACTGGTATTTACATAAGTTGATAAACAATAAACAAACTTTCTTTCTTTAAAATATGATTATTTAATATATTACAAGTCTAGTCTAGTCTAGTCTGTACGGCAGTGTTCCGTTATGGAGGCTAAGTGAGCCAGTGTACTTAAGGAACATCTTAGTTACTAAAGTCCGTAAGGTATAAAAAGTTTAGGCTTTTTGCAAAACCAGTATTTAAGGGCGGAGGTGACCACTGAATAAAAAAAAAACATAACCGAATGATTTGTAATCTTTAATTATTGCTGGTGTTTAGCTTTTTTTGTTTTTTTTTTTTTATTTTAATGTTTTACGAATTAGTCAAAGCTTTATTGGTTAATATCACATTTATGTGCAGTTTAATTAGGTTTAATGTACTGTTTTTTTCCTTAAAAATTGAATAAATAAAAAAGCTAATTTTTAGACTATCAACATTTAAAATGTAAGAATTTTAAACATGGCGTACAGAGCTGAAAACGTTAAATCTAACTTTTACCTGTGTGTATAATTATGCTCGCCTGCGGACTGTACAACTTTTATCACAATAGTATTTAAATGGACAGGCGACGATTGTCGAAATAATTTATACGCGTTCCCATTTACTTCGTACTGCGATAATCAAAATCTAATTCAATTTATGTTTTCGA
The DNA here is from genome assembly GCA_905147175.2 of Nymphalis urticae. Lineage (NCBI taxonomy): Eukaryota > Metazoa > Arthropoda > Insecta > Lepidoptera > Nymphalidae > Nymphalis > Nymphalis urticae. The sequence continues at coordinate 1,463,682 of LR989999.1, read as the reverse complement.
TTTTGCTACAAAATTCAACAAAATATGACTAAAAAGCATAACGACATATGCCGTGAATCTTGATGTGATCATTTACCACCAGGTGACCCATTAGCCAGTCCGCCTACCTCAAATAAGATTAAAAAAATAGCATCAAGTATTTATATTTTAAGTATATGAACACCTACTCATAGCGCTTGCCCGGATTTGAACTCACATTCACATATCATACAGTCCAGTAATTAAAAAAAATCTAAATTCAAATATTCCATATTTTGTATTCGAATATTCGATATTTAAAATTCAACCGATGACGTCAATAACGGGATCCGTGTGAAAATTGTTACATAATATGTTAACACGTAACTCGTATAAGTTTTTAATGAGTTACTACAAGGTATACTCGCAGTAAGCTAGCTGTTACTAGTTCGCTTCACTGGGCGCACGTTAAAACTTAGTCATTATCGAGTGCGATATTTTTAACCATAATACCTGCAGGCATGAAATTTTGAAGTACAACTTTTCCACCCCATGCTCCTCATACCATATAATACCGTATAATACCATATAATACCGTTGGGCGTTGATATCCGTAAAATTTGTTCACAGTATACATACTTCACAAATTGAAAGTCCGTACGGTTTGTTGATAACAAAGGAGAATCATATTAAGATTAATAAGTTTTTTTTTGTTGTAATTATTCCAGCCCTTGGGAATTAAATTTTTAAACATAACCACCCGACTACACGAGACCAAGCCAACATAAAACCCACCCAAGGTAAGTAGGTGTTTCGTGTAGTAAAACTTTAGGGGCAAGGGATATAACATCTTAGTTCCCAAGTTTGATGGCGCATTGGCGATGAAAGGAATGGTTAATATTTCTTACTACCACGACCACTAACCATCAAGTGCCTTTTCCTGTCCGCCTTTATATATTATGTATGCAGAAGTTGATATATACAGCGCTTTTTATAACATAAAATGATATATTCTGTTGCGGTACCCAGGTGGTCCCACATATGTTTCTCTGACGTAAAACATACCGTTTTTTGAGAAAATCAGCATAACCGTGATTAATAGACAGTATCGACTTTTTGTAATTGTAATATCTATTACATATGATAAAAAATCTTTTACGTTTTTATTTTCATTTATTAGTGCATTTTCTATTGTACTTTAATTTGGTTTTATTTTTTAGATTTTTGATATGATTAATTATTTCTATCTCTGTACACAATGAGATTTATTTGTAATATATAATATTGCATCATTCGAGAATAAATGCATTTTAAGTAGACATAAAATGTAGCGAACGTTTCGCGCCAATTGAAACAACTGTTTGAAACAATAAACAAGTGAATTGCATTAGGAATACAATGTTATACGATTTGCAACAGATTTCCAGAAAGGTTTTTAGAAAACGAATTTCTAGTAAAAAAACTTTATTAGTAACGTTATAATAATTTAGGTTATAATAATTTAGGTATATTTCCATTACTGTTCTATGAGGATTTGTTTCTAGGATAAAGTGAGGAGCTTATTCCACCACTGCTTCAGTGATAGAACATGTGTGGCAGATCTTCATTTAGGTTTAACGTGTTCCAACCACTCAACCATTTCATCTCTTTCTTCTTTTGTTTGTTCTCATTAGGTCTAATAAAATACTTTTCGAAATTGAATATTGGTAATATATACATATATATTTATTAATGAACCCTTTATTGAGTTGATTTTTTTTTAATTTATAGGGTGGCTAGTAAATAATGTATTAAATGACGTTTATTGTAATATATTATAAGTATTTTCGGTACGAATTCAAAACAAGAAAAAAGAACAAATACCTACATTAGTTCTACCAGCGTATTTTAGACATTCCAATGAAGCACCGTTTCTTGTTTAAACCAGTGCGAAGAGAGCATAGATTTTATTTCCCCTGTGGATTTTACGTATTAGTTACGTCATCAACTCTGATTTTTACTAGAAAAACTTTTCTACTTAATTTTTTTTATAATGTTGGTAGGCGTTAGGGCAAAAAGACAACCTGACGATAAGTGGTCGCCAGCACTCATAGACATTGGCGCCGTAAGAAATATCAATCATATTTAAGTTGCCAATGCGATATCGACCTTGGGAACTAAGATGTTTAGTCCCTTGTGGCTAAAGATTCACTAGCTCAATAACCCTTCCAACTGGAACACAACGATACTGAGTATATTTAAATTATTGCATTTCTATTTAAATCACACCAATCATATATCATATTGTTATATGAAAGTCACTGAAACCAGCATTAAGGTATCATCCTTAACATTGAGCTGAGTGCGCCAATTTGGTGCCTTATATTACTTTGTATCATTAAAACAAAACAATAACTTTTTTTTAAACATAATAGTACAGTACAGTAACAGCCTGTGAATGTCCCACTGCTGGGCTAAGGCCTCCTCTCCCCTAGGAAAAGGATTGGAGCTTATTCCACCACGCTGCTCCAATGTGGATTGGTGGAATACACGTGTGGCAGAATTTCAGTGAAATTAGACACATGCAGGTTTCCTCACGATGTTTTCCTTTACCGTCAAGCACGAGATGAATTATAAATACAAATTAAGCACATGAAAATTCAGTGGTGCTTGCCCGGGTTTGAACCCACGATCATCGGTTAAGATTCACGCGTTCTTACCTCTGAGCCATCTCGGCTCTAAACAATCAGAATAGCACATAATTGTTATAAGTTAAATTATGTAGTATTTTTTGAAACGTAACCGTATATTTTTAAGATCGTTATGTTACGTTCCACAAATTGTAAAATGTCGAACTGCTGGGCTTAGACTACCTCTCTTTTTTCTGGAGGAGGTTTGAAGCTACACCACGCTGTTCCAATCCGGGTTGATGACACGTGGATAATTTTCATCCGAGATATTAAGGTTTACTCACGATATTTTCCTTCACGCGATAAAATAAAAACCCAGATTAAGCACTCCAACATTCAATGAAACTTGGCCACGTTTTAACACGTTATCTTTGATAATATTCCTGTGTTCTAATTTTAAACCATCACATATATTAATTTAATTTCAACATATCTACAAGCTGAGTGCTATCTCCCTCTCGCTGTAAACTCTTTAATGTCTGAACGTCCTAAGCATTATTCTCCGTTAAGATTAAACAAGTATAATATATGAACATTTAAGAAATTGCTAAATGGACATAAAATTAAGTTACCAACCCACTTTTGACTTCCTAATCGCCTTTCATTGGCCAATAAAATTCAAGGTCAAGCGCTGGCAATTTTGATAAACTTCCAAGAACTTTTATTATTTTTTATCAAAAATCTCTGAATACTTCATGTTGTAAATCAAAAACGATTGTCGATTTTAATCAACATAAAGCGGTTTAAGGGTCTCATTACACGCAACAACTTTTGTACTTACATACTATCGGCATTTGTGTATCGGTTTATGTAGTCAAGTTAGAAAGACCGAACAGTATGATCATAATTCAGTAGGTTAGTATCTATAGGTTAGTATTTTATTTGAAAACCATACAATTAAAATTGCTAAGAAGATGTTTTTTTATACGTTTATTTAAAATTTTAGACGTTTATTTTTTATTTGTTTTATGATTAATAATAGGTGTAGTGTATATTTGTAGGTGTTTTTTTTTTACATTTTCTAACCAAGATAGTTCACAGGACATATTATAATAAACACTTGTATGTCAATATAGGTGCTCTTTCTATTCACTCACTCTCATAATCCGATGGGACAGCTATCCGACACGACCGGAGGGTTTAGCAGGATATACAGCTTTACGGGGTCCATTTTTATAACCAATGCCAACTTTAAAGCACCAGTCAGCTACTGAGAATTTATTGACAGAAAAAAAAACAGTAACTTATTATTGTCTTGACTCAGGATTTGATGTTAATGGTCGTACACTATTCTTAATGAGAGTATTGCATAATAATTAAATTAATTGTAACCAACATATTGTAGAAAAAAAATAGTCTCAAAGAGATTATTTTACTAGTTGTTCTCAAGTCTGAGGTATTTGTTTCCGAATCGGCGATAGACTTTTGGTAACAAATAAGTGTCAATTAAATATATATATATATATAACACAAAACAAAATAACGTTGCCTTCAACATTATCTATACATATATAATCTAACCAAATTAAAAAAAAGAATTTGATTATTTAAAGACTTTTTATATATAATAGGTAGGCGCACGGGTCAATAGGCCATCTGATGTTAAGTGGTCACGTCCGCCCGTAGTCATTGGCGCTGTAAGTAATATTAACCATTCCTTACATTGCATATTCGCCACCAACCTTGGGAACTAACATTTTATCTGTATGTGCTTTTTGCCTGTAGTTACACTGATCCACTAATCCTTGAAACCAGCAATACTAAGTATTGCTATTTAGCGGTAGAACATCTGATGAGTGTGGGGTACCTACCTAGACAGGCACCGAATCCTATTAATCTATATCGATTACGATAAATTTCCGATTTAATTCCGATTTAACTTTGAATAATCTAAATTTATTCGAATCGGAACCGAACCGAAAATATGTTAACATATACCGTTATGTCAAAATTCAACTTAATTGTTAACTTTTATGGCAATAGTCGATAATTAAATTAAATAATAGGAAAAAGGGATAAAAGGCAATGATCAAGCTTCGATTCCATTGTATCACAAGAGACAATTTGTTAGTAGAATTGGCCCCCAGGCTTGCACATAGCCCTACTATAAGGTTAACATATTTTAAAATACGACTAAATAAGCTTACATGATAATATAACAAGCTATAGGTAACAACAATATAGTAACAGTCTATAAACGTCCCAGTGCTGGGGTAAGACCTCCTTTCCTTTTTGAGAAGATTATAAGTACATGACAAAAATACTTATTTCATTCCCTGAGAACGAATGAATTCCCAAAGGATACTTCATTCATTTTCGGAGTCCTTGAGAATTCTTATAAGAGCCTCTTACTCGAAAATATATTTCATATTTTGATTTTGATAGCACACACTTAAAATGACTGCGATATCGTTCCGATTTTCGCACAAAAAAATTAAAAGTAAAAAAAAATAATACTAGCAGCACGACCAGAATAAAAATAAATCTTAAAAGTCTAAACGATCTATATATACAGTGGCGTGCAAAAGTTTCGGGTCAACCTTTTTATCCCATAGAATTAGTTAAATATTTTTTTTACTTGTTTTTGTTCAAAATATTCAATAAAGCCAGGATATAGATAATAACATCAAATATTATATTTTTTCATACCATATCTTACGTGTACTATGTGAAATTACTTTCGTCGGTGTGCAAAACTATTGGGCTAGCGGCCTAATAGAGGCCTCTCTGAGATTCTTAACGTCTTGATTACATACTGTAAACAATCTCTTACTATTATCAAATTAAATATGTATTATTATTAGACGAGTAAAGCAGCTTCGTTTTATCTTTACAATATTCTAATATACTTACGACGTCATATATATAATGTTATTTAACTCAGCATTCAGAGCATTTTCTCTAACTAACGTTACATTGTTGAACTATCCTCAAGGGCGCCGTATCGAATAGGAAGCCATCTTATCGACTTTTAAATGGAGTACGCTCCCCGTATTATATAAAATTTCATGAACGTTAAATTTGTTTTCTTACCATTTGTTGATGTTTATCCTATAATATTAATCGAGATATATTTATGACTTTGTTTTAGTTAGGTATCAATTTATTAATAAATTAAATAAATATAATAAGTAAGGGAGGAAAATAAAAGTCCAGCCTTTTTAGACCTTTAATTATGAAACGGACGCATGAAATGAACCAACGCGCATTGGAGTACCAAAGCTTGGTGGCAAAAAACTCCAAACCTGCTCATATTGTTGCTCATATTGCTGCTATACATTGATACGGAATTACGCTACCTTTAAAACCTTCGAAATCTAGACAATCCTTATTAATAATGATAATAATGTCCTTCAGACCGATTTCGGCTACGGCGGCTGATCTCTCTTGAGATGCGCGTCAACTGCGCAGGGGATATTATAGTGCACAAGTGTTAACGCAAACAGAAGTGTACTCTCTATCTCTCTAACCCGACACGACCGGAAAGTGTTCAGGCGCAGCACCAATGGCTTTACGTGCTTTCCGAGGTACAGGAGTGTACACGAGAATTTTCGACACAAAAACTCAATAATTTTTTGTCCCGACATGGGATTTGAACCCAGGACCTCCGGGTCTGCGGCGTTACATGTAACCAACCACAAGATGATATAGTCAAATTTCTTATAAAAGAGAGAGAGAAATCGATGTGTCAACTTTTCACTCGATTTCACTCAACACATATACATTCACACATACATGTTTATTACTAATGATAAGTCTAGATTTTGGAAGTTACGAATGATTGCCAAACTCCATTGATATAAAATATGCATTTACATATTTTGGTCGTAGATAAACATCGAACTACGTTTGGAATAGCGGCTTAAATAATATAAAACGTTTCTCAGCAGCTGTTTGGTTAAATAATGATGTCTCTCTTTCCATCATCACTGTTTTGACATTCGAAAGAAGAAGACAGAGCATTGCTATAACTAATCACCCGTTAAGCAATGTTTATAATAGCCAACAATGAATAACTTCTTTAAATTGATGTTATTTTTCAGATAACATGTTAGATGTACTCTCTATATAAACCCTCGTGTTATTATATAATATTTAGAAGAATTCGCTTTAAATAATGTTATCAAAATACAATGCGTGCTGGAATATAATCCCTGAGTCGGGAATTATAAATACCGTAGATCCTCCCTCTCTTTGTCGAATCCCTGGGGATGCTGAGCCCCGCCAGCAATTTTGCCCGAACTATCCCGCATTAATTCTCCCTCGCGGGATAGGTAAGGAATATTTTTATTATTCTAAGAAGAAACAAGTGATCGATTGCAGTAAGTAGTAAGCACTGCTTAGACCTGAATACAAAAATGATTTATTTCGATACAATTTAATTTTTTTTTTCTGGTAGTTATCTAATATTCGTACATTACTTAATTAAAATTATAAAGGCAACAAATGTAAGTGATTTTAAACTATTTGCTCGAGCGAAAAAACCTGAAAACCACATGACTTGTTTTTTTTTTCAACTTAAAATATATAAAATTATTTTATTTGTTATCTGCTATATATCTGTTATAACGAATATAAATTGGATACTGATTAGAATTTGCATAGCATTTTTTATTCATTAACGTATACCCAGATCAAATATCAAGATATTTGGGTCACGTATACATCCAGGTGGAACTGGCGTCGACGCAATATTTTAGCGTCAACACCACATTTATATGATAATGCGCTGAATGGCATTCGAAACTGATCCGAAACTTCTACGGGTGAGTTCCGAAAAATTCCGAACTCGTAAATCTAATTTCGTTCAGCGACCCCCGACGATATTTGCTCGCAATTCCCGCTTGTTTTGTTTGAGAATCGAACTTACATCGTCTTCACCGGTGCGATCGTCACGCGGCCGAATTAATCATACATGGAACACGTTTTGTACTAAAAAATAATACGTGTCACTTACGGATGTTAAAATAAAACACGAACTTAGATGATCTGCGTTCATTCTTGAATTGTTGTTTTTAAGAACATTTAATTCATAGCGATAGATGCTTTTGAGATTGAGAATTAAAAATTTTTAAATAAATATTTTACAATGTGAATTGGATATCAATTTTATAATAATACATTTTTTATATATTAAATTGATATTTGCAGATTGTAAGACCAGAGGCATAAAATAGAATGCCACGAAAACAACTCACGCCCCTTTAAGGACTGGCACACGGTAACGGTATGGTAACAGCCTGTAAATGTTCTACTGCTGCGCTAAGAGCTCATCTCCCTTTTTGAGGAGAAGGTTTTAAGCTTATTCCACCACGCTGCTCCAATGGTGGAATACACATGTATCAGAATTTCAGTGAAATTAGACAAATGCAGGTTTCCTCACGATGGTTTCCTTCACCGAAAAGCACGAGATAAATTATAATCACTAATTAAGCACATGAAAAACTTCAGTGGTGCTTGCCCGAGTTTAAACCCATGACTGGCACACATTCAGAGTCAATGAAGAAGTCACCTGGATAATACGACGTATAATGCAAAGAAACAATATATATAATGCAAATTAAGAGCAAATTTCAATCAATTTTTTAACCTTGAAACATTATGATGCTGCCTGGTAATAAACATCACATAAATATAACATTAATATAAATTAAAGATAAATTACCCCAAAGGCATGGCAAAACGTCTGTGAAGATACTAATACAAGTATAAAATATAAATATACCTTGTATATATATATATACAAAGAATTCCATAGTTTGGCCCTTGAAGTGGAAGGTTGACCTTACGGAGCGTCCTACGTATCTTACCTTACCTTTCATAACTTGAATTTTCTCTGCAGGCTAATTTCCCGCTTTTTCGAAGAAAACTGATATGGTTCTCCGAAGGAACATTTTGTACTTACCTGTAAACAAAAATAGAACTGTGTTAAGAATATTTTCTTGTGGGATTATTTTTAGCGAATATATTTTGCGTTCACTGAATTGTGTCAACATAACTTAGTGGATACAATACGTGATATTTAACTGAAGAGCGCAGATTCAAGTCCAGGCAAGCAGCACTAATATTTCTTGTGATTAATTTGTGTTTAATGAAAATCTTATATACAATGGCATTCTATTATATTATTACTAAATTTACTTTTCATAAATCCATATAAATATATGTAGAACATAAAACCATTCACAATTAACAAATTGTTTTATTGCAGTTGTTGAAATCTAAATTTATCGATAAACAAAGTATAGACTAAAACTATAAGGACTTTATTCAGTGTATAAGCTGTTTTCTAACTACGAGCTGCTATTGAGAATTTTCGAATTCGAACTCAGGACTTTAAAACTTTCAGCCATATAAACTAGCCACTAGACGAGGAGGGTAGTTAACCTAAATAAAATACTAACAATCCAAGGCAAGTCCGACAATTTGTCTTGAATAATGAGATCGTAAGAATAGATTCGGTTGTTTGGTCACCGGTGAAACTACGTCAGCAAAGGCACGGTGACCAAACATTCATGAAATAAAGATAAGGGTCCATGGTTTTTTTTTTCTGGGTAGACGCACGAAATTACCAATTGACGTTGGTGAGCCACGATATCTACGTTCCGTTGGCGTTAATTTAAAAAGAGGCTCAAGATTCGAGGTCCTGTGCCGCGATAAATTACATTAAATGCCAAATTAATTAAATTTGCAAACTGACACGATGGAGAACCTTTTTGCGGGAGTTTTAACAAAGATTCATCTCATTTACTGTTGGTTGGCTTTTGTGTAAAATCATCGGGTTAGCTACCTACCTATCTACCTACCTAGTTGATGAAAAAGTAACACTTTGTATTACTGCAATACTAAAATAGCTAGTAAGACCTCACTTCGTATCTCACTCGTGACATGTAAAAAATTGACGTACGGTGATACGCTGACTTGATGCGTGTGTAATGTTATAATTACTATAGTCAATGTCGCCTATCACTTCTTGGCACAACACGATTTCGTTCTGAGGTAAATTTATAATGTTTTGTTACAGAATATATATAAAGGAGCGTCAAAAGGGGCCTCATAGCGATCTTGGCTGTCGTTATCCATGGTGGGCGTTGTAACGGTAGGTATTTTGAAAATAAGAAAAAAGGCACACTCGCATTGTCCAAAGTCTTATTATTTTATTGTTCTTTAATTTAACACACAATTAACACGGGATGATAAATTTACGAGCCAATAGGTTAGCATGTGTACACCTCGTACCGCCGCTGTCAACAACTCCATGACAACCGCTATTCATCGAAGCGACACCCACTACTCTATTCGGAGTTACCCGCTCATAAAAAAAACTAACAATAACACAATCGACTAAAACAATATTGAAAAATCTAATTTTGATTAACATTAAATCATAATATAATTTCGTAAATTTTTATCATTAAAACTAATCAAAAATCAGCGCGCCGTCATATATATATATATATAAGTTATCGAAGCAAGTACGACTATTTAGCTTAAATATTGTTTCTTAAAGATTTAATGATTAAATTTAAACTTCTTGTTATAAAATCAAAAACAGACATAACATGCAAGCGTGTTAAAATATGCAGATTTTTAGGATATATAAATGTAAATATATTAATGTGATAAATATTAAAGAAGCAGGTGCAAAACTTAAAAAAGGGTGGTTACCTACAAAAACATTAAAGAACCAAGTTTTGCTTTAGTATCGAAATAAATAAAAATATTTATTTTATCTCCGAAATTCTTACAAAATAATCAACATAAAAAAAATGCACAATCAATATGAATTTTTACAACAAATTGAAGAAGATTTAGTGCCCTTTTATAGTGATCGTAAATTATAATCGACGGGCTTCAGATACTTGCTTCCTAAGACTCATTTTATGTTGACGACAGCGATTAGCTCGCGGCTTTGCTTGGAATATAAAAAAAAATAAGATGTCGTAGTACAAATACACTTGAAATATTCACGCTACGGTCCCCTCCGACTACGTCCTGAGCCGAGGTGCGATCTCGCAGGAGACACCCTCAGGATGGACGTCTTGTAAGAGCCCGTGACGGCTCCAAATTCACGGCGGAGTCTAGTACTCGCCACAAAGCCCGGTGACGCTGTAAAGGCCATTAGGGCCAACAGCATAAATCATTCAGGAAAAAAAAAAAAAACACGCTACGCACTAAAAGGTTACGAAAATGTAAACAAATACGAAATTATCAATTCACAAAAAGTTCTTCACACACCTTACCGTTGTGGCGAGTGCACAATGCGTCTAAACGCAGCACAAACATCACCTGATCAACTACGTCATTGATCAGGTGATGTTGCAGTGGTCTGATGTATGTCGTCACACGGATGGACACACCCCTTCGGCAATATGGTCGCATGCGCATCTATTGTCCTCGCAGCGACGTCACACGCTTGACCACACCTCCAGCAAGATGGCCGCATGCATCGCTTTTGTTTTCGTCTAGGAGGAGGTCCCAAAAATGGCAAGCACGCGTGGTGGTCAGCGGAAGAGGGGAATGCCTATATAAGCGCTGTTGTATTGTTAATTTTTAATTATTTAATTATTTCAATTATTTTTAGTGTACGCTCTAATACAAAACATTGTTGACTTGTCACAATAAATAATTCTAAAAGTCTGCCGGAGTTTTTAATTGGTGGCTAAGCTACGAAACTCTTTACTGGTGACCCCGACGTTTGAAGCACGAAGAAGAAGAAGACCTTTCAAGATGTCAATGCCGGACGCCCCATTATCACGTGACGCCACAGCTGTTACCGCCCTTCCGGCCACTGGAGAAACGATGCGAGTTGGAGTGAGAGTGCCTGTATTCAACCCAGATGATCCAGAATTATGGTTCGCACAGCTCGAAGGCCAATTCATCCTGTCCGGCATCCGAGAGGACTCCACGAAGTTCTATTACGTACTAGCGCAACTGGAACCACAGCACACGGCGGAAATAAGGGACCTGGTCGTAGCTCCACCTTCCACCGGCAGGTACGACAAATTAAAAGCCGAATTAATACGGAGGCTGTCAGCTTCACAAGAGCGTAAAATAAAACAACTGCTAATGCACGAGGAACTCGGTGATAGAAAGCCCACACAATTTTTACGGCATCTACAACACCTAGCTGGGCCAACTGTTCCAACCGATTTTATCCGTACCATCTGGTCAAGTCGACTCCCAACGCATTTGCAGACGTGTATAGCAGCGCAGCATACGAAGATGAGCCTTGAAGACATGGCAGAGCTTGCCGACCGTATCAACGAAATCGTTCCAGCAACATCGCAAGTGTCCGAGCAAGTAACCGTGCCAGTAGCCGGTCGAGTAGCCGGGCAAGTAGCTAGTACATCTAGTTCCACTCTAGGAGTACCAAGTACTAGTTTCGAAAGCCTGAACCAGACCGTAGCTGAGCTGAGCAAGCAGATGGAGATACTTAGCATGCAACTTAACCGAAGACAGCCACGATCCCGCTCACGATTCGCCAGAGACAGATCGCGACGACATTCCCGCGCACGTTCCCGCTCACAAACAAATAACTACCCGTACTGTTGGTACCATTATAGATTCGGCGAGCGCGCACGCAAATGTATCCAACCGTGTAGCTACAAGAAGACGGGAAACGCTCAAGGCAGCCAGTAGTGGCGGTAAACGACTGCCTTACAATTTCGGGCCGCCTGTTCATCACGGATCGCAAGACCAAAGTGCAATATTTAGTTGACACCGGTTCAGACCTCTGTGTCTTTCCAAGATCCGCTGTTCGGGAACCTAGAAACAAAACGGGATACGAATTGTTCGCTGCAAATGGGACTATCATTTGCACATATGGCTTCCTCCCCTTAACGCTGGATCTAGGACTTAGGCGCGCTTTCACGTGGCGTTTCGTCGTAGCAGACGTCTCAAAGCCCATCATCGGCGTCGACTTTTTAAGTTACTACAACCTGCTAGTCGACTGTCGCAACCAGCGCCTCGTTGACGGTGTTACCACACTTGCTGTTGCACTCCCGAAACAACGTTCTACGGAAACAATTTCCTCAGTACGTACGACTTTAGAGGATACATCTTATCATCGCCTGCTTAGAGAATTTCCAGAAATCACTCGTCCTGCTGGAAAGCCGCACATCACCAAACACTCTACGGTGCACCATATCCGGACCACCGATGGACCACCGGTATCTAGCCGCCCGCGACGGTTAGACCCGGAAAGACTAAAAATTGCTAAGCAAGAGTTCGATGAAATGTTACAGAGTGGCACAGCAAGAAGATCTGACAGCCCATGGTCATCACCGTTACATTTAACTAAAAAGAAGAACGACGGGTGGCGACCGTGCGGCGATTACAGAGCCCTAAACGCCCGTACAATTCCCGATAAGTACCCTATCAGGCACTTGCATGATTTTACGTGCCAGTTGACAGGCAGTACGGTCTTTTCAACCATAGACCTGGTTAAGGCTTATCATCAGATACCAGTATACGAAGACGACATTCCGAAAACCGCTATCGCCACTCCTTTCGGGCTTTACGAATTCCCGTTCATGACGTTCGGTCTTCGTAACGCCGCACAGACCTTCCAAAGATTCATGGACGAGGTACTGCGGGGCTTAGATTTTTGTTACGGGTACCTGGATGACATTCTAGTCTTCAGCAGCAGCAGTACCCTTCATCAGGAGCATCTCAAGTTGTTGTTCCAAAGACTAGCAGAATATGGAGTTCTAATAAATACCAACAAATGTACTTTCGGCAAAACGCAAGTCCAGTTCCTGGGCCACAACGTGTCAGCAGCAGGAATACAGCCGTTAGAATCGAAGGTTGAAGCCATTCAGAACTTCCCGGTACCCAAGACGCTAAAAGAATTACGAAGATTTTTAGGTATGATCAATTTTTATCGCCGTTTTATACCTAATGCTGCAAAAGTTCAGGCACCGCTCAACCAACTCCTCGTTGGACCTAAAACGAAGGGATCGCAGTCTATTAACATGACGCCTGCCCTATTAAAGTCTTTCGAACTGTCTAAAAAGCAACTTTCAGAAGCCACGCTTTTGGTCCACCCAGATCCTCAAGCAGAACTGTCCATACAGACGGACGCTTCAGATACAGCAATAGGTGCTGTGCTGCAACAGTTCAAGAACAATGAATGGCAACCCTTAGCATTCTTTTCGAGGAAGCTAAGTCCATCACAGAAAAAGTACAGCCCATATGACCGAGAGTTATTGGCAGTGTATGACGCAATTAGACATTTCAGATTTATGGTGGAAGCTCGGACATTTTGTATCATCACGGACCATAAACCACTTACGTTTGCCTTTGCTAATAACCGAGAGAACTGTTCGCCACGCCAGTTTCGCTACTTGGACTTTATAAGCCAATTCACCACAGACTTCAGATATGTAGCTGGTAAAGACAATATTGTTGCAGATGCCCTTTCGCGTATCGAGGCAGTTTCTATACCCTTAGATTACCACTCCCTGGTCAAAGCACAAGAGGCGGACAGCGAGCTACAGGACCTGCTGAAAAATGGGTCTTCCCTTAGGTTGAAGAAAATACGATTAGAGTCAGAGCCAGTTCTCCTGGTATACTGCGATGTCTCTCAAAGTAATCCTCGACCATTCATCACACCTTCATATCGCAAGCAGGTATTCGATTCTCTCCACAATTTAAGCCATCCAGGAGCCAAGCCTACGGTCAAGTTAGTTACAGAGCGCTACATTTGGCCTGGTATCCGCAAAGACTGTCGACAATGGGTAAAGGAGTGTCAACAATGTCAGCAAAGCAAAGTGACCAGACACACTCAAGCTCCGCTACAAGCCTTCGAAAGCCCTTCCGCACGTTTTCGACACATCCACTTGGATTTGATAGGTCCTTTACCTTTATGTTTAGGTTACAGGTACTGCCTGACCATCGTGGACCGCTACACAAGGTGGCCAGAAGTCTACCCACTACAGGACATCACCGCCGAAAGCTGCATTGCTGCCCTTTCCAGTGGTTGGATATCACGGTTCGGGTGCCCCGAACACATCACCACTGACCGTGGACGACAGTTTGAGTCGGGCGCTTTCAAAGAACTGGTCAAGCTCATCGGTGCCAACCATCATACCACAACGGCATATCATCCGGCAGCTAATGGTATGGTAGAAAGGCTACACCGTCAATTAAAAGCCGCAATTGCCTGTCATTCTACCCCGAACTGGGTAGAAGTGTTACCTTGGGTATTACTAGGTATACGCAGCGCATACAAAGATGACATTAAAGCTTCAACTGCCGAACTTGTCTACGGGGAACCACTGCGGTTACCTGGACAGTTCTTCTCATCAGCACCCCCAACCATCGTGGACATCACCGAATTCATTGGTAGAATCCGAACACATGTCAGTAAATTAAGGCCACAACCATCATCTTGGCACACAAGTTCTAATCAAACTTTTTATATACCAAAAGACCTTATGCTTACCTCGCACGTATTTATCCGGCAGGGTCCCCACCGGAAACCCCTTCAAGCACCTTATTCAGGTCCATACAGGGTGCTGCGACGCGAGGAAAAAACCTTTGACATCGACGTACAAGGCAAAACGCAGCGAATCAGCATAGACAGACTGAAACCAGCTTACATACTCGCTGAGGACCAGACAGACCAGAATATCAAAGTTCAGGAGAAGTCTGATGCCATCCCTGCCAGTAAAACCAGGAGTGGTAGAGTGGTCAGATTCCCAAACTACTATCGCCCGTAGTCACGGTCTCGGCGGGGGAGTAGTGTGGCGAGTGCACAATGCGTCTAAACGCAGCACAAACATCACCTGATCAACTACGTCATTGATCAGGTGATGTTGCAGTGGTCTGATGTATGTCGTCACACGGATGGACACACCCCTTCGGCAATATGGTCGCATGCGCATCTATTGTCCTCGCAGCGACGTCACACGCTTGACCACACCTCCAGCAAGATGGCCGCATGCATCGCTTTTGTTTTCGTCTAGGAGGAGGTCCCAAAAATGGCAAGCACGCGTGGTGGTCAGCGGAAGAGGGGAATGCCTATATAAGCGCTGTTGTATTGTTAATTTTTAATTATTTAATTATTTCAATTATTTTTAGTGTACGCTCTAATACAAAACATTGTTGACTTGTCACAATAAATAATTCTAAAAGTCTGCCGGAGTTTTTAATTGGTGGCTAAGCTACGAAACTCTTTACCGTCAAGTGGCCCATTTGGTCATCCGCAATAAACAAATGCCACTTTGAAAATTAACTATTTAAAAAAACAAATATCATGTCCGGTTATAGAATTAAATTTAATATTAAACTACCAGTGGTTCTGTATAACGTAAGATTTCTTAGTGTTAACGGTAGCATTTGAGGAGTCTCGTCTGAGTCTTACCAATTATTCCATCGCCATCAATTACTTCTACCGCCGATCTACGTGGTCCAATTTGAATCTTGATTGTGCCTTTGTAATTACAAGTACAAGGCACATGACATCTTAGATCTCATAGTTGGCAGTACCGTGATTGTAAGGAGTAGTTAAAATTAAAAACATAATAAAATATCAACCAACAGACATTTATTTATTTTACTATATATGTGTATATTAACGATCTATTAATTTAAGGGGCACTTCAACTGCTACGAAAGTAGTAATTGCTACAACAACATAAAATTTTTTATGATGCGTATAATAATCAATAAATAGGATTTATATTAAAGTACTTTTGTGCTCCATTTTCCGGATTTTTCTTTTAAATTTAGCACTAAGGCTTCCAATGTCTGCACGTAGCTAAATATATTGTTATTTTTTCTTATGTTGTCCTGTAGTCTCCACATAAGTGCTGTGCGTACCTTTGGTGTATCTTTCCATAAGTTTAGAGTGTGGCAGTTTGACGTGCCTGCATTTTTTTATTTCCAGGCCGAGTAAAAGTCGAAAATTTTTAATTTCTTTTTTTTTTGGTTTGTCTACATCCTGTTTTGTGTCACGTGTCTTTCTTGTTGTTGTTAATTGATCTTAGAGGGATTCTGGATTCCTAGGCTAGTCTGGATGGTCAGCCTATCCATGGTGGGGTTATCTGTATTATGGATCGCCATTAATACTAAGGTTAAGGAAATAGTGGGGGTGTCACAGTTGATATAAAAAAGGAGTTCAGTAACGCCATCTATTACCCACTAGCTGTAACTGTCTAATAAGTGTTATTTCTTTTCTAGAATCGGCCAGTACGTCATTGTCAAGCTAATTAGTTAACGTTATTTATTTAAAAAATAAGGTTACAATCCAGAATCCTTTTAAATATGTTAAGCTGAAATAAATTTGTTTTATTTTATTATCTTCTCCCTACGCTTCGTCATACATGTATTTGTTTGATTATGTATTTTACTGTTTATTCATTTCGTTAAATTAATACCAATATACAGTAGACGAAGACCGTTAGTCGTCAACAAGAAATCGATGAAAATAATCTATCTCCCCGTATCTCAAAACGAAGCTCGTATAATCCTCTGACCATCAATAATCCGACATCAGAGCTGACCCAGTAATCCGAGAACCCATAAAATTTGACAAACGAGACTTTCATTGGATACGACGAATGATTACTAATCGATGTTTTATTGTCTTTGTTTCTGAGATTAGTAATGTCGCTTAAGATCATCTCAATTTGGGAACCACGCGTTTCGATTCTCGAGATGTTTAGTTAATCGACTCGATATCGAATAACTCTGTTAAGCAAAAATGTTATTAATAAATTTCTTCTAAATTCCTTAACTCCTATAAAGTAATTTGAAATTTCTCAAATGCTTTCATTTGAACAGGCTTGCGCAAAATTATAATTAAAAATAAAAATAACTTTACATTGTATATAATATTTGTTACGGTATCAATTTTAGTCAAACTACCGTTGACCGGGAAAATAAGTTGTTAGTATTTTTGGAGATATATTGCGCGCTGTTATATTTTTGTATCGAGATGTTTTTAAATCAAAATTAAAATATCCGATTTTATTTTTTTGATTTTTGTTATTATTTTGATCTAATTTGTATCAGTCTAAGCGACGACCTCCTAAAAGCTCATAAAATGGTCATAAAATAAAAGTACAAAAATACACCACTTTGGATATTAGATGAATAATAAACCATTGCTCTGGCGGTCTGTAACTTGACCAATTTTTTTTTTTTATAAATATTTTTTTGTAAAATTGATCTATAAAACATAAATGCAATGTTTCATTATTCGATGGCGATCAGTAGAATATAAAAATTTACGTCCAGCACTAAACGAACACATACATACATATACTCTATTACAAAAGATAATAAATAAAGTGTAGAGTGTAGTTAATCTACAAGTAATTCATACATTATCTGTAGGCAAAGAAAAATTAGCCGCATAATAATAAAGGCTATAGCCGAGATGGCCCAGTGGTTAGATCGCGTGAATTTTAACCGATGATCGTAGGTTCAAACCCGGGCAATTTTCATCTGCTTAATTTTTGTTTATAATTCAGCTCGTACTTGACGATGAAGGAAAACATCGTGAGGAAACCTGCATGTACCTAATTTCACTGAAATTCTGCCACACGTGAATTCCAACAACCCGCATTGGATCAGCATGGTGGAATAAGCTCCAAACCTTTTCAGCAGTTGGACATTCACAGGCTGTTATGGGTACTAGACATAACAGTTCACCGTCTTTTTCTCCCCTTTTTATCAGACTTTTTTATTCGGTAGCTATTGGCATATATAAATACAAAATTTAGGTTAACATAGATTACATAAATATAGCGTAACATGTAACTTTAGACAAAAGTAATATTAACTGACAGACTAATATAAAAATTATAATTACTATACATAACTACAGGTGAAATCAGACGGCTCTTTTACGTTCATATGCATCTCTCATTTTGCTCTTTCATTCAAAGTGACGTCTGAAAGAAAGGGACGAATGAATTAATAAGGGGATGAACACATTGTTGGTTATAGGTATTCGGCATAGAAATGAATATTCATTCGAGTGAACATTTAGAATAATGTCTGATAACACCTTTATTTTATTATATAATTATTCTTTTAGTTTCCTGCAATTCCCTTATGATTAACCAATTTTATAATAACCATTAATTTATAACAGGCATCAAACCCGAGACCGCTGTCTCAGGTTAGTGGAATTTCTGTGTAATACCTTTTTCATAACACCTCCATCAATCATTTTAAGACATTAAAAGTTTTCGCATGAGCCTAAGAAATTTCAATACGGGATATGTTACACTGAATTAAGAACGCGAAGCAGGAAATATAACATACAAAAAAAATTTTAAATCATAATAATTTATATTAAAGATAACGACGACAAATAGATATTTATTAATGCGTAGACAAATACTAGGTTATTTTCAGTTGGTCTCATTTATATAAAAAGAATAAATAACTGACTGAAATATAATAACTAATTTCAACGCACAGCTCAAGCTACTTGTGCTAGCACTATGAAAATTTGCATTTTTTTAATTTTTATTCTTTATAATATACGTTGGACGACGTGCAAATGTGCCACCTGATGTTAAGTGGTAACCAACGCCCATAGACATTGGCATTGTAAGAAATGTTAACCATCGATTACATCGCTAATGCGCAACCAACCTTGGGAACTAAGATTTTATGTCCCTTATGCCTGTTATTACACTGACTCCCTCATCCTTCAAATCGGAACAAAACAATACCAAGTACTTCTGTTTCGCGGTAGAATATCTGATGAGTGGGTGATACCTACCCAGACGAGCTTGCACAAATCCCTACTACCACCAGTTAAAAGCTAGTATTTTATATAATACACATATAAGCAATTCTATTATTATAACTGTGTCACAATAATAAATCTGCCAATATTAAAATTAAAAGATATAATTTAAAAAAAAAAACTCTATACTCTCTCTTATTTTGCACAAAATTAATCTTTTCGCTTGCAAATAATATTTCTCACGTCCGAGGGACACGTTAGGTAAAAAAAAAAAAAACTTCACGTCGCCTGTTTGCGTTCATAAAATATTCTGAATTAAAATTTTATCTCGTTCAGATCCGCTCTTTATTACTGGGAAGAGAAGAGATTTTAATCCATATTTTTTAATTTTAATAATTACGGGATAAATGTCCATTTAAAACTGCATTACGAGTAATATCAGTGGTAAAATAATTGCCTGCCTGTACATTGTTCGTCAGTACGTCGGTTATGGGGATGCAATATTGTTAACTGTTTCATATCAACGCATTTAGTTTTCGGTACAATAGAAGAGATTACGAGACAGCTTGTCTCTACATTTAAAAATGTGATCGTCACGCGAGACTTGGCAGATATGTAACATCGATTTCAATGGTCATTTAAATAATTTATAATAAATTTATAATTTACAATATGAAGCAAAATAAATAGGAGCAGTTTTGTTCATGAAATTAAAACAACAAACACATAGTATACAACTGCCCACCTGTGGCATCGCCCGTACATAAGGGGCGGGGGTTAGGGGGGGTTTTGGGAGGTGTGTATCCTTTGTCCTTTTTTGTACACCTGAGAAAATGTATGCAATTTTTCCTGATGCTTGCTTGAGTAATAAAGACGTTAAAACGTAAGCAACAAACTCACTTTCGCATTTATATTGTTAGTAATGACGCGCCACGCATACAAAGGAGTAGAGCGGCATAAGGGCGTCATACGGTTGCCGTTACGGCATACGAGATGGTCTTATTCCCTAAAAGCCCTATATCATGACGATGCTATAACGTTGTTACTGGTCGCGCTACCGTGGTTAACAAGCAAGAAACACCTAAACAAACAGCAGGATTATCAGTTTCAAAATGGACGTCGAAGAGTTAACAGTACTTTTGGTATACGTACGTCGTAAAAGAAATTTAAAATATCAAATATAAATATAATATTGCGCCCTTGGTAGCGCAACTTGTGGTGGTGGAGGGAGTGAGATGTCAAATAGCTCTATACAAATTAATGGTTGAGCCACCAGCGGGTGAACAGATGTACGATATTTCACATCAATAATAAAAAAAATTTAATTTTTTTAATTTTGTAGCCCAGCAAGTTAATTGGCAGGATACGTGGTTAAATACATAAACAGACAATGTAAGACATTTAAGCCAATGCTTATACAGTCAGTGGCAGGATATGAGATTTTATATTCCTTGTGCCTGTAATTGAATCAACACCCTCACCCTTCAAATCGAGATAAAGCAAAACGAAGTATTGATGAAAAATATTGTTAAAGATTCATTGTTACACGACTATGTCTTTGTTCAGCGATGATTTTTTTAATGTCTTATTCACACATCAGTTATTACTGAACAGAAATCTGGGTACCTTGTGTTTTATTCTGTACCCCCTGAAAACGTGTATGCAAAATTTAATATCAATCGGTTTAGGAGATTAAACGTGAAACCGTAATAAACAAACTTACATTAGAATTTAAAATATTTGTCAGGAGGAATTTAGGATGTGCATAATTATATATTCCTAGTTGTTGCTCGATGCTTCAAACGCGTGTTGAGCGGGAGCCAAGGTTCCTTGGCGTTTAAACTTGCTTCATATTAAATGTCATCTGTCAATTGTCAAATGTGTTCAGTGTCTTAGCCGTGAAATCGTAACAGACAGAGAAAATTACTTTCAGCACTTATTTATAATATTAGTATAGATCTTTAGATTAACACAATAGTATTCTGAATTGGCTTCGTTACTTGTTCTCAATACATTTAAAGCGGTATTTATATTCCACTGCGAAAAATTTCTTCTAGATGATAATATTAGAATAATTTGAAGCTAAACAATCACTTCTTCTTCTTCTGCCTAGCGTTTTCTCGGCCTAGTAACGCAAGAGTTCGCTTTCCTGCATCTATGGCTCCACTTTGCCCGATCTAAAGCGTCCTTAGTGAGATCGTGCTCTCTCATATCATATCACAACATCGAAGCCAAACAATCTGTCTTGATAATATTAAAAGAATAATTCGAAGCTGCTAAAAAACGCCATTACATATTTGCACACACACATCTCAGATGTTTCTTAAAGACATCATTTTTATTTCGCATTCAAGATTATGAAGTAATGGATTCCACGTGTTCGTGTGAATAAAGTGGGACACGGAAATGGATGCTGTGTAGCTTCGTATCTGAGAAAAACTAACTTGTAATATAAATGCGTGAAGTGCCTAAATAATAAAAATACAAATAATACGTAAGATTATCAAAAATTACTAGTTTACTTAGTGGTAGGGCTTTGTGCAGTTTGTGTTGGCAGCCCCCTGGGTAGGTTCTCCTCACAATGTGCAATTTGGCTGTAAAATACAGCCAAATTCTCAAGGTTTGTGGCGCATTGGCGATGTAAGAAATGGTTAATATTTCTTACGGCGCCAATCTCTGTGGTCAGTGGATCACTTACTATGATGTGGTGGTAGTTAGAAACGATTTGATCATTAATGAAATTTAATAATTCACAACAAAATAGAAATAAAAATAACATAAATATATTTATTTTATATTTGTGTTCATGTATATCGTTCAAAATAAAAGTTACAATATAGAAAATTTACATAAAAATGTATAAAAATGCAAATCCGTACGTCGCAAGCTCCGTGACACGCTGAAAACATTCTTCAAATACGAAAAAAAATTCTTTGTGATTTTACAATGCCTTGACATCACATCTTTGTGGTCTCTATAAGGCGTTTGTGAATTTGTCGGATATATTCCGAATTTCAGACTCATGCATTTCAAACTAAAGTCGAACAGAAATACGCTTTCGCACGTTGTTTACTTTTACTCCTTTTAAATTATATTGTAATAAATATATAATTACTTTTTATAATAAATGACAATGATAAGAGAAGTAGATAAGAAGAAATATTATACTTTGGAACTAAGGAGTTATGTCCCTTGTGCCTGTAGTTTATGTGTTACTCGCCTTTCAAGACAATGCACTACTTTATTTAACACAATACTTCACTAATCATGAATATGTTTAAAATTATCTTCTACCTCAGATATTTATAATTTTAATAATATACATAAAAAACTTATTAGTTATTTGCAATACAATTACAATTTATATTAAACTATATTTAGGTAAAAAGTAGGAGCAGACAAGAAAAAGCAAAGGCTTGTCAGGTGTGACGTCATAAACCCCGTTAAAATAGAAATAATCTGATTGAGACGACATTTCGTTGTCATTACAATATACATTCTACTATACTATATAATTAATAATCGCTATACAATACACACTATGTAAGGTGAAAATAATACTACAAACATTAGTATAAAGGCAATATATAGTAGTCTTTGAACAACCCTGTAATTATGGCGGGCATATAATCATAAAGCGGAAGTCGGAACTAGCCTTTGAATGCCATGAACCCACACACTCTAAACCATAGAGTAGGGAATTATATATGGGGGCACGAATAATTATGGGGTGACAAAGGATACGTCAAAAACATAAGTTATTATAAAGAGCAGACAATGATGACAACGGATTGTTATTTATATATAAAAAAATGTACAAACGCTTCTCAATTATTTGATTTGAATTACAATTTCAAGATTTTAATTTTCATTGTTTTTTTTTTTAAATATAATAACAAAACATAATATTATGTTTGTTCAGATATAAGTATTAAGAATTTTGCTAAAACATTATCGACCTAAATCCTCTAGTTTGTTTTATTGATATTAATTTTAAGGCATTTTAAATATTCCTCAAAAAGGGTTATCGAAAAAGAAAAGTATGCATCTTCGTGCAAGCGTGGATCGGTCTCGAAAGTCGATTTAATTAAATTAAGTCATAAACAAATAACGATCCAATGTAGTTTTTTTTATGAGATAATTAGGCCAGCTGAAGGTCACAACCGCCCAAAGATATTGGCGCCGTAAGCAATATTACCATTCCTTACATTGCCAATGCGCCACCAACCTTGGGAATTATTATGTTATGTCCCTCGTGCCTGTAAATACACTGGCTCTCTCGCACATCAAACCGGAACACAACAATACTTAAGTAAGTACTAATAGTTAGTTGATGAGCCAAATATGGCCTAGTGATTAGAACGCGTCAATCTTAACCGATGATCGTGGGTTCAAACCCGGGCAAGCATCACTGAAATGTAATGTGCTTAATTTGTGTATATAGTGTCCTCACTACATGCATGTATCTAATTTCACCGAAATTCTGCCACATGTGTATTCCACCAAACCACATTGGAGCAGCTTGGTGGAATAAGCTCCAAACCTTTTCCTCAAGAAAGGAGAGGAGGCCTTAGCCCAGCAGTGGGACATTCACAGGCTTACTTTACTTTACTGCTAATAGTTAGTATATTGCTAAGATGTAGAATATGTGATGAGTGGGTGGCACGCAGAGGGGGTTGCACAGAGCCCCGCCACTAAGTAATATATACTAAAAAGTAGTATAATTGTTGGTTACTTGCCGAGGAATTTCAAAATTGACAAATATGCCATTGTACACGAAACAATGTAGTGTTTCGTGTACAATGGCACACTGATGATTTGTACTTGTTATTGTACACTGACGAGTGACAGTAGACTTAGTTATGATCTGCTACGCTTCGTAACAACGTAGCGCTACGTATTGCTACGTGTATTTCAATGACTAATCGTTAGACTTAAAAAATACGTTCGTTATTTTTATGTGTAAAATCGATTTAAAAGTAAAGTTCGAAAATTAAAGCATGTAAATGTCCCACTATTGGGCAAAGATCTTTTCTCCACGAGAGAAAAAAAATGTCGAATTAATAACAAAAATACTGTCTATACGACTTTTTGTTCGGAATAATCTTCAAAATGGCTATTACTGATATATTATAAGGAGTATATAATAATAATAATATAAACGAATTGGTTCAATGTTTATTACTCAGTAACAATATAAACGATACATATATTGAGATAAAATTTAATTTATTTATATACCACGTATAAATTTAACAATTGCATCTCCTTATATTGAGAAGATTTAATAAATCTTTGTGTTTATAAATACTTATCATTTATACATACTTACATTATTATTCAATAAATTGGCAACAATTCAATATGAATTGAATCGCAATATTAATCTGTCTGTATTGATGATATCGATGAAATAAAACCAATGTATCACATAATAAAATGTCATCGTTTTACGATCAAATCCTGTGATTTTGATAGCTTAAAAATTTCATAATAATCTTCTTATCACCATGCAATAGAGATCGAATTCCCACTGTACATGGCACGAACCTTTCAAATATAAACTACAACCTTGAATATCAAACTTTGTTTCATTACAAATAAAGTTGATTTTCGCTTGTATACATAATCTTTGAAATCTGATGTCCAATCGGTCCGCCCGAGGGTATCGCGATATTGCTCCGAATGTTTTTTACCCGCAGCCTTTGTGCTGTACGTAGGGCTTGACAGCGATAATATTTCACGTAAGTCTCATCTCTATACCATTATTTTAAGGACTAGAATTGATTGCAAGTGTTACAAAGTGTACTATTTGAAATCTATTCGGTTTTGGGAAAGTCGGATGGATTTTTGAATTGAAGGTTGGTTTACACATGTCCTGCAGTGCAAATCATACGTGTCTCATTTCATCACAGCTCCAGAATTTCAAATGTACCGTTATATATTAGAAAGATACATAAGATATTTATATTTTACGAACTATTCATGAAGCCATTTTAACAAAACTTTTAAGCATGGTTTATATAATATATAAAATCTATGTAATGTAATCTAATATATGATATGTAAAATCTGTAAAATATTATTATTGTAATTTTTGTCTTTCTACTATTTATTGTTTTGTATTTATTATCCCTATTTGGTCAAAATAAATGATTTTATTATAATTATTATATTCTTTAAACAAAAATATTTGTAAGTGATAACTAAAATATTTATAATCATAGCTTAACACTTAAAGAATAGGTATATTAATGATAGAAAGTTGTGAAGTAAGTTTTTTTTTTATTTCTAATTACTATATATAAATTTATATGTACTTGACTGTGTAATTGAAAGTTTTTTATTTCTATTTTGGCGTAGGTACTTGTAGGCCTTGTTAAACAATTTAGTGTCTTCTTCTTTCGAATGTCAAATGAATAATGACAGAAAGAGAGAAATCAGTTTTCAACGAAAGACCGAAAATATGTAAAATTTATATTTAAAACTTTACACACAAAAAAATTCTCATCAAATTGTTATGTATAATAATTTTATGTCGTAAAGCCTTGAGGAAAAAATGAACCGAGAAAAGAAGAAAAAAATAACAAATTTTAAGGCTCGAAGTAATATAAGAGAAAAGTTATCCCATCAAAGAGTTATGATATCTACAGAGCCAAAAGGGTTTTATTTAAGTTTAAGGGTTTCGGCAACACAATAAACAATGTTATTGAACCTTCATCTGTATAAATTGCTTTTTATACAAGGCTTCGCCTGAAGCACTCTGTATTATCTAAAGCAGTCTCGCTAGTAAATAGTTAAGTATTAATATATAACTATATAACGTTATATACGATAACACATTGAGGATTGAAATTTGACTTTGAGTTTCAAATAGAAAATATAATTGTATGTATAAAAAACTTATTAATTTCAGGCCTAAGTCAATTATTTATAAAACAACTTTTCAATCAATAAGGAAGAGTAAAATCTTTATTTGTTTAAAAATATATACATATATACACTTATTTATTTAAATCGACTCCCAAAGCCAAAAAGTATATTTTACTCATAAAATTTTTAATCTTTGTGCTACATGTCGTTACTTAATGCTTGAGTGAATTTATAAAAGCAGTTGCGTTATAATCATTCATTTAGTACTAAGCTCGAAACGTTTTTTTTTTAAATATATTTGAAGCTCATGCTCTCATTAAATAACTCAAATTTAGATTAAATTAAATTCATCGTTCAGACATTTTAATCTACCACAACAAACACCAATGGCGTGTAGAAATTGCATGTGCCTGGAAACAGATATAGAAATATGGGGATAGTAATGTTAAATATATTTTTGTTCGATTCACTATGTAATTCAAATATTTTACGTATATTCGTATATTTTATGTAAAGTTGTATGTATTTATTCAGTCAGCTATGTATTTATCTATAACTACAAGTAGAGGGGATATAACATCTTAGTTACCAAATTTGATGGCGCATCGGTGATGTAATGAATGGTGAATATTTCTTACGGCACCAATGTTTATGGGCGGTGGTGTACTTAACATCAGGATTATCTATCCGTCTACCTACCTATAAAATTAAATTAAATGCCTTAATCAAGTTAAATTATTAAATGCCTTAATCAAGTTTGGGTATCGTTAGAATGGATATCAATCCTACAAACACTGGCGATAAATTCATTCAGTGCAGTTTTTAATTTTTGAAGTAAATAATTGTTTATATTATTCTATTCTATTCCGTTCTATTCTATTTTATGACCTTGAATCTCAGCTCTGATCTCAGCTATGTATTTAAATGGTAAATATAAATCAAATCGACGTCACTTCCACCACGATTTGTTCTGCAATCATCCATCCGATTTTCACAATCAATGTGAATATATTTTCAACAAATTGAAATTGAAGTTTATTCATTGTAAAAACGATTTACCTTTCAATAAAAATACGAATTAAAAATATTTTTAAGATAGTTTACCTTAAAAATATTTGAACATTTAAATAAATATATCGTTTTGTTTTTACGTTACGTTAAAATATGAAGTCAAAGCTGATATATAGTATATAAATATATGTATTTATGATATTAATTACTTTGGATTCTTTGCTTCGATTCATTTAAAACTTATTTTAAGGATATATCGTCGTAACAATATTACCTGAACGTCCACATGATATATACGTATGAAGTTTATACGTACTAAGCCCCCCGGGGGTAGAGCTCCCCCTAAATAATTACCCCACAGTTGCGTAATAAATATTACTTAAAGATTCCCACTTCGGAAGTTTAATGTCTTTTGTTACGATTGCATTTCGCTTGATTCATGTATCTGTTTAAATGTAGCGAAAATATGAAATTGTGCTTCCGAATAATTTATGTTTTATCTCAAAAACCACCCAATGGATTTTCATACGGTTTCCACCAATGGATGGAGTGACTCACGAGGAAGGTTTAGTTGTATAATTCATTAGGTTTTATTTAAATTAGCTGAAATATGACGATGATTGTTGGAGATGTCGGAGAAAATCATGATTGGAAGCATTGCAGGTTTGCACTGCGTAAAGTTATAAGCAAAACCTTACTTAAACATAAAATTTGATCGAAAAGTGCGTGCGAAATATTAGCTTAATCGGTTGGCTTAAATTTTAGAAGCAAGATCTGGAGCTGCAGGGCAACTTTATATATATGTGTGTGCGTAAAAGTGCGCGTAAACTCACTCGGTTGTCTAGAACTTGTTTAACTCATAGCAAGATTTGAAACTGAATATTACTTATTATATTTTATTTGCGTTAGACGAACTGACAATTCTAATTAACGAGTTTTTGTTTTAAAGTTTTAATAATATTTATTGTTTAATGAAACCCATGACTCCTGGTTCATGTACCGATGGCAAATCAAATAAAAAACGTGTTTTATATTGAAAGTAACGATAGTAAAATAATAATAATTATTATAAATAATATAAAGAAAATATTTGTTTATCCATACCGCTGAAGTTTTTAAGGTTAAGATTATTTTCTTCATCCCAATAAGGGTTCGTATAATTTTAAAATAATTATGGCTCCCGTTCCTTTCTCGTTATTTGAGGATTAGGCATCGCGTTCCTTAGGTTAAGTAATAAGTATATTGTATTTCTTTTATTTCATTAAATTAGATTTTTGCTTATATAAATATTTCAAATTTATTTTATTTAACTTATTAACATCGTATTTATATTTTAAAAGACACAGCTGCTATCTATCTACGCATACTTAATATATAGAATATTTTTAATTTTCTTTTCATTTAGTATATAAAAATGAATAATATAAATAGAAAATTATTTTAAAAAAAAACATGCATTTCATCTTCGATATATCCAATAAGCCGCATTTAAATTAACTTAATGGCAAAACTCGAGCCCTCACGCAAAAACGTCGCTCGAGGGCCTAGGACTTTGATAACATTTGCATAATCTTGTGACCTAGCCGTAATCAAAGCGCCCTTGTGTACTCTGCTTCATTATTTGCTCTGCGGACAGCCACAAATACCTCATCAGATGCATGTACGGGTTTATTTTAATCATAACGTAGGGTTGGTGAATGAATTCATTTCAATAACAAAATGGAAAATAATACGAATTACAAACGCAATTCATAATTTTAAATTTAAGATTTAAAAGAGAAAATTCTGATTTTGAATACATAAAAATGAATTGTAATCTGTTTGAGATTAATTGACTTCGACAATGTTTGATTGATGGCCATGGAAGTTGATACATATATTTTGTTCATAGAAAAGGTTTTTATACCAGTGAAACTGTTTCAACCGATTGTCATAATGATTGATATATGTACAAGTTGGATAACGTATGCTGGGTTTTGAGTTTTGCTATGATTTTATAATCTTGTAAATACAAATAGTACCTTAACATAATAAATAGTACCTGAAGTATTTGTCTGTGATTTCAAAATAACTGCATCTTTCTAATAAAACTGCATAATTTAAGACAGTAACAACTATAGTAGAGATACTATTTGCGGGTTTTGCTAGTATTTTATATAGTAAAACCTTTTCAGAAACATACAGAATAGATGGTATAGTTTTAAAAATAGTGATGTGCTTGATCAGATTTGAACCTGCGATCTTCGACTACAATCCACATGTTCTATCCACTGGCCGTCTCGGCTTTATTCTGCTGGCGATGGCATATTTGTCATTACTTCATAAAATAGTTCCTACATTTATATGCACGAGATATATAACTATATATACTAATTAAACCTGCGAATATTCATATATACACGCATTAGTGAGTTTTAATTAACGACATATCCACTACCATCTCGGTACTTAATTAATTTTTACATATGAATTAATTGGATGGACTCATTTTGACTATCACTTGTATATAAGAGTATATAATCCGAGTTATATTAAAAATGTCGCAAAAGCTTGAAATGAGGGCGACATAACATAACATATTTGAAGCGATGCTGATCAATGTATATTCAACCTCATCTTCATAGATAACTAGTTCATCACATTATCATGAAAATCTGATGATAATGATAACCCTTTGAAGTGTTGATTAATCTATTCTATCGAGTTACCGTTTACATCCAAGTTACATTGGAAGATTATGTTAGCAATGTACATATTATTTATTTATATGACTGCCTACCATCGTTGGCTAGATGTAAGGCCGCAGACCCGGAGCTCCTGGGTTCAAAACCCAGGTCGGGCCAAGAATTTTTTTTTGTTTTTTTCTGTTAAAAACTCTCAAAAGCAGTCTGGAATTTAGAAGTGTGTACAATTTCGTGCCTCGGAAAGCACGTGATGGTGATCGTCATGCATCTAAACTCTTGCCGTCTAAAGCCGTACGCTTTGTGGAAGCCCGTCTGGGTAGACGGCAAGACTACTTTCACCTAGTTTAATTTGTTATAGAATATTAAATATTATGTCCGTTTCCTTGTTACATTGTAGCTCTTCACTTAATTATAGTATGTCTTTGTCACTTTTGACGAGAAACATACATATTATGACTTCAAACAACTATAATATCAATCTTATAATGATATATAAATTAGTTTTAACAACGCGATAATTAACATCCGCCAAAACATTCGAAAAGTTGGCAAGAGCTCATGATGAAGTTACGTACTAGCTGCGACAAAGTTCCACATCACTGTTACATACAACGCAAATAGAACTCTGTCTGCGCGGCTACATACTCATCCAATTACACTTAACAAGGTTGTAAATCTTTTGCCGAGTCAAAGGAAATGGAACCATGCCGCTTTAAATTACTGCGATCATATCCGTATAAGTTGATTCAACTATTTAATGAGACAAAGTGCTACCTGCGCTGAGTTCTGAAATGAGTTAGGACTTTGTCGTAGGTTTGTACTAAAGGTAAAATTATTTTAGTATTTGAATAGCATGATAAGGGATTGTTCCTGGCATGTTATTAATTTGTCCGTGGTCGCTAACTTTATAGACTGTTGGTAAACAAAGTTGAATTGTTTGGGAAGTTAAATACAATAAAAATATATATGGTTAAGTAAAACAAGAACCAAATTATATAGTCTAGACAGACTAAGCATACTGAAACCATATAGTATGACAAAGTTATTAAACAAACATATATTTGTTTTTGGCAGTTTGTTGGCAGTGGCAAGAAGTCGAATCTAGTGATCGGTTATCAAAACTAGTCCATGATTGTGAATTTTTTTTTTTAAATTTACATTAGGATGAAAATGTAATAATTGATCACGTAGCCCAATGCGATGGGGCGGAAAAACCGACACGACCAAAGAGACTTCAGGCAGTGCTACTGAGATTCGACTAATGCTCCGAACCGGAGTTTGAACCCAGGACCTTAAGATATGGCGCCTTATACCTAGCCACTAAGCCATCTGATGAGAGTATAATAATAATAACTATTTTTTACATAACCGTAACTTTATAAGTTTATAATATACAGGTATATTTCTATACCGTGTTTGTAATTCATCTCGCCACGGAAAATAAAAAGCTGATGAGGAATTATACATACATATGTCGCCAGAAATTCCGACATGATTAGATACACTCCCACTTAGAACAGCGTGGTGGAAGAAGCTCTAAGAAGTCTCCTCGAGAGGAGTAAACCTCAGCCAAGCATTGTTACATTTATAGCTAATTTCTTTCAAGAAAATTACTCCAGTTAATTTCATTTAAAAAATATGTATAGAAAATATTTAATCACAAACTAATTAATTTCTCTAAAAGCTTTTAATTTACTTGACGTTAAATAAAAAATAAAATTTTCTCTTGATATTTTCTATACGGAGACCGTATTACTTAAGCGTTAAAAATCAAATGACATAAAAACAGCGTTGAGAAATTCGTTACAAAATCGCAAATAAAATCATTCATACTCCCTCAGTTGCTTCAAGAGACATTTTTATGAAAGCCTTTGACGTTTCTTTTTTTTATTTTTATTTATAAAACAACCCCTAATTAGCCGAAGCTCTTTATAAAGATACGCTGGTCTTGTTAGTACATAAAACATGAACCAAATATGCTGCAACGTCAGACTAGGCTGGTTTCACATTTATGTGGTTTTAGAGTAATATTTCAAATATAAATTCCAAATTCAAATAAAATTATCAAATGCCTATGCTAAATAGACAACCTGCAATACATGGACTGCTTTAACTTTAAATATATATATATATAAAAATGGAATTTAAATTATTAATCAAACTATTTTAAGGAGTTACAAGAATAAATGAATGAATATGAAGAACAATTGTTAGTATTGACTTATTTATTTTAAATTTACAGTATATGTATATATATTAAGCATACTACTCCTTATTACAATATATATTACTGATACATTTATTTATTCTTCAAAATTTCCCATGTTTGGGTTTGAACTCACGATCATCGGATAACGAGCACGCGTTCTAACCACTGACCCATATCAGCCCATAAATGTATCCACTGAAGTGTATATCCAAATTACTTGATCAGATTTTCCAAATACAATTAATCTCAGGAAGCACCATTTATATGCACACTCGACACTCTATCAAATGAAGTACTTTGCACACAGATTGTCACGTACTTAATCAGCACTACAAAAGACAAATGCTTCAGTGAATCACTTCCTGCACCGTTGATATGAAAGAACCTTCAATCAAGCGGCCCTCGTCCCTATGTGTAGACTTAAGGGCCACTACAGAAGTTCGTAGTGCTTTTGATAGTTCTTATGAACGATAATTTCGTCGCATTACAATATTATATTGATAAATAATTATTTCTTAATTAAAAAATTTTAAATTTAGAATGAAGTACATAACGATTAAATTATTTTTAGTACATTTTTATTAAGCGTAAGCACTGGCAACTCTATATTGTACAAGTCCATCAGCCCGCACGAATCGTTTAAATTCAACGTTTCTGATACTACCTGGGGTGTGTATCAGTTTCCGAGCTTCTGCGTTTCCTATCAAGTATGACCTGAGATTCTCAAAATAAAAGCGAATAGGCATATAACAAAAACCTTATTTATCTAAGGGCTAGCTTAAAAAGCAGCAGATCACCAGATAGCCTTAGAGGCGATTTTTGAGATCAGGCATTTTCGATATTTTCGTATTATAGTGAATTAAAGTTTGTTCATCAAGATGTGCGTGCTCTATTCCCTACCACAGAAATCAATTACAGGATCTACAGCTTCTAGTGTTCTCTGTGGCACGGGATTGTATAACTAACAACATTCGAATCCCGGGAAAAACCCAATAAATATGTCATTGGCCCCAACCGGGATAAAAACAAAGTATCACGTAATCGACAAAGAACAACGGTTAATTGCCAAGTAGATACATTACTTCAAAGCGTACATACAACAAATAAATACAACAAACTAAATAAACAGTCGCAATCAAGTCGTCCGTGTGTAAAGCGCCTACACGTAAACATTTGTCTAGCGCGCGCCTCAGGGTTGTCACAGAACGAAATTACATCCATTTGTATGCAGATGTCAGTGTAACATTAAGTCTCGCCTTTGACTCGATGCAAATAACTCGTGAAAATTAACCCATCGATATGGCAACCCTTCTGATTATATCACGTTTTGCGTAGCAGGGCTTTAATTTTCGGGCGTCTAATAATATAACACGCCCCAATTGTGTTTGGAATGAAGTCATTATGTATGCAAAAAGTTTGTACAATTGTGTTGATTTTTGCCATTCGAAATTAAACGTAATGTAGAATATATAAAAATGGAATTTCTATGTATGCTATATATATAGCTTGTCGGTGTTACGAATAAAATAGTAAATATGTATTAAAAATTAAGGTCAAGTGACAACCCTGTCAATATAAATTAATTAAACCACGTCACACACACAAAAACAATTAACCGTGAATAGTATTTTTTTATAAAATAAAAAAATTAAATATCTAAAGAAAAGTTAATACAATGATCATTTTTTTAATATGAAACAATTATTATTATATACATATAAATTATAAGTGTATGTTACACTTTCCTCTTGACTTTGATCATCCGTAACCGTAACAGCCTGTGAATGTCCCACTGCTGGGCTAAAAGCCTCCTCTCTCTTTTTGAGGAGAAGGTTTGGAGCTTATTACACCACGCTGCTCCAGTGCGGGTTGGTGGAATACACATGTGGCAGAATTTCAGCAAAATTAGACACATGCTTCATGCATGGTTTCCTCAGGATGTTTTCCTTCACCGTAAAGCACGAGATGAATTATTATCCCAAATTAAGCACATGAAAAATTCAGTGGTGCTTGCCCGGGTTTGAGCCCATGATCATCGATTAAGATTCACGCGTTCTTACCACTGGGCCATCTCGGTTTTGATCGTCGCTTATTATAAATTAATATGACTGCTTCCGCTTATTTAGTAACTTAATGTGATTAGCGTTTCAGAAGTTGAACGTTAGTCGAATCTCTTGCATTGAGTTGTAAATTAAATTATACCGAGAGCAAATCGCATAAAATCTATCGAATAATACAAAAGCTAAAGTAACTCTGTTTGTCTGTTACGCTTTCAAGGCTAAACTATTAAACCGATTTTGATTTTTTAATACCTCAACCCGAACCTCTCCAGATAACACGCGAACGATCTATATATTGAACAATTTCTTACTTTTAAATTTTTTTTATATGTTAATCCCGAGATTTTGTTTCTATTTCATATCCAATGTTATTTTTAGACGTTATATATTTATTTCAATTAAATAATTAAATATGTACACGTTCATGACCATCCTCAATCACGTTTAAAATAATAATCAAAATCTAGCCAATAGATTCTATTCATGATAAGCGAGGAAAAGTAATAACTCATCTGTGTGAGTCAGACATGAATGACGAAGGGACGTTAAGTCTTAATTAACTTGTTTAGGGACGCTTGTTGTCACTGTCACTCGGTATGATGTAATACTTTTCTATCCTTGTCACGCATATATTGAATCGTAAATGGAACTCTCTATTCAATATAAGTTCTAAAGACGTAGATATTAACTTTAATAAAAAAAAAAATATATTTTATTAAACTAGGTTCTTATAATCACTTAAGAGTTGCTTAATTTTTAAAAGATTAACCTTTGCTACTTCACTTCTCTCTTTTTGTCATCATTTATTTAATATTCGAAAGAAAAAGATACAAAGTGTTGCTGTTTGGCGTTAGAATATATGATGTGTGGGTAGAAACTACCCAGGACTAGTTGCACAAAGCCCTACCGCATTATACTTTTAAACTGATAAAATTTTGTAACTTGTACTTACCTGAAATAAAAAAAAATGAATTAATAATCATCATAAAAAATATATAATAAATACCCAAATAAAGCGTTTACTGGTTTATCCTTCTTTTAAAAAAGATAATATCGGAGGAAATCTCGTGACTCATACAATAGTATTCAGCTTCAAATATAAAATTAAGTAGATCTTCGTTTTTGTATTTTTATTGAAAATTTTAGAAAACATAAGAAATTACATAAATCGAACATTTTTTATTTTTATATATTATTATTTTTTAATAAACAAACACAAGCCTCGCTAAACAAAAATCAAATCGGTTTTATTAGTTTTATTTGTTTTATTCTAATTAAATACAATTGAATTTATATCTATCCTGCATGAAAATTACCGAATACTAACTTCACAATTTTTATCATCTATATAATCATTCATCGAGTTACACCTTATTAATCCAAGTTATCATAATATGTTATTTAAATATATGAATTGATAATATTCTTTACATATATTCACGATTTTATAGTAAAACTACTGAAAGTCATATTTGGAGATTTCAAATATGCTGTATAACTTAAAATTTATTTGCAAGATTCATTTATGTATCTATAACACTTGTTCAATAAGTCAGAATTCACAATTGTTCCTTTAAGACCCTTTTACATAGTATCGTCTGAGTATGTACACTAAATTTCAATCAAGCTAGTAATCCTAAAGATTTCTCATTAAGTAGAGATCATCAAGACTCAGTTCTTTAGTAGCGCATTGTCATCGGAATTTGTAAGTCTGCGAGATTTGAAATCTGAATTGAGGTTATTGAACCCTACGATATTAAGAATATCGTGAATCGAGATTTTATTTACTAACAGATAATGAAATTTATTAAATTATCATATATTGCTCGTGTGAATCAGCTATGTCATGATTCATATATATATATTTTATTTTTGCCAGCAATTATTTTTTCGAATGTTCCATATAAATAATTTCAAATTTATTTTTATAAACCTATATAATATAAGTAGAGTTCTAGCTGGATAGACATGTAATAATATAAAGAGAAATATATTGAATTTCATTAATAATAAAATGTAACGGGACTAAACTATTTAATACAAAACGTACTGACATAATGACACTGTCATGTCTCAGTCATCAGTGAGGTAATTTGTAATATACATATATATATATATACTAAGTATCGCTCAGACAAAGCTACTAAAATATGAGACGGTGACTACGAGGTAGCCTTTTAAGATTTTTTTTTCCAAATTAAACTTTCAAAACAAGAAAAGAGAAGACAAGAGAGAGAAATTTAAAAAACTAATCATCGATACACTTGAAACTCGGCGTCTATGCCAGAAACACAATATTCAGCTACTCCAATTAAAACCTTAAAGTAAATAGCCTGTGAAAATTCAGTGTTGATTTCCTGAAACTAAACCCGCAATTATCAGTTCAGATTCACGCTTTCTAACCACCTGGCCATCTTCCTTTCAAGCTTAGATATAATTTTATATCTTCAATTAGAAATCGCATTAACAGACTTATTCACTTGATAAAATTCGCACTATTCTTAAGGTACGTGCCACATATTCCATCGAATAAATCGTCGACGTTAGACATACTATACTGAACCAACTTCTCATCCCATCAGCAGTCTCTGGCCAAATTAATCCTACAACATAATTACGGCAGCGCAAGACGAACACACACAATTAAGCGTAGTCTACACGCCGCGGGCGGTCTGCTGCAACTTGCAATGACAACTAATTTGCCTAGAAAGGGTTTACGTTCACGTAGTCAGCGCTTAACTTCGATTGATTTTAGATTTTATTTATAGAAAATTGAAAAAAAAATCTATAATTAAAATTCCGGACACAAAAACAATACTGGATTTTGCTTTCGAGAAATTCTCTTTAGCAATTCGAAGCTTGAAAGCTGGCGGTGTTTACACTCTCACGGTTGTGGCAGATTGCCGTCCAATTGCATTACGAGAGTAAGAGAATAAAGTGCTCCAGTGTATTTATACAATAATATCTCCTGCACAGTTAGTTAGTGGACAAGACTGGCAAAAAGCTCAGTAGCAACATTTATCCTACAATTAAATTACAACGGTAATAAAATAAAATAACATTAAAGGTATTATTGTTTATCCTGTAAGGAAATTTAAGAATGTTAACTACACAGTATTTATCACATAATTCTTTATCGAATTATATGCATTATTAATACCAATGTTTTTTAACATCAGATTTAATTTATTAAATGAATTTTACTATAGAAGTGAACACCTTGCCCAATGGAAACCTCGTTTTACAAATTTTTCTATTGCCAATATTTAATATAAGAAGAATATTTATTTTTTTCATGAATAAATAACACAAAATTAAGGAAAAGCATATGCTTGAAATTCTGTGTATAATTCTTTTTATAGCTAACTAAAATTTATAAACAAAGCATTGTATATCTTCGTATAAATTATATAAAATATCACAGTTCATATTAAAAGGAAAACAAGGTAAGTCGTGGAAGCTAATTAATTATCCTATAACAATCTAGCGCTGAAAAACGCACTATGAAGCGATGTCTACGCCGCGGGCGAGCGCTGCAAATGCGCTAATTTGTTGAGAAAGTACCGACGAAAATACACCGTGTAAAACTTTAATAATTTCAACGTAATATTTAAATATATTACGTACATAACCTTAAATAAACAACGAGCCACACGCCGACGCCTTCGACTTTATTCATGTAGTCTGTTACGGAAATACGGTACTTTACCTTTAAAATTTAAATCTCATATAACAAGTATATTAAAAAATAACTTATATTACACAATACAAGATTATATAAATGATAAAAAGTTCACAGTTAGTACTGCTCCCTGAAATATATAGGAATAACATAGAATCCATAAAACGTTTACAGTCCAATAAACATATAATATATATAAACATATAACATATAACTGGTGGTAGGATTCTGTGCAAGCTCGTCTGGGTAGGTACCACCCACTCATCAGATATTCTACCGCAAAACAGCAGTAGTTGATATTGTTGTGTTCCGGCTTGAAGGGCGAGTGAGCCAGTGTAATTACAGGCACAAGAGACATACAATCTTAGTTCCCAAGGTTGGTGGCGCATTGGCTATGTAAGCAATAGTTGACATTTCTTACAATGTCAATGTTTAAGGGCGTTGGTGGCCCATATGCTCTTCCGCCTTCCTATTCAATAAAAAATAAAAATAAAATACTTTAGTCGAATTTCTGAAAAACTATATATACAAAAGGACATTATGACATAAAATATATATGAGACCCATAGGGACTACCTTAATAGAATAAAATTATCCAAAAATATCAGAATCTGATTTACTTTAAGTAAACTTAATTGATTATAATCAATTGAGAATATATTATTAGACTAGTTTGAAAACTAATCTAGTTACCCCCTAGAGTCGGATTTACTAACACAAATCTTGGTTCACTAAAATT
Organism: Nymphalis urticae; assembly: GCA_905147175.2. NCBI lineage: Eukaryota > Metazoa > Arthropoda > Insecta > Lepidoptera > Nymphalidae > Nymphalis > Nymphalis urticae. The sequence continues at coordinate 1,425,083 of LR989999.1, read as the reverse complement.
TATATATATTATAATCGAAAATAATTTTTCATATTTTTCAAGACATAATGTTCCTTTGAAACAGTTTATTATATAACAAAATAAGCTATTGGCCGTAAATAAAAGCGAAACCTTACTATTTTTAACCAAGATGGCGTTTTGATCACATTTAAGGGCTAATACACAAAGGAGAATAACTAATCAACCGTGACAGCGATCCCTTTAAAGTCTTAAACGTTTCTTTTTCGCTGGATCTATGTGAACGAACCGAGCTGCGATAAATGGTTTTATTTTATAAACTCTTAGAATAAATTTATTTTCTCTCACATATTAAAGGAGTTTATTTAATGTTACGTTAGGTTTAGAACCCAGGTCAGGTCAATTTTATTTACTAGGGTTTTTTGCCAAAAAATCAATAGATTACGCGTACGAGCTGCTACGTCTGCAGATCTGATTCTGGTTGCTGAGTAACAGGTAAAAGGACGGGCAGATAAGCCACATGAGGAGTGTGGTCACCGCCACGTATAGACATGGGCGCTGAAAGAAATATTAATCCCTTACATAACCAATGCGCCACCGACCGGGAACTAAGATGTTATGTCTTTTGTCCTTATAATTACACTAGCTCACTCACACTTAAAACCGAAACACAACGATAAGTACACGGAGACGGAGACTATTGAGTTACTGACTTACAAAATTTAATTAAAATAAACTCATATAAAATATACTATCCGTACCGTACCGTAACAGCCTGTGAATGTCCCACTGCTGGGCTAAGGCCTCCTCTCCTCTTTTTGAGGAGAAGGTTTGAAGCATAATCCACAACGCTGCTCCAATGCGGGTTGGTGGAATACACATGTGACAGAATTTCAGTGAAATTAGACACATGCAGGTATCCTCACGATGTTTTCCTTCACCGTAAAGCACGAGATGAATTATAATCACAAATTATGCCCATGAAAATTCAGTGGTGCTTGCCCGGGTTTGAACCCACGATCAGTTAAGATTCACGCGGTCTCACCACTGGGCCATCTCGGCTTATATACTATACAAAACTATATAATATACTATACAAAAACATAATACATGTTAAGGTTCGCCTTGTCATAACAGTTACAACAATTATTGTAAAGTTTGCTTATAAAATTTAAAATATGTATTTTAAAATTAAAATAAAATCTTTGCACGCCACTGCCTTTCCTCTAATGTTTATTTCTATAAGTTCCTTTATTAAATATGCAGCACGGATTAATGCTTCGGAATTTAATTAAAGATTTGTTCAATCCGTTTATACTTTATACTTATTCGTAATCTTATGGAAATGTTGGTGCATTTATCGTTAGTATCGTTGTGTTGGCAGTATTGTAGGTCATCCAACTCCTTATATAGGAGCAGATATAATGGGAGAGAATCTTAAAATGAACAAAGCAAGAAATAGAAATTTTTTAAGCGATCGATGATTATAAACAGCTAGTTCTTTTATGAAATGAATATTTTATTATATTGTGCTTTTAATGACTAATAATTAATACAATTATCGCATTTTCTCAATCTTTACTAATATGATTTAAAAAAAATTCAACCAATTCCTTTTTTACAGCAGTGTACACTTTAAAACAAAAAAAGTTTAAATATACATACAATTTTCATTGTTCACATATTAAATTATTTAAATTCGAATGCATATTGTGATTTTTCGTGCTGGCAACGCTGGTCAAGTGTATTGGAAAATTTTATCTTAGAACATTAGGGCTGTTTAGGAATTCCCTTTGCTGCCAAGCGTGCAGTTTTAAAATAAACATTTAAAGGAAAACATGAGTATGGAAATACGTGATGGTATTACAAAATATTCGAGTTCGCTCTTTGTATTTGAATTTTTTTTTCTTTATTGTAACACTGAAGTAAGTTTAATACATTGCTTTATGTGTATGGAAGAAAAATAAACTAAAATATTCACACCAACATTATATGAACAAAACAAGTTTTATATCAGTTTAAATTTAATTATTCAAATGCGTAAATTTCAACTAAAATTCTGGCTGAAAACTATCATCTTGTCCCTAGGGAGCTCCCCACGTGTGGATGTTGCGCGTTCGTTAAGCCGCATTGTGTAGGAAACTGCAAATATTACGTGCGTGTGAACAATATGGCCGCATAAAAAATATTTGAAAACTGTTCTATTTTTGAATCGTCAACATTTCCTATTATTTAAAAAGTTGAATTAATTGAACAGATTACAAAGAATATCTTGCAAAATACAATTTAGAAATTACTCTTCTATTGAAATATTTTTTAAATTTCGAATAGTCCTATATGTCTAGATCCTCAAATGTGAATGCTACACCTTCGTTAGTCCGCATTGTGGAGTGGTTCGTTGATATTGCGTGATTGCAGACAATACGGCCGATTGGGCGGGAATTATTGGGGTATTATATTCTATTTTTGTTTTTTACTTATGATCTTTTGCTAAAAAATATTTCCAATTTGATGAATTTGCTATACTGATTGATATTTTAGTGTTTCGCTCATATGATTTCCGGTGTTTGGTTAAAATAAAATAAAAAAAAAACATTAATCTCTTCTGAAATATATATACTTAAAATAACCCGTATTAAGAGACATGGGAATAATAATTTTGGTCATAATTCGACTGTAGCTAAAATCTACAGTCAAAATCTATATCCAAGTAATTATTTTAATTAAATATTTTGAATATTTACGACGTATTAGATATAGTTTTCGATTGCTATTTTAACATACTTATATTCAATACTGTGTGTGCACATTTCTAAGCCATAGCCAAGTCGAGTCCTAAGCCCAAAAGTTATCTGAATGATCGCTTCCTTATAGATAAGATCACCTTTGTACATACTGCCTTGCTTATGTGTGTGTCTACAAGAACAATCTTGTACACTTGTCAGGAGTAAAATCAATTCGCGGCAAAAATATTTCACACAAACATATTTTATATACACAACAATTAAACATTATTATCAACAAGTTCATACCTATCAACAATATCAGCTATCATAATGTTTATATAGTGACCCTTATTACATATATTTTAACTATTTATATATTTAATGTTATATATAAGCTGTTGGATTATCTAATAAATAAATAAATAAATACCATTTATAAAAAGCCTAGGGTTTAGACGTAACCGCCATTGGACGTGCCGTAGCCGAGTAAGAACCGGATAAAAATATTCACCGACCATGAAATGAATACACTGAAAGCATTTCATAAAACGTTAATAACTCTTCCTTTTCCATCTCAACATCATAATCTCCGAGTTAAGCGCAAAAATTCCGTAGCGGAATATTAAAAATAAATATCCCGCATGCTTCGAATAATGAAAATCAAATTTACACAAAATCCTCAGTCGCGGAGTAGTCGAGTGTTTTCAGTGAGGTCAGGTCATGTTGACAGCGGTAACGGTAGCGAGAGCGAGTTGCGTTTTTTTTTTTACAATATATTTATAAAACAAAGTGGCCACACGTGTCTGTGTGAACACGATAAACTAAAAAGCCGGTTGTGCCGAAGCCTTTCACGCAAAGGTCGTGGATTCGATTCCCACCCGGGACTGACATTTGTATGCATGAACATATCCATTTGTCCTAAGTCTGGGTGTAATTATCTAGATAAGTATGTATTTACAAAAGAAAAGTATTATACGTAGTATATCAGTTGTCTGGTTTCCATAGTACAATTACTTGTACTCTGCTTAATTTGGGGTCAAATGGCCGTGTGTGAATAATGTCCCAGGATATTATTATTATTATTAAAAAACTACAACACAGATTTTCATACGGTCTGCACCATATTTTGAAATATATGCAAATACAGATATATTTATTGTATATTTTTTAATAAAGATATTTATAAAATATATAACACCTAGTCTTATTGCCTTATGAGAAGGGTGGTTGGAGGGGTGGTTATAATTCCGCCCAGCCAATCGGTATTGCGAATCAACAAAGAAATACTGCTTGTATTTGTAACCATTCTTCAAGGTCATGATTTGTATTGTATAAATTTGAATTATGATTCGTATACAGTTGTTTTAAGCCAACGATGTAATTAATTCTTTTAGAAGAAGAAATCTCATACGCTTCCGCTCCCGCTTCCGCCTATAAAAGTAGTACATCTAAACCAACTAGCATTTACGTGTTCTAAAAATAGAACGTGCACAAAAGTACCCCCTTGTCAGCCTTTTCACGCTTCCCTATTTAGTAGTACCGTGTAGGTGAAAATGTGCTTATATGAGCACTAGACGTATTCAGTGCTTTTTTTAGAATTAAACCACTAAAAATGATTTAATTCTTAAGTGTTATTAAAAATTAAATATTACCCTTCGCTCGGGGTAAATTAAATTTTAGTAATGACTTGTTTCCGACCGAGTGTCAGGAGGGGATGGAGCTGTTAGTTTATGCAAAATATCATAATGGTCAGTTTGAGTAGTTAAGACGTGATAATGTAACAAACAAACCAAACCCACCCCATAACCCCATTTATAATTGACTTAATGGTAGGGTTTTGTGCAAACCCGTCTGGGTAGGTACCACCTATCACATATTCTACCGCTAAACAGCAATTCGGGATGGTTGGCGTTCTAGGGTGGAAGTTTTCTTCCAGCAGTGGACGGGGATAGGCTGGTATTATATAATATTATAAACAGCAATGCTTAGTATTGTCCTGTTCCGGGTGAGTGAGCCATTGTAATTATAAGCACAAGGTACATAACATCTTAGTTTCCGAGGTTGGTGGCGCATTGGCGATGTAAGAAATATTTAATATTTCATATAGCACCAATTTCTATGGGCGGTGGTGACCACTTACTATCTGGTGAAATAGTCATTGGCCTTCCCGGCAAATATATAAAAAAAATCTTCTTAATTTATGACGTATATCTTGATATAAATTATATATTATTTAGTCCAGCCGTTCAAACGTAATTGACGAACATCCAAAAATACACACTTTCACATTTATATTCGTAAAATGGTCGGTTTATTTCATAATGATGATATCCACCCACCGATTCCAGCCAAGACAACTACTTTCAACCAAGACTCGCCAACTGCACCTCTCAAAGCAGTGTTTACACTCTTGTTCCATAAAAGCTCGTAAAGCCGTTAATCTTACGCTTGAACTACTTTTGGTCGTAATGGATTTGTTGTCTTATGGGTTTATGAGAACATGTAATACTGAAAATTCATTAGTGTTTTCGTAAACAATTGTCAACTGATGTAACGGCCTGTTAGTCACGGCCAGTAACGGATGTATCAACCTTTCTTAGGCACCAGTCTTCGCAGACACATGATATCGTTTTTATCTGGTAAGATTTGCTTTTGTATTATATTGAGAAATATTTAAATTTATTTATTCGTTTATAATATTTTTGAGAGTTAGAAGGTTTATTTATAAAGTTATTATTCAAAAATGGAATCCTATGAAAAATCTAATTTTTGAACCATTTAAAACAGCAAATTTAAAAATTGTTAAACACAACCGTTGACTGATTTTCATTCATAAGTTTATTAATAAAAGTTAATATTTATTCATTTTATTACCATACCATATCATTTTCTATTCGACGTAGTTCCTTAACAGGTTAAATAGAAACAGCTTTTCAAACAATTTTCATTACATTTCTTATAGAAGTAATTAAAATAGTCCATTACTATAAAGGTGGAAGGCACGGACTTCCGTAATTACTGTACTTTTTTATGGTTAGTAAGAAAGTAGTTGAGAAATGTCGCCTGTTCATAGCGTTGCATTACGAGACGTATTAGGTATTCATCTCATTAATATCTCCATATTAATTGATCATTACAAACTGTGGGCTGGGTCGCTACGTCCCTTGGGATTGTGACGTGCAACCCACAGGACATTATAGCAATGGCAATAATTATACAATTAACTTCGAGTGGATTTTGCGTTTAAATTACGCAATTCCTCAAACCTGCCGCTATTGCTATTGCTAGTGATAGCAATTACACTGGCTCACTCACCCTCTGAAGAATCAAGATGGCCCAAACACATGTGCCTAATAGTATTTTTTCATGAAAAGAATAGCAATTTAATGGATTCATTAATATTCCTATTTACCCCAAATTATTAAACAGTTTGTGTTAGGAGTGGGGATGATAGTACCTCAATAATAGTAAGGATCGAACTTGCGACTTTTATATCACTAGACGGCCCAAAAAACTTTACGCTATTGATGCTTCAATAACAATATTTATAATTAATATCATGCTCGAAAAACACTTGTTTTTGACGGATAAACATGCCACATGATCTAGCAGCGTGGTGGTATACGCTCCAAGCGTCTCTCAAGAGGAGACGAGTCTACGCCCAGCAGTAAGGCATTTACGGGCTTTTGTTTTTCATGTTTACTTTATTACTCACCGTTCACGGAATCCTACCTTTAAGAGTCGTTTTTTATTGAAGTTTATTCATTACTAGAAGCCAGCGAAGCTCCGGCAAGATTTATTATGTTCACAGCCACGAGATACCTACCCCGGCGGTCGTCTATAATTATTTTTGCTTCGCGCAATCAATAAATTTTGTTCTTTCTGTTAAAGTTTTTATTCAAATTACATGGTGTTATTTACGAAGCTTATAATAAATACTAATTATATTTTATAAGGAAAAAATACGATTCGCAATGAAATTCTATATTCTTTTAATAAAGCTATAATAGCTCAAGGACAGTTAGCGATGTTAGCGCTTGCTAAAGCCGCTTATAAATAGCCGAAAACATATTTTTTATTTTGTACATGTGAACAATATCACGACTTCATAAAACATTGAAATTCAATCATAACAATAAACACCCATATATTACAGTTTCAATTCCAACTCGTATAATTATACACCCTTCACAATCACCCTTATCGAAGCCCACCCTTATAACGAACAGACAGATGCACATAGCAATGAGCACTGAACGAGATTGCATTGAACTCCTCGGGGATGCTGGATGGACGCGTTGTTTAAGACGGAGAAACTATTTGCTTATTTATAAGAAAATGTATTTAAGGTGGAGTTTTGAATTAAAATTTAAAAATGTAAAGAAAATGTTTTCCTTTGTTGAATGAAAACATTGAAATGAATTGTTTTGTTAGCCAAGATGGCCCAGAGGCTGCACTTGTATCTAAACTTAAGCTGGTGGGTTCAAAACCAGAGAAATTCAATTTATATTTGTAATTCATCTCATCCTTTGCTTTGAAAGAAAACCTGCATGTGTCGGATGAAGATCTACAACATGTGTATCGAACCATCACCAAGTAACATTAAAGAAGCGTGCTTTAATAATTTCCAAACCCTCTCCAAATAGGAGATGAGGCCTCTATCCAACGTGCAGGCATTTATTGGCCTGTTAGCGCAGTTGGCAGTGTCTTCCGCTTCGAGATTGCCGATTCGATTCACGCCCCGTCTTGGTGTATCATATGTTAGCATTTTATTGATTGCCTGTATAGGTCGGTTGGATATGACTGATAATAAAATTACATCTGGCTATTAGCTGTCATTACGGAGGAAGACAACTGTCATGGTAGCGGTTTTTAAGAAAATGGAGGATCTAAGAAATTAATTATTTTTGGAATAAGATTATATCGGAGAATAAACAACATTATATTGACAACGGTGTCTTATTTCGGACCAGCTTAAACATATATACAAGTATGTATGTAAATTTGTATTATATCCGTAACACAGGCACTGTTTACTTTTAATTTAGGTTGGCTAGTGAATATGCGTAATTTTATCATAGAAACGTCTTCCATATTAAATTGAATTATATATAATTTTTATTACATTTTCTTTATAATCTGTACAATTAACTAGTGAACTAGTACCGAACATATTTAAACAATGTATCTACTTTGAGTTAAGGGATGTTATTAAATGTTTGAGATAACGATCCAGACCGTATTAACGCCCTCTAAAGACGTGGGAGGTACCATTCGAGATAATACGGCCGTAGATATAACAAAATTATCTTTATGTAGCTGAAATGTTTATCAAGAGCTATAATTACAGTAACATAATATCTTAGAAATATCTATAAATATTGTAAAAACGATCGTAACTCTGTCTGTTTGTCTGTTTAGCTTTCACGCCTAAACGGATTTCAATAAAATTTAATATGTAACGCCGAATCCCCCCCTCCTCTTTTTTTTTATAGAACAGGAAGGCGGACGAGCATATGGGCCACCTGATGGTAAGTGGTCACCAAACGCTCTTAGACATTGGCACTGTGAGAAATGTTAACCATCGCTTACATCGCCAATGCGTCACCAACCTTGGGACCTAATATTTTATGTCCCTTGGGCCTGTAATTACACTGGCTCACTCATCCTTCAAACCGGAACACAACAATACCAAGTACTGCTGTTTTGCGGTAGAATATCTGATGAGCGGGTGGTACCTACCCAGACGAGCTTGCACAAAGCTCTACCACCAGTTGAATATATAGTATACAATAAATTAATTTTATTAATGATGATTTTGTTTATGTACTGCTACCTGTCACGACATCATCCTGTTATATAGAAATATTTTGTCGGTATATGGCCCAGTAGTTAGAACGCGTAAATCTTAACCGATGATCGTGGGTTCAAAGCACTGAATTTTCATGTGCTTAATTTGTGTTTATAATTAATTTCGTGCTTGACGGTGAAGTATTAAATCATGAGAAAAACTTGCATGGGTCTAATTTTACTGAAATTATGTCACATATGTATTCCACCAACCCGCATTGGTGTGTTGGTGAAATAAGCTCCAAGATTTCTCCTCAAAAAACGAGAGGAGGCCTTAGTCCAGCAGTGGGACATTCATAATCTGTTACTGTAGTTAATGTTTGTTATGATATTTGCTCATCAGTTACAGTTTTAATAAGCAAGCAAATTTGCTCATCAATTGCTTATTAATTACTGTAACTGAAAAGCAAATATCGTAACACAATTAATATCGACATACTATATATTATATTGGTTGGCTTCGTGCAGACTTATCTGTGTACGTACCACCCAATCATCATTTAAACTGCTAAAGATTAGTATTAGTATTATTGTGTACTGGTTTGAAGGATGAATGATTGCCCGTGTAAATACAGGCACAAGGGACACAACATCCAAGTGTCCAAGATTGGCGGGGCATTGGCGAAACGGAATGGTTAATAGTTCTTAAAGCACCAGTATCTTTGGACGTTGGTAATCACTTAACAAGTGGTCCATTTGCCATCAGATCAAAAAAATCAAGACGAACGTTCTTTACGCCTGATCTGTAATAAATTGACCACACATCAAACGTATTTTTTTCATGAGGTTTAAATAAATATGTATAGTTGTAACTTGTTTATATATACTTCAATTCGTCTACCATATATTATTTCCCATAACGCCATTATGCCCTATAAATATTATCAAAAAGAATTGGGTTTCGAGTCGTTACCAATCTACCAATTGTTTGCCACTTACAGAGCCAAAAAGCTACGAATGACAGCTAGTAGACCAAATGTAAGAAAATGATAGACAATAGTGTTTCAGTTAAAAAATTAAATAATAATAATAATATCCTGGGACATTATTCACGGCCATCTGGTCCCAAACTAAGCAGAGCTTGTAGTACTATGGAAACCAGACCACTCATATACTACATATACTACTTTTTTTGCATACTTACATAGATAATTATATGCAGACTCAGGACAAACAGACATTTTCATGCACATAAATGTCTGACCTGGGTGGGAATTGAACCCACAACCTTCGCCGTGAAAGGCACGCCAACCACGCCAACCAATACCAAACACGCCAACCATGTCAATTTGACACTTCTACTATATGAAATCAAAACGAATCCTATCGTAAATAAATTAATAGAGTACAGCCTCTATATAAATATAGTAATGTATTTAGCTCGTACAAACTAACAAAACTAACTTGCAATAGCGAAAAATAATAAAGAAATAAAAGACAAAATTAGTATGGCGAAAGGCAGTTAGTTGCATATCCATGCAATGAACGCGGTCAGAGGTTTTGAAAAGTAAAACATTCGGTTTTTAACTAAAATCTCATACCAATCGAAACTCAATCTATTTCCGAACGAAAACAAACGAGTACGAAACGCAGGCTCAAAACTCATTTCTCGACGAACATTTCGCTACGCATTCTATAAAAGTGAATAAGACCTTTAACATCATAGTAATAGAGGTGACAATGTCACCTTTATTGGGGTCGAGTACATTTGTGCAAGTGCAGCCCTGGGAAAGGGGGTGGGGACCGGCGGTCGCCCAGGATACCAGCTCAGCCCGGGCGAGCCGTCGCGTCAGGGTGTAAACACACCATTACAGACACCAATCAAATTTAAACTTTAACCCAAGCTACATAACGTTCTTATTCACTCGACTGTAATATTTCAACTTGAGTAGCCATTAAAGGATTTTAAACTTAATACCCTCTGAATAGGTTCAAAATTTCAATAACAAATAGACGCAATATGAATTAGCGATCAGTGTGCTATGCTACACGGAATACGGCCTGCTTTTCAAGCGCTAATTCGGTTATTCTTAAGTATATACATGTAAGTACAATGTAAAAGAGAACTTATTACCGTGTCAGACGGTTTTTATTAGGTTGTGTATGTGAGGGGAGACTGGGGTGCGAGCTCATAATCACGGGGACGTCGAACGCTCAGGTGGTTTAGATTTTAGATTTATTATTGCTCGGCGAGATTGTCCGCTTCATAATCTGTATTGTTTTATGGACATTGTTTTAATGATACTAATGCCGGGCACTTAGAGGAGACACGGGTGTAATGAAATATGATATTAAATTGAATGTATTCATCAACATAGCTTAAGAATAATATTTATAAGGCTGTTTAGGCAATTTTGTGTTTTGTCAAGTATATTAATATGCTGCTAGCTAAGTATTATTGCAATTACTGATTCTAAAGGACGTCGTTAATTTAATTGAACTATAATTTTTAATATTAAAATTCATGTAAAAAAAATATCCCATTCATTTTAACATTGGCATTTATATATAGAAAAAAATGTATGACGGAATCTAGTTGTCACCCCACACGTATGAATAAGTCCTATATTTTGAAAATAGACCAAAACTTCAGAGTTTTACCGCGTAATCTTTTAGGTCAACAGGCGACAAAAACTACAAACTTTGGTGCAGTAATTTTAACTTTAAATCGTACTATATAAGAACGATAGTTGCATGCGTTTGAATGGCACAGTGTACAGGGCTCGTTAGTGCTAAAAACCCACTGAGGACCTGAGAACACTTCACAACTGGCAGTATTTCGCACTTTACAAGTTCCGAAAAGTTTATTTTTTTATTCATGAGGGGCTTATCCTGTGGAGCCATTTTGTGATAAACAGCACACAGCTAAATACGGAACGAAAGAACGTAAATTTAAAAAAAGCAACTGTTTCGAGACGTCCGTTGCCTCAGATGTAAAACGACGTAATTAAAGGTAACCAACAAATAAATATGGCGTCAAATAAATTAAATATAGAATTATATTTTAAAAAGTCTAAAGCCGAGATAGCCCAGTGGTAAGATCGCGTGAATCTTAACCGATGATCATGGGTTCAAACCCGGGCAAGCACCACAGAATTTTCATGTGCTTAATTTATGATTATAATTCATCTCGTGCTTTACGGTGAATTACGGTATTCACTACGGTAATTATAATATGAAGAGTGAATTGTGATTTTTATTTTCTGGTAATAATATTAGGGGGATAAGGGGGGACTACGATACCGCGTCGAATTGGTAATGTGGAATATTATTAACTCTCTGAAAACAGGAATCGATAATGTTCAATCTTCAATTGAAATTTGATTGAAACAAATATTTCTTTGTTCCTTCTAGCTATTTTAACATAAATTTTATGCTGAAAATATCAAAATTATCTTATAGGGTATAAGAATAAACACTAACATCATACAGTTAGGTATTTGCTCAAAATGTTCTAATATTTTAACCAAAATTAAAAGGGCGTATAATATATCTGAAACGATTATTAAACCGACTTTCTTTATGTGAACGCCCTTTGAAGTTCGTTGAAGCAATCAATTATATTGAAAACGTCCTAATTGACAGTAAAATGTGAGAAGGGAGATCAAACAAATATTGGAATTGATTGATATGAATTTAAATTGAAAGTTATTAATTGAATAATTGATCCAAATACGAAAAACTGTTTATCAACTTTCAAAGTGGAAGTCATGCGATGAATAGATTTTTTTAAGTCGATAGTTTGAAAATTTTACTCTTAGTTCGATCGGGCAAAGTGGAGGCAAAGATGTAGGAAAGCGGACCCTGGCAGTACTAGGCCGGGAACACGCTAGGAAGAAGAAGAAGAAGAAGAAGTTGTGATTTCGTGTCCTAAATTTTATTTTAATATTTCTGCATATAATTCTACATTTTAAGATAAATGGTGCCATCAATGCGTTGCCAAGTTCATGATTTAATATTATATCTCATGTGCCAATAATTACGCTGGCTCTCTCACTCTTCAAACCGCAACACAGCAATACAAATTGATCTTTATAGGAAGAATAATTGATGCGTGGGTGCTTCTGACGGGCCTGCGCAAAGCTCTTCCACGGAGACGTGTACCAAATGTATGTCTGTACATGTTTTTTAAACGCTCGAGACACCTTTCTTATCTTAGGAATGGAAACATCAAATGACAATTACGTCGTAGGCGTATAATGAACAAAAATTTTTCTGCTCCAATTTCAGTTAAATCGCATAGAATTTTGATTTTGATCTTTTAACTTAAGCTAGGCCCTCGGTATTATATCCCTTCAGAATATTTAAGTTTCTTCCACAAATTAAAAACGCAAAGAAGTCACGCATAAAAGCAAGCGATCGAAATAATTCGAAATATAAATCTGGTCACTTCCAATTTGTCTCTCGGCTATAATGAAGTCTATCGATGTCAAACTTTTAAATTTCCAGTTAATTCCTATCATTTTAATTAACCACAGATTTTGAGTTGGGAAAATTTTTAATTAATTCAATTAAAAATTTTAACGTACGCCCCAAAATCGAGATTGGCAATTCGGGACCGAGAAATCCACTAAACTCAGCACGCGTACCTACTCTCAGAGCGAAATTAGTTATTTAATTAAAACCTCGAAAAGAAGGAATTAAAGAAATGACATCGAATGAAGACAACAAACTCTTGTAATTACAATTTTAATATTACTAGTTGCTTACCACAAAAATACAGAAATGCTGTTAATGTTTTACGATGAACAAAATGGCGTCGAACGTAGAACACTTTGCAGAGTTGTTTGATCTTGTGTAATAGGAAATTAAGTCTTATTAACGTCACTGTAAGGTTCATAAGGATGGCAAGTGATGTTTGTTTTCTGTACTTTATGAGATTCGTGGAATACAGCCTTTAATAGTCCGTCTGGAGCTGTTCTCGTAACTTCTTCTCATAAAATGGACTCCGTAGGTTTCTAATTTCCAAAGTCTGTCAAATACGAGTTGGCAATTTTTAGGTTATTTCGCGGCCCTTCCAAATTAAAAGGTGAAATGAAATATATCGTTATAAAGCGGTAAACACAGGATTAAAGTATAATTTGCTTATTTGCTATTTTGCTTTCGCAATTTGGGTTTTACGACTTTTATGTTACAGCAAATTATAAATTGCGAATCAATTTTGAGGGTAGACATCGAAAAATAAATTTATAGTTATTGTTGATTTTGGTTGGATTTGAGGCTCATAACAAATGTCTGCGTTATAAAAGTTTCATTGCGTATCTTTTAGAAGCTTGTGTTTGCGTGTGTATGTATAATATATAAATTTATTCTAATAGTTCATAGTTTCACCTGCGGCTTCGCCTGCGTGTTAGGAGAAAGGCGTCAGAGGATTGAACCGCAAGGTTTAAATAATGATACCAAATTTCATCAAAATCAGTTCAGTGATATAGTCGTGAAGACGTAACAGACAGACAAACGAACTTTCGCTTTTATAATATTAGTATATAATAGATGTACATATATGTGTGTACATAGATATTTCATCATATCGTATCGTACAGATATGGAAATAATTAAATCAAAAATTTAATTGTATATTGAACAAATTAATAAGTTTTAAATCACTTACGGTGTTTTTTTTTAAGTACAAGCAATGGATTACTTTCAGGAATTAGAAGCATTTTCTCACAGTGATCGGCCTGGTATTGTGAGCTGCATAACCTTGGTATCATTGGGCAGACCAAATATCTATTATTACGCAGGTAAGATAGATAGATAAGAAGTTGATAGTAGAATGACCAGCTGTAAATTGCCATCGATTTCGAAGGCTCGATTTATTCTAAATAGATGTAAAACTTGCCTTTTCTTAACCCAGACGTTTTGCGCTTCGCCCTCGCGAAGTAAAGCGACAGCCTGACCAATTATGGTCATTTATCACAATGTCCGAGCTCCTGTATCGCAGCGCCAGCCGGGGTCTCTCGACCCTGGATTTATTATCGCTATATAATATATCGAAAGTTTGTTTGTCATGTTGTACATCATATAATTTTTAATATTTGAGATTTTTATTTTTATCATTATTGTGTGTTATCGGTTATCTTCCGCGGCTTCGCCCGAGCATTTAGGCAAAGCCGGCAAGGCGAGGGTGGCTAGTGCAGAACCTTCTTCCCGACTGTACTGGCCGTCCTCGCGTTTGGACTCTACTACTACTTAACATCAGGTGGAGTAGAGTCATTTGCCCTCCCGGCAAATATAAAAAAAAAAATTTAGGGTGGAAGGTGTTAAGAACAATGTGACCTTCTCTGTGGGTTTGTTCTGTCTGATCGGTTGAGTAGTTAATACGTTAAAGTTTTCTTATAAAAATATGTATGTGTATATTTGACGTAAGACATAATAGTACTTTGTTTATAACACATAATTCACATTTATATTTCTGTTACTTAATTGTTTCAATTATATCATATGGTACTTATAAAGTAGAGTGTGGTATAATTATTATTATGTATAATTGTATACATTAAATCAACTATTTACTATGTCTTTATTATAGAACTGTAAATAATAATGATTTATTATTTAATTAATAAAATATATGCAAACCAATCGCCTTTATTTAAATACCTTCTACTACTTCATAAGTTAACGCCCACTAACTAAAATTTAATTTCACGGCAGATTTAAGGCTTACACAATAAAATACCTCGATCAAAGCAATTCAAGTGAGCAATTCGGTGTTAACAAATCACACAGTCAGGCTTAAATTCGCAAGACCGTTTATATGTATATATATATCTTGATATGATCGTTTCTCGTATATGTAAATTATTTTTCATTTAAAGTCACATAATATATGGTAGAACTAAGTGACTTGATGTTTATAAGGAAGTTACTATATGCCACATATAATGGTAGCAATATAATATATATCGGATATTTAATTTTTGATATATATATTACTTACATAATAAACTAGTAGGAATAATAAGAGGATTTTTTTTTGTTCGATGTTAATTCCTACGAATATGAAATCAGATTGAAGGCTTTTAGGTTCTCAAAGGTAATGAAATACATTCTTATCTTAACTTTAACTTGACGTTAAGCTCTTTTGAGTTAAACACTAGTTAAGTAACTTAACGATGTTTAAATCATCACGACATTTCGTAATCACTCATTCAGATAAAGAAAATTCTTTGCTAATAAAATATATCGTGGGCAAAGCCGCGCCATTCAGCCATCTTCTTATCACACATTCCCTCAGTTAGTACACGTCTTGGACTAATTTTTCAGATCACGAAGAGGGGAGTTTCCTAGGGGGTGGACTTTGCAGCGGGTATTTTTCTTTTGAAACGCTCCAAACTTGATATTTGTTTGGAGGACGTTCCCAAATTGCCTGATTTTTCGAAACGAGTTCTGAATTTTATTTTAAATAAACGTTGCTTCTACAAAGTTTGTGATGAAACGTAGCAATTATTTGTCAAACAAATTAGTTAATATTGAATTATGCTTCAGACATCGTTTATTGTACAAACATTTGTCTAAATAAATTTCGTAAGAATTACTTACATTATAATTTTGTAAATATTATTTTTTTATTATTAAATGTTATAATGTGTTTAATTACAAACACACACATTTATACACTAGACATTAGTTAGTAAGAATTGCCAGAACACCAGTGTCCATAGCTCTTTCTTCAAAAATTATGGCTAAATTTTCAATTCTTTTTTAGTGCTACTGTATAACCGGAACCTGTATGCGATATTTCACGGCTAGCCACAGTAGTTTGGGCTGTACATTGTCGTTTGATATGTTAGTCAGTCAGTGATTCTTTTATATAAATTGTTAAGATAAATAGATAGATAACGCAAATTAATAATAAAGTTTACGGTTCAAACGCACTTCTTGCTCATGGACTGTGTAAGAAATATTCGATATTTCTTATATAAAGTACGTTAAAAATAAATATGTTTTAAGCTATGAACAGAATTACAACAACACCTGAGCGATGTCGTTGATCTACCATCAGCGGGGTAAGCCTCGCTACGTGACACGAATTCCAGTATAAATATTATCCCAGTATACAGAACAAACAAACGACTAATGTTATGTCTATTTAAAGGGTAGGTATTACCTAAAATCTTAAATAACGCAAACATTGTACCTATAGTTTCATTGGTAAAACATTTTGCATGTTCGTCATAAGAATTCTAGTTTATGTGTAAGTTGTATTTATTTATTAAAACCAGTAACAACTACACTGAATACAATTGTAACATAATTCGGTTTCGGTTTAAAGACATTTATTTCTCATAAAGAATACACAAATACACTTACAATTATATACATTAAGTTAGCTTATTCCACCACTCTGCTCCAATGTGTGTTGGTAGAATACACATGTGGCATAATGCAGTAAAAATTAGACACATGCAGGTTTCCTCACGATGTTTTCCTTTACCGTCAAGCGCGAGATGAATTATAAACACAAATTAAGCACATGAAAATTCAGTGGTGCTTGCCCGGGTTTGAAACCACGATCATCGGTTAAGATTCACGCGTTTTAACCACTAGGCCATTTCGGCTTTTTTTAAGATAGTAAAAGAAAAAGATAATTTATACTATAAAAAACTATCAAAGCAATACATACACTGAGACCGCATTAACTAAACGCAATTTGTACATATTTAATAAGACGATTCTCAAATGAAAGCTACCAGATAATTGTAGATATTAAACAGTGCGCTGCTTTTGAAGTAAGCAACAACATTCACGTTCAGAATATTAAGAAAAAACAAGAACACACGATTTACATTACATTATTAACTATTATTTTTTAAGCTTCCCATTGTACTCAGTCAAATAGGTAATTATTTGTTATCATTTCTATATCTTAACATTTTTAATGGCTTTTTTAATAACTTATTTTTTCAGTCATTAAATATGTCCATAAATGTTTAATCGACACTATGAAGCCGCAATAATCGTGCTATAGAGGCGTCAGTAACAGCCCGTGAATGTCCCACTGCTGGGCTAAACTACACGTTACTATTTAACGGGATAATACCGTGGTAGATAATCGCCCTTTTACATTTATAATATAAATGAGAATTTATTTACGATGTATTGTGGTACTCCGCCTTCGTGGCTTGTAGTGCAAGCTTCAATAAAAAGTGACCCCTTGTTGATAAGGATTTATTTGACATAGGAGATCACCTTGTTTTGGTTCACTTTTTTGTTGTGAAGTACATCATCAGCTACCGTTTTTATAGTCCGGTGAAATTTATTTATTTTTTAAATTTATAATCCTTTATCTGCAAAGTTCTCATCATAAAAGTTGGCTTATTAAGTTTTGCGTATTTTACGAACAAACAGCCAAATACTAAAATAAGACAATTAGATTTGCCTTATAATATTAACATATTAATAATAAAATATATATCCTTACAATAGAAAGTTCCGAATAAAACATATTAATAAATAAATAATAGTAAATAAATGCATTATTTTTTTACGTTTACCAATTGTGATCTAGAGATTAATATCAACATAATGACGTCATAGTATCATTTTTATATAGAGTATCTTAAGTTGAACGTCGTCTAAAATGAATCCGATACAAACAATGAGACCTTTTTGTGTGAGTACCTATGTAAACTTATGTATATGAACTAATAAGTTGGCTCGTTTTTTTTAAGTTCCAAATATGTTTTATATTGTATAGTATAGTATAGTCTATTATAGTAACAGCTTATGAATGTCCCACTGCTGGGCTGAAGCCACCTCTCTTTTTTGAGGAGAAGGTTTGGAGCTTATCCCGCCACGCTACTCCAATGCGGGTTGATGGAATACACATGTTGCAGAATTTTAGTGAACTTAGCACGAGATGAAATTAGCACAATAAACACAAATTAAGCAAATGAGAATTCAGAGGCGAATGCCCGGGTTTGAAACCGCGATCATGGTTAATATTCACGCATTCTAACCACTAAGTTATCTCGGCTTTTAACATGTTTTAATATATTATATACAAAAGAATATTATAATTAGATGTATCTATACAGATAAGAAATTGAGCTATAAAATCGTTTTTATTGCTCATTTAAGTCCCTTCAAAACAGTCTATAGCGGGTTTTACTGTACTTAATTAACATAAAGAATATGTTTCTTGTTGTTAAAAAAAAACGAATATACTGGTAAGTCAAATATTTTGCTATTTAAAAAACGAACTACAGTGACGTAAGAACTCACGAATCTCACCCGTGAAATGTTGACAATCGACTTACGGTGACAAGCTATTTTGATTTTTATATCCTTTAAAATTTATAATTATCATAGTCAATATCGCATATCACTTTCTGACGTTTCACGATCATGTTCTGCAGTGAGTTTTGAATATTACTACGGAACTACGGGTCGGTTTCATTTTACGAACTCCATGTACCTCTTTATAGCCATGCCCATTTTATATTTCGACAAGCGAAAATGCAAGTAGCTATCTGAGCCCGGGTAAGCCCTGCTACGTGCCCCGAATTCCCGGGACAACATTAGCCTCGTAATCTATAGGTATAATAAAATAACGGAGGTCGAAACATATTTCAATTGAAAATATACAATATTTGTGGATGACATTTTCATTTATATTAAACCATATTTTGATTAAAAGTTGTTTTAGCTGTTATGGCTAAGTATGGACGGATGGTCGTGGATACAAATCAGTGCAAAAATATATACAACTTACATAGATTTTTCTCTGCTCTACTTGTAATTGTCAGTGGAATAACCCACAAATCCTTCTATAACAGACGAGAAAATAGACCAGCGGTAGGATCCATTATTTCCCTTAGAAGATGTTAATTACATGACAATTAAAGAAAGACCAACTGAAATTTATATAAGTCGATTACTTTTGTTCGCAAATAAGGAAACAGACAATTAATAACAGTCGAAGTGTCGTGAAAACTCCATCCTCAAGAATACTTTGCAGTTTAAAGTACAATTGGAACAGGATAAGAAATAGTAATATATTCACTTTGAATCTGAAATACTCATCGAAGCTGGCATTCTGTAAACACTTTTAATGTTTGTGCTTTTGTTTAAAATCTGACAATCTGTAGACGTTTTCGTGTTTGTTTCTTTTGTTCGCTTTCTTTCAATTACAGTTTTGATAGTTTCATACTAAAAATTATTTTTGATATTTAATTAATTCGTGCTTTTAATTCTGTAGCATGGTTAACGCTGGCTAATTCGCAAGAGACAGAAAAATATTTCCGACCATTAAATAGTACAATATAACAATAAAATATCTTAAATAAATTAAAGATTAAATTGGAATATTCGCTTAAATCTTAATATTTAATTTATGCTCGTACCATGAATTAAGCTCAGATGGCCCAGTGGTAGTAGGCAGCTTGTAAAGGCATATTATGAAATCATTTTAGAAGCTGATAATATAAAACAAACCTATGGAACACTAATACAATCACCGTTATTATTCGAAGCCTTTTGTTCTCGATAATGGCTGACAGGAATAATGATATTGTCAACCTAATAATAACGATCAGAATGTCACGAGGGCTAATAGGGCTCAATGCTTTGGAATCATCAATGATATTACAATCAATAAAAAAAAAAACTTTGTCTGTCAAAATCTACTTACATATAAAAATATATTTTGTGCATATTATTAAACAACACATAAATGACAGATGACATAGGAGTAAAAGAAAACAATTGATCAAACTACAAATAGTATGCAAAGGCTATTTTATCGCTTAATAGCAATCTCTCACAGACAACCTCAGGTGAAAGAAGTTTTATAAGAGATAAGTGCATTTAAATATGAAAGAGATAATAAATATATCATACGAAGAATACAATACTAGATTAAATTTACAATAGCAAGAAACCTACTTACACTTTCAATAAAAAATATTATTTGCTTACAATATTGATTACTAGTTTGGGGAAGTTGGGATTATATACTCTAAGTCCTTTTTACCCCCAACATGTCAGCAAAAGACGTCAGAGCGTAACAAGCAATCAAACTCACATTCGCATTTAAAAATAAATATGCGTGAAAATATATTTTTGATTAAAATTATTTTTAACTATAAAAATGTTACGTTTTATTTAAACGTGTATCGCCACACTTAATACCATTAAGTAACATCACTATGCTTTTAGTAACATTGACAATAAAGGACATATCCAATACAGCTGACAAAGCCAATATCTAAAAGCGAAGGTACCACTTACCGTCAGTAAAACTCATTAATACAAAGCTTTTGTATTGTTATATAACGTGAAAGTAATCGACATATGAAACACCTAATCGCTGTCCGATCGCAACAAAGGGACGCTCCATACAAATAAAAATATTATCGTCGGAATACATCGGGGAATATTGATTGAAAATATTGTACATAAAACGCCAATATCGGTATTGTTGATAGCAGATAAAAGGTTAATTGTTAGTGCTTTTAATTTATTACATGCAATAAAGGAACTAAGTTACACTAGCACGATACAACAATACTTGATATTTTTATTAATGTAAGTAAAGAAAAATTACTCAAATTGAGTTGGCCTAGTAGTTAAAACGCGTGAATCTTAACCGATGATCGTAGGTTCAACCCGGGCAAGCACCACTGAATTCTCATGTGCTTAATTTGTGTTTATAATTCGTCTCGTGCTTGACGGTGAAGGAAAACATCGTGAGGAAACCTGCATGTATCTAATTTCATTGAAATTCTACCAAACCGCATTGGTGCAGCGTGTTAGAATAAACTCCTTCTCCTCAAAAGGGAGAGGAGGCCTTAGCCCAGCAGTGGGACATTAACAGGCTGTTAATGTTACTGTTACTGTATACTTATTGTCTTGTAGTTTTCACAGACATGTTGTCTGTGCTTTTGTTGTATCGGTTTAGAGTTTGATAGTTTTATGTGCACGTTTTCATTTCCAGGCAGCTTCGCAATATTTTTGTTTTTGTTTTTTGTTTTCATCGTGTATTCTTCCGTTGTCTTCCTTGTGGTTGTCAATTGATCTTAGTAGAATTCTGGATTCCTAGGCTGATCTGGATAGTGTTCGACCATGTCCATGACGGAATCGTCTCTATTATGGATAACCATTCTAAGCTCCTTAATCTTCTTGGTCTGCGTATTTACATTTGGACTTCGTAAATATGACCACGTTTTTGAATTTCGTAAGAGTCACAATCTCAAATAGCATTATATTCGCTTTCGCTGAAATTCTTGTATTCTATCTCTCCTTTCCCAATACTATTTAATCTCTCTATCTCTTATTTTCTCTTCTATCTGAAAATCGTAAATCGAGTTTCAAATTGAGACAGAAGCTGTCTCTGCAGAACTAGTGGAGCTTTTACATTTAATTATCAATAAGTAAATGTGAATGTGGACCTGGATAGCCCAGTGGTTAGAAAACTATAATCTTAACCGTGTAATGATTCCGAGTTCAAATTTTGGCAAGTACCACTCTTCTTCTTCTTCCTAGCGTTTTCCCGGCCTAGAAATGCCAGGGTCCGCTTTCCTACATCTTTGCCTCCACTTTGCCCGATCGAAAGCGTCGTCTTTAGTGAGATCGTGCTCTCTCATATCGTCCCTCACAACATCGAGCCAGCGCTTCTTGGGCCTGCCGCGGGATCTAGGGCCTTCGACAACAAAGTCCAGGCATAGGTTCCCAACGTATTCTGCCGGTCTGCGGCTAATGTGACCAAACCAACGGAGACGGCTTTCCTGCAACTTATCCGCTACATCGCAAACGCCAAGGCTACCACAGATGTGCTCGTTACGAATACGATCTAGTCGCGTAACGCCACACATCCACCGCAGCATCTTCATTTCCGCGACGTGAAGTTGCTGAACATGTCTCGCGAGAGGTGGCCACGTCTCGCTGCCGTACAATAAGACCGGTCGGATGATGCACTTGTACACAAGGCCCTTTAATTTCACCGGTATCCTGGGATCACAGATTACCCCGGTGACTTCTCGCCATTTGGCCCAAGCTGCGTTTATTCGAGCTCTGACGTCGTGGTCGATCGTACCAGACTCGTGCAGTACGGACCCGAGGTATTTAAATTTTTCCGTCTTGATAACGGATTCTCCACCTATCTTTATGGGTTCGGGGTCCGTACTGCCACAGGCCATATACTCGGTCTTCGCAACATTTAGCATCAGACCACCCCTCGCTAGCACACCCTTCCACTGGTTCACCTTTTGCTCCAATATCTGCTTGTCCTCATCTACCAGTGCAATGTCATCAGCATACATCATGAGCCAGGCAGACGGCTCATGGGCTTTCGCTGTGACAACGTCAAGCACTACACTGAACAGAAAAGGACTCAGGGCCGAGCCTTGGTGGACACCAACTGTGATCGGGAAAGGGTGCGTGTCGCCAACGGCGGTCCTTACTATTGATTCCGAATTATGGTACATGTCTCGGATAATGTCAATATAGATTTGTGGCACATTCTTCATCTTCAAAGCCCACCAGATTATTTGGCGTGGGACGCAGTCAAATGCCTTCTGCAGGTCTAGAAACGCCATGTACAGCGGCTTCTTCTTTTCTCTATGGGCCTCGGTTAGTATTCTTAGGGCGAAGATGGGGTCTATGGTTCCACAGCCTGGGCGAAACCCATACTGACATTCCGAGACGGTACATTCTTGCCGAAGCCTTGAATCGATTACGCGTTCGAAGAGTTTCATGGTGTGGCACATAACCTTAATACCGCGGTAGCTTTCGCAGTCCTGTACACTACCTTTGCCTTTATAAACTGGAGTAATGATACTCAATCTCCAAGAGTTGGGCATCTTCCGGCTAGTAAGTATTCGGTTAAAAAAGTCAGTAAGTAGGTTCACACCATGAGAACCCATCGCTTTCCACGCTTCAATCGGCAGGTCGTCAGGGCCTACGGCTTTTCGGTTCTTCATTGTACGAAGACATTTGAGTAACTCGTCAGGTGTTACCGGTGCAACAAGTCCGAGATTAGGAGGCAGTTCTGGAGGAGACACATTAGCGTGTTGTGTGTTAAGCAACACGTTAAAGTAGCTGCGCCACCTCTCCTTCACCTTAATTGCATCGCAAACCAAAGTGCCATTAGAATCTTTGACACAAAGACATTTTGTTATGTCTTGTGTCGCTTTCTCCCGAGCCTTTGCCAAACGGAATATAGTCTTTTGGCCCTCGTTTGTCTGGAGCGTGTCATACAAAGGTGACAGCGTCTGGTAACGGGCTTTGGCAACTGCTCGTTTGGTGGCACATTTAGCTGCTTCATACGCGTCTCGGTCTTCAGGAGATTTGGTCTCTTGCCACTTCTTAAACTGTGTCTTTTTCTCTCGAACTGCCCCCTGTACTGAGCCATTCCACCACCACGTCTCCTTGTCGATGACCCGGCCTCCTATATTAAAATATCACAAATAGATAACATATTTTTTTTCAATTTTAAAACTTTTTATATTAAAATATTGCTTTATACAATATGATTTCAAATTGTAAATAGTAAAATTAAGGAATTATTGTTATTATGAGTTAGGTTAAATAAATACGGAATAATCAGGCTTTATACGAGATATACCATACCAACGATTGGAATTATTACATAACATTTCTAATCGTTGGTAGTTTAAGGATAAATCCACTTGATAGGCTTGTAAAATTATCGTATAAGTCTCTTATATGGTAATTTTAATTTATTAAAATTAATTTAGTAAATTTTATTGGATCTTTTTAGATTTAATATATTATGAGCTTTGTAATCCTCTATAATCTACCTCTATAATCTAGTGGCTAACTGTTCCGTGTACATACCCTGAGGTACTATATTCAAGTCTAATGAGAAAAAAATCGTATAGAATATAAATTTCAATTTTATTTATCTTGTAAAATGAAGATTCGAAAACGCTTGATAGATCTTATTTGTACATAATTTAATATCACCCAATAAACCTTCGATATATAACTTTATCCCTTCTTAAGAGATAATAAACTAAATCCTATCCAAGTGTTTATAGAGGTGATTCAACTTACCCTTGTTCATTCAATTCACAAAACAGGGCGCGACACAATTAAGCGTCGAAGATTCCGTACAAACATTGATCTAATCGGCTTCAACATCTAAAACGAGCACCCCTTAACTTGTTTGATTTGAATTTCGTCTAGAACATTCTGATAAAAAAAAAATATTTGACTAAGGGATTAAGCTTGTTCCTTTTTAATGGAATGTGCAAAGTATGCAAATAACGCTCTGATATTTGAGTTTTTTTTAAATATATTATCGCTGTATAAGTCGTTCTTGATAATTGGATTTTGCGTAAAAAATAACATTAATAATCCTGCGTGCTTTATTGCATAAACAAGACCGAATAGTTGAACAAATAAAAAGTGATCTCGTCTAGGTTCTCTTAGAGTAGAGGAATAAATCCAGAATATATAAGTATTACAAGATTGACAAAGCAAGATATTAATATATTATGAAAAATATTATATACACGTAAATATACCTTATATGTTAAGTAAATGCAAATACAAAACCAAATAAAAATAATTTCGAAGCTATTGAAATTGTTGCTTATATTGTTGTTATTTTAATTGTGTTCAAGATCTTCCAAAGCTCAGACTTCAGATCTTCATAATTTATAGCTAAGAACCATCACGATTATAATAGGCTTTAAAGCAAAAAACCGTATTTACATTCTTTTGGGAGCTACGATGCCATAGATAGACATACAGATTCACACGTTAAACTTATAACGCCTTTCTTTGTAGATGATTAAAAACACGTACTCTCAAAATGACTGCAATACAATTATATTCAATATGACGACGTAAAAAAATATCACCGAAAAAATATATAAAAACACGGTTTGTCACGCTGAAATGAAACGTCACGCCACGAATTGTACAAATTAAGGATTGATAAGCTTGTCACGGCAAATGTTTGTGTGAATTTGTCACCTAAAACGTCTGATTCATCAATCATCGTGAAACTTTTGGTAAACAATTCTATTGGGAGAAACCTCAATAAGTCAATTGCTTACTTTGTAGAGTAATACGATTTACAAGAAGTATTTTATTAGCGTGAACATAACCTGTTAGAACTATCTTGATGGCTAAGGCTCAACGGCTGCAGATCATTAGGTTTCGTGTTCGAATCCCAGGTCAGACTTATAAATTATCAAAGGTATTCTAGGCAATCCGAAGCCTCATCCTATTAGCCATTTGGTTAAGTAACAGCCTGAAATGTCCCACTTGGGTTAAGGCCTCTTAGCCGTTCGAGAAAAAGTTAGGAGCTAATTACACCAATGTAGAATAGTGGAAACATGTGTAAAATTTTGATCCAACTCATGCTCATCCAAGTTTTCTCTTATTTTCCTTCACTGCAAAGCACGAGATGAGTTATAAACGCAAATTCCGTTAAGACACACGTGCTACAATTGTTGGGCCAACTTGCTCAAATGGGTATATTATATACTATTTATTCAATCTCTTTTATTACTAAATAAGTAAAAGCACAGGTTTATTTAGGACATAGGTAGTGGAGACATTAATGTGTAAGTTACCTGTATATACATAGGTTAATTAAACAAAAAAAAAATTATTTAAAAGTTTTTGATAAAATATTACTTTAAAACTTCTTATTTATATAAATATATTATATATTAAAAAAATATCACTCACCACGAGATCTCCTAAATTTTTTGATTGAAATTTGTGACAGTTGGAGTAACTGACTTCAATCTGCCGAATCACTAAGAACGAATTTTACGAAAATCCTTCCAAAATACATTTTTTTTCTTATCTTCCCATGCGAAACGGGATGATTAGCTAGTTTCAATATAAAAGGCATGCTTACATTTCCTTGTTTAGCCTAAACGTAACTTGGACGTTCTATTGCATAAAACATCTTCATAAATAATGAGGCTGTGCCGCCTTACGAATATTATCTGATGTTCATATTTCCTGTTTCATTTCAGGGTTCCACTTCTTTTTCTTTATAATACAGATAATAAAAAATACGTATGTAATCTAATTAATATTAAATGTCTCGTATGATATGTATATTCGATATATTTTATTTACCAATTATTTTGAGATCCAAGATTTTTCTTTTCCGAAACGAGTATTAATAACTAACTGTCCTGTGTAACTATATTGAACTTACTGTCCGACCCGACAGTTTAATGCTACGAGTGAAATTCACACAAGGTTACCCCACCCACATCCATCTTAAAGTTGAAATTTCCAAAAATCCTTAGAGGATGCATAATGCCATATGTTATAAAACTAACATAGACATTGGCACTTCAAGAAATTCGAAGTTTTGCTCTATGTGCGATTGAATGTGTAATGTGTGGCGTCTTCCGAGAGGAGTTTGTATAAAGCCATACCAGCAAATAAAATTATATTGTTAGTTAAACCATGTGAAAAAAATACAAAATCGCTAGCCCTAAAAAATGAGGACTCAATGATATACTTAATATTATGTATTGTCAGTCCATATAGAAAACATTTAACATACACGGAACCAATTCACAAATGCAGCTCTCATTTCTCTGTTAATTTTGTCCAATACATTTTCTTTTTTTCTTTATAAACTTCCCTGGACTATACACCTTCTGGCGTTACGCGATTATGATTTTCCTTCGGGGAGAAATTTAATTTCCACCCAGATAGATTATTCACGTCTACATTTTTTTCCTACTATAGAAACTCTTATGGATTTGGTGCCTTTGTTTCTGTGGCTTTCGTTATTTTCCCTTGTGATTACAATTCGCTCTCGGAATTTTTTCAATCAAATTTAACTTCGGTTAATAGTATTTATGATGTAGTTGCGAACATTCTAGAAAATTGGCACGTAAAAGTTGTGTGCATGACGTGATTTCGTTCGCGTGGACTTTGGACTAATAAAATAAAAGTTTTACACTTTTAAATTGTAATTTTATAACATTATATTTAATATAAATACCATCGGTTCGGAATGGAGATAATACCAAAAGAAACCGATAAGAAAATCAATAGCTAGTCTTATTCATGAATTAAATATATATTAAAGACAATACTTGACGAAAATTAACACAAATAAAACACATGCAAATGGAGGTACTTGCCCGGGTTTTAACCCGCTTTCAATAAGATACGTTTAAAACTACTACATATTACTAAGCCATTTCGTCTTTTTCAAAAGATGAATGACCACAATGATTAATATTTAAAGTAAAATCATATTATCCGTACAAAAAGCGTTGAAGATTTATTACTAAGCTAAGTTATAAATTCTCCTAGTGTCTAGACTAATTAGATTTAAGTAATCACGTTTTATTTTTTTAGAAATGAATCGTTTACAGGAATTGGACTGGTTTGTAAGTTTTTGTGATTTTAATAAACTTAATTTTAAATAAACTATTCCCCAACACCCCAAAACATACCCAAACACATAAATTAAATGAACGTATTTCTTAATACAAAAATCGAATTATTCAGTTTGGAAGCAGATATTAAAAAAATAAAAACCAATGTTCAATGACACATTCGAGAGTGTTCCCGAGAAGCAGCAGAAAACAGTAATCCATTTTAACCCCCCAAATATACCCTTGTACATTTTTCCCACAACGCCCCATACCTTTGTATTTTCCTTTTATTCGACTTTATCAACGTGAGCGTTTATGGTGTTAAGTCACATTCGTCTTTAGAAAATTCTACGAAATCTTGATTAGCCAAATTATGTGTGTGTGTTAAGTGCATGCAAATACACTAGATCACTCACATTTCATTCCGGACCGCAATAATAAAAAGTATTTCCGTCTAAGTAGAATAAGTGCGTGGGATCTATCCACGCTTACACATAGCCCTAAGATCAAATTAAATAACGTTATAGAAACGAACGTTATATAAACGAAACGTTTCCTGACAAAAAATAATTAAACTTTAATCTTTTACACATTGTTACAAATTTTTTACACATTGTTGTACTCGTCTTCGAATTGATGGTTTTATGAATTTCATGTAAATCTTTACAATTAATTTACTATTTAATTCTATGATCACTTTCAACTGTCAAAAGATAGTATTGAACAATAAAATCTAATTTTGTTTACTGTTTATTTAAAAATATATTATAAGCATCATTCATCACATCTATTTTGAAATTTCATTATAAATGGATTAAGGTATCCTGTCTAGACGGTATCTGCGAGAAGAAGGATTTGTTATACTGCGATATTTTTCCAATATACGTTATTAGATAAACACGTTTATCCTAAACATACGAAAAATTTATACCTACATTTATCAATTATTATATTTAAGATCATGTTAAAAAACATGAATAGATAGAAATATAAAATTATATAAAATAAATGACTAGCGCTTTACACAAGGCTTCACTCACGTTATAATTCAAAATTGCTAAAAATTAATATAGAATATAGAATGATTGTTATAACCAATAATAATAATAAATATCCTGAGACATTGTTCACACTCGGCCACCTGATCCCAAGCTAAGCAGAGCTTGTACTATGGAAACCAGACAACTGATATACTACATACACTACTTTTATTTTGACAAACAGACATGTTCATGCACACAAATGTCTGTCCTGGGTGGGAATCGAACCCACAACCTTCGGCGTGAAAGGCAACTATCTACCAACCACGCCAACCGGCTCGTCAATAATAATAATATCCAAAGATAATAATAATAATATCCAAAGAGCTTTAAAAATAACAGAATTTCATACAAAATTTTCATACCCTTTACAGACACCAATAGCTTAGAGGTTTTATTTTCAAAAATCCTTTCCTAGTGCTAACCTAATGTGTAAATAGTATTTATGCAAATATTTTGGGCTGTGTGTTGTTTCAGTCAGTTATTCTTTTGTATTTATTAATTAATTTAAAATATAGATAATATAAAAAAGTGTAGAGCTAGTTGTCGTTAACTTTTATGCAGAAATTTAATTGGATTATATAATAATCTACAATAATGATTATGGTCTAATTTCGACCAATGGACGGACATTAGTCTTCATTATTACGTTTCACCCCAATACAGTTGAGAAAATCTAGGGGTGGCCAAAACCAGCCCTACATTTTACAGATGTGTCTCGTAACATATTTTATCTATTTTCGGACTTAAAGGGAATACATTGGTATTCCCATTTATAATAAATCTGTATTGTGAAATCCGCAAAGAGACGGATCCACTTTTCTTCGTAAAACTGTGCGACAAAATTACGACAAAGAATATTTTTTTATACATAATCTATTTCAGTACAAAAGATAGTCATATATAAATATGTATAAAAGAATGATTCGTTGTGACCAAGAGCATGTCAAGAAACTCACACACATCAAATATGTACGTCGCTTCGAATATACACCAAATATTTAACTAGTTCTGTCGCGGCCCATATGTTAAATGGGGGGAATTGAAACAATTTCTCGTCATAAAAAAGCCTATATCCATTGTTGAAGCTTAAGCTAGTTTCATACCAAATTTCATCAAAATCGGTTCAGTGATTTAGACGTGAAAGCATAACACACAGACAGACACAGACAGTTACTTTCGCATTTGTAATATTAGTATAGATTATTTGGCAGTAGAAGTAAATGATGAGTGAGCGGTTATTCCAGGCGGGCTTGTATAAAGTTTGTAATAATAAATATATATTTTATATAAACACGAGATGCACGATATGAGAAAAGCTTACTGGGTGCTGAATTTATCTCGTGGACGACACTGATTTTAAGCGAAAATTATTCAAGTTTATATTAATTTCACCAGCAATGTAATGAACGGCGGAAACATAAACATAAATAATTTACGGCTGTACTCAGCTTTAATTATATTTATACTTTCATTAATAACATTACCGCGGTTAAGCAGATATAAAGCTCACATTTTTCGCACCCTACTACTTAATAAAATTAATTGATTAATTTTACTAAAGTAATTCAACTGTATAAATAAATAAAAAAAGTATAAATATACCACGGACTTCCGATGTAAGTCACATCTCCTTGTGGTGTACC
The DNA here is from genome assembly GCA_905147175.2 of Nymphalis urticae. Classification (NCBI taxonomy): domain Eukaryota; kingdom Metazoa; phylum Arthropoda; class Insecta; order Lepidoptera; family Nymphalidae; genus Nymphalis; species Nymphalis urticae. The sequence goes on along the minus strand of LR989999.1, from coordinate 1,394,520 downwards.
CTGCGTTTGATAGATAGGTTAGAAATGGTCACCAGCCATGATGGGACATAGTTGGTACAAACGGGTCGCTCCGGTTACTTAATTGTTTAGCAGATTGTGGCGACCACGCGACCCTATGGTGCAGCCTCCCTTCGGGGAGTAGGTGTGTCTAATTTTCATCTACTCATAAGACAGGCAAAGCGGAATTAGAAACACATGCTCTCGGGCTATTTGCATTTACCCTTTCTTTTAATATCTTGCCTAAAAAAGGTTTTTCGACACCCGACAGATTAACGTCATTTTCTCCCCATCTGAGGCGAGCTGTACCGAATGCATGTGGACTATTTCTAATGAACTCCATTGGAAGTTTTAGAGCACGGCACTGGAGAAATGTTCTTGTAGCCCCTCCGAGATGCAGAGAACGGCCATCTTAGAAGCTTTAGTGAGTAAGAATCCTATACATCCCGGAGCCCTCCCCAGGGAGCCTTTTGTAGCTCTTATGGGCATTCCCCTGTGTTTCGAGAGGGGTCAAGATCGAACTTCCTGCTAGTTTCAAATCGTTAGTCGACCCGCATACCGTTTATTATTAAAGCTTCAAATTGCATTCAACGGAAATTTCCAATAAACAGTAAATATAAAAATGATCGTGGATATTTAATTATATAAAAAAAATTACTGGCTATTTTTTAAACTGAAAATTTGTAAGTAAAACATGAAAAAAAATGCCGCTGAGTGTCTTTGGCCGCTTTTTCTCAGGTCTGGGTATTTCTTTTCCAAACAGGTGGTTTCTAATTTGACTAAGTAATGCATCGAAAGTATTTTATTTGATTTGATTTAAAATTAGCTATCGTTTAATAAATAATGCTTTTAGGGAAGGCGAACCGGCAAATGACCTATCTCATGGAAATGGTCACTTCCGTTTACAGGCATTTTGACATAAGATTTTAACCCATACCAAGATAGTCGTAGAACCGCAAACAAAGACGTAAAATCTAAGACGCTACCTTTGGCCCCTTGAGACTGTTACTTGTCTCACTCTTTTTTTAAAAAACATATAGCAATACTTTAAATAACTATTTGGCGATAAAAAAAAATGGTGAGTGTGTGATACTCACCTGCTCTAAAAAGCCGTATTAGCGATATATTTTGATAAAAACTGGTATACAATGATTATTACTATTTTCTTCACAATAATCGATTTTATTGAGGCTACAAATTAAACCACATAAAGTCAGGAATTCTTTTTTGAGACGATTCATATAAAGATATCAGAAAACATAGATATGTTAGGTAGGATAGGTAGGTAAGTAAACTCTTTATCTTAAACATTAATTTAAAACTACACTGGAATTAAAAAGTCTGATCTTTTGCAGTTAACATATAATGTAAAACTGTTCGTAATATAATATAATACTTTCCATTAATTATATAAGTATTTTTGTTATAAACCTGTTCTGTATATGTTTGGAGAACATTTAATAAATTATATGAACATTTGACTCGTTAAAAATTGTACCGTGTCGTGACGAGACGTGACTTGACATGCCAATTATAATATAGCACGACAGATAAATCTTTATAGCTTAGAGCATTCGGAAATTAAGAAAATAAGTGACGCAGCTTATATCAACCACAAGGCACCATATCCAATTTATATTTCTTATCTTTCATATATTTCTGGTATAAACAAGTCAATCAATACCGCACATCACGAACAAAGCATTATAACGTCAAATTTACAAGACATTAATCGTATCAAGGAACGAAAACGATGCGTCCCGACTTCCAGAACCCATTGGGAGAACACCATCGAATTAATCCTCGTCCTATGAACATTAAGCATTCATGGTTTGGCAATTTCGTTACACGAATTGCTCCCGACGTTTTGTTATTCTTATTTCCTTTTCAATTCGCGGTACGATTTTTTTTTTCGGTTATTTCCTTTTGAAATCCTTACCACGGGTTAGGTGCTTCATTTTTCGATGTGACGGATAAACGACATACCTCCCAAGACTAATGAAATTTGTGACAATATTTACTTTGACAAAAAATCGTATATTTTTGCGCGAAATTTGGTATAAAATTGTCAATAACACCTACAGAAGATTTAACTCAACATTTTGGAAGTATCGTAAGTATTGTATTGTGTCAGAGTCTTAGTATAGGTAAGATAAGATCACGTGGTCCCTTGTTCCAATCTTGAGTTATGAAAATTCAGTTTATTAAGTCTATTAGGTTTATCATTGATATAATGTTAGATCATTATGTTAATTAATTAATTTATTTAGTCTTGCGCCTGATATTTCTTTGATCGTCATTTGCGCAGTTAGTTAGTCAAAGGTAACGGCCGTGTCCGAAAATAGTCAGTAAGATATCATGTCTAATTAGTATGTAATGATTAAATAAAGACACCAAAAGTTTTGAAATTTTGGACAGAAAATATTATGCTCAGTAAAATACTTAGCAATGCAAAAGTTTGATGTTAATATACATAATCTGTATCATAGGCTTATGGTTTAAAGCGTGTATCTTATAGTACAAGATTTAGGAACAACGGCAGTCAAATATTAGGTGACGTAATTGCTCGTTCGTTTTCATAAACTAAACAATAAAATGAAATACACCAAAAACCAAATTGAATCAAACCCACGACTCTTAAAGTCCACTCTTAAGTAAATAAACAAACAATCGTACATCAAGGCTTACATTATCCTTAGGTTACGACATATTCCGTGAGGGAATAAAGAGAGACGAGACCCTGAAACGTAATGATAAACCAGAATGGAATAACTTATGAGACCCTCTTAATAACGAAACAAAAGGCTGCCTTTGTCTTAGTGGGTGATTAATTTTCTGTTATCACTAACAGATTACATTAATGTTCGTGTGAATACATACAAAACGGTTTGATAAGCCATGTTAGATTAAGGTAATACTACCACAGCACATATCACACTTATGGCTAAGTAACAGTAACAGCCTGTGAATGTCCCACTGCTGGGCTAAGGCTTCTTCTCCTTTTTTTAAGGAAAAGGTTTTGAAACTTATTCCACCACGATGCTCCGATGCGGGTTGGTGGAATACACATGTGACAGAATTTCAGTGAAATTAGACTCATGCAGATTTTCTCACGGTGTTTTCCTTCACCGTCAAGCACGAGATGAATTATAACACAAATTAAACACATGAAAATTCAGTGGTTATTGTCCGGGTTTGAACCCCAATCATCGGTTAAGATTCACGCGTTCTTACCACTGGGCTATCTCGGCTTTACGGCTAAGTAGCTAGCATATAATGACGCGGATCATGGGATACTGGGTACTTAATAAAATAAAATAAAAAAAAGTGTGTAAAAATCTAATATTTTTAATTGTTTACAATTTTATTAGTGTTGGTTCAATCGAAAAAGTATAAGCTCCTTTTGAATTGATTTCAATGATACATCATACTCGGGAATGCGTAATTTTATATAAAAAATATTATCGTAAAAAATACCTAACCTTATTTTTTGTTCTCTTTTACTTCGCTCCAATTTTCTACGCGAATAAATAATATCAAACGCTGACAGCCGACTGACGGACATACCCCAAATGTATTTATGGAGGCTTTCTGTTTGTTTTCAAAAACAATCTCGAAATATTATATACAATAACATTCACTCACGCGACATTCAAAAAACAGAAAAAATATTATTAGCCCGTGCTAGAATTTTTTGTATAATTTAACAAGATTAAAAATTAAAATTAAATTAAATCTAAGCTTATCACCGGTTGGGGATGAACATTCTACGAAGAATAACTGGCAAAAAAACTCTATTAGTTACTCTTTTCCAATAATTAAGTTACAAAGATTAATAAAATTAGTCGCAACTTATTCCGCCTTACCGTCCATTATGAAAACACAGTTTAGAGTAACTACTTGGGGCATCAAAAATTCTAGTAATTAATGGGTTTAAAATTTCTATAATCCCCATCTCCCGTTAAATCAGTAGTACGATAATAGCCTTAAAGATAAAACCTACATTCGTTCGTTAGCTTGGCGACCATACTACTTGTGCTATTAATATACTTATCAAGATAAAATATGTGATTTCTTTCACTGATAACAACGTTAGGCCTGCGTTAAATATTTAATAAGATTTTTTTTATGAATAAGCTGAAATCCGTGACAAATTTATTATGTATTACATTTGTATATTTCCAGAATATAATTTATAAGAAACATTCGAAGTGAATTTCAAAGAATTGTAATAAAGACCGTCTAGATCTGAAATCGACATTGATTTAGTATAAAACGGGGTTCGTTACCAAGCAGCTTATTAATTCTAAGAAAAACTTTTGTAATATTTTACTTAGGTTGTAAAATTATATTATAAATGATTATAAGCCGAGATAGCTCGGTGGTGAGAACTCGTGAACACTTAACCGATTATCATGGGTTCAAATCCGGGCAAGCACCACTGAATTTTCATATGCTTAATTTGTATTTATAATTCATCTCGCGCTATACGGTGAAGGAAAAAATCGTGAGGAAACCTTCATGTGTCTAATTTCACTGAAATTCTGCCAAATGTGTATTGAACCAACTCGCATTGGAGCAGCGTAGTGGAATAAGCTCTAAAACTTCTCCTCAAAAAGGAGAGGAGGCCTTAGCCCAGCAGTGGGACATTCACAGATTGTTACTGTACTATAAATGATTGTAATTGTTTTGCGTAGTTTGAACTAAAACGGCCGGCGATTTTCTGGCAAACGCTAATTAAACTTTTTAAATTAACTCAACGACAAAAACTTCATCGTAAAGAGATAAATAAAAATAAGAGTTTATAAAAAAAGGTTGAGCATAAAATTAAAGCTAGATATGATAATGCTTTGACAAATTCAAAAGGAGATCCTTTTTATTATTCGTTATTTATTTTTACATATTCCTCTTCGTCCCCACATTATAATTTCCATAATATTGTCTCCTTTGAGAAATAATATCCGTACCGTCGTATCTTCCGCCATTACATACTAAGAACTGTTACCGACCCTTCGGAAATAAAACATTATTTAACTGCTCATATTTTCATATATATAGTTTAGCCAAGATGACAAAGTACTTTGATTCGTGCGGGTGCCAAATTGCGGACTTGCCGCTGTCAAAATTTTCTTGAAATGAAAACAATATTATTGTTTTTAACATGACCAGAATCGAAGGCCGTAGATTTGACACAATCTGGTCACTAAGCAATCGGTACCTACCGTTTACATTATATCGAATAAAGCGTAAATCGTGTTTTAGATTTCCGTTCGTGAAAATATTTGCATTCTAAATATAGGTGTTTGTCATGGATTAATCAAATTATGCGAGTCTAAAGCTATTGTCACGTTTCCCGTCATTGTTATTGTGATATTAATTTCGCCACGATTTATTATTTTAAATGACTTGAATCAAATGAACTAGGGATAAGAAATTAAAAAATATATATTTTTATTAGTTCCATTAGTTGGCTTACCACAGCCTAGAGACATTATAAGAATATTAACGTTAATATGTGCCTAAAATTCCACTGGCTATCTTACCCTTCTAACTGGAACACAATAATTCTTTCAAAGAAGTGCTGATGGAGGTAGAATGAGTGATATCAACACAGAGGGGCTTTTACAAAGTCTTATAGTCACTAATTTATTAATAAAGAAACGTTAAAAAGCATTGAAAGTTTAATATTTTTAACTTCTATAACTCTAAGACATTTCATACAAGTAGGTACATAGTTAGGGCAACACTAAGTAGATAGACGTAAAACACGAACTTTTCTTTATAACTTTAATATATAAAATAATAACATTTAATGGGAACAGTTTCACCATATATTGTTTTCATAACTTTATCGATTTTCACAGCGCAGGCCATGAAAGCTCTGGTGGCACGATTTTCCGACTTAATCGACAAACGTCATAAAAACTTTACCTAATTTTACAAAGTACTAAAATTCTTATCCATAGAAAACTAAACTCAATCGTTTTATAGGCAATAAGATAATCTTAAAATTAACACAAACATGTATACTCGTGTTTTGGATAAAAAATTTTTTTTTTATAGAACCGGAAGGCGGACGAACATATGGGCTACCTGATGGTAAGTGGTCACCAAACGCCCTTAGACATTGGCATTGTAAGAAATGTTAACCATAGCGTACATCGCCATTGCGCCACCAACCTTGGGACCTAAGATTTTACGTCTCTTGTGCCTGTAATTACACTGGCTCACTCATCCTTTAAACCGGAATACAACAATACCAAGTACTGCTGTTTTGCGGTAGAATATCAGATGAGTGGGTGATACCTACCCAGACGAGCTTGCACAAAGCTCTACCACCAGTTTTGCATGTAAGTTTCTTTTTTAATCACAGAAATGATCTTGACATTTTTATGTATAAAATACTACCGATTCGACACATTTCCTTTTAAATTAAGCGTTTTTTAACTTCCCAATAAGACCGCTTTCAAACATCTACAAAGATACGAATAAACTTACAAAAATCGCCTTGAGTTTTATTGCTATAGTTATAAGACTCACATTCCTTTGTCAAACGATTCTAATACTTAATAAATACTTGCTCAGGTGTATTAATAGGGGAAGGTTTTGGGATCGATGAATAAAGTACCTTTTCACGCCCTTTGCGCCCAAACTTTTAGACTTTGACAAATAATTTGCTGTTTTCGTTTTAATTTAATCTTAAAGTAAATTTTATTAAAATTGTTTTTAAATAAGTTAGATCTATATTCAAAATAAGATTCATTGTATATTTGAAAAATAATCTTGAAAAATCACTTACGTCTTTCTAAAATTATAAGAATGTAATTTTCGGGTCTTAAGTGATAGCGGCCATGGTATAGTCGAAGGTTGATGTCTAGGAATCTATTTTTTCTGTTAAAATCGAATTACACAAACGTAAGTATTTGTCCATATTAAATTTATAAATTGCACATATTACAACAGTTTTTAAATAAGAAACAAAAAACAGAATCATTAATAATTAATATATATATAAATTTATATAAATGCTTGAAAAAAAAACAGTCGATGGGTCCTAAAAATCATCGATGAGACTAATAAGGCTCCAAGCCTGAAAGGTATATTCAGCGAATGAAATTACACCCGAATTTGAAATCCTGGGAGGCTTGAAGACACTTTCGCCTGAGGCATCGTTTCCTTTGTAACGATTTAGATTTTTCGTCCTAATTAGTACATTTTTGGCTTCAGATAATTTAAAAGCTAAAATGATGTTACGAAAGAGATTTATCTTTAAAACAACTTTCTTATAGCATCATGTAATAAAGTAATGTTATTTACGTAATATTTTTTTTATATAGAAAACGAAGGTGGACGTGCATAAGGGCCAGCTGATGGTAAGTGGTCACCAAACACGCTTAGACATTGGCACTGTAAGAAATGTTAACCATCGCTTACATTGCCAATGCGCCAACAACCTTGGGACCTAAGATTTTATGTCCCTTGTGCCCGTAATTACACTGGCTCAATCACCCTTCAAACCGGAACACAACAACACCAAGTACTGCTGTTTTGCGGTAGAATATCTGATGAGTGGCTGGTACCTACCCAGACAAGCTTTCACAAAGCCCTACCATTAATGTATTCATTTAAATAAAATTAAGTATATTAATAAGTGTGGGAATATAGCGCAAAAGCTCGGTTGATATAGAATAATATATATATATATATATATATATATATAAAGTAAACAGGAATATACCGAGACGAAAGAGCGATTTCCTTTTAAAATAAACTTATACAGACATTTCTAAAGCAAGAGGAAAATTCACCTTTCGATTCAACTACACGACGTGTACCGTAACTTTTTAGTCAAAGTAAAGAATGGGGGACTCACTTCGAGTCCTTTAATTGATTGATGCGAGGGGACGAATTATTGGAAAAGGTCGCATTTACAATTCCACCTTTGTTTCAAGTCCCCGTTGATTTACGACCCCCGTATCAAGGCACCTTTATTGGACGAACGTTTTGGTGATATTTCGATATAATTTTAATCACAATTAACTATAGCTGTTTGAACTGAAAGGCGTTGTCTTTGATGTTTATAATTAAATTATCGTATTCTTTGTATATGACCTTTTAAAGTTCAACGTGCTAAAATATATCGCAACTAATTGCTTCGAATCAAATTAAATAAAAGCTTAATTGATTTTATCTAATTTTTATATGGTTTATGTAATATCGATCGTTGTACGCACTTGGTGTTATCTACCACTCATCAGATATTCTACCGCTAAATAGCAATATTTAGTATTGTTGTATTCTGGTTGAGCCAATGTAACTTCAGGAACAAGAGACATACTGTCTGGGTAGGTAACACCAACTCATCAGATATTCTACTGCAAAAGAGCAGTACTTTGTGTTGTTGTGTTCTGGTTTGAAGGGTGAGTGAGCCAGTGTAATTACAGGCACAAGGGACATAAAATCTTAGGTCCCAAGGTTAGTGGCTTACATCGCCAGTAAGCGATGCTTAACACTTTTTACAGTGCCAGTGTCTAAGGGCGTTGGTGACCAATTACCATCAGGTGGCCCATATGCTCGTCTATTTTATAAAAAAAAAAAAACTTAAGCTCTTAGTTCCCAAGGTTGGTGGCACATTGGTGGTGTACGGAATGCTTAATATTTCTTACATCGCCAATGCCTATGAGCACTTACGTGAGCACTTACCATTAGACGGCCGAGCTGCGAATAGGCTTACTTATTTCATAATGAAACGAAGTTAAATCTACGTCCAATCATGAATAAATTAATATAAAATAAAATTTATATTTCTCTGTACAACTACAAGATTTGCTCTAGAAATACAAATAGTTAAGGTATATAAAAACGTATTCCTTGTGAAGTACTTTCTCATCTCAGCTGTTACAACTCATAAACTATTAATAGCATATGTACAAAACTATACACTACAATTAATTTAAAAGATTAGTAGCCCCTTGCAACGAGAGGCCTTAACACACTGAAACATTAAAGCCTTTAATTATTCTAAAGTAGACGGCAGGACCTACTACTCGAAACAGAACACTGTTTACCATTAAAAGTACAAAGCTCTCTCTGCGTTCAGCTCAACTTTATTATTTCATTATATTTAATGAAACTAGATTTCACTTCAATTCTCAATTCAGTCTGTGTCACGGTTATATAATTTAATTTAAAAAATATTTAAAAATAGAAATGATTCGAAAAACAAATTCTATTATCAAGCATAAGATTTTTAATACGATTTCTTTATTCGTAAATATTTAAAATAACTTAAAAGTTTTTTTAAATATTGTATTTTTATTTATAATAGAGTAAGATTTTTTTTATTTTACTGAAACTTCTTTCAACATTGTTTAACGCTGGCAATCAAAAACATAATTTATTTAAATAATTAAAAAAAAAGAAAATACATTCAAAACATTTTTGAATACTAACTGAATAAATAAAGAATATAGTGTAAATAAAATTTCAATTTAAATAACGGAATACCACAGACGTTCTAAATTTAAATAATAAAATATTACGTAAATGAACTTGATATTCAACTATTTAACTAATGGTATACTTTATGGTTGAGAACAATTCGTCTGAATAAACCCGAGCCGTTCCACAGCCGTTTTGTAGATATACTTATCTCTGAAGATATGCATGTTTGCACATGCTTCGCCGCAGAGCGGAGATGAATTGCAAATACAAATTAACCATTTAAAGGATGTCAGAGATGTTTGTCTAGATTCGAAATTCGGTTTCCGTGAGATCTTATTCTTGGAATGTATTTATAATTCAACATCGGAGATCTGGTCCTTCATCCGTTAGTATATATCTACATGATTCTCTTTCGTATGAGATATTTTGTTTTAGTATATATTCAATTAATTGATGTAAATTTTATTAGACTATTTTCTTAGTAGTTGTCGAATTGGTGTTTTCAAATCCAGAGTAAAAAGATTTCTTCTAGGCAAGCTTGCTACACCCTAGACCGTGGCGATGCTTTACATTAGGCATGTCAACGGTCAGACACTGGCCTATATGAGATAAAAAAAACCTTCATGTATTTGTACCTAGCCTTTGCGTTAAGTGCTAAAGAATGCCTTCACGCGATAAGCCTTTCGTAACACTTACACTATATTAGTAAAAAAAAAATATTTTTAAAGTAAGTAAATTAAACTAAGAAAAGCAAGTTTCTATCACAGCGATGTCACATTTTCCTTGGACAATGAATTCTTTCTATAAGAAAGTTAATATATATTTATTCAATGATCAATCTTGTATCAAAAAAAATAATAAATAGATTATAACAAAGCATGGAGTTAGTTTTCGTTAATTTTTGTAGTGAAAATTTCTTTAGGCGCTGGTTTATAATAGAGGCTAGACTCGTGGCTTCGCTTCACCGACATGCTAATGTTAATATAATGAAATCGCTGGATTGATTAAAATTTATGTAAATACTAACAGTATATACAACTAATATGTATTTTAACTAAATAATAAATAATATAAAGCATAATTTAAATAAATAATATTTATTTATTTTTAAATATTATTTATTCAAATTAAGCTGTATTTATATTCTATACTATATATTATTCACCACCCGGGTTAGTTGTCATTATATTATTTTTAAACTTTCTTGATAAATGAACTATCAAAAACTTTATTTAACATCAAACAGCTGAAGATCTTTTCATATACTTTTAGTTGATTGCTAATACCCCTTAAAAAATTAAGAGAATCAGCAAATGAGTGTGGTATAAATTGCTTATCATAAAATAACTATTTCTTTAAAAAAAACTCTTTAAGAAAAAAACGTAAACGATATTTATTCTTCAATCAAACCCAACCAACACGCACTGCACAAACTCATCTAAAATATAAATGAATCGTGTTCGAAATCGGCAAACGCTTCCCAACAAACTTTCTAAGCCAAATCCACATCAAACCGGCCCGATTCTTATACCATCGTAAAAGGTGTCGGTAAATCCTCGATACAAAGGACGAAAGCCGAAGTTAGCGGAGAGGAAAACCTTTTGGTGTGGTTTGATCATATTGACCGTGTTTTAAGAAGGAAAATTACTGAAAACACTCAAATAAAAAAAAAAACACTAACGTTTTTAAGAAATTATAAATATAAAAACTACCGAATAGATTTTCATTCGGGGCTTATCAAGGGATGAAATAATTCATGACGAAGGTGTAGGTGTGTCCTTAAGGTTTTGTTGAAATATGACGATTGTTAAAGATGGAAAAAAATGCTGAATGGGAGTAATTTACTGGTGTGCGCCGCGTAACCCATGTATTACGAATTACGTTATTTAACGTTTTATTATCCGTTATAGATCTTTATTCTACCCGTGTGAAGCCATGACGGGTAGCCAATCACATTATAAAGTAACACTTTTATTTTGAAGTTCTTAAAATATATTTATTAACAAATAAATTTCACCATTTGTATTGAAAAATGTGAACAAAAAATAATTACTCAAGAATAAAATTGACATTTACGAGACCAAAGAAATCCAAATATGTTTCAATTTCACGATACCCATAATATGAAAGACCCCTTAAAAGATTGACTGTAACCAGAGGGCCGATGATAATGGAATTTCAATCAGTTGGGAAGCTGAGACGTGGACCAGAGACCCCGCGGCTTCGATTGAGTGCCTTTATAAGGACACCTGGATAAATGGGGGACGTTAGCTTCAGAATGTGGAATGGGATTAGACCTTATTAAGGTTTTCAGGGGTTGTTTGAAAGATTGGACGTGTCTTGAAAGGTTTGAGCAATGGTGTTGGACTTAATGGAAATGCTTATATCGTTTCGATTGTATCAACTATTATTATAATTTGATTTTCCTATTTTTATCAACTGCACAAACTAAGTGTTCGTCTTGTTCATTTTAATCACAATAGACTATAATTGCCTATATGGGCGTAGCACCCTTACTTGGTGGTTGGTTAGTAGTTTTATCATCTAATTCATTTCTCTCGGGTCCAGAAAGCACTTTCATCGCGGTTCAGGCTCGACTATGTATTTTTGAAGACTAGCCAAGTACTCACGCAAAATCAGATTGTTCCAAAAATGAGCAATAATGTTGCTTACTAATGAAAACGAAAATTACATTCTAAATACAAAAATTGTAGGCCATTATTATTTTATCTTAAATACTACAAGCTAATGCCAGACTTGCGTTAAATATATTTATTTGTAAAATATTTTGCAATACTTCCGCTGAAATATTCTTCTGTTATTTTATTAGTTTGTATATCAATTATCATAAGAATCGCCTGAATGCAAGTTGATGGTTTGTATTGTCATATAGTAGCAAATTACAAAGTGCACAACTAACCGTTAAAACTGTGTCAAAGTAAACTTAAAGTAAACAGATTTATAATAATAATAATTATAGCGCTATAAGCTCAGCGACTTAATTTTACGAAATATATTTTTCTAATTGACCAAAATGGAACTCTTTATTTGTATCTCTTTACTATTATCGGAGCCGTTCGAATGGCATTCAATAAAACAAACAATCAAAAATGATTAATTAATTTACCTTATAAATAAACGTAGGAACGTTATCAAATTCAAACAAAAATAAACCCCGCCAAAGTTACTGAGAACACCGAGTGCCGGCAGATCGGAGCTCTAATACAATATCCACAGATATTCAGAATCAAACTTTTCTATTATAACATTATGAATACAGGCAACGTACAAGTAACATTGCTAAAATTAAAATTAAGGCGCGTATAAAATGTTTTCTTTAAATATTTTTTCATAAAATTAAAGGATTAATTCAAAATATATTTAATTGCATACAGAGTCAATACAAACCATTCGAAATGGTTGTTTAATAAATAAAGCGATCTTGTAGAATTTTTTTTTTATAGAATAGGAATGCGGACGAGCATATGGGCCACCTGATGGTAAGTGGTCACCAAACGCTCTTAGACATTGGCTTTGCAAGAAATTTTACCCATCGCTTACATCGCCAGTACGCCAACAACCTTGGGAACTAAGATGTTATGCCCCTTGTGCCTGTATTTACACTGGCTCACTCACCCTTCAAACCGGAACACAACAATATCAAGTACTGCTATTTTGCGGTAAAGCATGCTATTTTGTGACGTCATTCTAAAATGACTGAAAGCAGCAGCCATATTGGAAAACCTGTGTTTTATTTCATATTGTTTTCAATTTTAATTTATACTGATTCGAATTTTCATAATATAATATTATATCGAAAACAATTTCATATTTATAATTTCCAATTTAAAAAAATCGCATGTCCTTTCCGTGAATCCTATTTTAGATCTTTGTTCTAGTCAATATCAAGAAGAACTGTCTTCGAACTATGTTATTGAATAATTTATCTTATAACTTTCTAGATATAATATAGAAAATTGTTTCAAACATTTATGGATCTGCTAATCTTTCATGTCGATAGTTGTTTGTTCGTGAAATATTTCTTGCTTAACTTATTAATGGGATGGAATGGAAAGTATTTTTTTTTCTCATTCTCAATTTATACATGAGACAGTGAAGAATATATCGAATAACATTTTTCTTTGTTATGTCGTATGAACATTTTTTTCATCTTTATTTAGCAATTATATGTTTTATGTATTTTATTTTATGTTTCGTAAATAAATAAAACAGGCAAATAACAGTAACAGGTTAACAGGCAGTTTAATTTGTTTTTATTATTCATGTCGAGCTCGCCGATGAAGGAAAATATCGTGAAGAAACACGCATGTGTTTAATTGCGCTGGAATTATGCCACATGTGTCAATCCGCATTGGACCAGCGTGCTTGTATAAGCTCAAAACCTTCTCCATAAAGGGTGGAGAGGCCTTTCCCAGCATTGGGATATTAAATAAATATATAAAATATTACAAAAATTTAATGTTATTTCCAATAAAATTTTTAATGAATAAAGAATTGTCAAACTAAACAAAATATTTTATAACGATTAAAATATTCCTAAGCAAGCGAACCAAACTAATATATTATTCACAAACCGCATTACTGTGTATGCATACCCTTACATCAGACAAGTCGTAACGTGCCATAACACATGCACTCGCCCTAATACTAATGTCGGACTGAATATTCCATTAGAGCGACAAAGGGGATAAATTATTCCCTCCAAGTGGAAATTAGGTGAACGCCACTCCGAGGTGATTAAATGCGGCGTGGAAAATTGTAACTCTTAAGCCGGATTTCGTTTTTGACTTAAACCTTACATACGTTTATAAAAAATCGTTACGATATTTTTCTTATCGTATATAAAAAAATCGGTAGTTTAAAATGTTTTAGGAATATATAAAATTGTGTTTTTGTTTAATTTCATTTAAATTATAGTAAATAATGTAAATAGCATCTAGGATTACATTCAATGTGATCAAAATAGGATGTGTGTTCTGTATCGTACATCGATTATGTACGTATGTATGTGTAATTTGATTCAATTTGGTTTAAGGTGACGACATTTCTGAAGTGTTACATATCTGTTTGTGCATTTCAATTATACTTAATTTGTTTACTACATAGTATATATAAAGCAATTTTTCTCGGCGGAAATGTATTTCGATATTTATTCAATTAAGTAATTATATGAAGTCGTACGACATAAATATCGTAACGACACATAATAAACGGTTCACGTAAGCGTTGGAATTTGTTTTTACAAGTTTTCGAAAGTCTGATTAGTGGCTTTTATGGGTCTGTTGATTTTCATGGAAAACCGAATATTCAGATTTTTGATTCGGTACACGTATGTAAATTCGGTCAGATTATTTAAAAGGGTTCTGGAATGTTCGTTAGGTGAAATAGCACCTTTGAACAAGTTTGTTGTTTACCGTTTTAATACGATAATTGTATTGATTGTTGATACATATTAATGTTTATGATTAATACATGTATATTTTTGATTGATTGAATAGTAAGTAGTGAGTTTCTTATCAATTCTTATCGATTGTAGTTTTACATTACATTTAACCTAGACAAATGATGATTCAGAATTACTGTAAAGAATTTACTTGACTATAAAATAAGTATTGAAATCCGATATATATATATATATATATTTATTATAAATCTTTTCAAAACGATTTGATTCAACTTAATTCCCATATAAGTATTTTAGGTGTGATTTTGTTTTATTAACTACTTTCTATAATATTCTATAATATTTCCCTAAAATCGTTATAATTGTACTGACGTACTACTCAACGGTAAATCTTAAGTGTTAAGATCACACTTAACACTAAAGATTTGCCGTTTTATATGTATATAGTTTATTCTATTATATAATACTTATGTAACGATCATGTTTTCAATAATATTTAATAGAAACAAAAATTGTTTAAAAATGTAAATTTGTTTAAACAACGATTATTTAAACAATATTTGTGTATTCTTCTTTCGAATACCAAATGAACGATGACAGAAAGAAAGAACTATTTAACTAAACTGAAGGTTTAGTATATAATGTTTAATAAGTAGGGCCCAAATAATTTCTTAAAAACTCCTTTATGCATATTATCTTGTCATCAACAAGTTACTTAGTAAATACACTTGCAACTCGAATCGCGTTTAAAATTAACTACTTATTTTAAGTTTTCGATTCAAAATAAACATCATATTTATTTTAAAAGTAATTCTCATTGTGACTACAGAAGCAAAAATTCTTCGCCATGTTTAAAATTCCTTTATAAAAACTAATAAATTTTAAAAAGAAAGCAGTACAATATTTAATTACAGCATCAGAACACATTTATCTAACCTTAAGACCAACAATGAAGTATTATGTATTTTAATAAAAGTAAATACTTATATTCAGCTTTTTAAAAATATAGTCTCTCTAACTTCGTGATTTTCCTACGTTCCATCTTTCAACCGTATAAATTTTATCATTAACGAATACATTATCAGGACTCCGTATATCCATCGCCTTAGCCCCATACTTGGTGAATTAAATTGGTTTAGCTCACACTGACCTACGCCCCGACCTGTTACGAACTAGCTACAGCCACGAAATACGGTGACAACGGTTTTCCGGGAAACAATAACAAAGCAATTATGTTATATAAACTAATGAACATTGACGTCATCGTTCATAAATTGAATCAGTATTTACTGGTGGTAGGGCTTTGTGCAAGCTCGTCTGGGTAGGTACTACCCACTGATCAGATATTCTACCGCAAAACAGCAGTACTTGGTATTGTTGTGTTCCGGTTTAAAGGGTAAGTGAGCCAGTGTAATTACAGGCACAAGGGACAAGGTTGGTGGCGAATTGGTGATGTCTAAGATGTCGGTGACCACTTACCATCAGGTGGCCCATACGCTCGTCCACCTTCCTATTCTATAAAAATAGCAAAAAGTAAAAGCTTATAAATGTCCAATTGAGGGTCAAAATCCTTTCTTTTATGGAGAGTTGGCATTTTCTTCTCCACAGTTCAATCGATTCATGCAATGTTTTCTTTGCCTGGAGTTAAGCTCACAATTTTCCTTTAAAATCCACATGTTCTATCATTTTGTCAGTTAAAGGCTTTGTTGAAATAATTAACATAGTTACGTAATATATGACGTAATAGAAGGATTAAAAAAAAACAAGAATGCAAAGTTCTCATTACTTTCAGTTCTATAAAACAAATACTAGTGTTAGTCAAGCCTAGAAAGTAAGAATAGTGAATATGTGGGAATGTCCTAATAAATTTATATGCACCGTGTTAATGCAACACGTGGCTACACACATTCTCGCTCTGCGCCAAACTACTGTGTAGCGGTCGCAAATTCAAAGCAGAAATGGTAATGGAAATGACAGAAATTACAATTGCAGCCAAAAAACCGAATCACGTCTCATTTTATTTGATAACAAATGGGAAAATAAACATTTAAGGTCTCACTTATAAACGTTGCTTAGCGGCTGTTCACTTAAACAATGATTTGGCTCTTTCTGTCATTATTGCTTTGAGATTCGAAAGTAAAAGACAAAGCATTGCTTAACTAATCACTCGCTAAGCAACATTTATAAAAAAGGCCCTTAGTGATAATATTTTTCATAGAATTGTAGCCTTAAAGCTTAAGAGTATAAAGGATGTTTAGCAGTGTTAGTTTAAAAGTATCAGTTCTCGGAGCTGACTCTTTGGGCTATCGTACTCGAAATACAAGTTTTACGCTTAACTGATACAATACTCCGACTCCGCAAAGTCAATTCCTGAGGTGATGGTGTTATCTGAGGTGATGGTCTTATCTATAATAAGATTTCAAATATATTTTAGTTGCAATATTTTAGTTGCTATTAATAACTTTAAATTCCATGTTATAAAAACATTAATAAGTCTTATTATTCGATAAAATATACAGATGATTCGAAAACCATTGCGCTATTGATGCTATAAACTCAAATGACAATCAATATTTTGATTATATGGTCATTTATATAATATTACTTTGAAAGATAACTTACATAGCTAAATTATTTAGATATAACGAAGATTATAATAACAAAATATATGTGATATTTTTATTCAGCTCAACTTCAGAGTCAAACTTTAGTCTTACTATAAATAACTTACCAACTTCATTTTTTTAATAATAATAATAATATAAGGTCGGCTTTATTCTGCCCAAAATATTTTCATAAATCTACCAAATATAATACTCACAATAAAATCGATGTTCGACTTACCTGAAACAAAAAAAATAAAAATCAAAAATCTTATTCAAACAAGCTTTATTCTAGAAATATTTATTTGAAATAAAATACTTATTTTAAAACATTAAAGTCCTCAAGTACAATTCATACTATGAATAGAAACAAATAATTTTCATTTTCTTTTTATAAGCTACTTAGCGAAGTCTATTTTTCACTTTACTTGAATTTCTTGTATAAAAGAGAAGATTTTATTTATTTTGCCATAAAATAAAATATAATTTTTCGTGATTTTTTTTGATAATTCGCAAGTATGATAATTTTAGGAATTAATGCAAATTTTCAAATTATTCTTAGCATATATATTATAATAAATATAATTGCTTATTTGTTTGTTAAATTATTAATATTTATCTCAATATGATATTGTGTAACAGATATATAACAACGAAAACAATTTTTTAAAATCAAGTACAACCAATATAAGTTGAGCTCCTATTTTATGTCCATGCTAGGGCGATGGAAATTAATTCTTGCTATTGTTATAAATTGGACAGTGTCAAGTAAAGCCGAATATGTAAACTAGTGAAAATACAAATTACAGTTGTTTTTTTTTTAAATTGATAATATTATTTCGGAAAAACAAATTTGTCTGTCTGTCACTCTTGTTTAGGATATGTCGAGCATATATCCCCACACTGCTTTAGAGCGATTATATAATGAAAACTTAGCGTTCCTTATGCGAATTTGAATCTTCGAACTTTAGTTAAGATCTCAATGTTTTATCCACCGAACCATCAGCCTTTTTCAAACGTGTCACAAACAAAAGTTCCTAAGAAATCTTAACCCTTCGTAACCCCACTACTTCATACGCCTACTCAATGTTTGGCAGGTCATTATAAATTTACAATAGGTTACATTTTAAGCCTCTTTTGTGTGGAAAACGATAGGGGTCTGGTGCGAACACGTGTGAAGGACCCGAATCACAGACACTTAATGGAACAGTGAGAAGGTACTATTCTCAAACATATAAGTCGAATGCCTGGCACCTTTTTTAGAGTATTTATCGCAACTAATTCCATGGATTAAGGCCTAGGTATGAGAACTACATACCCATCCATAAGTATATAAATAGATGATGACAAAACAATTTAAGATATTAAAAAAATGTTTTTGAAACGTCAAATGTTCTTAAAACCGTTTACTCACAAACTATTATTATAATACTTTTGTCACGCAGTTCTTAGAAACAAATCATCATCACTATGGGTCATTGATACTAAGACAATTTTAGTAAATATAAGTACATATAGGTTTTATTGGTTATATATTTTATATATAGGTTGGTTAAATACAATAGGTAAATATAGGTCGATTATAATATGAGGACGTAATATAATTTAAAAAAAAACACATTCACTATGTTTTTTTCGATAATATTTTTTACCTTCAAATAAAAATAATTGTGCCACTCAAATTAGTTCCAATAAGGAAAAGTGGCTCGTTTCAAACTATTCGATACCAATAGCTTAAAATGCATTTCGTAAGCGATACTTAAGTCAAACAGCGAGTCGAGAATACGCTCCTTAACCTCTCCTCTACTAATAAATTCAGGAGGGTAAGCGTCCGTCTCGATATCGACAAGTGTTTTATAGATATATTTTATTCACTAATTTACTAATACATTATTTTAATATTACAGTAAAAGCAAGTGATGTATACATACCTACTATATACTATATACAGCTACTAATTATTAACCAATTGTACATAATATTACTTATATTTAAATATATACAAAATTTAATGTATAATTTGATGTACTTTCAGACCACCGTCTACCTAAGCTTTTTATAGAGATAAGCCTTTCTTATAGCCTTCTTATATCTCGAAAAAAATGAAGAAGTTTGAACTGAAATTGAGACATTCTTTTCCTATTTTAGGGTAACGGATTCCAATAAAACAAGATTTATCCAGTCAAACGAATATCCTTAGAAAATCCAGAAAACCAGTTCATAAATATGGGCGTTACATCCGTAGCTTTGATAAAACACGAGCAAAGCGCAAGGACTCTTTAAAAACAGATTTAAAACTGTGTAAGTACGAAATGATTTTTGCTCGACTACGCCTTCTACATCGTAACATTAGGCAGTGAACATACATCAATACGTATATATAATGTCTAAGAAAGTAAATGTCCTATTACTGGACGTCTCGTCTCTTCTTGAGGATAAGGTTTCTAGCTTTTACCACCAGGCTGGTTCAAAGTGGGTTAATATGTACCAAAGTGACGGAATACACACATATTGTGTGTATTCCGTCATCATAAGGTGGATATATAGGCAGATATTATTAAAGATTATTATGTATTATATATAATAGATGATTATTAAAACTTAATTGTATCATCTTTTTATTTACAGTTTATAAATTTCAACGCAAAGGTTTCTCTTGAGAAGGCTTAGAGTTTACTCCACCAAGCTTGGGCCAGCATTTTCTTCGACAAATGTGCTCTTCCTTACAATGTGTCCTTTACCCTCGAGCACGAGTTATCAACACAAATTATACCACACCAGCAAAAGTGTAGGGCACGTCATACGAATGAAACCCGCCTGACCGATTGTGTCCGATTTCAAGAAGTCGCAGAATATAGTATCAAAACGCACCATATCATGAAACAAACGTAGTTTCATTTATAATGAGCATTGCCATTAAGTTCTTTAATTTCGGTAATAAAATAAAACATCATATATAATATGATAATGAGTTGACTAATATTGTCTCTCGTTCCTTTCAATTCGAGATTATTTTGTCTCAAGACAACGCCAGCTCGTTGCCTACAAGGAGCCTTAAATGTTTGGCGTTTCGCCAAGACAGTCGGTGGCAACTTGTGAAAATTTCAGCGCGGATACGATGCCTTATACTTTCATACCCAATATCCGATTCTGTACGTTTGTGTTGTAAATATAGACTTTATGTACAGTTTATTCGTTGGTATATATTTCTTTCATACATTTTCTATGTAGGCTTACAATTAATCAAATTTTCTCTCGATATATAATACGTGATTATAGTTGTAAAAAATATTTAAGTAATAAAATAAACAATGAGTGATCACGTTGGTTTTCATAAAAGACACATATATATTGTAGACAGTTGACAATTTAGGTATTTAATTTGAGGCAAAGAATAATAGGATATTGGCGATTCTTCTTGATAAAACTAGTTTAAATTTAAAGGCAAATTTTCTCTCTCACGCAGAGTAAATACAACAACAACAACTAAAAACAAATCACAAAGATTATTATGTTTTAATGCTTTTTTATTTGTGTTCTGGGCTTCATTTTTTACGTTCCTGCAAATTTAAATTTACATCACTTGTGGAATTTTAACCATCCTATAAAATAATCAATTACTATGATATTAAATTGACATATTACATATTTGCGCTATTTTCAATAAACGTTACACAGCTGATAATGATAATTAATTACATTCCGAACTGTCCTTTTCTTTCATCCATCATTTTACATTCGATAGAAGAGGAGAAAGCATTCAAAGTAAATTCAAGTAACCTGTTTATTTCCCACTACTGAGAAAAGATCTCCTCCTTTTAAGATAAAAGTTAAGTTTGCAGTTGTTTCGATTTTATTATTCAATCGAAAGCATTTAGAAAAAAAAAACCATTCGCTCTCCAGCAAATACTGTAATAATAAAATATAGCGAATGTTCAAATCTTTCGTTTGCTTCTGTTGCATTTGGCGTTATAGGAGCGCTGTGAATTATACAGAGGTCTCTAAGTGCTTGCCGCAATTTTAAATGGAAAATGTTATATAGTAAAATACAATTTCCTTTTATGTGAGATACTGTCCGTGAGTTCATGCAATATCGTATGGTTAGTCGGTTTATGATATCAGAAAATGTGAAGTCATTGACAATCTATTTTATAAAAAACTACGTATATCTATCATGTATTTGGAAAGAAAAAAGAGATAGTCCCAAGAAATTTAGCGACATTATGTTACATAAATAGACTGGCAAATGGCCACATGGTAAGTGGTCACCACCGCTCATAGACATTAGCTCTGTAAGAACTCAATCACCTTTCACACCGGAACATAACGATACTAAGTATAGCTATTTGGTGATACATTATATAAAGAGCCCTACTATAAAATAAAAAAATAAAAACTTTTAATGTCGTTAGTTTTGTTCCTATTGACATTGTCTCACAAAAAAATACTTGTTCTATGTATTCCGGTAATAGAAGTAACAAGTTTATGTATGTTAAATTTAGAGAAGACTGCATATTAGAATCATTTTATTTATCTGAGCCGAAAAGGAAGTTACGACAAAAAATGGAAAGAAATTAATTACAAAATGAAAGAATAGAAAAACAAACATATCATAAGTTGTGATAGCCCATATGGCTCGGTGGGAGCGTTCTACGTAAGTCTTAATCGAATAATGTAGGTTTAAACCCGGAAAAGCACCGCTGACATTCTAAATATCTGCCACATGTGTATCCACTAACCCGCATTAGAACAACGTGGTGGAATAAGCTCCAAAACTTCAACGTAAACGATACCTCAGCTCAGCAGTGGGACATTCACGGGCGGTTACTGTACATAAATAGTTAATAATAAGATTGTAATTTATATATTGCTTCCGTCACTGGAAGTTAATAAATTCTCTCTTCAACAATTACTGGCTCGTGTCCAAACATAGTGCTACAAATAATGTTATTTTTCGAGGCTTTATACACACAATAAAACTGTAATGGAGAGTGCATTGTCGAGATAACAAATATTTTTTAAGGTTAATCGTGAGTAACACGACACATGTATACTTCTTAAGTACTTTTAACAATATATACAATACATGAATAATATTTGTTTATTTATTTTTCTCGCTAATTATGCATAAGGCTTGGCACATTAGGCGAAGCCCGTGTGGATCATACTTGGATGGGTTTTAGTGTGTTTGCTCAAATTCGCGCCCATTTACTCGAGAAAACGCGCAAATGCGCAAATTGAGCATTAATAAATAGATCGCGCGAGTATTCGCGTCCTAAGCGCCACCTTTTTCGCCTCTATCCGTTTTAACACTCTCAAATTCTTTGATCATGTCGTTTCGTTTCATTTATTTAGGATTTTATTTAAATGTTGACATTGTAAATTAATTAGCAGTAAATTACTTCACGCTCTGCTTCGCCAGATATAGGCTCGCCGTTAATCTTGTATCAAGATTGTGATGATTATAAACGAAAAATTCAGACTTACACTCATAATTGTAATATCGCTAGGTGGAATATTGTTAACATATTAATGGTTGGCATACCTTTCAAAATATAGATTTTTTTTATTAGGTAGGTGAACGGGAAAAACGGTGTACCTTTTGGTAAGTGGTTATCACCGCGATGTACCAAATATTAAAAATTCCGTACATCGTCAACGTGCCACCAACCTTGGGAACTAAGATATTATGTCCCTTGTAACTTTAGTTACACTGGCTCACTCACCCATCAAACCGTAACACAACAATACTTAATATGGCTGTTTCGCGGTAGAATATCCGATGAGTGGGTGGTACCTACCCAAACGGGCTCGTACCACCAAGTAAATATTTACATACGAGTATTTCTGTAACAGTTAATATATTATCAAATTAAGAAATAGATTTAATTTCATCGACAATCAAACAATTAATTTAATTAAAACGTGTAATAATAAATTTAATGAAATTGAAATAAGTGACTTATTAAAACTCACACAAGGTTCAAAGTTCGATGAAGATACAAACCAGTATTACGGAAATCTAAATACTCGTACATTTCTGATGTTAGCAATTTTAGTAAAGATCTTAATTATATATTTTGTTCACGTTTTGTATATAGTATTTCACATAGGGCTGCCATTGATGTTTTAAAATTAAATTTATTTCTTAATATTTGTACCAAATAACTGCGTATTATAGTTTTTTTATATGAAATACACACTAGACAAAATTTAAAATTAGCGAAGATATCAGTAAGTCATAAATCCAGCCTCCCATTCCATTCTTGATTCCAGCTTGTTTCTTTTTTTATGATGGTTTTTTTTCAAATGAAATTGGGAAAGCTCTCGAAACAAAATCGATTGAATAAAAAATATCGAAACATTTACCAAAGAACACCAAAAACATATAACCTAACGAAAAGGACCTAACCGATGACCGACTGTTTGAAGGTTGATGACGAGTTCCCAAAATGCGTAACAACCTACTCTAAAAGCCTTAGCTCATCACCTAAACATAATATAGTAATTAGGCCATTAACACGAAATAAGCCATGGGGATCGTTTTCTCAAAAACGAACAGCCCAATAAATTGCCCGTATCGCCCTTCCGACTCGAAATCCCATCTTTAATTACGCGAAAATCAGGCGGCGAAATAAGCACCCCACCTGCCCCCGGTGATAACACTCAAATACTTTACACTTACAAAGATATTAGAATTTCTAGAATATTGTAATATAAATTAATGTTATATAACTTAAGATATGTGGTACCCGATTATATACAAGATATTGACATAATTTAAATTTTGTATGTTGTATCTTGATGAAGTAGTGTATCTTATTTATCTGTCTAAATTATCTTTTATGGATGGATTATGGAAAATATCTAATACTGGTGGTAAGGCTTTGTGCAAGCCCGTCTGGTTAGGTACCATCCACTCATCAGATATTCCAGGGTGATCCAGATTTCAGGGTGAGTGAGCCAGTGTAATTACAGGCACAAGGGACATAATATCATAATATCTTAGTTCCCAAGGTTAGTGGTGCATTGGCGATGTAAGTGATGGTTAACATTTCTTACAATGCCAATGTTGGTGACCACTTACCATCAGGTGTGCCTGTATTTACACTGGCTCACTCACCCTTCAAACCGGAACACAACAATACCAAGTACTGCTGTTTTGCGGTAGAATACCTGATGAGTGGGTGGTACCGACCCAAGCGAGCTTGCACAAAGCCCTACCACCAGTGAAAAGTATAACATTCCAAGAATACACGCATCAAAATAGTATAGGTCGGTTATCAATATTTATCGGGTGAGTAATGAAGTGAATTCTTACAGAATAGCACTGTTGAACTTTTGTATGCTGTCAATTACCAAAACAGCTCTTGACATTCCTTATATACAATTCTTGTTATAAATAATGTCTGACACGTGCAAAAATCACATAAATATTTTATTCACCACCAAGTTGATAGTTCACGTTTCTACCATTGTACTGGCACTGCAAATATATATTTTTATTTTTATTTACATTTTATTGGACATTTATTCCACAAGCAAAAATATAAAGCTCATAATAATGTAACCTACATACTAAATCTAACATAAAAGTGACAAATGCTTACCAATTTTCATCATTTAAAACTATGGCAGTTCTACTTTTTTATAGATCTGCGAATATACATACAACGATCGGTATTCCAATCGGCGAAAATTGTTAATTTTAATTCGGAGGCCAACGATGCTGTCCCGAAACTCAATTACCGTGACGTCCTCAGAAAGAGGAATTCATCTGATGGCGAAATGGAATTAACTAAATTTTTCTCCAAATACGGCCGAGCGCGTGGGCTCAGCTTGATTATTTCTTTAATTTAATTTTGTGTACACTTCCATCTTCTATCAAACCACCGGAATATTATTGTTTGTAAGTAATTTATCATTCAAAATATAATTGACTCACAGTATAAAAATCGATTAAATCGAACAAAAAAGTTTATTTATAATAGAGTTTTGTATTATTATGCTAAAAAAATATCTTATCAGGATGGTGTAAGAATTAATATCACTCATTTTGTTACAGATTATAAATTATATCATAGCGTCAACTTCCTGCTTAATCTTACTGTAGTAAGGTAAGCATGAATTAACCTTCTATATTATAATAGTTAACCCTTGTAAACATTGGACTAAATCTTGGAATATTTAAAAATGCGTGACGGAAAGCTCTGAATCTTGCTTCTTAAAATGAGTCCTATTCTCAGCAAACCGTCTTCAACACAGACACAGATTATTTCAGCTTATAAATAATACACATACATTTAATTTTGTGCAACAGATATGTCTGTTCAAAATAGAGCAATAGGCGGCTTTGACCCCTCGCTATTTATATTATATTATAGATAGTATACATATAAAACTCAACATTAGATTGCTTTGTAAATTATATATTAAACGACATGCGAATGTCAATATGTCATAAGAAAGGTGACCTACGTCGTTATAGTAAATATGATACATGTTTTGGTAAGCTGCCAAATAGCATCGCTTTATTACTTTTAACCGTATTTTATTTAGTATGGCACTTTAGTATAACTAATAATGTATTGACATAACACTGCACTTACTTGGTGGAAGGGCTTTTTGCAAGTACAGATAAATATCACCCACTCATTAGATATTCTACTGTCAGACAGTAATGTTTAGTATTCTTGTGTTCCAATTTGAAGGAATAAGCCAGAGTAATTACATGCACAAGGGACATAACATCTTAAAACATCTCAGGTTGGTGGCGCATTGGCAATGTAGGCGATGGTTAACATTTCTTACAAAGCTAATTTCTATAGGCATTGGTGACCACTAACCATCAGGTGGCCAATAAGTTCGCCCGCCTTTAAAAAAAATCTTATAAAAAAATACATAAATTAATACCTTCTTCATCAGACAACCAACTCCATGAGCGTATACGTTGAATTTAATTAGTTATACTGCTTTCAATTTCCATATAAATCAAGTGAGAACAATAAAAAAAATCGTAGGCAACTTTCAAAGTCTAGCTATCCCACCGTTTAAGCTACAATTCCATCGATATAATATCCCATTGTCTTAAACGAAACCAATGGTGCGATACATCAAACGCCCACCAGTGAGAGTATGTGAAAAGGAGATAACAGTACCGGAAGAGCTATTTACGTTATCATCGTACTCATTCATTACCGGAACACCATGTGAACGATTAAAAATACCCATTTTATGCAATGGACTTTAAACTTTATCACTATGCATATATGTATCTAAATCATATGCACTTTAATCCAACGCTACAGTCTAATGGACAGCATGCTAGCTACTAGCGTTTCTTACGCGACGTCAGAGGTTGTAAAACGATTGAAGTTTATTAGTTGTGTCCATAAAAGGGGCAGAGACCGTAAACCTGTTCGATCCCGGTACATACAATGTTTTTAATACTAGAAATAGGATCTAAGACATAAGAAGATGCGTTTCGAGTAAGTAAAAGATGAATAAACATACAAAACAGTAAAGTCTTAAAAAGAATTACGGATTCTGTTTTAATAATTATTATTAAGAGACATATTCGCGAAGCGATAAACCATTTCTTATGACCTTTTTTATATCCACAAATGCATGAATAATAAAAAAACAATTGTTTTATATTATGTTATATATTTTAATGTATTGGTATTTTTAGTTTACAGTATTAGTACGTTCATGAAACAAATTTGTTCCATAATATTTTAGATAATTTAATATCAAGCAATGTGACGTCAAAAATTATGAAACAAATCATCGCATTCAAAACGTTAAAAATATAAAACAGAGCACAATCAATAATTCAACAAATAATAATTTAAATTGTAATTTTTCATACATGATAAATTTTGGGAATAAATACGGTCTATAAAAGTGAAAAAATTTTTTGTCCAGACAGACATTTTCCATCATCTTCATTAGTATAGAAATCGACTATGTATACAATATAATAAACCATGTAATATAATAATCCATGTAATTAATCCTGAAATATGATAATGAATACAAATAAAATTTTATTTACTAAAATAAATATAAATTTTAGACCAAACCAATTCCCACCCTTTATGTTGCAATGTGTTATATCAACTGCAATTAAAATTCGACTTTATAGTCATGTCGTAAAGTTGACAATGCTTCAAACATTGTTGAACGTGTCATTTCCGCTCCGGCAACATTTGTATATTTTGTTAATATATCACCGAATTTTTCTTATCGGTACGAACGTTATATCCGTTTGTTGAGAAATCGTGCTTCAAACTCATGCTTTCAAACTTATATATATGAAAGAAAATTAATATATCCATTCAAAATTTCAGTAGACACGTTGGTTGTATTCAAATAACTCGTAATTTAAAAAAAAAGACAGGTTATTAGAATAAGGTAAGTTAAGAACGAGCTGGTGTTTCAATCAAGTTATGCATGGTGGGGTATCGTTTTTTCGTCATATTTCGGGAATCATTTAAGACTTCTAAAACAACTTATGACTAAGATCATGAGTATACCATAATATGAGGTTTTATATGAATCAGTTAAATATTAACCATAGCGCAGTTTACGTAAACAATATGCTTACTGTATACATATATGTATATTTAATAGATGCAAATACTGTCTTTCTAGTTGAATTCTAGGTTATCCAACTGTATGCAAAAAAACAGATGTACTCAATATTCGTTCACTATCATAAATCCATTGGGACGGAAGCCCAAAACCCACTGAAGAGAGATCAGACGCATAACATACGGCTTTACGTACTTTCCGAGGCAGTGTTATACCACAATGCCCCTACTCTGGACTACTTATGTGATTTTCTTGACAGAAAGATCCAATAATCCATATTGGAATAATGTTTGACTTTAAAGCTAGTTACAATGTATATATAATAATTAAGCTAACTACATATAAATAAATGTAATTGAACATAAAGGTAAAGAGAAGATTCATATATAATACGTTAGGCACTTAGATTAAATTTAAAAATAAACAGAGAAAAAAATAGAACTGATACAAAACAAACCAAAGAATACTTTGATTTTTTCTATGTATTCCTCTAGTTCTTCCCAAACCTTGCTCTAATGTGGGTTGGTGGCTGCACTTAATGGTAATATTCACACAATCCAAGGAATTGTTGATAGAAATTACTCTTAAATCGAACTTAAAAACGTTTGGAACATCTGATCAGCTACAAATCCTCGACGTGTTGTCCAGAATCCGCCTCGTATCAACTGGACAATCTTACCAAAAGTATCCTGTAAATTCTGTTTCGGTCGCATTTGTCATTCCGAGGGTCGTAATAACCTCGAAGATTAGAGGGGAAACGCAATGGTTTAAGCTCTCTTGAATAATTAAGTCACAAAATGTAAATCTTAATACCTCTGGAACCCGTTTTTAGGGAATCTCTTTATGGAAACACGAAATGCCCGAGAACCATTTTTGGATCTGTTTTTTGGTAAGTAAATTTTCTCATCCGTATTTTCGATTTGAACGGTTTGGGTTTGTTAAATGGACGAGGATTTGTTTTATTTAAATCTCCTTTTATTTCTAAAGAGAATTTTATGAACATTAATATTTTATAAATGGAATTAAAAAATATGGACACAATTTACGTTGATCGCCTATCTTAATACTGATCTCTAAATACCCAACACTGCGCAAAAGCAATATCTCTCTTTTTTAAGTGCAATTGTATTTATATAAAAAAGTATATAGCATTTAATAGGTACCATAGGTACGGACCAAGAAAAAGAAAAGGCACAAAGACGGCCGGCTTATATAGAAGAACATGACGATGTTCGATGAGGTAGTCCAATTATGAAAAGCACTTGAATACCACAATTACAAATAACGCATTCATATTGGTAGATTATTTCATAGATAACACATTTTGCGACACACATTCTATATACTACATTTAGGTGGATGGGCTGATGGGCCACATAATGATAAGGCATCACCCATAGACTTTGACACCGTAAGAAATATCGACCATTGCATACATTAAATATCATAGAAGATGACATATATATCCTTTGTGCGTGTAGTTACACTGGCTCACCGCTCAAATCGGAACACAACAAATTTATACCGAGTATTTGTACAATAGAATATCTTTTTAAACAGCGGGGTAGCCTACCAAGTAAATCACAAATAACTAATGCATAATCGTAAATTATTTTATAGATCAAACATTTCGCGACACACTCAACAATAACACTTCAAATGTGTGTTAGTCGAAGCAAAAAGTGTGTTCAGAGTAGTTCTTGTAGCAGTTAAACAGTGTCATTAAACTGGAGAACGTCTAAAATACCATACAAAACATAATCGACCACTTTATCTGACACACGCGCGTCTAATGACGAAGGACGTGTCGCGACAAAGAATAAACTCTTTATAACAAACGATTCAATATCTTAATCAGAACTTATCATTGGATACTATTTTACATCAAATTATATAGCCGAGATGGCCTAGTGGTTAGAACGCGTGAATTTTAACTGATGATCGTGGGTTCAATCCCGGGTAAGCACCACTGAATTTTGATGTGCTTAATTTATCTCGTTCTTAACGGTGAACGAAAATATCGTGAGGAAACCTGCATGTGTCTAATTTCATTGAAATTATGCCATATGTGTATTCTACCAACCTGCATTGGATCAGCGTGGTGGAATAAGCTCCAATACAAAAAATAAACATAAAATTAATATACACATCCACATAAAAAACATTTAGGTATTCATCAATTTTATTTTTGTTAATTATAGATCAATCTACTGTACTCTTATGTACTTCTTGAATAAATATAACTTTTTATATATGTACCTTAGTATTAGATTAGTAGCAAATCTTCATTGTATTATTATTATTATATACCCTGACTCAAGTTGAGATGAATTTGAAACGAGTCTCGGTATTGGCAATGAAATTTCAACGCATTCGATAAATAAGTGGAAACGTAATAGAATTTTTTTATTTAAAATTCGTAAGCAAACTAGCAAATGCGGCACCTGATGGTAAGTGGTCACCTTTGCCTATAGACATTGGTGCTGCAAGGAATTTTAAACAACCCTTACATCGTCAATATTCCACAAAACTTGGGGACTTGACGATAATTGTGTCCCTTATGCCTGTCGTTAAACTGGCTCACTAACCGTTTGAATGAATGAAACCCTTTATAAAATATGATAAGTAGGTAGGTTCCACACACTCATCGACCCGGACTGTTTTGCAAAAAACTCTACCACCAAGTAACATACGTAATAGGTCTGTTTACATCTGAACTAACATTTAAACACAAACCTTACTTATACACGTTGTTTAACGGCTGTTTAGCTAACCACTATTTATCTTTTTCTATCATAATTGATTTGATAGTTGAAAGAAACAGACAGAGCATTGTTTACCAATCATCCCCTAAATATCACGTATGTATAAGTACACAATACTCCAGCTCATTATTTCTAAATAAAAAACATTATCCAATCACTTTACTTGGCTCTTGAGTTCAAATAAAAAAACAACATTTCTCAAAAAAGCTTAACACACAGCATTTATTTATTTTCCTCATATATCATTTTTCAATTATAATTAAAACTTAAGATTTTACTCCAAAATCCCATTTAGAACCATACGATTAGTTTCGTATAATTAAATTTAAAAAAATATATGCGACATCGTATCGTATGAAGAAATCATTTACACAAGGAGTAATCTTTTGTAGTGAATCATGAGTTAGGGACGGGCAATTTGCGAGTAAATTGTCTCTGATCCGTAAATAAGTACTGACTTTGTTAAAGCGTGCGACTTAACTCGCTTAAAACGAAAATAATCGTGGTTTATTAAGCGCAGGTGTGGAAATAGCATGGATTATAAAATTCCATAATACATTCCCCGCCTCGAATATTTTACAATCCTTTCATTAATCATTTACTTCTTATTCATAAAAATAGACGTTTTTCTAAGTTCAACAAATGAATAAAATAATTAGACACTGTTGGACCGATCACAACGAAAGGCATAAATATGTAGGTTTTTATACACACTTTGTTGCAAATCACCGCTAGATGGCACTAGAGACACTTTCCATACCGTTCCGATTGTATAACGATCGTTTTACGTCAATCACAGGCAGCGTTTGCGTTGACAGACGTTTCAGCAGCAATATATTGTTTGTCTCTTTCAGACCACAAAGTGAGACCTCAATATTATAATAATGTTTATGTTTAATTAAGTTTATTTAGAAGATGTATGATTGAACGACAAAAAATATTAAGTAAATAAAAAGAAATACGCTCTGAAAAATTGGTACTTACTCGAATTCACTTATATAAGATACAAAATCAATAATCGTATGTTGTATAGATATATAATATATGTGTGTAACTAACGAGTAAATGTATCACTGCTGGGCTGACCTGTTTTCCTTTTTGAGGAGAAGTTGAGAGCTTGTTCTACCACGCTGCACCAATGCGGGTTGGTGGATACACGTTGCAGATTTTTATCCACTACAAGATGTTTTTCTTCATAGTCGAGCACGTGATGTTTTATAAACGCAAGCACATTATAAAGCACATGAAAATTCAGTAGTGCTTGCCCGGGTATAGAACCGAAATCATCGGTTAAGTTTCTCGTTTTTTAACGCCATCACTAGACTAACACGTAACCAGGCTGCCTACATAATACGATATATATGTTCGCGAATAACTCACCTGTAGACATTACCCATACGAGCTTAAATAAAGCCCTCGAACCAGTAACACGATTCAATAATTACAAAACAAAGCCTTCGGATTCCAATGGGTTTTTTGTTACATTTAGCAATCGGTTAATTCTATCCATTTCCAATTGGTATTTGATTGTTTCGGGGACTTCAATTACAGATTACATTTTATTAAATACGTTTTATTTATTTACGATCTAACATACATTTGTTGTTTAATTATCATTCAAAATTACGATTATTAAGTCGGTTTAAGAGCCTTTAACCGTGACAGAAGAAGAGAGAAATTAAAGTGACAGCACATAAACGTCCCCCTCAGCTCCTCTTTACTCCTCAAAGATTAGATACAATGAATGATAAAGTGTAACTACTGAGAAAGTCGATATGGCCTAGTGGTTAGAACGGGTGAATCTTAACCGATGATCGTGAGTTAAAACCCGGTTAAGCACCACTGAATTTTCATGTGCTTAATTTGTGTTTATAAATCATCTCGTGCTTGACGGTGAAGGAAAACATCGTGAGGAAACCTACATGTGTCTAATTTCATTGAAATTATGCCATTTGTGTATTCTACCAACCCGCATTGGAGCAGCGTGGTCGAATAAGCTTCAAACCTTCTCCTCAAAAGGGAGAGGAGGCCTCAGCCCAGCAGTGTGTCATTAACAGGCAGTTACAGTTACAGTTACTGAGATTCTTCGTAGACTCAACGTTCCGAATTGGTGGTCGCTTAGTATTTAATTAATATTTTTAAATAAATATTCATAGTTCTTGTGTTCTGTATTTGATTTTTTAAATAATGATTGGCCAATGAATGCATTAATTTGTACAAATTTAAAATGCAGTTTCTCACTGGCTATTCAGAGTAGAATCTACATAGCTGAATAGTTCCACGGAGTGAGGCGATGTATTAAGAATTCATGTTTCAAATGTCCTTGTTAAGGCTTGTTTAAATAAAGAATCTCTTATTGAGTTCGAGAATTGTAATAAATAATCTATTGATAGAACAGTCGAGATAAAACTTTTAGATCTGAAATGAAAGATCGTTGATTTCAAATCCAGATATAGACGAATGAGCTTCTTCGCTAAAATTTCATATTTCACAAAACATTTTGGCGAATTGAGTGTTTGTATTGGTTTATCTTTACCTGCTGTGTTGATAGAAGAGCTGTAGTTTATG
Organism: Nymphalis urticae; assembly: GCA_905147175.2. Taxonomy (NCBI): domain Eukaryota; kingdom Metazoa; phylum Arthropoda; class Insecta; order Lepidoptera; family Nymphalidae; genus Nymphalis; species Nymphalis urticae. The sequence goes on along the minus strand of LR989999.1, from coordinate 1,361,122 downwards.
GTTCGTCATTGTTTTGATGTAATACTTCTTATAGTGTGTATGTAATGTTAAATAATATATACATAAGATTGCACCAGTATTATATCCGAAGTAGACTAGCGACTAAAATTCAACTGTGGTTAGCAAGATAAGGTTGCGGAGTCAAACCTGGGCTAGCAATGCTGAATTTTATGCTTAATTTGTTTTGTAAAAAAAAATCTAGAGGAAACACTTGTGATATCGAAAGAATATTACAGCGTGGTGGAATAAGCTAAAAATCTTCTATATTCCTTCATACATCGTACGTGTCTGAACACATCAAAATATCCGTTTTAAATATTATATATAAGTAATAATAACCACGATCGTATCTTTTTCACGCATACCCAGCCAGCTCGTGACCACGATAGATCCTACTTTACTTCGGTCAAAATAAAAAATACTACGATATAACAATATTAGGACACTAACATACGTACATCGCGAAAATTTAAAGTTTACATAAAACCATAAAAAATATTGTTTCGTTATTTCTTAACGAGCAAATAACAAATAGGTATATTTTAATATTTTAATAACAATAATAAGTCCCTTACAAATATATACAATTAAACTAATTAACATGAGTGTATACAACTACAAACTTCCATCAGTCAATATTAATTCTTAATTATATTATTAAAAAGTCATTAAGTAATGTATAGAAGAGAAAGTGATCAGTTTAATGATAAGATCTTAATTCTGTAAGGAATTATGTTACAAGTAATTATATTAAAAAGCGTTTACATCGTACGATATGATACGATACGATAATTTACACCATACGATACGATATCGTTGTTTAACGGGAATTTAAGCCGGATATTCGTAAAATTCACGATTATTTTTCACATTACTTGTGACTATAGTTGAATAGTTGCAAAGCGGGTATATTTTTAATCATATTCCCTTTGTTTATATGTAATGTTATCTTAACGAAAAAAATTAGGTATTGAGATAAAACATTTATGAATAATGACGTACGATATCAGTCACTAAATATATCTATAAACATATATCTATCCACGTCCGCGGTTCAAATGCGTTCGATTGATACTTACTTAAACATAAAATTAGTGTCATATACCTTAATTATACATACAAGCAGTATGAGACTAAGTTATCCAATTTAAAAACTCAAGAACCCAAAGTATAGAAGGTCGTAGTAATTGTCTCGTCCAAGTCTATTAATATTGATACTAATATCCATTTTTATTTATGAAATAAGTACAGTAATTTCTATCATTGTCCTATTTGAATTATTTTCGTATCGTGCATTTCAATTATGCATGCATTATATATTCTAAAGGCTAGTAATGGGATCTATTTATATAATGTATTTCCACACTAGTTTTATAATAAAAAATCTCGATTACTTTCAACAATTCATTTAAAGTAACAGCCTCTAAATTATCCACAACTGGGCTAAGATCTTTTTAGAGAAGAAAGTTTTGGAGCTTATTTCAAGCTGCTCCAATAGGGGTTTGGTGAAAGATATTCTTCGGAAATAGGTTTAGTCAGGATGTTTTACTCCGAGAATAATTATCAATAAAAAATAAGCACATTAAAACTATTCCAACCACTATCTCTGTTATATACCACTCTGGAACAAGTCTTGTCATGAAAAAAAAAACTCTATTATGTTCGATTCAATAATTCAAACCGGATCCGACCAAATCCAATTAGACCGTGTACTTTGTCCGGGTATAATTGCATTGGCAGAACAATTAATTCACTGCTATCAATACTGACTGTGATTATTAATTATTTATTAAAAATTGATGAGATAATTAACTCATTGAGGTATCGATATGTCAATGATTCGATAAGCAATGATGGCGTACTATTTGATTAAATTATCATGAATGGATTTAACATTGTAAAAACGGGAAAGCAGACTGGCATAATAACAACACTATGGAAAGTTACTATATACATATATAAAGAAAGTATATTGGTGCTGTATGATAATTGAGAGGGGGATCTATGTGATATATTTTGTATATAGAATAGTTAGGGCGATCGGCAATTAATGGGACAACTGATGGTAAGTGGTCACCATCGCCCATTGATATGAGCGCTGTAGGAAATATAACCTTGGGAGCTAGGAAGGTGATAACTTGGAATTTCTACCATGGAGAAATGCTTTATGTTAAATGGGCAACCTCGGCTCCTCGTACATGGTGTCAAATATTATCAAATATAGACGATAGCTATATGACACTCCGTGAACGGTCAATTTAATTGAATAATTCATAAAAGGCGCCATTTGATGGAACATGTCGCTTCCAACATGGTGCCATTTGGGCAAGCGGGAATAGATCTGAATATGCCCGATATATTTCACTGTCCCCATATATTTTAACTGAATTTATATGACTGATAATTGTATTTTGTATTTGTGTATTGAAATAAAACATATTTTACTATTATTTATACATATATAAGTAGATTTTTGTTTATTACTATTGAAAATGGATAGGCCACTTGTTAAACATTTGAGGCAACTTGGAGGTCTCCTCGTTGTACGTATTTACTTGTTGTTCTAGACCCCTTGTAATATACTGACATAGTTTTAAATAACACTATGGGTTTTTATCTGTAAATAATAATTTACATTTATTATTATTATTATAGTTTTGTAAAATGCTTGCACTTGTATATCGTCATAGCGAGTATATTAATAGCAGTTTTAACAGACTTGGTTATTGTCATCGTTGTAGGCAGCTTTCCCCGCCCGGCCAGCAACACCGATATTTAAGCCTTGGCGCAACAACGTGTCAAACCGATGATTCTCGCTTCATCAATCACCTAGCAGACTTATTCTGTATATTTACGTACTTTTTTCGCACTTTTAATTTCACTTACAAACAAATATTAAATATTTCAAATATGTTTCTCTTGAAAAATAAAAAAAGCGAAATTAATAATTATAAAAAAGCGAAATAATTGTAAATATGGTTCATGATGTTTAAAAAAACGGATCAACTTTTTTTTCTTTTTCGGAGATAACATTTCAGGGATTAACTTCATCGTCAAAATCCCACAAATCGACCTTTTTATAATAAATACATATCTATATACATACATATATCTTACCTTACATCACACAGTATCTAAATTATAAATCTAAATCATTACATATATATTCTAAAATCTTAGTATCAATTTTTTTTTAAATCTTCTATTCGAACAGTGTGATCAGAATACGGATGTTAATTTAGCAAATAACTTTGATCAAGCCTGAAGCGTAACTGACCGTGATAATTCATCAGCCTTCTAAAAAACGGGTTACGAAATTCATTTGTTTCGTACGCAAAATCACACATTCCTGATATTCGTTGAAACACTTAGAAACATTTTTTTGAGATTTTTAAAAAATAATTTTACGTATGCATTTTAGTTCAGTTTTCATCTACATCTATTGTAGATGTAATTTAATTAATTTAGTTTTATTAATAGATGCCAATGTATATGCGATGATGAACAAAAAAAATTTGTACCAAGGACTCATAAATCACGAACAAGTAATTGACAAGCCGAAGTAATAATTTAGTACTAGTGCCCTCTTACTATCTCAATATTAACAGATGGCCACAATCAATTTCCAAAATTTATTTTTCTTTTCACAGAGAATAATGGCAATCCCTTTTATAAAAGAATTACTAATATTCCTATTTACCCCTCCAATCAAGCGTACAGCTTGTGTTCGAAGTGAGAAAGGCAACAGCCCAAGTAGCCATGACCTAACCTGCGACTTTGAGACGAAACTATTGACAAAATGGCTACACATTCTCTGCAAGGAAGGTTTTTTGATAAAGATTTGTAAGAAAAAATTATGGAAATATACAAGTTATTTGGAATAATTGTCTTCGAGAATACCCCATCAGATACAAAAGAATAACAAAACTCGTAATCACCTGTACTTATACTTAATACGTTTCTTTTGAATTATTATGGACACCACATTTAGTCTTATAATGAACAAAAGTTGCTCCTTTGAACCTTCTAAATTTAAATTTATCATTCTGGCCATTAAAAACAAACGTTCGAAAAAAAAACTTACCGCTTGAATAAAGAAGTCGCAGTGCAACACGCTGACGATGCCGAAGTTGGTGAACTTAAAAACCCTGTCCATAATCCACATGAGGTTGGACAGGACACCGGGTCTTGGATTCCAGGCAGCCATCAGGATGGGAACGTCCGCTGTGCTCTGGTGGTTCGCCAGGACGAGGGTCTTGCGACTGCTACATGCTGCTGGTTCATCACCAGTCTCGACAACTGCGAAAAAAATGTATTAAATTTAAGTATTATATGAGTTTGTTCCTTATGATTAATATATTAATAGACATACCCATAAAGATAAATATATACCAAATTATTTACGGTACTCTCTCTGTTAATATTTAAATTAAATAATCGATAAATAATAACGAAATACTAATACCGTATTACGTATACAATTTTCCCGATAGGGCTTTGTGCAGGCCCCTATGTGCCCCAACCACTCATCAATTATTCTACCGCCACACATCAATACTCTGTATTTCTGTGGTTCGGTTCGAAGTATGAGTAGGCCAGTGTAATTACAACTCGCAACACAGTGTAATTATATTTTAGTTCCCATTTTTATCTTAAACTGTTGGTTGTTGGCATATTGATAAAATATAAATGTTTCTAGTTATAATATATATTAAAACTGATAAAATACTATATAATTTATTTTTCTTGAGATTTGATATACAATTGTACCAGGCATGTCACATTTCGCGAGTATTAAAGGATATGAAAATCTTATCGCAAGATCGAACGAGACGATCGCTTTGTTGTATATATCAAATATTATACAACAAAATTCGTCTTAAATTTTTCCAATTTAGGAAAAGATTAAATAAATAATGTTTGAAATAGTTATACATAGAATAAGAATAATATACTATTTTGAAATAGTATATAATATATCAACAAGATATTATTAGAATATATTTTACACAAGTAAGCTCTTTTTCATCAACCCGCATTGGAGCAGCGTGGTGGAATAAGCTCCAAAACTTCTCCTTAAAAAGGGAGAGGAGGCCTTTAGCCCAGCAGTGGGACATTCATAGGCTGTTACGGTAAGCACTTTTTAATTGTCTTGGTTAGAATGAAGAAACTTCCAAATTAAAACGGTAAGAAAAGTCAATAGTAAGAATTTTTCATTAATCAAATTACAGTAACAACTGTGATTGATGATAATACAGATACATATACGTACAATTTGACTAAACATATACGTATATTGTACATATTTCCTTAAGATAGGAAAATGGATCACCTGATGGTAAGTCGTAACTACCACCATACACCATGCACGAGTAATCATGCATCACCACTTCGGGAACTAAGATATAAGAAACCGGAACACAACAGTACTAAGTATTCATGCTTGTATAGAGGCAACAGTTAACGCTGTCTTGGAAAATAACTTAAAGGATTTTTGTTTGTATTGTTTATTTAAAACATTTTAACTTACTTTACACTAAGTAACTTTAAGCTAGCTTAAAAGTTGTTCACTTTCTTGCAAGTGATATTTAACGCTTACAAACTATTCTGGTATTTTAGCGACGTAATGACATACCGATTAGCCAATTTATTATTGAAGAAATTTTTGTAATAATTGATAAATTCTTACCAATATTATAAACCGGTAATGTAAATAATTAAAATTACAAAAGCGAAGTGAACGGAAATTAGTTAAATAAAAACTTTCCAAAAGCTAAGAGAAACCAACAAAATAAGCAAAATATTTATTTATTTTTTATAGAATAGGTAGGCGAACGAGCATATGGGCCATAGACATTGGCGTTGTAAGAAATGTTAAACATCGCTTGCATCGCCAATGCGTCACTACCCTTGGGAACTTAGATGTTATGTCCCTTGTGCCTGTAATTACACTGGCTCACTCACCCTTCAAACCGGAACGCAACAATATCAAGTACTGCTGTTTTGCGGTAGAATATCTAATAAGTGGGTGGTACCTACCCAGACGAGCTTGCACAAAGCCCTACCACCAGTAAAACTAATGTACTACTACTACTACTATAAGACATATTATATCTACGATCCAATGATTGATTGATTGTACTTCATGAATTATGGATAGACGCACATACTTGATATTTATTAATTGATTTCAATTTCAATTCGGTAATTTCATTGTTTTAATTCTATTTTTTTTTAATTAAATTACAATTAATTTAAATAAATGAATGTATTGTAATCTGTTTAAGTTTTATAGTTATGAATATTCAATGTTATTTCGATTATAATTTAAATGTTTTTCGGCACAAATTGTATTTGTAATTTTAATTCTATTTCTGTACCTATATAGTAAATAAATAATTGAGTGGTTTTCGAATATTTTAATGTAATTACTCATAAATTATGTATTAATATGATATTTATTAATTAAAATATATCAAAGTCGGTTCATAATCCACTAAAAGTTCGAGTAAAATACAAAAACAACCATGCATGTATAATCATTTCGTGATAAGAAGAATAAATAGCAAATAATATTATACACATATGGAAACAAAATTATCAAACACATCTTAGAGATTTTATGAATTAAACACACAAATAAATCTATAAAAACAGCATTAATCGACCGATTTCTTTATTAAGCAGAACCCGCAAGCTTAGACAAGATCACCGCTATAACCACTAGACCATGTCCACTTATAAACAATATAAAGATGAAAACATACACAAAAAAAAAGTTTTAACAAAAGCACACCGTCGCCCGCATACAATTACATAATAATCATTTGAATCCTAAACGGCCAATCAAATAGTCGTTACTAACGCTGTAATGAACAATCATTTAATTAAAGAGAAGAAATATAACAATCGGTTGTCCGCTGTTGAACCTGCGTGAATTTCTGTAATCTCTTTTCGATAATTCTTCGAGTAAAGTATAATGAAACACAAAACGTTATAACTTTCCGCCAACAAAAATAAATATCCTAAAATTATATGCGTGATTATAAAATTAGCAAAGAATATTTAATAATATAATAAATAATAATAATATTTCAGAAGATTTTATTTCGATTTGATTTTATACAAACAAAGATATTGATAAACGTGAAGTGAAATTGTAAGTACGTATTAAATCATGTTTTTAATAGGTTTTTTTAAAGAGAAATCACCCATCAATAAGGAAATATATACCGGTCCCGATTATCGATAACTATTTAAAGATAAAATTTAATAATAAATCAAACAATTACGAACTCACTCAAGTTAAAGTAACGGTTCGTATTTTTATAAGCACACAACAGTAACAATACCAGAGGACATTTAAAAGAGTTGAATTTCAAATCTATTTCAACAGTCTCTCTGAAATACCATTCGTTCTGAACTGAATAAAATAACATAAAATTCCGAACAGTTCTTTCAATATACATAATATACGTTCCACGAGTTGTCCATTTAAATGCAAGTATGGCGACTCAAGTAAACGATTAGAGTGAGGTCTGAAGAGGTTTGTTTGCGCAAATACGGAACTGAGTGAAATATTTATTTGCCGAGAGTCCGTTTATATGACGTTGTTTGTGGAACGTGACGCGAAACAGCCGGATGGATTTTGATAAGGGTTTCGTTGCGAAATATTGGAAACGAAAGAGAATTATTTTACGAGAAGAATGAAACTAAATACTGACCCTAAAGAAATGACCCCCGACACAATTCACATCACGCTGACGACGAATACGGTCGAAGCAAATATTTGATAAGAATAGAACACGTTACTACTTCACGACAAGGAGACGTGGTGGTGGAATGGCTCAGTACAGGAGGCAGTTCGAGAGAAAAAGACACAGTTTAAGAAGTGGCAAGAGACCAAATCTCCTGAAGACCGAGACGCGTATAAAGCAGCTAAATGTGCCACCAAACGAGCAGTTGCCAAAGCCCGTTACCAGACGCTGTCACCTTTGTATGACACGCTCCAGACAAACGAGGGCCAAAAGACTATCTTCCGTTTGGCAAAGGCTCGGGAGAAAGCGACACAAGACATAACAAAATGTCTTTGTGACAAAGACTCTAATGGCACTTTGGTTTGCGATGCAATTAAGGTGAAGGAGAGGTGGCGCAGCTACTTTAACGTGTTGCTTAACACACAACACGCTAATGTGTCTCCTCCAGAACTGCCTCCTAATCTCGGACTTGTTGCACCGGTAACACCTGACGAGGTACTCAAATGTCTTCGTACAATGAAGAACCGAAAAGCCGAAGGCCCTGACGATCTGCCGATTGAAGCGTGGAAAGCGATGGGTTCTCATGGTGTGAACCTACTTACTGACCTTTTTAACCGAATACTTACTAGCCGGAAGATGCCCAACTCTTGGAGATTGAGTATCATTACTCCAGTTTATAAAGGCAAAGGTAGTGTACAGGACTGCGAAAGCTACCGCGGTATTAAGGTTATGTGCCACACCATGAAACTCTTCGAACGCGTAATCGATTCAAGGCTTCGGCAAGAATGTACCGTCTTGGAATGTCAGTATGGGTTTCGCCCAGGCTGTGGAACCATAGACCCCATCTTCGCCCTAAGAATACTAACCGAGGCCCATAGAGAAAAGAAGAAGCCGCTGTACATGGCGTTTCTAGACCCGCAGAAGGCATTTGACTTCGTCCCACGCCAAATAATCTGGTGGGCTTTGAAGGTGAAGAATGTGCCACAAATCTATATTGATATTATCCGAGACATGTACCATAATTCGGAATCAATAGTAAGGACCGCCGTTGGCGACACGCACCCTTTCCCGATCACAGTTGGTGTCCATCAAGGCTCGGCCCTGAGTCCTTTTCTATTCAGTGTAGTGCTTGACGTTGTCAAAGCGAAAGTCCATGAGCCGTCTCCCTGGCTCATGATGTATGCTGATGACATTGCACTGGTAGATGAGGACAAGCAGATATTGGAGCAAAAGGTGAACCAGTGGAAGGGTGTGCTAGCGAGGGGTGGTCTGATGCTAAATGTTGCGAAGACCGAGTATATGGCCTGTGGCAGTAAGGACCCCGAACCCATAAAGATAGGTGGAGAATCCGTTATCAAGACGGAAAAATTTAAATACCTCGGGTCCGTACTGCACGAGTCTGGTACGATCGACCACGACGTCAGAGCTCGAATAAACGCAGCTTGGGCCAAATGGCGGGAAGTCACCGGGGTAATCTGTGATCGCAGGATACCGGTGAAATTAAAGGGCCTTGTGTACAAGTGCATCATCCGACCGGTCTTATTGTACGGCAGCGAGACGTGGCCAGCTCTCGCGAGACATGTTCAGCAACTTCACGTCGCGGAAATGAAGATGCTGCGGTGGATGTGTGGCGTTACGCGACTAGATCGTATTCGTAACGAGCACATCCGTGGTAGCCTTGGCGTTTGCGATGTAGCGGATAAGTTGCAGGAAAGCCGTCTCCGTTGGTTTGGTCACATTAGCCGCAGACCGCCAGACTACGTTGGGAACCGATGCTTGGACTTTGTTGTCGAAGGCCCTAGATCCCGCGGCAGGCCCAAGAAGCGCTGGCTCGATGTTGTGAGGGACGATATGAGAGAGCACGATCTCACTAAAGACGACGCTTTCGATCGGGCAAAGTGGAGGCAAAGATGTAGGAAAGCGGACCCTGGCATTTCTAGGCCGGGAAAACGCTAGGAAGAAGAAGAAGAAGAAGAGAACACGTTACTACTGACTCGCATTGTATTACGATCGTAATGAAAAATAAAATAAATACATCGTAAACTGCTAATAACATTTTAAAAGGAAAACTCCAAGAAAATCTCCAAGGCAAATACGATCCAGTTGAAACGAAGGTTTCGGTAAACATAGCGTCAAAGCGTTAACATTTCAATAAACGTAAAAAAAAACACTTTATTACCATAGAAAGAAGTACCATGCATTTCATCCTACTTAAAATAAATAATGGAATAGTATTAAAATTCAAATTACATTCTATCTCCTTAAGAACGCCCTCATCTCCCTAAATAAATAACTTTTCCCCTCCAAAATAAGAAAAAGCTATAAAAATCATTAACATTTTTCTGAAATAACTTCATTATAAGTCACGCTATATACAGCTTACTTCAAGTGTTCTAAGAAAGTTCAAATTCAATTTTAATAACCGTAAGCATGAAATACGAGCTTTTTTAAAAGCGAGCGTTGTAATATTTTTCCACTTCAGATTTCAATTATTTCTCATTATTATTCATACTATGAACGAGGGACATTTAATTTATATTTTATTTAATATCCAAGTAACGTAAATATACGTGATTTAATGAAATAAATTTATACATAAGCATTTGTGTGTTAACAGTAACGCGGGTTTGTCTCTGTGTTTACACGTTGAATATTATCGATAGATCTTAGCTTAAAATGTTGTTTTCCTTTACATAAAAACAAAGAACAGACAATCAAGGTTGTTTAGGCCCTAAGTTCTGATGGTATGACAGATCTGTCACACCAACATTTCATTCGTTAGCTCTAATGAATAAATTGGATTGAGTTTAGTGACTTTATTATTCTATTCTGAAACCAAACTATATATAATATAAAAATAAAATTTTAAGGTGTCTCTTTATGGTTCGTGATTCAAAATGCAATATATATCGATCCATTATATCGCTGCCACTACGGGTCTCACACTGCGCCTTTAAAGTTACCGACTCGCAGCAGATCCGACGCACCGCTACAGACTTGTCTGGACGTCCGCTGATTGCTCTCTACCCACGGCGCGGTCTAATCCGCGTCCGTCCGTAATATCACGCACCTTAACATAACAGGCAACGACGTCCTAGACGAAAAAGATTAAAACCTTTTCAACCACGCTATTCCAAAATCAAACGACGATACACATCTGCAAAAATTTCACCAGAAAAATGCAAATTTCTTCACGTAAATTTCACCAATTAAACACGAGATGAATTAAATAAATAAGCATGTAGTACATAATGACTCATCAGTAGATCATCCCTGGGTTTGTACTCGCAATATTCCTTTAAGAGTCACGTGTTTATCCACTGAGCCAATTCGACTCCACAACACACAAACAAGAAAAATTAATGCAATACACATCAGAATTGGTCGTCGCTTGAAAATAGTAAATTCTAGAAAAAGCAGAAAATACAAAAGCAACGTTTTATTAAAAGAGTATTCTTAAACAACATTGTTGTTTTCGTTTTATTCAACAAATGTTATATTTGAAAAATCCTTTGTCTCGGAACGCCTTAAGGCGGAATGTTTTGTAATTACGGAGACTACCTGGACTTAAAGCGACAAAAGTTTATTAAAAAGTATATATCTGTCGTCAGATAAATTAAATTTTTAAATTAACTCCGAGCAATGTTCGTGCCATTTTAATTCATATCTTGAGATACTTCTTCTATAATCGAATTGGTATTACAAATTTTAATTTAGTTAAATTTTTATCCAGAATCATTTATTTTAGGACGCAATAAGTATAAAATGTAAGTGGTAACCTTCTCATAAACCACGACATTTTAGACGTTTATAGTACCTTTATTACACTGGCTCACTTGTATCAATACAAAGTATTACATTTCGGGGGCGGTAAAATAATTCGTGAGTGAGCCCGTGTAACTACAGATCCAAAGGACATAACATTTTAGTTCCCAAGATTGGTGGCGTATTGAATCCAAGGAATAGTTAATATTTTTTACTGTGACAATGTTAATGGGCTGTGGTCACCACTTACCATTAAGTGACACATTTGGCCGTCCTATTTCAAACAAAACAACAAAGTTAATTATGATATTAATATCTATGTTACGTTCATGCAGATTTTTATTGAGATTTGTGTTCTACGCGCGCAAAAGGGAAAATCCATAAAAAGGGGTGTGGTCCTAACTTTCGAGTATACACATCTCCAACCGCGTCTCATACTTACGCTAAATATAAATAAACTTCATTGACATTTTTATACTAGAATCTATTTGTATGTTACAAAGGACCGTAAATAAATAGACAATAATAAATAGACGTAGTTTTTTGTTATATTTTGTACATTTTTTATAGTATAAGTAGGCGGACGAGCATATGGGCCATCTGACTGTAAGTGGCCAACGCCCATAGACATTGTCATTGTAAGAAATGTTAACCATCGCTTACATTGCCAATGTGCAACTAAGATGTTATGTCCCTAGTGCCTGTAATTACACTGGCTCACTCACCCTTCCGGAACCCGGAACCGGAACACAACAATACCAAGTACTGCTGTTTTGCGATAGAATAACTGATGAGTGGGTGGTGCCCACCCAGACGAGCTTGCACAAAGCCCTCCCACCAGTAAAAAAAAACATACAAAATAGATTTATTTATTCCATACTTCATATATACGTTCAAAAACAGCTTACAACATTTGAAATAAATAAAATACAAAATCCGTTGTAAAACCCGAGACAACGAGACGGTGAATTTTAATCGAAACAAAATTAAGTAAGGTAACCTTATCTATGTTTTTCTTGTGGAAAGTGCAGACATAAGACGACATGCGACACTTGTGTTATTTGTGAAATATATTTATGTCAAGAAATTCGTAACGAATGAATATAAAAAAGCTAGGTATACACGTATGCTATGTTATTTTATACAATAGGTAGGCGGACGAACCACCTGATGATCAGAGGTAACCACCACGCATAGGCATTGGCGTTGTCAGAAATATTAACCATTTCTTTTATTTCCAAAGCTTGGGGACCAAGATGTTATGTCCCTTGTGCCTGAAATTACACTTAGATATTAATCTATATAATATCTAGCCAGGTAGCCGGTAAAAGTGTATGTTCAACCATTGAATTTTCTTAAGAAATCAATAATAATAATTTAAACGACTTTTCAAAACAAACTTAATAATTATCACTACATTCAAATGTAGTGTCCTGTACACACACAAACACAAATACACACACACACACACACACACACACACACACACACACACACACACACGTACGCGTTGAGGGAACCACACTAAATAAATAAAAATGTAATTATTTATACGAGTAGATACAAATAAATAGTCCTTTAGAATGATAATTATCGCTAGTTAAAATTTAACGTAATATATTAAACACTAAAGCTGTCTGCGTCTCTAGTCTGTGTTGTCCTAAATCCGAGAGAAATGCAACCTTTAATTACTTAAGAAAACTCCTTTGAGATGCTTAATTAAAGTATCGTATCAACTTCTGTAATTTTGCTACCAACAGATAAAATAAATGTAGGTTGTTTTTTGGTACTTTATCTCACTATAATTATTAACAAAAGACTTTTTTATTTGTCTACAATCTAATTTATTGCTCGAATACGCCCACAATAATTATTGACACGAAACATTTCAATATAATTTATTATTTTCTATTTCAATTAAAAAAACTACAAATATAATATTTATTGATCAAGTAAACAGGTAAGTCGGACATTCATTTACGTCCGCTAACTATATTTAAGAAACTACTAGTTTTGCTTACGAATTGTGGACCAGATATATCATACTGGTGGTAGAGCTTTATGCAAGCTCGTCTGGGTAGGTACGACCCACTTATCAGATATTCTACCGCAAAACAGCAGTACTTGGTATTGTTGTATGGTAAGTGAGCCAGTATAATTACAGGCACAAGGGACATAAAATCTTAGGTCCCAAGGTTGGTGGCGCATTGGCGATGTAAGCGATGGTTAACTTTTCTTACAGTACCAATGTCCAAGGGCGTTTGTCAAGTGGTCACCACTTACTATCAGGTGGTCGTCCGCCTTCCCGTTCTATAAAAAAAAAATTACAACGGATTTTCATTGCACCAGTGGGTTCACGAATGGACCCTTCATTAAAGTTCTTTGTAAATTTGACGATAATTGTTGAAGATGTCGGAAAAAAAAATCATGCTGGCTAGGACTTTCACTAGCGTGCCAAGACCAAGAGCTATAAGTTTTACAATATAAACGTTTTGTGTACAATTTAGACTCTTATTCTGTTATAGATGAGCCGGTTGGCGTAGTTGGTAGATATTTGCCTTTCGCGCCGCAGGTCGTGGATTCGATTCCCACCCAGGACAGACATTTTTGTGTATAAACATGTCTGTTTGTCCTGAGCCTGGGACTGGATTATTTATATAAGTATACATTTACAAACGAAAATTAGTATATCAGTTGTCTGGTTTCCATAGCACGAGCTCTGCTTAGTTTGGGATCAGATGGCCTTGTGTGAATAATGTCCCAGGATATTATTATTATTAATTATATTTTCTCAAAAGAAGACTAGTCTAGCCGTGAGACAATGTCTGCCTTTAGATTTAAAATGACAATGTTTATAACTATAAATAAGACTTTAATAATAACTATTGACCCATACAATTAGAACAGAGCAAGAAATTAATTATTTATTATAGTATTTATTAATAGTATTGTTTTTTTTTATATATAAGCATCTGAATCTCCTTACCAATATACACTGGCTTTGCAATATATATCAACCACTTCTTATGACGTCAATTCAGTGCCCTAAAAAGCTCATTCACCATTTAAATCGGAACACAGATATAAAAATGTTGCTGATTGGCGGTAGTATGACTGCTTAATACTGGTTAATACTAGTAAAATTTCTTTGGGGAAAGTCTAAGTGTACCTAAATCAATTATCATCTGAATTCCTAATGAATTATAATTTAAGGCATCGAACTAAAAGCTGTCCGTAATTTCATTCGTTTCATTCAATGAAAATAAACTGAGTAGACACGTTAATGGAACTAATGAAGTTCGAAGGACATTCGCTGGGTGGTCCAGACTCCGTGCGGTATATAAAATGATTGGATTACTTGTAACAGCGATGTAATCCGGGGTAACATCGTACAATACAACGTTACAGAAAATGTTACAACGCATTTCGGATGCGAAATAAAACTCGTAAAGTTTGACGTGTAAAGATGTAATTCTATATTACATAATCCCTGTTTGACTAGATTGCGTGTAATGTTACCAAATTAATTATTATTTATTTAATTATATATAACATATTCCTTTCATTTGCTTATCTCATACATTTATTGAATTAAAAAAATATATTTGATTTTACATTTTTTTTATTGTTATTATTTATTATACTGCGTCCGGCGGTTTCAAGATCCCGTGATTAACGCATTTAAACAAACAAAGAATCACTTCAACTTTATACATAGTATAGATGTATATGTATAAAATAAGCCTTTATAGTCTCAAATATATATTCGAACATATCCTTAATAAATAATTGTACGTTGAGTACTAAATTGATTTTAGTTACGGATATCATTTAATTATCTAACACTGCGATATCTATTATACGATGGAAGGTCAAGGGTGATACGCCGCTGGATGCCGGAGCCACACAATGGGGGTTATCCGATAAAACCAGATTCACTTATCTAAATCATAAATATCATCATTGAATAAACTCCATTAAATCTTGTTTGTTTACGCGTTTACCAACCAATTTTGTTAATTCGAACACGTTCTTTTTTAATATTCATAATTTATTTTTATATTAAAAAACAATTATATACTTTTTACGAGTTATAAAGAATTGACATTGAGTGCTAATTAGTTAATATGTACAAAAATGAAATTAAAATTAGCTCCTGTGCAATAATCATGAGCGAGTGGAATGACGAGAAGAATGTTAGCAGCATTACAATTCCGATTCATTGGCGAATAATGAACCAGCCCTTTTGACACCAATATTATTATTATTTTATTACATACTATGTATGAAATGTACAAAAAAAGTAGTGAAATCAATCCAAAAATTAATTAAAATAAAATCTTGTCAAGTGCGAGTCGAACTTGCGAACTGATGGTTCCGTATCTCGACAATTTGTCATTACAGCGGCCAGATTATTTTGTAATAAAAGCAACCGGTCGGCCATTATGTCTGAGCTATAGCCCTGTGACAGACAGCGTATGTTTAATAATAGGGTTCTACCCTTTGGGCAGAAAAACGGAAAAAAAAACAACCAAACGCGACTGTACAGTAGTAGTAATTTTATTAATAGGTTTACCATAATTATTGTTCTTAATAAGACTATTTACGTGTAGAAGACACACATATATGTTGATTTTGAAGCGATTGTATTGACACACACTGCACATTTCCAGACTGCGGTAAAATTGTATGAAATGTTTAGTTTGTTTTATAATAAAATCAGTTGTTATCAAGGCCCTTTTAACAATAAATAAATTTAAACATTATATATAATATAAACACGTAGTCGTAAATTGTTTTTGTTTTTCTCGATCGTAATCACCTTTCATTGATAGTAATAATAGTTTCAGTTAAATATATAACTCGATTTTTGTATATTTTTTTATTATTAACTTTTAAATATACTTAATATAAATAATACTTCTCTTTTAAGAAGAGAAATTAGTATACACACCGATGTCAAATCCTTACCAACTTTCATATAGATTTATTTCAGTATTGGTTCTTCATTATAATTGATATCAATTATTTAAAAAAAATACACGTGTAATTTTTATTCACATATTTATTTGTAATCTTTATAAAAATCATTAAATAAACTTTAAATTCCTGATATTTAAATTTAGAATTTCGTATAAAATTCTGTGCGGAGAATTTAATAACGGAACGAAATATTTTTAAGAGAGAAAATTTATTCATTTCGCATATTTTGAATAAGAAGCTTTTCAAAAATAGAACTTACAATATCGCTTGATATTTTTCATTAAATTGCTTAATAGCTGAAGTCAAAGCCAAGTATTGCTATCAAATAAACGGTGAATGTTCATGCAATCCGCTTATTAAGGGTACTGAGCAGGCTCGAATGACTATAAACGACCAATGCCGGATTCAATCGCTGAGGACAATAATAATTTGGGTATCTTAACGGCTACGATAGAATACCAAGCAATTTAGTTTGCTTTCGAATTCCTTTATTGTATAAGGAGACACTTGGAAGATTTTAGTGTCATGTGATTTTAGATTTTTTGGAAAAGGAAGGATAATATTGTGTCCATACTAATGTTATAAGTGCTAAAGTAAGCAGCTTTCACATCTTAATTACTCAACCGATCATCATTTAATGTTGTAACGTTTTCAATTGTTCTGAAAAGGACATAGGCTGCCAAACGTGATTACGAGCAAAAACTAGTATATAACGATGAAAAAAAATACATTCAGAACAAAAAGTACAAAATATTATTAAAGTCATTATTTAAGTCTTTAATAAACAATGTATCAGGAAATATAAAAAAAATCTGCATCCTTTTCTGTATCCCTGACAACGTGTATGCAAAATTCCATGTTGATCGACGTCAAAGCGGAACAAATAAACAAACAAACTCATTTTCGCATTTATAATATCAGTAAGGATAGGTAGGTAGGTAGGTACTCAGCGTCACGGTAGCATGCGAAAGCGATCCCGTGGCGCTCCTCGTTAAGACGGAAAGGGTACCGCTGTTTTAGTGGGTATTCCGATGTTCGGGGTGCACTCGGCGCCTTGGACACCGGCGAGCCCCACATACCCTCCCCCCCCCCCACTGTTTCCGTGGGAGAAACGCGTAAAGCGTTTTTCCAGCGTTAAAAAATAATAATAATAAAAAATAATAATGAGGTAGGTAGGTTAATATAGTACTGAAGTAGTACTATATTAAACGCTCTTGCCGAGAAAATGCCTATTTACCTCGAAGATGCCGATATTATAATGTACAGGATACAAAGACGTCGTTGATATATTCAAAGCCTATAAAATACAAAGAATAGGTAATGTTTTGATATTATAAACGAACTCTAAGGAGACAAAACCACAATCAACAGCTGATATTTCATATTTCGTCATCAGATCATTCGTATACCGCATTTGACATACTTATATGTTATTTTATTATTTACAATAATATAAAAACACGGTCTGATAGATAGTACATAAACAAAGGTCAACGATCTTCGTGATCGTAACTTACTATAAAATAGCTTTTTTTTTGTAACAGCCTGTGAAAGTCCCACTGCTGGGCTATAGGCCTCCTCTCCTCCTTTTTGAGGAGAAGGTTTGGAGCTTATTCCACCACGCTGCTTCAATGCGGGTTGGTGGAATTCATATGTGGCAGAATTTCAGTGAAATTTGACACATGCAGGTTTCCTCACGATGTTTTCCTTCACCGTAAAGCACGAGATGAATTATAATCACAAATTAAGCACATGAAAATTCAGTGGTGCTTGCCCGGGTTTGAACCCACGATCATCGGTTAAGATTCACGCGTTCTTACCACTGGACCATCTCGGCTTAAATAGCTTATTTTTAGTTTAATTATAAAACGTTAATTTTGTATTTTCCATATATTATGTAAGCTTGTAATTAATAAGGAATTGTTTGGATTTTTTATACGTGTATTGTTCGTGTAATAATGAATAAATAAAGATGTAGAAACTTGCTTGTGTCCTAATTCCTTACTGATAGTAGGGCTTTGTGCAAGCTCGTCTGGGTAGGTACCATCCGCACATCAGATACTCTATCGCAAAACAGCAGTACCTGGATTTTGTGTATTGTTGCGTTCCAGTTTACACACACACAAGGCACAAGGGACATAACATCTTAGCTCCCAAGACTGGTGGCGCACTGGCGATGTAAGCGATGGTCATTTCTTAGAAAGCCAATGTCTATGGGCGTGACCACTTACCATCAGGTGACCAATATTCTCGTCCACCTTCATAATCTATAAAAAAAATTTAGTTACACTAAAAAAATATCGCAGAATTTTGATAATAAGCGAAGGGATTGCAATCTCTTAAATATTCAACTTCTCAAATTCAATCCAATTTATCTTCAATATACACGTTTAATATTAATAAACCGATTTCCGATAAACATAAGTGCAATGCAGAGCATACACTAATGTTGATTTATAAATATGCTTTTACTTGTTTCCTGAAAAACAGTGGAATAGAAAAAGATATGGGACTACCTGGGGACCTAGCTGGGTGAAGTAGGCCTCGGTGAATGTACATAAAAAAATCATTGAACCTTGCTTGACATACAATTTGAAGTCGGTTCAAATAGAGTTAGTACTTAAGAATGAGAAATTCATACTATAAAAATAACAAATGAAATGAATACATATAATTAAGCATCATTTGGATAATACGAATAACACGTTTCATTCTGTCTCCAGACGTAAACTTTAAACTATTACAAGAGTCCAAATAATGAAATCTTCGGAGGGCACTATATTTCGCCACTATCGTCGAAAATTTTCTCGAATTTTCATTTTCGAGAGGAAATTTCAACACAGATGGTCCGTACAGCGTTCGTGTTAGTTAATTAAAGAACACTGTACGTTGAAAATTACTTTATGTTGGAATCGTAAATAGTAAAGCAAATGAACAGTTTAAAACAACACTGGAAATTAAACCACGTTTAAACTGGTAATTCGTATCTCGGGGCGTTTAGTTAACTTATAAAAAGTCAACATTCTCAAAGAAAAATTTCAAATACAATCCCTTTGAAGAAGCAACTCTTACTTTGAGTTTGCGTTCAAGAAAACTTAATTATGGAAATCTGAATACACTTATTTGAATTTTTTACCTGTTTTTTTGTAGAAACGTCTCGCGTTCGAACGGATTTTTAATTATTTTTTAAATCAAAAATTTTAAATACATTTTAATTAATATATACATAATATATAATATTCAATGATTTAATATCATCGCATATGTAAACATGAAGTTAGCATTAAGACTAGGTTTTGATTTGAAGGAGCTGACCTGCTGTAGTTTTTAGTACATTCCATTTAATCTATAATATATACATATTGTATATAAAATGCACTATATCAAAGGATTTCAGTGGACAGCTTCAATTATAATATATTACAGATACTAGCTTGCACAAAGAAAATATTATTCGAATCGTTCATTTTAAGGGGTTTATACTACATATCTTCAGTCTTTTACTTCATTCAATCTTATCCATTAAAATGTTCATTATTTTCTGAATATAAGAACAAATAAATATGGTCGTATATGCTTTCGGCATAAAAGAAATCGGATGCAAACTAGATAGTGCTGTTTTCATTTAAGGCGCGATTGTATATGCAAATTTGTTTCTAATTAAATCTCTGTTACCGACTGCATGCTGCTCAGATTTTGACAAAATTATTATTTGTTTCAATAATATATTTAAGTATATCGCTTAATATATAATTCATGTTGTTTTTTTAAATATTGTATAAATAATTGTGTGCCACAGATAACAGTAGAAAAAATACACACAGCTATTGTATAGTACAAGAGGCGTTATCGTTAATAAGACATTTTAATACATATGTCACGTTAAATTAAAATCATAAAACCAGAATATGAGCTATTGAATACTATACAAAAGCTCAAATATATATACAAAAAATCTACATAATGGAACTTTGTCATTTGTGGCGAAACGTATACGATAACAAAGTACCTGCTGGCTCTGTGAATCCAGACTTGACGAGTAATTTTGAAATTAACTTAAATAAGGCGAAACTTCATTCGCCTCACGCAGACATTTCCTAACGATGTTTTCCTTGCGGAGCACGAGGCGAGTTATAGATACAAATTAAACATATTTGTTTTAATCACAGTCGAGATGGCCTAGTGGTTAGAACGCGTGAATTTTAACTGACGATCGTGGGTTCAAACCCGGGCAAGCACCACTGAATTTTCATGTGCTTAATTTGTGTTTATAATTCATCTCATGCTTGACGGTGAACAAAAACATCGTGAGGAAACCTGCATGTGTCTAATTTCATTGAAATTCTGCCACATGTGTATTATACCAACCCGCATTGGAGCAGCGTGGTGGAATAAGCTCCAAGACCTTCTCAAAAGAGAGAGGAGGCCTTAGCCCAGCAGTGGGACATTAAGAGGCTGTTACTGTACTGTTTTAATCTTGATTATAATTCGCAGTCAGATAAATGGTTTCTATCCAGTGGGCCGTAACGGCACGGAGAGAACTAATAATGGCAAGGATGAAAATTAATACGGGGACTGCAAACTGACGTCACACTTGTGTACAGATATTTTAATTTAAATAATTTAAGCTTCGTTTAGAAGTCTTATTTTAATCTCTGCCGTTTATTATTTCGTTTTATATACTAAAAAGTGAAAATGTAATTAATTTTATAGTTTATACGATCGAATATTTAAGCCATGAAAGCGTAACAAACAAAATCACTAGAATTGATATATATATATATATATAAAAGAATTAGTAAGCTGAAGTGGCAGTGGGCTGGACACATATGTCGCAGAACTTATCCGTGCAGTGACGGAGAAAGAATACATTTCACTGCCCCTTTCCCATGGGTGTCGTAAGAGGCGACTAAGGGATATCATCTGGTGGTAGGATGATAAACATCCGCCTGGCTTGTTACCACCGTACGCATGGTGAAAATCTCGTGAAGTGGCTTGCAGCCGCGTTTCGAGGTCAGCCAGCGTACAGCCAGTGCCCGAGCGAGCATTGCCGCGATGGGTGTTGGTCCAGTGGAGACGACGGCTGAACCAATGCCGGGGGAAACACGCCTCCACACTTTGCCCATCCCTATCGTGGCAATACGTCGCTCGCTTCACGTCTCTTTACGAGGCGTGAAGAGGCATCTTGCGGGCCGGCAAGGCGAGGGCGGCTAGTGCAGAATCTTCTTCCAGACTGTACTGGCCGTCCTCGCGTTTGGACTCTACTACCACTTAACATCAGGTGGAGTAGAGTCATTTGCCCACCCGGCAAATATAAAAAAAAAAAAAAAAAAAAAAAAAAAAAGAACCGACGACCGTTGGAGTAGACGTGTTCTGGAGTGGAGACCACGCCTTGGCAAACGTAGCGTAGGACGCCCTCGAGCTAGGTGGAGTGACGATATACGCAGGTGGCTGGTAGCGGTTGGAGACTGAGAGCTGAGGATCGAGCTCAGTAGCGTGCCATTGGAGAGACCTATTTCCAGCAGTGGACGAGAAAAGAGTGATGATGATGATGATATATATTATGTGTATTTTATATTTACATTTATTTATTAGTTTGTTTAATCATAAATTAATATATTCTTATTTATTATTAGACCACCACCTACCATATATCCCATGAATTATCACTTACTCCTTTGGTTGCCTGGAAGCGATCGCTATGTAGCGATAAGGTTGCCAAAATTGTATGCTACTTTTATTTAGGCTGTATCCATATTTTGTATTCTTTTTCTCTTTGTGGTGTACAATAAAATATAAAGTAAAGTAAGTAAGTATTTGATTTTCAACCGCGATTATGCCTTTTTTATTATTTTGCCTGACGCATCTATACAGTTGCACCTGTCGTGTTCACGAGCCGACGATATTATTTTGTTATAATACTTTTATTATTAAGTTTATACCCATTAGTAATGTAGTGTATCGTTACTAATAAAGTATATATTTATATAGATATATCGGAATAAAACATTGTCTGATATAGTTTAAGATAAACTTGGATAAAGTTTCATGTCAAGTTGCCACCAGCTGGACAACTGGCTTGCTTCTAGGATGATGACCCCAAGATATATATGTAGATAAAAGTACCTTTTCATTTGATTTCATAATTCCCACTTGGTATACAAGAATAATTCGCAATTAGAAAAAAACGTTTACGTGTAAAAATTACAGGAAAATAAATCAAATGTTGATTTTCTTTTAATCACGAATCAATTTGTGAACAAACACAAATTTGAGATGCCAGAGGAGTGAAAAATAAAAAGTATTTATTTAATAAAATTGGTAAAACATTCAGCAATTCTATGTTGATTTTGTATTTGGACGTATAGTTAATGTAAATCTTTAAAAATATTAAAGTATAGATATTATATATAAAATTATACTTTGTATACATATGAGTTATGTAAATATTAGCATTCTAAGTAATTCGATTCAACTTTTACAGGTGTTTAAAGTCTAGTAAACTTAGCTTATTATAGTTAGTATATTATTTATTTTTATAAAATATATAGGTAGACGAACTAACGTACCATTTGATGGCTGATGGTAAGTGGTAACGAGCGGCTATAGACACTGGGGCCGTAAGAAATTTTAACCATTTCCATATATATCCAATGCGTTAGCAACCTTACGAACTAAGATGTTATGTACCTTGTGACAGAACACAACAATACCGTGTACTACTAATACCTGGTATTTATATTTTAAGTACCTACCAATACTACTTCAACCCAAATATTCTTTTGTAGAGTTATTAACTTACAAGACAATAATCACCCAATAAATAAATCATATGATAACGTTAGTTTCCTTATACAAATACAACGACAAATTTAACAAAGCAAAGCGACTACGCCACGTCACCAAAACAATTCTAAAAATAATAGATGAATATTGACCATTAGTAAGCAGCCCTAGCAGTAAATTAAAGTGACATTAATTAATAATTCAAGGGACAAGTAGAACTAGAGGGTTTTCAATTGGTCATGGATTGCTTTGAATCAACCCTAATAATATACCTGTAATAATATTTGTTTACGGCAAGCAAGTTTACAAAGAGCTGTATACAGTAAGTTGTATTTGTTACGTTCTGTTTAGAAAGGTACTTGAATCTCGCTATATTTTTTTAGATTTTTGATAACTATTACCTACTTTAGATAGCGATGAACGGCCGCCCGATACTGACCAATTAATAAATAACAGTATGGCCTCCTCTTATTTTAAGGTGAAGGTTATGAGCTCATTCCACCACGCTTATCTAATGCGGCTTGATGGGTAAACATGTGGCTGAATTACATTTAAATTAGACATATGCAAGTTTGCTCGAGTTCTTTTAATTCATCCTCGAGCACGAGATTAATTATAAATAGAAATTAAGTTCATGAAAATACAGTAGTATAAAAGCAAAATTGGGTTTCAACCCGCGATCATCGCTTAAGATTCACGCGTTCTAACCACTTGGCCATAGACGCTAGCCAACTACCCACGTGCACACTATTCCTTCATTCTCCTAATAGGACGGTAATATGATATAATCGGGGTTCGGGCGTAGGACCAACAGCTTTACAAGTTGTCACCAAAGCAGGATTGTTAACACTGCCAATTTTCAATCTTTTCGCTGCTACTGAAAGTTTGTAATAGATAAACTCACCGTAATGGCCTGACCCGAAGCTTGAACCTAAAATCTCGAGATTTGCAGTCTTATGAACTAGCCACGAGACCAAGAAGACAATCTACTCCTTATACTACAGGCTAGCAAAGCAGATAAAATAGAAATATCACATTCCAAAACTTTTATGATACCATAAAAAGTATACCATAAATAAAATCCTATCATCCGAGACTGTGGCCGCGTCTCCCATTTTAATAACTCATTATATTTTTCCTTGGAAAAATTTCATGAATATAAAGGAGGAAGGGCGCAAACAGCGAAGTTACTGTGTCCACAGAGATATTGGGGACGATATTGAGAACGTACTGATTTAGTTTATTCAGGATCTATCGATCTTCTATTTGGAAGGTATTATGCAAATATGGGTACCTTCATCTCGGCTACAGAATTGTTAAGGTAAGTAATCCTGGTTATAATTTAGGTATTAAAGTCTTATTTCTGTCTTGTACTTAATTGGTATTCTGATTGAATGTTAATTTAGGATATTGTGGAATATCTTAATGGTGTTAGATTCGTATTTTGTGATGTTTAATGAGCCGACTATGAAAGGAGGTTTTTATCCATCTTTTTTACATATATATTTCTCGTTGCCTTTGTCGATTTTGAGCCGTATTTAATGTTATTTATAAAATAGGTAAATCAGTATCACCACTTCTGTTAGAGTAATGTTAGCAAAATGTTAACTGTGAAACGATTTTGATGATTTTGTTGTCGGTCTTTTTTTTGTAAATGTTTTTTTTTTTTATTTTCTATAAATACTGTTAAGCTTCATTCGCTCACGTTAAAGAAGATACAAAAAATATCATTTATTAAAAAACAACTATACTATCGTTAACGCGGTCCAGCTCATAATACGTCATCATCATACGTTTTATATATTAATTTTTCTTTCGCAAATTACCCTGGGAATCTATTTAGATATGGATATTAGATATTAGCGTTGAAGAATATTCTTCTAAGCCAAGTTTAACGACACCGAGTCATTACTTACTTGTTACTGGCTCGAACACGCCAAATCTTAAAGGCTTTGTACATTTTAGGCTAGAAATTTCCTGACGACCTTGACATAAAAACTGAGACGGAGGCGGCTTAACCAGGGTAGTCATCCCAGCTGTACATTTTGGACGAGTCACTACTTCACGGACATAAACGTAATTCCCTTTATTGTAAACTAGTTCTCGTGTACCGTTGTTTGTTTTGACCATGACGTAATAACCTTTTTTTCTTTTATTCTTTTTCATTTGTTTTCTGGTGTATGTACAAATAGAGGGACTTATTTCAGAAGATACAGTACGATATTAGATATAAGATATGAAAAGGAGAAAAGCAATATAGAAGAACACAATTTACAGACAGATTTACTGCTGAGCTTCTTTCGCCGGTTCTTCTCAGGCCTGTGGTATTTATTTCGGAACCGGTGGTAGATTTATGACAATGAATAAGTAAGTGTAACGCTTCTATATTGAATAAAGATTTTTGACTTTGACTTATGAATTTGCCAATACAATCTATCTAACAAATAATTTTCGAATTGTTTCAACTCGTTCCATTGATTTACATAAAGTAAATGGCTTTTAATATAATCCAACGACAAATAAGCCGGAGGGCTCTCTTGATATTTACGAATACACATTAACACTAAAGTAAATTTCAGCAGCAATGGAAATCGCTCGTATTGTCAAATATATTCTTCACGCGAACGTCTCTCACAACACCAACAGTTTGCGAAGCGTGAAAATTCGATTGCCTCGCATCTATTTCGCTGTAGTTGGGAATTTGGGATGGAGTAGAAAATTCGTTTCGACAACGCTCCGGCGGATTCCACTGAAATTTTATGTTTCAATACGATTCCATGTCGTTGTTGATTCTAAGACAATCTTCTGTTTATGTTAGAAAGCAATTGTTTCCAAAAGTTATGGAACTGTCAATTGTTATATGCTATTATGGAAAAGTATGCCTTACATTTAGAAACGAGTACTCACATATATAATTCGCATTTAGTTTTATTCATTAGTAATATGATTAATAATAAGTCACACCGATTAACATCTAATTCATAATTATTATACTAATCATATAAAGACAAGTCTTAGGAAGTCAATACTACTACTTATTTGATATAGCTTAATGACAACGTAAATAAAAAAAAAATTGCGACCTAGGTACTTCACAACTAAAAGTAGCCAAAACACATGACATTACAAAAGTTTGTAAAAATAAAAGATACCGATATTGCTATTTATCTTTCATCATCATCACATGAATTTTAAGCATTATCCGTAAATAAAAAATGCATCATCCAATTAACATTTGGAACCGGTAATTTTAGTGATTTTAAATAATGTAAGAAACATGAGGCATGTGGGAAAATGACAGAGTACGAGCGAATAGATTGAGTGATCAGATACCGAGTATAAAATGTTTGTTGATATCTCCTTATTATATGAGTAATAATCACATGAGTTTAGATTTTAATTACACCCGCTCTCGGTATTCACATGAGAACTTTGCAATGGTGGCCACTTACTGTCTGCTGTCAATGTCAATGGTGGCTTATTGGCCAGTTTACCATCCTATATCAAAAGAAAAGCGAAAATAAACTGTCACAGTGACCGCTAGCGAATTATTACCAAATTGCCTTTAAGTGATATCTATTCTAAATCTCGGCTCGACTGAGTGAAATAGATCGTTTCGACAAGCCATTATCGTAAATATTTCAATGCGATTGTCGAGGTTTCCAATTTAGCAGACGTCACATACGACTTTTTCAAGCTTATAAAATTTGAAATTCGAATTTTTTCATCTTCGTCTATTAACGATTGGAGAATTATAACTCCACACACTTATAAATACTACGTATTATAAGACCAGCCGATAAATAACGTAGGTCTTTATGGAATATGATAGGTTCAAATCCGAGTACCTAACTATTGTAATGAAACATATGTTATATCGACAGGTATATGTACATACATAGTATATCCAGTATTGATATAAAAAAAACCTTTTTAACCAAAAATGCTAACACCTTTTTAACCAAAAATGCCTAGTTATATAATATAAACTTATTACTCGGGTTATTTACTAATACTGTACTGTAGTTGTATATATCACAACTTAATTCCTTAGACATCAACGAGGTTTCAATATTAGTGTCAGCAAAACTGTAAACGCAACCAATTATTTATCGGTGGACTTCAGACGTAAAAAATACTAGTAATGAGAGATCATTTTTAAAACGTAAAACTATAATTTTTGCCAATTTCAATCATTATGGTTTACGTTCTTCGGTTGAAAAGAAAACCAATGGGAATTCTTTTATTCAATGTAGAAGTATTAACTAACTCATTGATAGCCAAACTTGGTCATTGGTAGTTACTACTACCAATTCTGAAAAGTAAATACCCAGACTTAAGTCTTATTTTTTATTCTAAGTTTATTAATGTTGTTTATTTATAATGAGACAGACGTTAACGGACCATCTGATAGTAATAATACACCACAGCTCATAGAGATTACCGCTGAAAGAAATATTAACTATTCATATTTATTGCACTATCAAAGCGCTACATTGATGAGAACTAAGATTTGATGTCTTTTATTACTTTTTTTATTATTAATTAAATTGAATGGTAGGTATGATGACTGGGTTATCTATCCCGGCGAGTCAGTACTATGGTATACATATATATATATATGACATTTGTATACCATCTTGTGCAGGTTTTTAATTATTGTAACATCAAAAATGAACCTCCAACTTTGCAAATAAATAATTTGAATTTGAAGGCTGAGGTCAGGAGATCGATTTCAGCCTCATCGTTATCAAGGGGACCAGCTCACTGCATAGACATTTTAGTACGTAAGTGTGCGGTCGCATAATCCGATGAGACAGCAATTCCAAAATACACACTCGAAAAGAATTAAGATGCAGGACAACAGTTTACTTACATTCGGCACAGGGGGCCAATTCTACAAACAAATTGTTACTTTATCGCAATCGAATCGAAGCGTGATCGTTGCCATTTTTTCCGATTTCTTATTCTTTTATTTAACTATTGACTATTGCAATAAAAGTTAACAATTACGTTTGATTTCGACATAACGGTATATGTTAACATATTGTCGGTTCGGTTCCGATTTGAATAAATACAGATGATTCAAGGTTGGATCGGAATTGAATCGGGAACGTATCGTAATCGTTATAAATTAGTAGAATTCGGCCCCAGGAATATGATAGCCAATTTTCGATTTAAGTTTGCTGATAATTTCTTTAAAAAAAATATCAATGACTTTTCACAGACTCACATTTACGGCTTCATGATCTAGATACTATACAAACCAGTATGTCTGGATTAATTGTCCGACCCCATTACAGATTTATTACATACATGAAAATTAATATGCATATAATGTGTCCGTCCGTGAGTTTCAACGTACAATTAGCGGAATAATTGTCGTATTATTAGCGTTGGTGATGTTACATGACATAAGAGCATTATGTGCAAACACACTGTATACTACCATGTATATATCATTATATATATAAAAAAATACATTATTTATTTGAGAAATAAACAATTATAAAAGATCTATGATATTACCGTTTAAATAGTAGAAGAAAATCAGCTAACACAACACGTTTACAATTCAAAGTAAGAATAAAAATACTAATATATAAAAAACAGAAGAGGAAAAGAGAAGAAAATACAGATATAACAAGAGTCAGAGCAATGAAAAAATATTATACACGTTTATTTAAACTACAATATAACTTTAAATACTAAAATCATTAAAGAAACAAGTAGCAGAAAATTGGTCGGTATAAACATTTTTTTTAAATTCGTATATACTAAGAAACCATTTCGCTCTTAATCTTATATATTAAAACATTAATATAATTTTAAAAAATATGTTTTAAGACAGTCGAATTTTGAATATATTAAATTTAAGTTTAATATAAAGTTAATTTTGTTTAATGTATTCGAACCTCGAACCACATCGGCATTTATGACGTGGTAATGACAACTAAATACCACGAATCGCAGGACGGATGCCACATAGAATACAGGGGCCGAATTCTACTAATCTATAACGATTCCAATCCAACTTTGACTACTCTATATTTATTCGGATCGGAACCGAACCGATATGATGTTAACATATATCGTTATATCAAATACAATCTTAATTGTTAACTTCTACACCAATAGCCGATAATTAAATTAAACAATAAGAAAACAGATAAACGAAAATTCGATTGCGACAATTTATTAGTAGAATTGATCCCAGACTTTGGATGCCGGGATTATTAGCGGTATTACGATCGTTGATATAATTGTATGCATTATTAGCACTGGTTTTGATAATTAATGACGTAACTCAACCAAGAGACTGCAATATGCAACCACTAACATTGCAATTTGACCAAATCCTAATGCCATGGTATAATATGGAATTTAATTATTTGCTTGATAACTGAATTATTTATTTATTTTAAATACAGTAACTAACAAATAATGTATATTGTTTTTAATTTTTCAAGTAAATACAGGATTAATTTTTGGTAACTGGTAATCTCGGAGACACAGAACATTTTTGTTGTACCCGCTCGATATGCTCGCGAGATTACCGTCTTAGCATCAAGAGCATTTATATGCATTCGTCTACAATACTTAAATAAATTTAAAAAAGGAACATTCTCCTCGTCTCAACGTTCATGCTATAAATATATGATTATAATGTTCTACATAAAATGTTTATATCGTAATACATATAAAACTAATGGTTTATGCGGCACACATCCGTAACACTCCTCATTTTCAACATTTATCATCATATTTTAGCCAATTTTCAATAAGTCTTAATGAATTATACAGCTAAACCTTTGTCACGAATCACGTCGTCTATTGGTGAAAACCTTATGAAAATCCGTTTGGTTACTTTTGAGTTGATCGCGTACAAACAGACAGGCATACATACGCGGGGGGGGGGTGTCTTTGTTCTATAGTATATAGTGATAGATTAGACTAAGCCTCACTTCGAATGTTGCATCAAAATAATATCACATCATCATTGTTCCAGGAAAAACTGTAGTACATATGTTGGCAACAGGCCATCACACGCTTGCAATATCTCATAATCTTCACATAATAAAAGGAGATTACTGTGTTTTAAAGTACCGTTAGGCTGCATTTAGACCTCGCCGGATATTAACCACTGAACCGTTGGCAGCAAACATCCATCAAACTATATCGCACTTAGCTGCCAAAATGACATCTTGGTCACAAAACACGCGTAATTGCTTGTTTTGTCGACGCTTCGTTACATTTGTAACGGAAAAAGGTGTGCATTACGAAACAATTTTATATGTACTGTTACGAGTAATTTAAAAGAGTCTCAGCCTGTTAATGTCGGACTGCTGGGCTTGAGGCCTTCTCTCCTTATGAAGAGAAGGTTTGGAGCTTATTCTACCACTCTGCTCCAATGTGGGTTAGTGGATACACTATGGCCGATTTTCATCCAACACTTGCACGATATGTATTATAAACACAAATTTAGCATATGAAAATTCAACGATGCTTGCTTGGATTTGGCTATATCTTCGGTTAAGATGAATGTGTATGTAATGAGTATGTGTATGATTATGTCTAACAACTGGGCCATCTCGGCTCACTAGTAAATGATAAAAAACTTAAAACTATGTCTTTGTCGGTACAACCAACTAATCACTTTTTCTACCGCCAAACGACAATACTCAGTATTGTTGTGTTCTAATTTGAAGAGTGATTAACCAGTATTACTAGGAATAAAGGACATAACATCCTAATTTTCAAAATTGGTGGCGCATTGGCAATGGCGAACAGGGATACGAAAAATTTCTAACAGTGCCTTAAGTATTATGGGCATTGGTGACCACTTAACATCAACCAACCTATTTGCCAGTCTACCTAATTTAAATGAAAAAAATATTAATAACAAAAGATTGTCAAAAAGATTCTCAGTCATCGGAATAAGTAGTCACCTCCCACCGTCTCTTATTATTCACTAACGTAAGCAGAAATTTGTTATTCGCAGATAATGACATCAATGAGTCTAGTAGCTAACGTATAAGGCCTAGTGTACAATGTATCAAAAAAAAAGTTATTATTATTTTCTGTTTTGTGCTTCAATAAGTTATCAAACGTGTTTGCGCATACACTTTTGCATAGTAACAGCTTAGAGTAGCCACTATCTCGGCTTAAATTCCTAGTACGTTTTAAAATTCGAACGAAGATAAGACAAACTGCTTGTGAAGCAATTATTGGATTTGAAACATAACGAATTATAACTTTCACAATCTTAGAACAATACAATAATTATATCCCTGCTATCAAAGGTGCAGCCTACGCATCTAAAAATTAGGCCATCAACCCACATAGGGCCCATCAAGTGGTTACATTCACTATACACATGGCTACGTGTACTTTGTACCTTTGTGGTCTTCTCTGAAATAGTACGAAGCTTAGAATGTAACTGTCATAGAACATATAACACTAAAAATGGTACATATAAGTAATTGAAGATTAGTACAAAACGTTAAGAATAAATAAAAAAAAAACATTTTTTTTACTTTAAAAAAAAACCAGGATTTTTCCTTTATTATTGGAACTATATACATGTTTTATCGGTCATAATAATCAATAATCTACATGAAATTAAAAACAAACAAATTTAAAATGTAATTAATCTTTTATATTAGTATTGATTTCAATTTAGTGATCATGAGTAAGAAATGTAAATACCTTCTAATCAAAGTCAAAATCTTTATTAAAAATTGAAAGATTACACTAACTTATTATCTGTCGAAAATCTATTACCAGTTCAGAAAGAAACACCACAGATCTGAGACAAACCAAGGCAAGAACTCAACGAAATAATAAAAATAAAACTTTTTTCAACTGATTTAACACATTATGCTATTATTTAAGTCAAAAAGTCATCATTAAAATAATGACCTTGAACTATCCTCTCAATACTTATATAACATATTACTACAGATAATAAATACCATTTCTAAGATACTTCAGCTCTGTGTTAACAATGACGTATAATCTGAGCTCTAGTCCAGTGTGCAGTCACATTGCGGCTTGCCTGCATTTGTCGACAATTCGTCGACGCCATCACCGGCATTTATTTGTTTAACGTGTGCACCGCCTACACTGGCTTCAACATCAATAGAGCCGGCTGCATCATCACAAAATGCATCCATTGCTGAATTACTAGCTTGACCCATTTCAAATTTGCTAGCTTCAGTTGCAATGGTTTTCACTTCAATGGAAATAACCGTTTTAGTTGAGACTATTGTAAGTTAAATTCGTGGTACGGTGCGACGCTATCTACTCGTTTTGATATATGACCATAGTATCTACGGCTAGATGTTATGCAGTCACTGTAGTTCCTATTACATTGAAATAAGGTGTATAATTGTTAAAAATTTTGTTATTTCATGAAATATAATAGGTTTCTTACGTATAATAGTGGGATATATCACTATTATCTTCATTCTATATTTTAGTGCAAATCTTAGGAGTGGCGCCCGTCTTTATGAATATACATTAAACTATTACAGTTATATGAATCATAACTATATATTTATTTTAGTTTATATGCACAGTCAATCTATCCAAGTATATAAGCAATTTTGCCTAAGACATGTAAGGTTAGGTTAGTTTTATTTCCATAAGGGTGCTTTTACAATGAGCACGCGGTCATAAAATATCCATTTTTGAGATGACTACTCTTACAGAAATAAAACTATATTAACTCAAACCAACCTTTACCACGTAGAGTATCGTATTTGTCCTATATTTTCCAGTCAAATTTGGAACGTTCATTGCCAATTAAAATATAATCTAACTGTAACACACTCATATTTAACTCTTTTGAATATTTACAAACAGATATATACTCTGATTCATCTATATAGAGCGTAACATCATTTCTACAGAGACTAGCCGACGCAGGATATAGTGCACGAGTTAGTTGCGCCAAATGCTCTATATTACTTCACCCTCATAGTAATAGATGGGATGGCAATCCGTCATGACCACAGAGAGTTCAGACAAAGACAAAGCATTGATTCCTGTACGTATCTTAATAAACAGCGAACCTCTCGTTTAGCCGGATGGGATGACAATCTAACACGACCGAAAAAAGACCCGAAAGTCAAACACTGTCAACTTACACAATATTACCAAAGAGTACTTAACAAAAAAATCAATAACTCTATGATGGCCCGAGACTCGAACCAGGGATTTCACAATCTGCAACTATATAACCTGAACACTGGACCAACGAGACAGTCTGACGACGTATTAAGGTCAATCAAGATGCGTCACCAAATGGTATTTATAATTTCGTAATAACAAAACTGCCAATAAACTGCTCAGAGTGAGATATTCATAATAAGTACAACTTACAAGAGATTACATTATATTACTAGTATATTATAATGATTTTTTACATAATATACTGTTATTACTTACAAATAAAATTATAAAAATGTAAATAAGAGAAATAAATAATAATCATTTAACCACATTGCAGAATTGTGATGAAATAAGCTCTAAGCTTTTTTTAATACTAAAAAAACTGAGCAAAATCAAGTAGAAAAGACCTTTTTCCAGCTGTGAAACGTTAACGAGTGATTGGAGTATGAAATTCTTTATATCAAATGTTTGTCTGTATGAATGCAGACACAGGAGGTCGTGACCGCGCCCGTATGCCCTAATCTGATTAGGGGGCACGTTTATTGAAGGATATTAGTAAATGAACGATTTGATTGAGGGATATTATTTTATTTGACTCTGGGCTTTTATCGTTGTCTGGGCTTTGATTTTTTCGTATTTATTATATTTATTAGAATATATCGTTTATATATTGGCTCATAAAAAATGTTTATCTGTTTTTTTTTTACATGAACAGTTATTTATCAGTCCGCTGCTAAACATAAGCCTACTCTATGATGCGCCAATTCTTAAGATTCTATGCTTAACGCATTGAGCATAAGACATTTCCTTATATCGCCTGCCCATTGGCTCTTCGCTTTTCTAAGCCATAGCTACTTTGGTCCATCCAGCTTTCGGTCTGGCCAAAAGTCAAGTCCATACCAATATCAATCGTGATACGCTTCCCTTACAAACACAAGAAACTATAATTACATCGTTCGAATACTTAAGACCTTATACCCATTAGTTGAACCAAACGTAAGCGCGATTTAGACTTGCTCTTACATACATCATATAATACAAATGATATATTTCAACTTTGACCGTCAATGATCGTTGATAACATACAGAGATTGCATATTAGATATATGTATATTGTGATCGCGTATGTACCGTATGTAGACTAGAATAGACTTTGCACTGAAGTTTACACGACAAATGAATAGAATATGTCACCGCGGCCGATAACAATGACACATCTGTCGTGTTTACTGATGAATAAAAAACTGCTATTATCAACAAACAATGGCCGAGATGGCCTAGTGGATACAACACGTAGATCTTAACTTCAGATTTCGGGTTCAAATCTACGCAAACAAAACTGAGTTTACACGTGTTTGAAATTTTTAATTTATCTCGGCAAACATTGTAAGGAAACTTGCATGCGTCAGATAAAAATCTGTTATATATGTGTATTACCCACCCGCTTTGGTGCGTAATGGAATATGTTACAAATCTTCTTATTAAAGGAGAGAAGGACTTAGCTGAGCAATGTAATGTTTGACATTCACAGGCTGTAATTAAAAAGCAACGTGTTTTAACTTTTATAATTAAAGACAATATAATAACAGGTATAAGAAACAGGTCACGAGACCACAAACAGGTTCTACTCAAACCTAAACCATTTCAGAAGAAGAAGAACAGACGAGGCCTTTGTCAATCTGTTAAACATTCACAGGCTTTTACTATACAAAACTTATTAATAATAAATATTCTCGAATCAACTGCAGTACCGCAAACACTGCAGTGGAATGAAAACTAAAACAGAGTTAAACTAAAATGGGTCAACCTCATATCAACGTTGAAACACGTTCAATTAATTGAAACAAATAGTTTCAAAGTATAACACAGTTTCGTTCGATTTAATTCAACTGAAATTGCAAAAAATGGACATTCTTCCATTTTAAACAACTGTTAGCGTACCGACCCAATTTGTTCGGGTTACATCGATACCGTTGGACGTCTTTTAGCGTTGGAGTATTTTTTAGTATATATAAATATAAAGCTAGAATTTGTATAATTAGAAAATATACTTTTGTTGGATAGTATATTATGTTAACTCACACATCACGCTATGGCCATAGCATAGCATTCTTTCATTTTAAGCAACTGTTAGCGTACCGACTTAATTTGGTAGGGTTACATCGATGCCGCTGGACGTCATTTAGTCTCATATTGTTTAAGGACTGTTTAGTTAAACATAGATATATCTCTTTCTATCATCATTGATATGACATTCGAAAGTGAAGACACAGCTTTGCTTAACGAGTATGTAAACTTCCTAAAAGACAGTTAAATCTAATGATGATGTCCTCCAGGCGGACTTCAGCCATGGCGGCAAATCTTAAGAGAGATTAAGTGCGCAGAACATATTATAGTGCATAAGTGTGCGCAAAAACAGACGCACTAGTTTTTCTTTACTCTTATAATCCGATGGTAATGTCTTATTCTTAATAAGAAAATCATTTAAACTAAATAATATATATTTTATTAATGAAAAACAAAACGAGAAACTAGAAAATTGTTTGTCGTTTCTCGATAGAATTACTACAGTTCATTTTATTCTGACACCGTTAATAATATAAAAATCGATTATGGAACTCACACACACACGCACAACAAAACAAAATACGACCAAAAATAAACATGATGCGAATATCATTATCACTATTTACGCGATGGGAATAAAAATAGGCCATCGTCCTATCAGCCCAGTTTGCAATTAGTCAATTGTTGGCAGGATGACTTCATTACCCGCCGCCTACTGGGATTTGAGTTGAGTTATGAGTTATGACAGAGAATTAAGTAAATATTCGCGTGAGATCTTTTGTCTTTCAATTATATTCATATATATTATTATATGTTTTTTTTATATCTGGAATAAATATTGAAAATATTTTTAAATTGAACTTTAATGAAATAAATAGTTAGTATTTGTTGATTTTTATGTATGATAATGTGAAATTTAATTTGTGGCACAGTAACTACCGAACTATTTGCCGATTACTTTCCGTGGAATTTACATTCCAAGCCGGTGGTAACTTAATATTTCATATTGTTAAATAATTAATATTATTCAAAGCAATTATTCTATGTTAATATGTAAGTGCCTGAATTAAGTAATCAAGACGACTGAATTAGTGTATGTATGGTAGTATTTTATTTATAGAGATACAGTTGGGCCACCTGCTGGTGATTAGTGATTAGTGGGTAAGAATCCCACATAACCCAGTTCCTCCCCCCCCCCCATGAGAGCTGGGTACCTTTCTGAAGGTTTCCACTGCGTAAAAAAAAAAACTGTAGGTAAGTGATCGCCGGTAGAAATATTAACCATTCCTTATCATCACTAATGCGCCACCAAGCTTTGAAACTAAGAACGTCTTTTGTCTTTGTAGTTACGCTGACTCAATCTTTCCAACGGGAACACAACCAACATTCATTATTGCTGTTTGGCGGTAATATTTGAGTGGGTGCTACCTACCCTGGCGGAGTTGCCCAAAGGCCTGTTACCATATGAAGCATTCCTGCGTTATGTAACCTTTAGACTAATTGTTAGCAATCACAACCGCATTTAAATGGCAATCAAAGAATTTAAAATATAAGCATTGTTCGCTATAACCGCGTGGGCGTTAGAATATATCAATTAAAAAAGAGAGATAAAAATTATATAAGCATATTTTATTCAATTTCAATGTCACGTATCTCATTTAAAACACAAATATATTTTAAGTTACCAAAATGGGTATAATATGAATCACTTGATATTTCACCCAATAACGACAACGATATCACGGCTTGTTCACGTTCCGACCGGAGTTATGTACAATCCTTATTTGGAAACAAAAGTTGGTGGAACTATAAACTGTGGTATGAATATTAAACAGTTAAAATATAATTTTACCATTGTTCTGTTATTTCGTATTATAAATGTCTTAATATTCATCGAAACTAAGCACGAGAATTTAGGCATGATCTTACTTACCTATACATAAGCTTAGTATATATATGTATTGGCCACTGCTATTGTTTATATAGCATAATACAATCAAAACTAAACATATTTTAAATAACACGCTGAGTTGCTTACGCACCCCACAGATGCAATGATGCAATGGTACCGGAAGGTACACGAATCACACTCAAATCGGTTTGCTATATGTATATAAATATATAATCCGTGCCTCAGAAAGCACATAAGGCACTGGACCTCTGTTTGTGTACAAACTTGTGCACTACAATAGCTCCTGCGTTTTTGGCTAATCTGTCTTAAGGTCATCATCACATTAATATACGTAATCTTACGTGAGCTATTAGTAAAAACGTGTTAACACCGTTCCAGATATTAAATTGGACTAAGAGAAATTTGACAGAACACCTGAAAGCCTTTTCGAAAGAATTTCAATCATGGAATCAAGTCAACTTCAATGTAGGCGAATACAAATGAAAATTCAAATTTATTTATTAAATGTTGAAGCATTACTAAACTTACTCATTAAAGGTCAAAGTAAAAAACCACTGTCACAGTAAAAAAGATAACACAAGAAAAACAAAAGAAACAAAAGAAAGAAACAATGGTTTTCTTGACATAAATTGCAATATAATAAATAAGCTATTTAATCTATAA
Organism: Nymphalis urticae; assembly: GCA_905147175.2. Lineage (NCBI taxonomy): Eukaryota > Metazoa > Arthropoda > Insecta > Lepidoptera > Nymphalidae > Nymphalis > Nymphalis urticae. The sequence goes on along the minus strand of LR989999.1, from coordinate 1,323,013 downwards.
AGCCACTAACATATTAACAAAAAAAAATGTATTGTAAAGGCAATTTCATTGTATATTTAGATCAAATTGTAAAGCTGTGTCCCAAAATAAAATTGCTGACTGTGACATATACTAATTACAAATAATCAAATTATTTAGGAAACAAAAACGTATTCTCAATTACGATGTATTATTAAGATCAATGGAACATGTGGTCCGGGACAAAGATCGCAGATTAAAATTCATGCTACTTGCAGCGAGATGTTTAAGTGCTTTAGTGAGCACAATACATCTTTTATTTCATGGACGAAGGAAACAGGGAAGGAACCTGCATGCTTAAAAATAAATTCCAAGACATGTACATCCGCCAATACATGGAGACTAAGAAAAAATCTACTTGAATTGTTATCTTGTCTGTTATTACAAAGCTGAAGTTTGTTTGGTTGAAAATGCTTAACGTCTCTGCCAGTGATATTAGAATAAATAGTGATAGATAACCCATTCATATAGCCGAGATGGCCCAGTGGTAAGAGAGCGTGAATTTTATCCGATGATCGTGGGTTCAATCGCGCAAGCAACACAGAATTTTCATGTGTTTAATTTGTGATTGTAATTCATCTCGTGCTTTACGGTGAAGGAAAACATCGTGAGCAAACCTGTATGTATCTAATTTTCCTGAAATACTGCCACATGTGTATTCCACCAACCCGCCTTGGACTAGCGTGGTGGAATAAGCCCCAAACCTTCTCCTCAAAAAAGAGAGGAGAGGAGGCCTTTAGCCCAGCAGTGGGAAATTCACAGGCTGTTACAGACGGATACGGAACCCATTCATTGAGAAAGGTCCACGAAAGCGGAGTAGCTAATAATAATAATTTATAACTTGGTATAATCTAACGAACGGATTCGTTTATTTTAACACTAGTTTCTGCATATGAGGCGCCAGGTCCTATGTACCCGATATCCTTTTCTGTACCACTGACAAGGTGTATGCAACATCTCATAATAATGGTTTTTTTCATAGTATAGGTATAAGGACGAGCATACGGGCCACCTGATGGTAAGTAGTCACCAAACGCCCTTAGACATTGGCACTGTAAGAAATGTTAACCATCGCTTACATGGCCAATGCGCCATCAACCTTGGGACTTTATGTCCCTAAGATTTTATGTCCCTTGTTCCTGTAATTACACTGGCTCACTGACCCTTCAAACCGAAACACAACAATACCCAGTACTGCTGTTTTGCGGTAGAATATCTGATGAGTGGGTGGTACCTACCCAGACGAGCTTGCACAAAGCCCTACCACCAGTAGGTTGAAGAGTATAGACGTGAGAGCGTATCAAGCTAACAAGTATATAATAGAATTATAAACAAATTTATTTATTTATTATAGATTATAATACTTTACTAAATATGCGCTTGAGTTGACATGCTTGATCACCAGAGAGGAGATTAAGAGTGTGCCCAAAGTTACCGGGTGGATGGTTTTTGTAAAGAGTACTTACGTACTTTAAAAAACTTAGACATCGCGATTTAGGAACTTCAAAAAATAAATTAACGCCATCTATTGGCATACAATAAGAAACACTTAGCATTAAGGTTATGAGCACTTGCCTAAAAAATGCCTATTCACTCTTCTCTCAAAAGCACCGTCATTATGCGTGTCAAGGATGGTCGTATAGGGTATCTAACACATTAACCGTCCTCCGCCATAATCTGTAGTGTTATCACAAATGTAATGCCCACCATTTCCCTTTACGATTGAAACGCAAGAAATAATGATGTCGAGATACGTATCGATGTTTAATACTGTGTCAGATTAGCGAAAACTGAAACACAACGAGCGAACATTCTATGACCTTGAGAAATAATTCTTCTATATCTTCTGACAAACAATCAGTACCTCTTGTGCCTGAGCCTGGATTACTGCGATTCAAAGTAGATTTAGTATTTTTTATTGCCATTCGATGTTCAGGCTAAAGTAAAAGTCATATAAAAACCCAGCAATATACACAGGAAGACTTTGCACCGCAAAAAAAATCTAAATATTTCATACATTTTATTTACATAGCATGTTCACATATGTCATTGATTCTTTTCTCGCTGTTCCTTGGAATTTTATTTTCCCAATGGTATCGATAGTCGAAATCGATAGGATCTAGTCATCGATCCGTCAAGATCCATCCCTGTTTCGTCCCGTGAATAAATCAAGCGGCACCTCTGATCCTTTAAATAAGTACGCTTTCGTGTGTGAAATATCGAGTATGTTTGGCTTTACATCGCGTGCGTTACTCCGGCAATACTTGTTTGACTCAATTTCAAATTATCATATGATTTCAAATATAGAACGTCAAAATATATATCAGCTGATTTCATAGGGGAATTTTAGTATTAATTTTGTAAAAGCACAGATATTTATACATATACGTTAATGATATTCTTACAAAAGTTGTAAATAGTTAGTGTTTATTATTTGGTAATGTAAAAATATTATTATATTCAATGTTTTAAGAAGTCAGTAATTTTCGGTGAATGAATATGTTTTCTTATTGTAACCAATCCACAATAATGTGTCAACCAATAAAAATAAAATAACCAACCTTAATGTTTAGTATTCTCAATTTTCATATTGGACCTATCTCGAACAGCAATACGGTTCAAAGTCCTGCTCTGTGCGATTGGATCGATGTTACTCAATAACACTCAAAGAATTAAATGGATTCTAATAAAATTTGTCATGCGAGACAATTATAATATGCTAAGACGTTACTTATTAATAATTTATGCGTAAATATATATATATATATATTTACGCATAAATTATATATATATATATATATATATATATATTCATATAATATTTTATATGAATATATATATATATATATATATATATATATATATATATATATATATATATATATATATATATATATTCATATAAATTATTCAAATGTATAAATAAAGCTTGTACTCCCGTAGCAATGTACATGTCGTATTGTTATTCGCGGCGCGTCGAAGAGTCACGTTCGTCTCGCATCCTTCTGGATCTCGCACAGCCAGGTACCCTCACCTAACTTTACTCGTTTATAAAATTATATCTTTTTTAAGTGGTCACCAGCACCCATAGACTTAGGTATTGTAACAAATATTAAACTTTACGTTGATAATTCGCCACCTACCCTGTAAACTGATACGTTACTCGTCCCTTAAACTGTTACACTTACTGATTCACCCTTTAAACCGGAACACAATAATACTAAGAATTGTTTTTTGGCTATATTATAATTAGTAGGCGATGAGAAGGTGGTACCTTCACAGATGAACTTGGACAAATCTTGATATTTTTTATTTAAATCAGATACTTTATAATTTGAGTGAATCATTCCTTTTATAAAAAACATAAATTAATGTATTATGTTGTACTTATAACCAGGTTAATCCATATAACACTGGGTATAAGTATAACAAATAGATATCATAAATTGATTGCTTACTGTTTGTTTTCTTTTAATTTACAACACCATTATTGTCTAAGGGCGTTGGTGACCACTTACCATCAGGTGGCCCATATGATCGTCCGCCTTCCTATTCTATAAAAAAAAAGCAGTAAGCAATCTAAGATACCGCATTTTTAATCATTTTATTTTACAAGTATTATTATAGATACAATAATTATATCTGTAAATTTTAATAACTACATTTCGTATCTCTCAAGCTATGAATAGAAGATGGGAGTTGGACGTTTACTTATAAAAATGTTATTTTATGCCTAATTACAGGTTTGACAGTCAAACCCAACGATTTGCCCGACATTTGTCTCAATCAATAAATATAATATGAATTTATAAATGTACACAAGATAATTTTAACCTCATTTACATTTTTAAAACAAAAGAGTATAGACAAAAGGCTCGGAAAAAAATATATATAGCTAAAAGAAATGCAGGCATTCAGTACGTAGTACTTCTTGTTATTGAACATATATTTTCCGATCTTTACCAAATCTTTGATAAAATTCTAAAATATTCTATAAACTGGAATATCTCGAGCTCTTATTACGTTCTCACATTACAAATGATTCGGACAAAATTTTAGATAATCATAAAAATTGCCTCATTACTAAAATATATAATATCGTTGTAATAAATTATTAGAATGATATTCAATTCAATACAATTACAGTAAAATATTTTTCATTGTAACAAGTTAATGTAATAATACTTGAACATAACCCGTCCGTATAACGTCTATGGCTCGAGCAATGAATAATGAATAAATCTTTATACAATCTGAAATGTATATTTATATAGTATATTTTGACGCAAACTTAAGACAAACCTGTGTGACCCAATGTACATTAACAAAATAATTATAATAAAGTATTTTTAAGCTGAGATGGCCCAGTGGTAAGACCGCGTGAATCTTAACCGATGATCGTGGGTTCAAACCCGGGCAAGCACCACTGAAGTTTTTCATGAGCTTAATTTGTGATTATAATTCATTTCGTGCTTTTCGGTGAATAAAAACATCGTGAGGAAACCTGCATGTGTCTAATTTCACTGAAATTCTGCCACATGTGTATTCCACCAATCCGCATTGGAGCAGCGTGGTGGAATAAGCTCCCAAACCTTCTCCTCAAAAAAGGGAGAAGAGGCCTTAGCCCAGCAGTGGGATATTTACAGGCTGTTACCGTATTTTTACTGACCAAAACTGAAAGCTACTTTAAAAAAAAAACACATAAGTATTTATACGAATTGAAAAAAAACACGTAATGTATTTACAATAGTATTTAATTTTTATAATTAAAAATAAACAAATAACAAACAACAGTACCATTAAGTACTTTAAATGCTACAAAAACCAACTTAAACGACAAATATCACAACGACAACGTAATTGTATGTTCGAAGCACAAAACTTCGCGCCAAAAATGATTTTCTTTCTGTGACGGGCGATCACGCGCTTTTTTAAATATATTTCGGCACAAGGTATTGAAACATTTGATCGAAGATTATTAAGAATATTTTATTCAAATACGTCAAAGCTATCATCGAATCGATTGAAATCGATTCAACGAGAACAATTGGTGAGCCTCTTTACCACTAATTATATTCCATTGCTATGGTAATTAAATACAATTGAATTATATAAACTGCTTGAAAATCAACAAAATAGTTATAACTCTAAGATTTTTTAATGTCAATTTAACATAGCGATCTACAATAATGTACTTTGCATAAGAAGTATTTCAATCAAAGCAAAATTTAATTTCACCAACCCGCACTGGAGCAGCGTGGTGGAACAAGCTCCAAACCTTCTCCTCAAAAAGGGAGAGGAGGCCTTTAACCCAGCAGTGGGACATGCACAGGCTGTTACGGTGTTACGGTAAAATTTAAAAGTTGCACTCAAAAAAATCACCATGATGCCGAAGACACGTTGGCCCAGTAGCTATAAAGGCCGAATCTTAAACGAAAAATTCGGTTTTACACCCCTACAAGCGACATGGCGTTTTCATGTACTTAATTTTTTTTGTGAAGGAAACATAATATGCAAACTTACATACTTGGATACAAGTATGTTAATATACTAACTTGCAAATTAGTAACTATTATTATAAATTTCCTCGACAATTCATAATTGCTTGAAATTCCCCTTCAACAAAGTCCAAGAACGAAGTAGCGAAAACGCAAAAAGATAAGACATATCATATGCACACGCAATCAAATCATTAATAAAACATTCATTATTACGTCATAAATTAAAATAATGATTCACAATTATGAGTAATCGGTACAGAGAAGCCGACTAGTTTCTTTATCGACGCAGGAACTATAAACAGGATCAATAAACAGTAAAAAAGTTAAAAAAAATACGTGACCGTTTTGATCAAACTCGTCCGGGATAACTTCCTCGGTGACTAACGTTTAATATCTAATTGACGTTTAAGCCCAAGTTAAGGCGTAGGGCGACGACCTTCCATTGATGACCATTTATAGACAAGTACAGGGCCGTTGACCTATTGATATTGTTCTTCAACATTGATAATAATAGGCTAGAACGTATAAAATTAGAACCCATAACTGACAGTGCGGTTGTATTATCATTTATAAGGTACTGGCTGTCACGTGGACGATTTATGATTAAGTATTTTGAAATTTCGATATAGCCCAATAAATAGAACGCGTAAATATTAAACAATGATTGTAGATTCAAACCCAGGCAAGAACTTACTATGTTAATCTTTGTATTGTATAGCTGTATGGAACATCCTAGGTTTCATAGTTACACTGAACATTGATGGTGTAAGTAATTATATATAGTTGTTACAGTGCCAATATGTATGGACACAAGTGGTCTATATGCTCATCAGCCTATTTATCTTAACAACCTATATAAATTTTACTATAAAGGTAATACAATACTGGTGGTAGAGCTTTGTGCAAGCTCGTCTGGGTAGGTACCACCCACTCATCAGATATTCTGTTGTGTTCCGGTTTGAGGGGTGAGTGAGCCAGTGTAATTACAGGCACAAGGGACATAACATCTTAGTTCCTAAAATTGGTGGCGCATTGGTGATGCAAGTGATGGTTAACATTTCTTACAATGCCAATGTCTATGGGCGTTGGCGACCACTTACCATCAGGTGGCCCATATGCTCGTCCACCTTTATATTCTAAAAAAAAAATCATGCGACTTTTATAGATTTTCTCGAAATGTTTTCCTTAACCACTTTTCCTTGTCTATCGAAAATAAATTTAAAACAAAAATCTTTCGCTACAGTCTGAATATACAGACACCGTTAAATTTTTATTACACGTAAGCACAATAAACCCACATACACACAAGTGTCAGTCGGAACTATTTCCGCAAGCAGATGGCTTTATGATGAGGCCTCGTGCAATCTCCGCACACCGTTATAATGTTTTAATACACGAACTGTACATATAGGGTATAAAATTCCGTTAGATAAAGTTATAGAATAGTTTGATATATGTATCAAATAATAATTAAAATCTCAATCGCTCAACGGTATACGACTGACGTTATGATAGATCTATGGATACAAATTAGTTAAGCTCTTGTTGTGCCCTCTTCTTAAGCATATACGCTCAGAATAATTATAATACCTAGGAAATAAGATTTTTAATATTATTTTCAACAATATTCCTACCAGTAGTGTGATTCTGTAAGTACTCACTTCATTACTCATCCGCAAAATGTTATAATCGTCTTATGGTTATATATTATTTGTTTGCGTGTGTTCTTGTTTTAACTTTTAAATTAAAAAAAATGTCATACAAATTATTAAAAAAAATTGTCTACACAAATCGATTATTTTTTAGTTTTATTTTTAAATTATTTATCTAATTTTTAGTATTTATTTACTTTTTAATTTTGTCTTGCCTTAAAGTCATTTATTTTTAATTTATAGGTGATAGTTTTTATAAGTTTCATGTGTTTGTTCTAATGTAAATTTTATTTATTTTTTTGCTCTTTAGCCTCATACAAGCATGTAATGTCTACATCGAGAAGGCTCAATTGTAAATATTTTCGGTTTTCGGTATTACTGTATATTATTGTTGATTGTATAATTGTAGTCAGTTTTGTGGACTAAATTAAAAAAAAAACTGTCGCATATCACTTTCTGACATTTAACGACCGTATTCTGCGATGAGTATCTAATATATTCTTACAGAATAGCCCTAGAGTATTATCGTTGTTATAATCTCTTAACTTGAACCAATTTGAAAATTTCAAACCTTCACATATGCAAAAAAATATCAGCAATAATTAAAAATATTTGTTAAGTGCGTGTACCAATAGATGGCGCTGACTAAATAGTTCAAATTACTGAATCGCGCAGGCAAGATGTTTGCTACTCGTATATAATTAAATATTTAACTTACGTGAACGGTGAAAAGCACTTCCTTGGTTTCATTTATCATTTGGTCCTGCATTTACTTCGAGCGTAACTAGTAATTAATTAGTCTTACGTACTTTATACGAAGTATCTTATATTTCTTATTGAATAGATTATTTACTTAGTTTCTTGTCCGTTTTCAGTAGAATGTACATAAAGAATGAATGCGAACGCTTGACGATTCACAAGTAAATATGAACCTAATTTCCTAAAATATAGAACTCAAATTACACTAATTTCATAAATACTCCCTTTTTATTAAATTACATTTGAAGGCAAAATTATTTCGATCCCAGGACACAATAACTTTGCATACTCGTAAATCCTTTGAAAATCCACGTGACGTCAAACTACAGCTGAATAATCAGTCGACAACTTCGACTACCGGGACGACTACGGAAGTTAATACCGCTGATGTAGACGGACGCATATTTGATACTTGTATTAAATATATCAACTAGTACTATGATCTGACAACCGATTTCAACCACGACATCTATTATCCGACTTCTAGGCAAGTTGCTACTGAAAAATTCTTAGCAAACAATCTCAATCACCGTCAATCAATTATATTTGCTGTTCCCTTTGAATCCAGGACCTTGGAATTTGCGACAGTATAAGCTAGCCAGTAAGACGTTTTAACATATTGTCAACAATGAAAACTGAGACTGTAGCAATGAGTTTGTATTCATGTGGCAACTATTCAACCCATCATCAGGAAATTTCGCATACAGGCCGTACAAAAATTTCTCTATATAAATATCTCACATATTTGTAGATACTTCACAGACGAGCTTAAAAACTATTTTTCTGTATTTTAAAAAATGCAAAAGAAAATATAGAACATATTAGTTTATATTTTATCGTTGTTTTCATACACGTATGAGCCCGCTTGGAGAGAGAAAAAAATAAATATAAGAATAATTAAAAAAAAAAAGGTTTACACATTAAAAAAGATTGAATAAAATTGATGATTAAAATCCGAGTAAGTACAACTGACCTATTATACGTCGGATGTATGTAGAGTAAATATGTTTTTTTATATACATATAACCAACGCGAACACAAACAATAAACAATATGGAGCTGTCAATTCTTACATTTTTTTGGAAACTAATGATACTTTAAAACAAAAAGAAATCTAACTGTATAAATGTTATACTTATTGATATATATATATATATGTTTGTACCATCGTATATGCCTACCCCAAACAGCATTACTTAGTATTGTTGTGTTTTGGTTTAAAGATTGAGTGAGCCAGTGTAACAGGCAAATAACTTAACAACAATTAAATAAAGAATGCTTAATATTTCTTACGGCGCTAATATCGATGGTGATCACTTACCACCAGATGGCCCGTTTGCCCATTTTATAAAAGTAAAGTAAAAGTATATAAGAAATGCCACTCCAAAAACCATTTAATACCGTAGCCGTTAGCTAGATTAGGGCGAAAGATGATAACCATCAGATAATTACTACGATAAACGCCACCGAATTTTGTAACGAAGTTTTTGAGATACGACAATATGATCATGGGCTATCATTGGATTACATTTAGGTCATATCATTTAACGTAAAAACAGACACACACAATGCAACGTTAAATTTGCTGATTGATTATTGTTAAACGGTATGTATACATATAGGGTTACATTTATATTTATATAAGTACTAGTTACTAGTTTCCGCCCGCGGTTTCGCCCGCGTGTGGTGGGGGGGGTCTTGGTGTCAGTTAAAAGTGGCCTCCTTGGGGTTCAAGCTTGCTGCGTATTTAATTCAACCGTAAAAGCGTAACAGACACACAAAACTACTTACCTATTTATAATATTAATAAATCTCTCAAACTCAACATAACCAAGATAAAAAGAAATTATTATATTCTCAAAACTCATCACAACCTTATATATATTAAAATAAAACTATTGATACAAAACAATTTGAATTGATGAGTCAAATGAGTCAATGATACTCGAAATAAATATTATTATTATTATTATTATTAAAACAATTTGAATAAAGATCAAAACTCTTTAAATCGAACTACACCAGAATATGCATCGGTACATGAAAGAACAACTTCTAGATAACTGAGTAGAACTTAAAGATCGTTGACGTAAAGTTTGCATCGTATCCCCTGGAACCGCCTCGGAGGTCGACTGGGGAATACGTCGCATGACGCTGGCCGTTGAGTATTTTTAATATATTCTTTTTTTAAATTTATAAACAACTAAGGCGACTTTTCACCAGTGCTGTATTGTGTTCGCCCGTCTAGAAGGCTCTGGATGGATAGGTCCACGCACAACGGGTATTGCTGTTTCCGTTTGAAATATGAGTGAGCCAGTGAAATAACACGCATGGTTTTATATGCCTTTATAAATTTAAAAAAAAACGATCAAGTCATACTCAAAACAAAAGTAAATTGTACTTCCTTTTTTATAATCTGTTACTATTTCCAATTTACTTATTGTTTTTCTATCATTAAAGTAATATTTCATCTTAAGCCATTATTATGTTAATTATAGTTATAACATATAATAACTAAGGTAGCATTAAGTCTGTATCTTAATAACTGTTTTTATTTTCATACTAGTGTTAAAGTACTTATTTTGCTAGTGTTATATTAATAAATAATAATTATATGTAATAAAAAGCTGTATTGAAGCGTGTGTGTCTATACGTGAAAGTGAGTTCAGGTAGCTTCATAAAAACTTTTTTTTTAAACCTTCTTTTATATAAGTACTTTTTGGTAATTTTGCGAGACGTTTGAAAACTAAACAACAACTCCTAAGTGTACAAAACGTATAACAATTATTTATTCGAAATTTTTTGTCTTTTAAAATTAGAACTTCAGACAACACAATAAAACATATATTATGCCGTAAAAATGAAAACGCCCTACCGCTATGTCTATGGGTCGAATATTATTTTAAGGTGAAATCATGTCTGAACCTGTCGACTCGATTTGAACATGTCGGGACAAGTGATACGTCACAAAAAAAATGTCATAAATTCAACCGAACAAAGGTCCGAATAAAAGTATCGATATTGAAATGTTTTCAAACGATTAGGATTATCGATAATCGATAAAATATTTAAGATTAATTACTTTATAACTCGAATATTGTTAGCTATATAAAAATGTTTATTACTGTTATATATTATATAAAAATATTTGTAAAGCAATTTTCTTAAGTATATAATGACTAAGAAAAATATTATAATAGGGATACCTTTACTTTTCATCTTATAAATATTTACTTAGTAAATTTTCACGTATATTATTGAAGACATAGAATAAGCCAGCGAGCAACTTTCGAACAAATAACCAATCATTTCCATAGTATCCGTAAAGGTTCAAATTATCCTATAAACGTTTATCGATAACGTTATCGATATCCGTTATATCTTCGACATCCCTAAGCTGTAAAATATCGGAGAAAGGCAACGGTACAAAAGGGAGCCATTGTGTGAAGTGGAAGTAAAAAATAAGGGTTTCGAAGGATTATGGCGGGAAAGAATTAGTCGAGATGAATATCTTTGTTAATTGCTGGCCTTTAGTCGATTCTGTTCAGAAACACAGAACGAAGAATATGGCAGAAGTGGTATACAAATTCATTACGCCGACACCTTAATTGTATGACAATTTTAATCTATATGTGCAATAGAATTACATATATAGATGCTACTGGTGGTAGAGCTTTGTGCAAGCTCGTCTGGGTAGGTACAACCCACTCATCAGATATTCTACCGCAAAACAGCAGTACTTGGTATTGTTGTGTTCCGGTTTGAAGAGTGAGTGAGCCAGTGTAATTACAGGCACAAGGGACATAAAATCTTAGGTCCCAAGGTTGGTGGCGCATTGGCGATGTAAGCGATGGTTAACATTTCTTACAGTACCAATGTCCAAGGGCGTTTGGTGACCACTTACCATCAGGTGGCCCATATGCTCGACCGCCTTCCTGTTCTATATATAAAAAAAAAGAATTACATCATAAAATAAAATAAAAACACGTTCAACATAATACAAGTGACAATTTTAAAGGAAATTATATTCAATTATATATTGATACAAAATACAACATCGAATCCAAATAGGGCAATGTGAGAATGATTAATTTGATTGATAACATTTTCAAACAACACACATTCTGTGTCTCGAAATGACTATTTTACGATGAAACACGTAACAGCACTAATTTGCTATGCCGCCATATTCTCAGGGTTTATTGCATAACCACGTAACGATATATTAAAATTATAGTTCATTTCGAAAAGCAATATAGTCCTCTAGTAGGTTGCTTGGCGCACTTGACATAAATTCAGAAAACATTTTGTTTGATATACATGCTTTACAACATGTAAAAGCGTTATTGTCCCACTGCTGGGCTAAGGCGTATACACTTTGGAGTCATATATAAGTAATACTCTCACAGGTACATGAACCGTAACAGCATGTGGATGTCCCACTGCTGGGCCAAGGCCTCCTCTTCCTATCTAAGGAGAAGGTTTTGGAGCTTATTCCACCACGCTGCTTCGGGTTGGGAGGGTTAGTGGAATACACATGTGTCAGAATTTCAGTAAAATTAGACACATGCAGGATTTCTCACGATGTTTTCCTTCACCGTCAAGCAAGAGATGAATAAATAAAGGTTTCAATAAAATGTTTGTCTCGTAATACATAATATATCTTTTGGTTGACGCGGCGCACGCCAGTGTAAAATGTCAATTTAAAAGTGCTTATATATATAAGCACTTTTGATGAAGACAACGCAAAGTAAAGCATAGCAATATATATATTGGCTTGCGTTGTCTTCTCAACCCAGCATGAGAAGAAATTAGATACTTAGCATATAAATAACTCATGCTAGCTCAAATTTAAACGCGATCTTCAGTTTATATTCACGTGTTTTATTCATCTCGCTACAATTTCAAAACCCGTTCGATTCTAAAAACACAAAACTCCCTGTAACTTTAAGTTATCTCACTAGATTTTCGTCAAGTCAATTCCATTCGTCAATTAATTAAATTAATAGTGGGATATTATAATTAAAAGACAGTCTTACGTGTGATTAAACTATCGGAAAATCGGTAACAAAATTAAAAACAACGCGACCGGGTTTAAAAAAAAATGTTTTATATTTATAACAAAACCGAAATTTGACACATAGCCCAAACAATATTTCACTTAGCAAAATAAACAACTTCGTTATTTAATAAAGGATTATAAACATGATTAAATTCTCATTAATTAAGTAATTAACTAAGTAATATGATAGCTTGAAAAAGATGATAGCTCGCTTCTTGGGCTGATGTTTAAAATTGTTTAAGGCTTATCAAATGATTTTGTAGTATATAAAAGCCATTTGATAAAAATAAACTTGAATAATTTTTTATTTGTAGTTCAATTTAGTTATTTCAATAATTTGTTGATATAAGAAACACCATTGCCTTTTTTACAAAATTACTAACAAAAAATTAATAGTCAGGTCCTCCAGACCGATTTCGGCCACGGCGGCCAATATGCGCAGGACGTATTATAGTGCACAAGTGTGTGCGCAAACACAGGTGCACTCTCTATTCCCTCACTCTTATAATTCGATGGGACGGCAATCCGACGCGACCGGGAATCGTTCAGGCGCAGGACCAACGACTTTACGTGCTTTCCGAAGTACGGGAGTGCATATACTATCAACGTTCAGAACTGAGATTTGAATCCAAGCCCTCCAGGTCTGCAGCCTTACTAGCCACTAGACCAACGAGGCAGTCAAAATATTACAATGATAGTAGGCTAATACAAAGTGATACATCATATTAAGCACCTACAACAAAATAATCGAAAGACATTACACTTATATAATATACAATACAATGATGTAAACATTATACTCAAGTTAAATTAAAAATAACAAATTTAAAAAACTATAATCAATTTAGAAAATATATAAACAATCAGTATTGTAATTAAACTATTTTGTAATCTACGCAAATATCAAACTACATTGTCTACGATGAGTTCTGTTACAATTTATAATCTAATAAAAAATAATACCTGGTTCAAAGTGTTCGTGTATTATTTATAAAACTCTATTAACCCTGGTCTTAAACCCACTAATTAAATCATACAGCTTAAACGCGGTCATAATTTAGCACACCGTTACAACATCCATTAAATCTCGTAAGATCGGTAAACAAAATAAAAATGCCAATTAAGCGATACAATAAAGCGGCTGGAGTTCAATGTAACGGCGTAAAGCGGTGTTTCGTGCACCTATACTTTGTGCTTTGCATGAAAACTAGCGCTTTAACCGCGACTTCGGTTGCGTCATAACTCAAAAAAGAAATTCCATAGCTCAAAAATGAAGGATACTCATACAAAAAAATAAAATAAAATAAAATATTATCATGAATTGAATTTTAGAACATCCTTAGTGATAATTTACTATGTAAAACCATTTCATTGTGCTAAACTTAGTATTTTGGGCTGTGCGTTGATCAGTCAGTTATTCTTTTATATATATAAACATATTCTACTACCATACTGATCATGTTGTTAGTTTATAAGGCTACAAATCTCGATGGCTCAAATTCTTTCAGATCGAACAAAAACAGATTTTGAGTTAAGAAAAATTCAACCACCAGTTCAAAAGATGCCAATCCGTTCTGTCCCTAAGAAAGCACGGTAAGTACTGTACCTGATCTCTCTCCTTTAATGTTGAATTGTCGCCCATAAGACTACAACACCGAGGGAATATAAAGACATCCTGTTAAGTCGCGTAGCGTTCATACTGGTGCACTATAATTTCTTCGCCATCCGATTGGGCGCAATTGCCAACGAGGTAGTCAAATCCAATTTATAAAGCTATGTACAATGTAAATTGTTAGTTAAAAACAGGGCTGCTTCTCACACGAGTATTGTTTAATTAATGTAATGTAATACTTTAACTGACGTATCAGTCGAACCTGCGACTTTTATATTACCAGATGGTCAGAAAAAAAAAAGCCGAGATGGCCCAGTGGTAAGAACGCGTGAATCTTACCCGATGATCGTGGGTTCAAACCCGGGCAAGCACCACTGAATTTTCATGTGCTTAATTTGGGATAGTAATTCATCTCGTGCTTTACGGCGAAGGAAAACATCGTGAGGAAACCTGCATGTGCCTAATTTCACTGAAATTCTGCCACATGTGTATTCCACCAACCCGCACTGGAGCAGCGTGGTGGAATAAGCTCCAAACCTTCTCCTCAAAAAGGGAGAGGAGGCCTTTAGCCCAGCAGTGGGACATTCACAGGCTGTTACGATTGATGCTCCATCGGCTTAAAATCATTACATCTTTCCCCTTTGTTTGTATGAGCTGTCACGTGACAATCTTAGATAAGTTCGACCTGATCATCGACCTGGTATTGGAATGCGGTGCGAAAAATGAACGACTAGATTTTGTATTTTTTTGCGAGGATATAAATTGATTAGTTTATAAACGGTCGACGACTGCGATCGGAATCAGTTATCTTTTTAGGTATATTTTTTATAAGCTTGCCAGCGGATTTTTTTACATAGTGGTATATACTTGACTCTTAAATTTATACATTGCATAAGATTATTATTATTTTTTTAACTTATGTACGTTACATTTGTTTTATATTAATATTAAGCATATCTTACTAACCGATATCAGCCACTGCGGCCATTTTTAAGGGAAAACGAGCTGCCCAGGACATAATATGATAGAGTGTGTACATAAACACAAGTGCACTATTTATTCCCTTACTTATAATCTAATAGAGCAAGATAAAGCAAGTCCGATACGAACAGACACATGCGCGAGACCAACGTCTTTAAGTGCTCTCCGAGGCACTTACTATTGAGAATATCTTGACGCAATACAAGGACAAAACCCAATAATTTAGAATTTGAACATATAACTACGCGATCTAGGGTTGTAGCCACTTGACCAAGGAGGCCACTGAAGTAGATGTAAAAAACTTTTATAAAGTAATTTGTTCTTGTGTCTTTTGATAAAAACGACATGAAATGAAATTTCGAAAGAAAAACAATTTTATTGTTTATAGATATTATTAGAACACAAAAGATTGTATTTTTTTATATTAATAAAATACATGAAGTGTATTTTGGAGTAAATTTTCTACTTAAAGCTGCGACGGCGATCGTGAAACCGCAAATTATATATCAGCACCCGGTTATGTCTGCCTTAATAATAACATGACATACAATAAAGTTCCTTTTGGTCCAAGTCATAAGTTACATTAACGAACAAAAAAAAAACCTTTATAATTCAACTAACCTTCAAATATTAGGTAGTCATAACATAATCTGTGTACAACACAATGTCCTGAGCAGCTAACGCATAGATATCCGTCCAGCTACTGAAACTAATTTGAATGTAATCTGAATGATCATTGGTCAAAGGCAGCCGATGATGTCATAAGTAACCAATCAGCGTCCATATAAAAGCCTAATTATTTAAGAACAAAAATGAAATATGAAATTGGAGATCTATATTTTTTAAGATAATATGACATTAAGAAATAATTTTAAAATATTTTGATTTTATGGAGGGGTGAGTTGGATCATATTTACCTGGCGTTGTTCATGTACCTGCCGAGATGACCCAGTAGTAAGAACGCGTGAATCTTAACCGATGATCGTGGGTTCAACCCCAGGCAAGCACCACTGAATTTTCATGTTAAACACATTTGTGATTATAATTCATCTCGTGCTTTACGTTAAAGAAAACATCGTGAGGAAACCTGTATGTGTCTGATTTCATTGGAATTCTGCCACATGTGTTTTCTACCAACCCGCATTCGAGCAGCGTGGTGGAATAAGCTCCAAACCTTCTCCTCAAAAAGGGAGAGGAGGCTTTTAGCCCAGCAGTGGGACATTTACAGGCTGTTACCGTTCATGTACCTGTGAGAGTATTACTTATATATAACTCCAAAGTGTATATACGAAAATTGACGTTATATCTGACTCTACAGTCTAATTTATTACGAACGCAGATCACAAATTTCAAAGATCCAAAAGGTTAGTTTCCCATTAAGTATTTACAAAACTAAAATCAAAAATTTATCACGTTCGGTCATCTTTATCATCATCGATGTTTAAATTGCTTAACGCTTGATATATTTTTAGGTCGCAATCGCAATGGAGTTGACGAAGAACACCCCAGCGTTCTCCGAGAAATAAGAGGAACAAAAATTAACTACTCCGGTATTCCGAATAAAATCACGTAAATAATAATAATATTCTATACGGTATAGTTCGATCGCCTCCTCCCATGATTACGCCATTTAAGCATCCGATCAGCGTAGGCTTTACACGAATACACCAAGCAAATGAATTCCGTTATTCCCACGCTCCGAGAAATTCGTATCTTTTTTGAAAGGTCTTCGCATTCCGCCGGCCAATTCGCATTGGATTATTATTGTTCTTAAGGAATTGTGGCTTTCTTGTGTAATAACTTTATCCCTTATATAAAATAAAGGAAATATATAGGCAATCGTTTCTGTTCTTATTCTATATAATGGCCACAAACAGCTAATATGTTTGAGATCAATAAATAAATATGGATAGATAAATATTTTGCATTTATTAGAAGGAATTGCAGAAAACTTACGTAGAAAATAACTATATATCCTTCTCACTAATAGCCAGAGTATTTCGGAACATGGTGGGCTATACTGAAACTCTTAAATGAAGATAGTGGGTTCAAATCCACTGAATTTTCACAATCTCAATAAAAAGAACCCTTGCCTAGCAGCATGGTGTACTGTCTCACACTGAGTAAGTTGAATCAAGGTTTTTGGGTTTTATTTTGTAAACAATGTTGATTGCCTTATATGCTGTAAGTTTATGCTTTAAATGCATAGAACCTTTGCACGAATACCATCACGATTAAATAGTACTCAGGGTGCAGAAATATACGGACCATAGAGCTAGTGACATTGTAGAATATTAGACATGTCATCGTTTACATTTCATAAATGCGAAGACTGTTATTCTAGAAGCTATTAATTTATTTAATAAGCCGTAAATTGCAGTTGGTTTTACTCACGATATTCTCTTAATTACAATGTGACTTCACGAGTTTTCTATTAGTTGTAAAATTGTAATTCGTAAGTCAAATTTTAAATACTTTTCGAAAATTTTATCGTTAATAAATTCAAATGTATTTATGAAATATTAAAGAATTACACTTACTTATTGATATATAAAGTAAAAACTATCATCTTTTCGGAAAACTCAGTGACTTATATAATCAAAATTTTAATATAATCGTTTACGATTTTAATATTAGAAAAAAGCAGCCAGAATGCAACCGTTTATTCTCAAGATGTGCTCAACAATTGTAAACTTTTTACTTTACATTTTTTTTAAACAAGTGTTTTCTTGGATGTTTAACTTTAAACTCTAAAAAGAGTATATAATATTGCCTATACGCAGTCGAATAAAAATAGAGATAAATATATTTTTAAATTTCATATAAATTCATTGATATTTTTCCATATAATAAAAATAGCTGCCACTTCTATACAGAATATTTCAAGTCCCTGTTCCATGTACGAGACTTAACACAATGATAAACATGCATTCTTCGAATGGATGCTGTTAAACACGTCCAGCGCTAAAGCATTTGCTGACTAATAATTTAGATTCAGTGCGAGAGTTTTTAATTAAACAACAATGACTGCGAACATTAAATATCAACTAAAATAACTTTTATTTCATGTAAGCATTACATTTGCTTATTGACTGACAGAAATTTACAATCAATTCAGAAAAACATTAGTCTTTTGAAGAACCGGCACCAAAAACTCTTATATTTTTTAATATATTGTATTTCTTTACTTTAATAATTAAATATTTGAAAATGCCTAGAGGCAATCGTTTCTCTAAAAGTGCTATCACATATTATGTATTTTATTTTGTCATAATAATTGGCCAAGATAGCCCATTGGTTTGAACGCGTTAATCTTAACCGAAGATGTGTGGGTTCAAACTCGGTAAGTTATTTTTGCAAGCTTTTATTTAACTTTTAATGTTTGTTAGTTCAAGGTCAGATATTGCAAGCTAAATAAGAACCACTTCCTCTTATCCTACGGATCTGAAATTTTACATCTTTCTACATCCAGGATTCGCTCCAGACTGAAGAACAGTTAAGACCATAGACAATTTACTATTTCTTTGTTCATTTTATTATATGTATATTAAATATCCTACACATTTCATTATTATTATTTGCAATATTACATTGTAATTAAACAAAAATAAATATTTTTATAATTTTTCTTTTGAAGTTTTATATTTTATCACGCAATACAAACATTGAAATCATATTAATGGGTTTTTTGTTTGTATTGTATGTGTTAAGATAATTTATCATTATTCGATTGATAACTTTGTCCAGAAGTTATTGGCACGTGCGTGAAAGTTTCTGGAATAGTACCATCAACGTAAAATAAGTGCGAAATAATACCGAATTTGACTAGATTATTGTTTACATAAAAATATTGACGCATTGCAAAAAATGCCTTTTTGTTTTTTTTTGTCTCTCTTAAGAAATGTGGGGGTGTATGTCGGGCTCGCCGGCACTGAAGGCGTCGAAATACACACTGAAAACCAGCGGAATCTCTCTCCGTCTGTTCGCTTGCGCATGCTGCATGCATGCCTTAGCTAATTATATGGTAGTAAGGCTTTGTGCAAATACGTAATAATACTGAGTACTAACCTCCTCATCACATATTCTACCGCGAACCTTCAACACTTAGTATTATTGCTTTCCGATTTGAAGGGTGTGTAACTCAAGACACAACGGACATAACATCATAGTTCCCAAGGTTAGTGGCGCATTGACGATGTAAGAAAAGATTAATATTTTTTATGCGCCAATGTATATAGGCGCCGCGATATTATAAATGCGAAAGTAAGTTTATTTGTTACGCTTTAACTACTAAACCGAACGTAATTAAATTTTACATACCTTATATGTCTTCTAAATATGTAAATAATAAATAAAATATATATTCATAGCAATATTAAACTTACGTTATTTCGTAGAAATTTTATATCATGACTTACCTGAAACAAAGAAAAAACATTAATTAGTATTGAATAAATATATAAATTGATTACTCAGAATTGATTTCGAGATAACATACACACCTTATTATATTAAGTATTGTATAACATGTAACTAAAACCAAAATAGGATTACACAATTAGTTTGGACATATATTGAATTACTGAGAAACAGTAAGTAAATTCAAATTATAAAGAGATGAATATGTAATTAATGAGTCGGTGTTTGTGCGTGTGTTTGTATGTGTGTGTGTGTGTGTGCGTGTGTGTGTGTGTGTGTGTGAATGTGTTTGTAAGTGTATTGTATTTCTAGTAATTTGAAGTTGTATTTTTATCTCATTTAATTACAACCATTTTAAATACTTGCTTTGACATGTTGTCAAATCAATTTCTGTGTATTGTGCGTTATATGTATTGACCATACAATATTATGGTATTATAATATTATTATGTTATAGTATAATATACTTCTACAGCTACAGCTAAATCTGATCATAAATAACGGAAATCTGAAGTAACAAATATAATAACAGAATTGAGGATCTCCTCCTTTTTTTGAAGTCCGTTAAAACTAAAACTGAGCTTATTTTCATACACCGAGTTATAGGTGATATAGTAAATAGCCCGGCAGAATAGGTACACGGCCTCAACTCATGTTTGGACAGTTGGAATGAGTTTCCAACCCTTTTCACGATTGTTTGACGAAGGGTCTATCGGTACAGGACACGCGGACACGCGGGAACGTGATATACAAACGTAAATAAAAATGTTATTGGGCAATCTATAGTGAGATATAAGTGCAAAGATAACGTAGTTAGAAGTTAGGAAACGTGAATCTTAAATCAAGTGCGGGATCAAATCTAAGCTCTATCGAATTTTCATGTACATTTTAAAATTTGAGTGATGACGAACGGAGCGGATGCTCATCTGATGGAAAAAGCTGATGGACATATGCAACAGGCTTGCAGATGCGTTATCAGCCTTATGCTTATTGTGTGTTTATAAATTTTTTTAAATACTCAAACTAAATATTGTTATTTTTCTCGAACGTTCGTGTATTTGTCGAATGTCCTGAGACCTGGCCAGAAGTAAAATACCTCTTGCGAGAGCGAAATCGCAGGTCTGCACTAGTAACAGTATTAATAAAATTGTATAGCATATTTAATGACGGTTAATTTTTAACCCGACTAGACGCAGACACTGTTTGTCTGTATGTTATGCCCACTTGAACCAAAGCACTTCAATCAACTGCTGGTTCTATTTCAATAGAACTGTTCACTTTAGACCCACCGTAAAGTTTACATTGCTGTATTAAATTAAATTTTAAATTTAATTATTTATCAACAAGAGCCCAGATGGCCCAGTGGTAAGAACGCGTGAATCTTAACCGATGATCGTGGGTTCAAACCCGGGCAAGCACCACTGAATTTTCATGTGCTTAATTTGTGATTATAATTCATCTCGTGCTTTACGGTGAAGGAAAACATCGTGAGGAAACCTGCATGTGTCTAATTTCACTGAAATTCTGCCACATGTGTATTCCACCAACCCGCATTGGAGCAGCGTGGTGGAATAAGCTCCAAACCTTCTCCTCAAATAGGAGAGGAGGCCTTTAGCCCAGCAGTGGGATATTCACAGGCTGTAATGGTTACAGTATCAACAAGATAAGACAGACTCTTATGCCGGAACGGCAAACATCATGCCGTCTTCAACACTCTTTTCTGGTTCAATCTAGTATTTTTTTTATTCTACATATAGTAAAATTTGCTCTATATTTATGGTATAGTTTTATGAACTAGTGAGTAAAAGAGATAGCAATACAGGCTGGACGTTCGAATTTATTCGCGCCTATCCCTCTGCGCCAGTTTTAATAATGCAAACTTTAGGGGCACTAGTCTGAATTGTGACGTCATCGCTATACATATATTGAATTATTTTATTATATATTAATTTAAGGTTAACATTAATTCCATTATGTTACTATAATTTAATTAAACATAACGAAATTCGTACAAGCGTTTAATTAAACACTTAACCTCAATTGTAACTAAATGGACGAACAAAAATGGATATACCATTTTCAAGTGACACCGTTCATTACCACTAATTATACTGGCGAATATGTTAAAATTAAATCCGAAAGTAATTACAATAGTAATAATAAAATATTCAGAATCAAATGCTTGATTCTTTTTTTGTTTGTGTGTTTCCTTGTTACGCTGTTACGTCTTAACTTCGCAATCGATTATTATGAAAATTTGCATATATATTGTCAAGAGTACAGGAAAGGACTTAAAAGGTATTTTTTTTTATAGAAAAGGAAGGTGGACGAGCATATGGGCCACCTGGTGGTAAGTGGTCTCCAACGCCCTTAGACATTGGCATTGTAAGAAATGTTGCCCATCGCTTCAATCGCCAATGCGCCACCAACTTTGGGAACTACGATCTTATGTCCCTTGAGCCTGTAATTACACTGACTCACTCACCCTTCAAACCGGAACACAACAATACTAAGTACTGCTGTTTTCCGGCAGAATGGGTGATGAGTGGGTGGTACCTACCCAGACGAGCTTGCACAAAGCTCTACCACCAGTAAAAACCATAAACCACCACTGAACTGATTTTGATGAAATCTGGTAGCAAGCTTGAACGCAAAGGACGCACCTACCATCTAGGGTGAATCTTTACATGCGGACGAAGCCGTAGGCAGAAACTTCTAAAAAGAAATCAACTTCTACTCTTACCTTAGCTGTTAAAAAAACGCACGATTGTTTATTTTAACATTTATGTTAATTCGTTTATATTTTAGTAAAATTTTTATACAATAAATTAAAATGCACAACAATTTATACATAATATTATAAGTGCGAAAGTAAGTCTGTCTGTCTGTTATGCTTTCACGGCTAAACCGCTGAGTCTTAAATCTAAGGATGGAGATAGGCTACTTTTACCTAACACCTAACCTCTCTCTCATACGCGAGCGGAAACTGGACGGTAAATTTAGTCATATTTCAAAATTAAAAGGAATGAAAAACTACCACAGTTTCGGAATGAAAAGTCCATAGAGAAGTACCGGCAACAAACTCAGTAGTGAGTAATATGTTTTCTTAAATAAAATACATAGTGAAGTATATAGAAAAGATATATGTAGGAACAGGAACTCTCGAAATTTCTGAATTCCACGAAATTCTTACTAACCGGGTAACAGTTTTAGTCTATTTTTTCTTGACTTGTCCTTCGATTGGATTTAAAGGCGGAGAACCGGGAGCTTTGGGTATCTTGGGGGGAGGCCTATGAGTATTGATGAAGACAACAACCGGGTTGCTTTGTTTCAATATTTTTTTTAGTACGGCCATCGCTTAATCAACGTCTAAATTAATAAATGCCAAGTGTAATACAAAAATTTTTCGTAACCCCGAGCTTTGACTCCATGTCCTAAGCACGTTACACTCATATCGCTCTAAAAATAAAACTACAAAACAATACGGCTGCGAGTAACCCGCAATCACCCGGCGATAGGTTATCCATTATCTAGCGAGGTCGGGACACGCAGGATGTGATAATGGACAATGTAGTCATAATTGGGGTTACTGTATTATAATAATAGATGGCGCTGCACTCCTTGTAAATAGTCATTCACATAATCTACCTTGTTAATAGTACTCCACTTTTGTGAAGAAACAACAAAACCACAGAGCTTCGCTGTTTAAAAATATATTTAATGAAGTCTGGCCCGAACCGGTTAAAACCAGTATCAACTAGTTTTATCTTAGCATGAAACCGTTTTCATTGGATTCATTGTTATTTTCTTACAATACCGATTAAAGCTTTCGAAGTAACACCCTTATATCTTTCAACAAAACAATACAGTATACGATTTAAGACAAGTAAATTTTTTACTCTACATTAATAACAATGTGAATTTTACTGATGAAATATAATTAAGTGCCAGCCACTTATCAGTTATTCTACTGCCAAACATATATTGGATTGCTGAGTTCCAAGCTGAAGGGTCAGTGAAAGCACATTGAAAATGCAAGGGATAATACTTCTTACAGTGCCAATGTATATAGGCGTTGTTGGCTTACAATCACCTACTTATTTGAAATAATAAGAAAAAAAAACTCAAAGGACTTTTTTATACAGGGTGACTGGTGAATTAGTATCAATACTTAAGGACGTGATATTTGACGACCATATATGACCAAAAAAAAATACATATAACATAAATATTAATAAACTTCTAAGTAAAGTTAACCAAAAGTTATGTAATTAATTACGCGTCATGTGGACGCCCTAGCTGCGCTGACGACACAACACCGTTATGTACATTTAGTTATCGCGCGGTACTTTCCCTACGTCCAAACGCCGCCGCGTGTTAACAGGGTAGCAGGCTACCTTTGATAAACAAGCATGATCCAATCCCCCTTCATACTTTAAACCTGGCTTAGAACAGGCAAAAATACCAAAATATTTCACTCGTTTAAGCAACAAATTTGTTGACTAGGTAAATGATATGAACTTGGGACAAAAATTAACTGTTTACCTATCTTGGTATTTCCGGCGTATTTAAAAATTGAATCATACTTATTTACAACGATTGTCAATCATTTAACTACCTATTTACCTACATAACTACACTAACCTTAACAAATGTTCAAAGTGAGCTCCTGCTCGTGTGATACACAGTTCGGCACGTTTACGCATATTGTCTTTCACACGCTTTAACACGAATGGGTCACTTTACTACTCACAGTACTCACATTATTCTGCATTTGTGTATTGATGCCATACCTAATTACTAATTACGGGTCACACTCACACACGAAACATTAGGTATACGCGTAAGATCGATCGCTAGGGGCGCGCGCGCGGGAAGATGGACGAACCTTACGGCGGCGCTCGCCCGACTAACCTACTAACCTACTAATACTAATAAGCCGCGGGGCAGGGGTTGCGGGGGGCAAACACTACGCCGCACGCGCCGCGGAAATATGTCCACACTTTATTTATTTAAAGTAAAATTTTTGTAAATTTGGTCAAAAATTAAGTACCTATTTTTTTTACATAATTCGAATGAGAATCATGTACCGATTATGCTCCTAAAATATTGATCCTAATTCACCAGTCACCCTGTATAAGAACTGGAGGTGAACACTTACCTAGGCCCTCTTTCATCTACCTCACAGATATAAATAAAAAGTAAAACAATATGAAAACCCTTCAAAACGCTAATGAAGACATTGAACTTGTGACGTCGACATCGTGACCGAAACGAGCCTTGACTTCTGAACTCGCGACGTCAGATTTCTAAGACCTTTACATAATTGAGATAAAACTGACATAGATATATAAGGTCGTTTAGAAGTTTATTTTAATTAATATTTTTCGTTAATCGGTCTAACGTTCAGGTATATTTCGAAATTTAAATTTAATTATGAAATTAAATTATTTAATTTTAGATAGATAGGTAAAAATATTTAAGAAAGTTAAGTTAAATATATCGAAGTAAGTACATAAGTATCAAACGGAAATCCATTAATACCGAGCAAAAATCCAGTAATATTCGCCTATTGCCCAGATAAAGGTATTATAAACAATTGTACCATTATTTCATAATATATTAATAATTAATTTTAGAAACAAAAAAAAAGATGTGAAATGCGTCAACAATTACAATAAAGAACCCGACATTTTTGCGTTTTCAAGGAAAATACTATTAGATGTGTTTGACGATATCATACGTAATTAGATAACTTCAAAGTAGAATTATCCAATACTTTACCGTTGAATCAAATGTATATCAAAGTATATAAAGCCAATAAACCGCTCCGCAAGATTCTTTTTTTTTATATAGAAAAGGAAGGTGGACTAGCATATGGGCCACCTGATGGTAAGTGGTCACCAACGCTCTTAGACATTGGCATTGTAAGAAATGTTGCCAATCGCTTAAATCGCCAATGCGCCACCAACCTTGGGAGAATACGCCTGTTTTGCGGCAGAATGTCTGATGAGTGGGTGGTACCTACCCAGACGAGCTTGCACAAAGCTCTACCACCAGTAATTCATTCAGGAAGAAAGAGCTACTATACTCGTAAAGAGATTTTATAAGCGAAAGGAGTTTAATAGCATGATAACAGCAAACGCACTAAGACAGAATATTAAAAAAAAATATTGCCTCGGTGAAAGATTTGGTGACCTTTTTGAATTATATTGAAATATAAATTAAAATATGCTTTATTCAAAAAGATTTGCAATATCTTTTGAATCGTCATTGTACTAGATTTAATTTAAATCTACCATCGGTTCGTAATTTAAATTCTACCGAGAAATACCGACAAGAAACTCAATATTCATTCTTTTCTATCAATTCAATAACCTCTGTAAATAAATTAAAGTGTTATTCTTCTTTATTATCTATATAAGCAATCAATGTTTTATGTATCTTTTTAACATAACATTAAGTATATATATAGAAGCCCAGATGGCCCAGTGGTAAGAACGCGTGAATTTTAACCGATGATTGTGGGTTCAAACCCGGGCAAACACCAATTGATTTTCATGTGTTTAATTTGTTTTTATAATTCATCTCGTGCTTAACGGTGAATAAAAACATCGTGAGGAAACCTGCATGTGTCTAATTTCCACCAACCAACCCGCATTGGAGCAGCGTGGTGGAATAAGTTGGAAACCTTCTCCTCAAAAAGGGAGAGGAGGCCTTAGCCCAGCAGTGGGACATTCACAGACTATTAAGTATATTCTAAAAGATAGATTAAAGTAATTTGATTTAATAAAATTGAATTGTATTTTTAAAAATACAATTATTTATGTACCTATTCTAATTTAAATGATCTAAAACAGACACCTAGAAACCTAAAAATAAATCAGATCAGGTAATTATTTAACAATTCTACCAACATCGTATAGGTCAATACGATCATGTCGCCCAAGGACAAAGGAATTTTAAATCAGCATTACCCTAATCAGGTAGAATGACCCATTGATGTCAATTGCATGCATTACATACATTAACATTAATTAACATGAATAATTAATTTGATTCAGTTGCCAGACGAAATACTCTGAACTAGAATTCCAAGAACAAAACTATAGTATACAAATAACATAATGGTGTATTGTAATGATTTCAAGAAATTAACCGCACGAATGTTTATTAAATTTTTAATACGTTCGAAATGTTTCAATCATAAATATTAATTATTAAAAAATAAATCATTAATTAAATTATTTATTTTAAGTATGTGAATTTAATAAATATATATATTTTTTATTATTAAAATTAATAATATAATTTAGATGTTTTTCTTAGCAATTTCGGTCACGGTGGCCTTTCTCAAAATAAGCAACGTCGCATAAGATATATGCTCGTATATCTGTGTTTGCACGCACAAACACAGATGCACTGTCTATTCCCTCATCTTCATAATCTGGTGGGAGATTTCAAGCGCAAGACCAATATCTTTACGTACTATCCGAGGCATGTGGGTGTTAACACTACCAACTTACAAACTCGAGGTTGCTACTGAGAATTTCTTAACAGAAAAAAATAATATAAATTTGATTAGTCCCATTCCGGATTGAACACGTTATTTCGGAATTTGCAGTGTTATACGTTAAACAATAGATTGAATTTATATTTTAATGATATTTAAGTGTTTTTGAATGTATTATATTAATCATTATTTATTGATAACTTTATTGATTAAGTATTAGTTGTATCATTTAATTCATTGGTTGATTCCTTATATAAAAATATATAAAAATTATGTCACAAATCGCAAGTTTTTCTAGTTCGTTGTTCTGAAACAGTAAGCGTTAAGAAAACTTATGAAAGAAGAAGCATTCAATTACATTCGGTCCACGTGACTTATATCTGCTTCCATTCTTACATTCAATCAGTGCGTTGGTTTTCAATTACAATTTTATGAAACAAAATATTTCAAACATGTTATCATTGAACTTTTTATGTGCAAAAAATATATAAAAATAAACAAAAAAACTACCAAGACACAGTAAAAATTATATTCCAACAAATTAAATACAACTAAATTTATATTATATACTATAGACTAATAAATACTTAATATATTCGTCGCTTTTCGTCGAACTTATGTACAAATACATTAATTTTATCTTAAGCATATTAATTCTACATTTAAACAAATGACTTCAACCAATAGCTACATTTCACGAAGTCCGAGTCACCAATAAGGTACCTAAATCAAAACTCAAGCCTTATTCTGACATATGGACCATTTGCTTGCGGCTAGCGGAGCTATGGCGGAGTCGAGTCGATTTGTCACGTGTCCCAGTACACGGCCATGTTGTCCCTTGATATATATCCGGTAATTCTGAAAGTTATGCTCCTAATCTTTATCGTAGAGGATTCGGTTGAAATAAAACTGTCATATCACTGTGCTGTATTCAAATCACTGTGTTATTATGAAATATTCTTGTAACGAAATTATGTAAATTATTTTTAAGTAATTAATTAGTGCAAGAGTCATGAGGCCCCGGTGGTTAGAAGACATGAATCTTTAACTCTTAACCGATTATTCCAAGTTCAAACACAGACAAGCACAACTGATTTTGCATATAGGCTATTTAAATTATTGATGAGCCGGTTGGAGTGGTTGGTAGATACTTGCCTTTCACGCCGAAGGTTGTGGGTTCGATTCCCACCCAGGACAGACATTTGTGTGCATGAACATGTCTGTTTGTCCTGAGTCTGGGTGTAATTATCTATATAAGTATGTATTTACAAAAAGAAAAGTAGTATATGTAGTATATCAGTTGTCTGGTTTCCATAGCAACAAGCTTTGTACAAGCTTAATTTGGGATCAGATGGCCGTGTGTGAAAAATGTCCCAGGATAAAAATGTCCCAGGATATTAAATAAAATATTTCTCGTATTGATTCTAGATTCAAAGCACGTATTGTTAATATGTCTATATATAAAATGTAATTGGATGACTTTCAACGTACGCAATACAATATGATCCTCCTTCCTAAATTCAATTGTTTTTCTTGAATTTTATTTACGTAAATTATACTTTTGAAGTCAAGACCTATTGCTATTGATTTGAATTAGGTACTAACATTGTTTAAAGCCGAGATTTAAATCAAAGTTAAATTAAAGGCGAAATGGCCCAGTTTTTAGAACACGTGAATATTTTACTGGTGGTAGGGCTTTGTGCAAGCTCATCTTGGTAGGTACCCACTCATCAGATATTTTACCGCAAAACAACTACTTGTTATTGTTGGGTCCCGGTTTGAAAGGTGAGTGGGTCAGTGCAATTACTGGACAAGAGACATAACATCTTAGTTCCCAAGGTTGGCGGCGCCTTGGTGATGTAAGCGATGCTTAACATTTCTTACAATGCCCATGTCTATGGGCGTTGGTACTTACCATCAGGTGGCCCATATATTCGTCCGCTTACCTATTTTATAAAAATATATATACTGAACGATGTTCGCGGGTTCAAGCCGAGACAAGCACCACCAAATTTCATGTGCTCAATTTGTTTTATAATTCATTTCGTGACCGGCGGTGACGAAAAACATCGTAACGAAACATGAATGTGTCTTATTTTATTGAAATTATACCACACGTAATCTAAACTGCATTGGAGCAACGTCCACCACGTTCACCAATGAGATCCAAAAATTCTTCTCAAAAAGACAGGAGGCCTGAGCTCAGCAGTGAGACATTCACAGGCTGTTGTTCACTTTACGTTCCTGTTAATTACATTAATTTTTTTTAAATCGACTAAGTAGTTAGCGCGACATTATACAACTCAGTCTGACAAGCAATGTATAGCGTAACAGCTTAGTAGGGATTGCTACTGAGAATATTCGACGAAAAACCTGATAACTTTTTTATTTGTCTGATTCGAGATACCAATGAGGCGGTCATGTCTATTTTCTTTATATATTGTAGAAAGCTTTAGAAAGTATATCTCTGTTCTGATAACGAAGTAACTAAATCAAATGCGAACCATATTTTCGAAACGAGGCATTTGCCTTCGGCTACCGCACTACATCAGAGTCGACACAATTTGTCACGTGTCCTCAACACAGTCGCTTCACCCGCGATCCATCTGTGTAACGCCAACTGTCTGCCTTTGAAACTCTACTTAGTAAACGACTAGGATAGTGCAACTAAATGGATAACAAAAAAAAATTACTTGTTCCAATTTTAAATGTTTCATATGACAGTTTAACAAATAGCCAATCGCTGATGTCTATTTTGGATTTTGATATAATCAAATGTCTATATTTTTTATTATAATTGTGAATTTAAATATAAAACTACCAACTATCCAACGAGCGTATGATACAAAGAATGTCTTGACAGAAAAACCTAATTATTTTCTAAAGATTGGACCAGGACCTCGACAACTCTATGACCTAGCCACTCGACCTCGTTCGACAACTCTATGACCTAGCCATTAGTCTAAAACAACGAGTTAAATTTGTGATCTAACTTTAAATAAAACTGTATTATTTATTTAATTAACAAGCAGCTAAAATAACAAACGAAACATACAAATATCAAATCGATGTTTTAAAAACAGCCTCAAATTTTAAGAACAGCGATCTTTAAGAAGTGGTTCACAAGAGATCGCACTGTCGCAACATTCACGTATATCGAATTCATAATTCAGCATCTCGCTTCTTTTTCAATTTTCGCATTACGTAACACACATATCATGTAGAAACATCTCCCTTATTCTCTGTACTTAAAGGTTACACTGAAAATAGATAACAAATGCTACCCACCCACAAAGTTTTTGAATTTTAAGCAGCACACAACGACCTGGGGGTTAAGTATGCAAATCTTAGTCGAGGCGAATGACCTGCTATATCAAATGGGATGAGGAAAACCGCGATATATAAAATATAACAATGAATATTTTCTATATTACATTTGACCGATATTTATGTATAAAATACCGGGAAAATTAAGACAATAAGGAAGGCGCCATCTATATACCTACTTGTTGGTTATACCGATTTGTTTACTTTTAATACTTCATTATATATAATGAAATAAAACATATACAAAAAATATATACAAGAGTTAAATATATATTAAATATATTTTGTTGTCTTAAAGACAACCAATAAATATACATTAAAGACAGAATTTTATTAGTAAAATAGACATATTATTTTCCTGCGTGTGCAGTAAACTAAAACTAAACTACTGGTGGTAGGGGCTTTGTGCAAGCTCGTCTGGGTAGGTACCACCCACTCATCAGATATTTTACCGCAAAACAGCAGTACTTGATATTGTTGTATTCCAGTTTGAAAGGTGAGTCAGTGTAATTGCAGGCACAAGGGACATAAAATCTTAGTTCCCAAGGTTGGTGGCACATTGTCTATGGTAGACATTTCTTACAATACTAGGGGCGTTGGTGACCACTTACCATCAGGTGGCATGCTCGTCCACCTTTCTATTCTATAAAAAAAAACACAGTACGCGTCAATTCAAGGAGTAAAGGGGCATGACGACATAGGAGAGCGAGACGACAAAAATAATTTAAAGAGACAGAACTGAATATAAAAAATTATAATATAGGAAAACCGACAAGGATCCTGATATAAAAATTAAATTTGGTTAAGATCCTTGTATTGTTAACAATTATTTTAAAGGAATATTAACTAAATTAATGGGCTTCATTAGCTGATCAGAATATAGGTCGCCTAGCGAATCAAATATTGCAGGTTTAATCCTCTCCGTGAGCTATTGTTGTCTCCGCTTTTAACCCAAGCTTTATCATTAACTAGAGGAGAAAATCGGAAATAGACATTAATAGTAACGAACAAGTTAAAAAAAAAAAAGAATAATAAACAAATGAAAACCGTTGAAACCATTCTATGATGGAATGATTTAAAACGTAATAAATTTAAAAATCGATCATTCTAAACATGGCAAGCAATTTAATCTTAATACACACATTATTATTCACGGGGGCCATCTGTAACGTGAGCCTGCAATAACTCTTGCCTGTCAGCCCTATTTCATCCTGATACATTACCGGAATATTTCTAGAATATAACAGGAACGGATAGTGCCCTTGAAGAGGGATGTAACCATTTTCTTAGGTTCATTATCTTCATAGTACCCTCGGATAGTTCGTGCGTAAATTTAATACAAGTATGTTAGGCAAATATTTATCAAATCAAAATATTTATATTTTAAATAGGCTCTTATACCACCTTTGTATCATAATTATGAAAGCATTGAAAAACATAATACTACTGAAAAGAAACGAAAATAAAGAAATCAGTAAAAAAAGTTGGTTTTTGACTTCATTTTCGAGCGTAATAACAGTAAGTCAATTGACTCGTTCTTGTTAAGCCCAAGTAAAGTGTAGTAAGTATAATGTATGATGCTTATGAGAAAGCAAGACAATAATTATTTACAATTATTTCGTAAGGTCTCCACATTTTAGGAAAATCGGAAAAATTATAATAAAACTCTATAATCGTTGATACATTGCAACTAAATACTTTCACTTTGATTCCTTAAATACTATTACTACTTATATATTATAAGTGTATGTTATATCCAGTATTTATTAAAAACATAATCGGTTTAATTAGCAATGTACTAATTAATAATACCGATGAGGAAACATCAGCTACTAAGTTCGCATATTAACGTTTGCGGATTTCAAACTTAGTTTTCATAACAGAATCATTATCGTTTAATATAGTTTTAAGCAACATCGATATATTTACATATATGCTTTTCAATGCTTATGTTAGATCTATCTTGGAATATTGCTCTACAGTTTGGAACCCTTATTATAAAACGTATGTAAACAAAATAGAAAAAATTCAGTCAAAATTTTTGAAACATTTGCGATTTAGAGGTGGCCTTTCTGATAATACTGACAATAATAATATCTCGGGTATCATTCCGTTAAATATGCGTAGAAGTATAAGAGACCAAATATTTTTATACAAAATTGTTCATAACATTGTTGATTCTAAGAGTCTCTTTAATAATATACTTTTTAAATGTCCTCGCCTTAACTCGAGAAACCAAACTTTATTTTTTGTACCCCTTTGTAACTGTGACTATTCAAAGAATATGTTCTTGTTACGTGCATGTAAAAGTTATAACAAACATTGTACAGAATTAGATATATTTAACTCAAAAATTATCAAATTTAAATTTAGTTTACGTCATATATTTAAATAATAGAAGTTTCACTTGCATCTTATGCTTTCTGTTTTTGTTTTTATTCTTAATATAATATGTCATTTGTTTGTATTAATTTTTAGTGGAAACTTGATTGATTTATGTTTTTCTTATATTTGTTTTTTTTACTATTAAGTGTAATCATAATTGTTTGTTTCCCAAATAAATAAATAAATAAATAAATAAATATATAGATTTACAATTTAAACATCAATCCTGACAGTCGCTCCGGGTCCTACCTGGCGCAGAGGTTGTCCATTGCCGTACAGCGTGGAAATGCGGCCAGCATTATGGGCAGCTTTGCGTCGGGTGGGAACCGGGAGGGACTATTTTAAATTCGACTTTATTAAAAAAAAATGACAATAAAATTGAGTTATATTTCTGTTTTGTAAATTAAATATTTTAAATGATGTGCTTGTATTTTTCATTTATCGGAGTTTTTATTTTTTTATTTTCAAATGGCCCACCTGATGGTAAGTATGCACAACCAACCATAGACATTGTTAGAAATATTAACCAACCAATACGCCACCAGCCTAAATACAATGACCCTTGTGCCTGTAGGTACACTGGATCATTCAGCCTTCAAAACGTAACTACTACTTGCTGTTTAGTGGTGGAATATATGTTGATTGAGTGGAACCTACCAAGACGGGCTTGCACAAAGCACATATATTTTTAAGATTAATGCCTGAATAGAAAAGCTAATTACATTGACTTTTAGAATATGAACGCATATAACACATATACATTGCATTACCTCTTATCAGAACATCAACCCTTATTTAAGTTTACCGTGTCAAGAATGCTGCAGTAGCTATTTACCTATCACCATATACATATATGTACGTACAACAAAAAAGAAAGAAAAAAAGAGTCATTTAGGGGCATATTCTAATTTGCCACACCACTCGCATCCGGCGCCATCTGCCCGCCGTGGTTAGGGTGACAATTATCATTAATTTTTTAAAACACCATTTCTTCATTTGAATACCCTTTTCATATTTATTTGGGGGTCGGTTTTTCTTTTACATCTAACTCATGTCATATATACCGTAACTCATATCTTCCACGTGTCATCCTTCACAGAAAACCATTTTTTACTATATAATATATGGTAAGTGGTAAGGAATATAATAAATATTCTGTATAATATATGACGTTCTATGGGAGAGGTTTTCGTCCAGCAGTGGACGGCAGAAGGCTGAATTAAAAATTATTATCATCGAATTGATATTACCAACTTAACCCTTCTACTTCCCCCCTTGAAGTTCCAAAAACTCATTCTTAACAGACTTACTTACTTAAAAATACTGACTTGAAAAATAACTCGCTGAGTATTAAAACCTAAAATTTTCTTTCTTTCTGTACTCAGTAGCAATATAATTAGAAATATTAAAATCAGTAATTATAGAAACTTCTGTCTTTTGTAAATTCTATATTAATTACTACCATAGCATGATTTTTAACATTTCTCATACATTAAATAAATAATACACACTCTTAATTATTACTTTAATATATTATTTATTGTAGTCTAATAAAAATTACTAGCCATGGAGAATATTTAAATATCTATAAAACATGACGTGTTCTGCCACGTCTGACTGTTTCATTCGTCATCATTCATTATGATTGATACCTTCTGAGCTATCAATCATCCTTCATGAAATGAGACTTTTACTAAACATAAACATCAAGAGATAATCACAACTAGAACTACTTAGGTTTAATTGCTTTTAATTAGATATACATTAAAACGGGAAATCTCTTAAATTCATTGCACATGGTGAGCCTAACCATAGCGTCGTAGTGTCCCATTACAAGTGTCGAGAGACATTTACCCACAGCGACGAAGGGTGGTTGCCAGACCTTATTCATGACATGGACTTATCATGTTTTTGCGGTCACAGATATTTGTGACATAAACAAGTAGAGTTACTATGAGTATATATTAATAATAATGATTTGTTTTCATTGTTAAAAAATATATTTTATATTGGTTGGTACCAACCAGTCATCATATATTCTACCGGCAAGCAATGCTTAGTATTGTTATGTTCCAGTTTGAAGAGCGAGCCAATAAACCACATCTTAGATCCCAAGGTCGGTGGCGCATTGGACATATAAGGGATGGTTTATATTTCTTAAAGTGATTGGTGCTGTCTATGAGTAGCGGAGAGCACTTACCATAAGATGATACATCTGTCAGTCCACCTACTTAAGTTTGCAAATTAAAAAAAAAATGCTAGACTGATATAGCTTGCTTTACTTTTAGATAAAATGAAACAAAATAAGAAGTCTAATCATAAAATACGATAAAATTAAAAAAAAACCAGTGCTTGCAACGTTATAGACAATTTTCTATATAATTAAATAGGATTTTATAGACTTATCTGCCGTACTGTCTATGTATTCTATGCGATGAAAGATCGTTAAGACGTTTCTATTCTCAGAACACAGATGAAGCATTTAAAAAAAAAGGCTGAATGATTGAAATATTGGTCAAAACGAATAGGCCACTTCGACCGAATTATATAATACATTTGCAAGTCCAAAAGCTAAAAATGATATATCAATTTAATTTACCACCATAATACGTATAATACGTATATATTTCTACCAATATACTATTTAGACTCGACACAGTATGCCTTGAAAGAGATCGCTTTGTGGATGAAGCGCTATTACTATTTAAATAATTCAGATATCTATGAAAAAATCGCAAGTTATAAAATACTTAAGCTGGAAGTCTGGAAGTGTTTCAGTATATACGTTCTAGATCCAGACATTGGATGCGGATGCGAATGACCTAGATCGACCGGAATGCAAGAGGCTAGCTATCGACCTTTCCAGTGCATAGGTCAATAGTCTGAAGTTAGTTTTAGATACGGCTTCAATTGTAATGTAATAAGAAACTTCATTATGTACGACTTATTCTTGTTCAGTAATATATTTAATCTCTTATATATTTCTTAAATATATAACACAAATATGAAATCAATAACAAAGTAACCTATATAATTACACTATTTATCACTTTCTCAACGATAAGATTTGCCTAATGCTTATATGTATATCATTGATTTAAATCTTGTTTACAAGAAATATTATTTGCCATCAATGCGTGTTCAAAACGTAATATATATTCGCAATAACAAATTGTGTATTTACAGAATGACAACAGATACATAACAAGTTTTGTTTATGCCTATAATTGGGGTATATATCTGATATATGTAAACGGTGGTCTTGTAATTGCTTATATATATATATAAACTGTTGATATACCTTTAATAAATAAATAGCAATATGCTTCAGAGCTTTGCCTGCCATTTAATCGCGATACGTTTGCCTTATCACACATTTATATATAAATATACTTTTTATTTAATAAAGAAAAAAAAAACCAGCTGACTGCACATCCGCTAAACCACGTAAATATTAAAAGAAGATTGCGTGCTCAAACTCGAGCATACGTCACCGAGATTTCGAGTGCATAATTTGTGTTTATAATTCAACTCGTGTTTAACGGTTAAGGAAAACGTCATGATGAACTCAGCATGTGTCAGGTGCAGTTTTGCAACATGAAGAATTAAGAAAAATATTATTACATTAATAAAAATACATCTTAAACATATAAAATTGGATTAAGTTAAAGATAACTTTAAAACCACGCCCTTTACAATAAATATTTCGCAAAATCCTTTCTTAGTGCACCTCTGCGCTACGAAACAAATGACAAGTCTCTATATTATAGTTAAACTGTGCTGTGCAGTGCGTTTATAAATCAATCAATGCACAGGTAACATAAATAAAAAAAACAGATGTAATGAATAAAAATGAATTTATTTAGCCTTGCTAACTAAGCGAATTATAAATTCACAGCGGTAACTTTAAGTAAAAGTGATCTGAGAGATTTGAGATATGATAAAATAAAAACAAAATATACTTTGTTCTAGTACACATCATATAAGCCTACATAAATTACATACCCCTGCCCCGTGTACAATGCTAGATACATATGTTAGTTCATATTGCTACACGATACACCAGATAATATCAGCGAGGCTGCATTCGAAAATTGAATTTTAAGGTTCATTGTTTACATTCTAGTAAATAATAATAATAATAAAAAAAAAAAATTAAAAGAAAGCAAATTATTAAGAACCCCTTTAAGAGCATATTAACCTTAAATTATATATTATCTTAAGCTACAAGACATTTTAACTTACATTTACAATGTTGCTTAAAATTATCTTAACAAATGAAACGAACAATTTATTAATATTGTTATAGATAAAGATAACTGAACAATGTATCTGCTATGGACTTGCACAATACATCGTGTGCAATGGCATCAGCCTGAGGCTCTGCCTACAAATGTTTCAAACGAAAATATACTTAATATAGAAAACAATAAGATTCAAAATCGTAATACAAACATCAATTCCCCTATCGCCTATCTCCTTTCAACGCGAGAACTATACCGGGTACAGTCACGAGCGACATAAATAATACTAAATCTTAAAATAATAATCTTTATCATTCGAAATTAGACTTTATTACCTTTGAAAATGACACGAATTTCGAATTATCGATATATTCAAAGAAGCGCGTGAGTATAGAAAGTACAGTTGACTACGTAAGTGCGAGGGAGACGGAACACAATTCCCTCGCATCGGTCAGATTGCATAGTGATGGGCGGTGAATAAGATTTTTGGATCGTAAAACGGTAACATTAAACAATGTTTTATAACATAACGGTTATTTGCAGTTATTATAATAATTAATGAGCCAATAAAAAAACATTCAGATCAGACGGGACGATAAATCACGCAGCCTAAGCTCGTTCTCCTGTCATAGTTATGGTGGTGGGGCTGTGAGCATCCATCTGTGCCACCGAGGTACCACTACCATCCATGAGGCAACTCGACATTTATTCTACTTTACTCACCAAGATCAATATTTCATTATTTCAAGAGCCAATAGTATTGTACGAGGGACATAAAATATCAGATCCCACGGCTGGCATAATATCGGTGTCAATATGTAATTAAAGTGAAGTGTCTGTCAGTGATTACAAAATAATGTTTTTTTTTATGTTATATTAATCTACTCTATTTGCAACCGATACCAAAATAAACTTTTTTTTTAATTTCGTCTATCTGTTTGAGCAAGTGGTACAAGCGGGAAAACTTTACAAATGTAAAATTATATATATATTATATACTACATGGTATAAGGCCAGTATTTATCGTCAAGATTTAAAAATTATAAGAATTAGTTACAAACGTTTTTAAGTGGTTTAGTTAAGCAATGCTGTGTCTTTTTCTTTCGAATGTCAAATCACTAATTATAAAAAGAGATAATCTCCGTAACTAAACAACCGCTAAGTAACGTTCATAAATAAGGCCGTTAAAATTTACTTATATATTTCTTCCATATATAATACAAATTTAAAAGGAACGAAACAGCGGGTCAGAGTAATTAACACGTAACCAACATCATTGAGCGAAACTGCCTAACTACCAGCCTTGTTTTAAATAAAACAATCAAAATGCCATTTAAATATTAAACATTATTAATAACAATATTTAATAAATCTTAGTATTCGTGCAAAAACAAGATATTATATATTCGATTAAATTAATTTGAACGTTATTATTGTTTATTACAATTAAAATAAGCGGTAATTTAACTTGACGAATTCAATTCATTCCGAGAAGAACCGCCAAGGAATTCAGTAATTACTCATTGCGGTTCCTATTTTGATTCATGACAGTTATGTTAACCTATATTCAAAATGAAGAATTCGTCCATTTAATCATATACGAATTTAAAAAAAGTAAATAAATTAACATAAACGCTATATAAACGTCAAGCTGGACGAAGGCCTTGTTAGCTATGAAGAAGAAAATAATATTTCTCTGCCACGTGTTTTCTTTCAATAATGTGAGTATAAGAAAAAAATACGGTAGCTTCAACTTATTTGAACTATCGGTTAATATTTAAATGCTATATTGTTAGAATGATATATTTTTTACTGGTGGTAGAGCTTTGTGCAAGCTCGTCTGGGTAGGTACCACCCACGCATCAGATATTCTACCGCAAAACAGCAGAACTTGGTATTGTTGTGTTCCGGTTTGAAGGGTGAGTGAGCCAGTGTAATTACAGGCACAAGGCGCGATTTTTTGCAATGCCAATGTCTATGGGCGTTGGTGACCACTTACTATCAGGTGGCCTATATGCTCGTCCGCCTTCCTATTCTATAAAATATATATTTATATTACAATAAACGTTATTGTTTTGTTCAGTGAAAAACATTATGACGAAATTTAAATGCGTCATAAACAGCTCAAAGACTTGTACAAACTAAGTACATTTCTCAATAAGTCTAGTTGAAACTAAAGGCTTTTATACTTACACGCCTTTAAATGTTACGTGATAAGATTTGCAATTATGCTTCATCCAATACACTAAACCCAAATGATGAAATATAATGAATCCCAAATAACATGACAGTGACCGTGACAGCCTGTGAATGTCCCACTGCTGGGCTAAGGCCTCCTCTACTTTTTTGAGAAGTTTTGGAGCTTGTTCCACCACGCTGCTCTGATACGGGTGGAATACGCATGTGGCAGAATTTCAGGGAAATTAGACACATACAGGTTTCCTCACGATGTTTTCCTTCACCGTTAAGCACGGGAATAATTATAAACACAAATTAAGCACATGAAAATTCAGTGATGCTTGCTCAGGTTTGAACCCCACGATCATCGGTTAAGATTCACGCATTCTAACCACTGCGCCATCTCGGCCCAAATAACGAAACGCCGTCCCAATCGAAAAATATAAATAAGCAGTTCGTTTATTTATATCTAATTATTTTTTTATTAAAAACTAAAGAGATGGAAAAATAATTAAGACTAGTTAAATTCACTTTGCTCGCGTACATCTCACACTTCCCTTTGGATGTCAAAAAAAATAGTAGTTTTTAAAAATAATACTAGCAATACCCGTTTTTTTTAAAGGTTTATTTACCCCTCCAATTAATGTTACAGCTTGTGTGAGTAACGGGGACGACAATATCCCAAGCGATCACAAGGGAAGAGATTTTTACATCGCCAGGCCGTTAACTCTTAAGCTATCGCCGCTTTAATAATGTAATCAGTGATTTAAAATATATCAATGTATTATAATATTAATTAAAGCCTCCCGCGTTAATATCAGGAAGCACTGTGTGGTTTTTTCATTCTGTTATCTGTTTCAGACGCTAATGTAATTTATATTGAACAAGCGCTAAGCCTTATCGTATGACCTAATTAAAATCTCAGTTTAGTGTTTTAAAAGTTTGCTTAACTAGATTAATCTTATTTTTCCAACATTTTTCCTTAATAAAATCTATTAAGGAAAATATTATAAATGCGAAAATAGCTCTGTCTGCCTGTTACGCTTTCACGGCTAAGCCACTGAACCGATTATGATGAAAATTTGAGGCACGCTTGAAGGAAGGAAATTGAGTACCTAATACCTGCTTCCTTACATTGTTATAAGCGGGGAAAGCCGCGAGCGAACACGAGTAGGTTAGCAAAGTATTCTATCGTAAAACTTATTTGCTAAGAGTAGTGTTTGTAAACTGTGGTTGAATTATACATAAGCTCTTCTAGGTTTGTTGCGTCCACTCACTAATTAATTATAATTGTGCAATTAATGTTTTTTTAAATAAGTGTTTTTCAGTTTAAAGGATTAAAAAACTCAGTGCAATAACAGGCACAAGGGAAATAACATCTTGGTTTACATGGTTGGTGGCACATGGCTTCATATTAAATTATTCATATTTCGAACATTGTCAAAGTCAAAAAGTATGAGAGGTGGTGACCGCTTTCCTTCTGGTGGCCTATTTGCCCACCTACCTGCTTTTTAAATTAAAATAATACCAATTCCACTAAAACGCATAATTATAAGCTTGAAAAGGCAATATCTCATGTGATTCCGTTTTACTTTACCCTTAACGTCTGGAAGCTTTACTGTCGTTTTAGTGGCTTGCTAAAGCTTACTGGTGGATCATCGTAAGGTTCTTTTATGTGAGTAGCTAGGCTCGTGGCGCGTCGAACTACAAACTCTAAAGAACTAC
Source organism: Nymphalis urticae (assembly GCA_905147175.2). Taxonomy (NCBI): domain Eukaryota; kingdom Metazoa; phylum Arthropoda; class Insecta; order Lepidoptera; family Nymphalidae; genus Nymphalis; species Nymphalis urticae. The sequence goes on along the minus strand of LR989999.1, from coordinate 1,281,637 downwards.
CACGCCCGTGTATCAGGAATGACGAAGCACAGCGCCGCAATCTTTACTGCGAGTTTTAATCTCGCTCGTCGATCAAGGCCTTTAAATTGATTTATAATGTTTAATAGATTTCTTTTTTTTTATTGTATATCCACAGACGTGTTGTACACGCCAGTGGTGTATTACGTTTTGGTATTGAGAGTTTGATACAGGGGCCGAATTCTACTAATTTATAACGATTACAATACGTTCCCGATTCAATACCGATCCAACTTTGAATCATCAGTATTTATTTATATCGGAACCGAACCGATATTATGTTAACATATACCGTTATGTCAAAATCAAACGTAATTGTTAATTTTTATGGCAATAGTCGATAATTAAATTAAAGAATAGGAAAATGGAAAAAAACGGCAACGATCATGCTTCGATAAAGTAACGATTTGTTAGTAGAATTTTCCCCTGATATGGTACTCATGTGCAATACTAATATTGGTATGCATTTGACGTCATAGAGTCTCGATCACTTCTTCATTGACTTGAAATGTGTGCCAGTTGGCTTCCTTGAAGGGATGTTGTGTTCTTGGAATAAGTAAAATACATTTAAATATTCCTCAAGGCATTTACTGTTGGTGATAACCGTATCTAAATCCATCAGGTGTTTAAGAAGCCAATTACAAGGACAAAGAGGTATACTTATATCTATCCTTATTCCACTAACGGTTTCTTATATATGTATGAAAGTGTGAGACTATGGTTGGACTATAGCAATAACAAAAAATGTTCTCGGTTATAAGTTACTTTGGTCCATTTCAAGTTTTTTTACAAATAAACATCACACGATTTTAACTTTTTAAAGTAAAAAGTAAATTTTGCAAACATTTAAAATAATAATTTATTGTTTTTTTTTTTTTAATTCAATACCTTTCGAATATAAACGCTTAATATTTTAACTTTCAAACGAGAATACAGTGTATTGTTATATGGAGGTAATATTGTACTCTTAACCAACCTTTTAATTCTACCGTTTTTAATAAACAATATTTTTAAACTTAAAAAATAAATCGTAAATATTTACCAACCCTATTTTTGTCTAAGAGAACTGAACTATAGGATGAATGGCGCATACGCACGATATCTAGCCTCGTGACGTGAAACAACAACATCGCCCGTCTCGCTCGCACGATAACCGTTACAGGTAAGTTGCAGTCGTAGCCGTGCTTTCGGAGATTAATCGCTCTTGTACAATAACACAAAAGGAAGTCATCAATTAGTATGAGACAAATGAATATAAAACATGAACTACATTTTTGTTTGAACATTGACGTTGAGTGAATAGAAAAATAAAGCCGCGTCTATAAAATTAAGCTAAGGCTTTTATTGTTATTATTTAGAAGCAGTACTTGTAGCTGTACTTTAGTGCAACCACATTACACATTTCTTTATTTAAGCCAAGAACCACGGACTTGACGGATGTGAAACAGAGGTCTTATTACAATGTCAGAATATCTCTCAACCCGATTTATTTGTGGTATTATAATAACCTTAATTTAATTTATCAAAAAAATGACAACATTCCACATAATTTATGTTCAATACAAATTGTTTTTTAAAGGCTCTTCAAGCATGATTTAAAAAAAACGCAATAAATATCCTTTTATACTCTGCTAAACGCAAAATCAAGCACGCATAAAACTCTCCGTTAACTGAAAAGGTAAAACAAATAAATAAATATTAAAATAAAATAGCTCTGAATAAATTTTTGACAACAGCTTTTAGGCAGGCATGATATATAAATAAAAATGAATATTTAAGTATTAATTCTCTATGCGTTCCTACACCATTGAATCGATTGTGATGAAACTTTTGCGAGTTCTGCGTACGCCCGAAATGGAACCAGATTTGAGTGTTCGTTCTTCAATATGAACGTTTTATTTAGGGCCTTAATCTTACCGAGCAAAAGAACGGGTAGTAAAGAACAGTTAGAAATAAATAAAATGCATAAATATAATACGCGACAATAATTTACAGTCGGTTCCGTAATATTCGGAAAGGCGCACGTGAGGTGAGGATATTGCTATATGAATCACAAACAATTCAGGAATGAGTGTCGCTTACGTGGATCTAACGAGGAACGTAGCTTTTATTTTCCTTTTTTCGATTTAATATATTACAAGCATAAAAGGAAAATTGGTAGTTGAATGCGATCGTTTATTTTAACGTTCTCGGTTTAAAAATTGAAACGGAAACATTGGTTTATTACGAATTACTTGTAGTTTGCACTTAAAGTAATTGTTTTATATTTTCACATAATTTATCGATAGAATACATGAGTCGAGATTGCCCAATGGTTATAACATGTGAATCTTAAACTAAGGTCGCAGATTCAACTACTAACTTCTGTAATGAAGTTTATCTAGTATAGCCTAATAATGGTAAGTATTTCCTTATGTTAGTTTGCCCTTCATCATGCATGAATGGCTAGATAGGAATTAATCTGGTGAAATTAGACGTCGAGAAAGATATAAAAAGTGAGTATCCCCCTGCTGGGCTAACGCTTCCTCTTCGTTTAAAGAGATTTGAAAAGTATTCCACCACACTGGTCCAATGCTGGTTGATGGATACACAAGTAGCAGAATCTCAGTGAAATCATATACGTGCAGGTTTCCTCACGATGTTTTCCTTAATTAACGTTTTATATTGATATACAGTAACGATTCGTTAAACATAGGAACCCGGCTTATAAGCTTGAGTGACTTCCGTTTGTTCATGTTAAAAATCTTGTTCCCGCCATCGCTTGTAATGACTAATCCCGAAGAATTAAGTTCTGTTCCTGATGAAACTTTTAATTCCCTCTACGATCGGGTGTGCGTGAGAATGAACCCCGATTACTATATTTTGACGGGAATCAAAGGCACCGCGAAGGGGGCGGTTAAATCGCCTTTATTTGAACTGCACCCCTCCCATCACACTTAATTCACTTATAGAGGCTGTATCAGACGCACGGCGATCACGCGCTTTTTATAATGTATTATACTGTATTTTCAGACTATATAAAACTATTCAGTCTACATAGTCTAAAGAGTTTTATGTTCAATAATATGAATGATACTAGCAAATTTAATTATACTTACATATATGAATAAGATACTAACTAATTAACTAAAAAGAGTAATTTTTTGAATTGGGAGTTCCTTCAACAACTAACAATATCTAAACCAAAATGGACTCGAGCTTATAAGATTTAATTACAATAGCAGTCAACCGTTTATTTATTTCAAATTAAAATTGGAAATATAAAAAAATGTTAGTGAGAAAAGTCAGTCAAGTCGCAAGGGAAAGTGCTGAAACGAACAGACGGCGTAAATATTTGTCTCTTGATAAAAATGACATTTTTGTGTCGTTTACAGTTGAAACACTTGTTCTTGGAGTAAAATAAAAAAAAAAGTATAACACCCCGTCTTATTGCCTCCATTGGTGACAGGAGGTGTGATTCATTTTTCGAGCAGAGAATCGGAATTGCGTTTCCACGCGACCATCATTTGTTATTATTGTTTATACAATAAGTTATATCTAAATTTTAGGTCTTCAGAGTAAATTCTTATTCAAATAATTAAAAATATATATCAATACTAATACTATTTTTTTATAAAATAAACTGGCCGACTTGCAAATGGGCCATCTGATAGTTAGTCGTTATTACCGCCCTTAGACATCGGTACTGTAAGAAATAAGAACCTTTCCTTAAATCGCCAATGCGCCACCAACCTTGAGAACCGAGGTGTTATATCCCTTCTGCCTGGCTAAACCATCCTTCAAACCGGAACACAACAATATTATGTACTGCTGTTTGGCGATAGAACATATGATAAGTGGGTGGTAACCACCCAAAGCCTACCACTATGAACAGATGTCTCATCATAGTCATTGTAGTTTTCTAGTTACCTAAAATCAACATATTGTAAAAACTTATTCTATCAAATCTAGCATGTCGTAATTCATTTTACTTTTATTATATATTTCTTCAAAAGTTGAGTTAGCACAAATATGTACGATACATCAAATGTATTGTACGAGTAAGTACAGCAACAATGGCGAAATTTTTCATCGGCGACAATCTTTGGAAGCGTACCAAGCTGTCGAAGCGATGCAAACGCATGAATTTTACGTAAAAAATATTAACTGTTTTATTTGTATATGTATATATATTTGTAGTAGTATATGCATTTGTAGAAATCATTTATGTGAGAAACTAAGGTTACCTTTGTAGCTGTTATACACTAGACTTTACTACTTTTGCTAAATTAACATTAAGTATTCGTAAAGAAAGTTACATTATTAAAAGATATGACAACATGTCAACAGTCTGGATCTTGGATAGACTTTACAACATATAAGCCCGTCGTCCCGTTAGCCTGAATTTTAATTAAAAAAGAATTCACACATCTGATGCTGGCCTAAGATGTAGTTTGAAGTGACACGTTTGCTTAAAATCATAGATTATAATATTTAGAAAAAATATACCACACCAGAATGTGTCACACAAGTTGGTCCTGTGAGAGAGCGAGAGAGCAACACCATTGATGCGTATGTGGGATGAAGATGACAAAGGAGTGTAAACTCTAACTCTCCTTATTACATATAATATCTTCAAATATTTTAAAAACGCTGAATTTTATTTATTAACTAGACACAATATTAGTCATTGCTTAAAGCGCGTTTCTAATTTTGTAAATAATATTTTATAATTCCGATAAAAAACATGTCGAGACACGCTTTCTGTGTGAAAGCGCCTTAAAGCGCATAGAACACTCAGTTGACGAAAGGGATTTACGGATCAGACGAGTATTGATTTAAAAGTACCTGCGAGAGGGACGGCTTGTGTTACAATGTTTTACTAAAAATAATAAAACAGCTGAGAAAAAATAAACTTTTGTTTTTAAGAATCTCTTAAATACAAGTTACGTAAAATATTAAAGGTTTGTCAACATTAAGCAAATACAAACAAATGCATTTTTTCCTATTTTTTTATGTTGTATATTTTTAAATTAAGAATTAAATTTATTAATCGTCAATGTTTAACATTCAATATATTCTTATACAAACGGTTACCTCGCTCCCAGGTAGGATGTCTTGACTTCGCGGAGTCAAAAATTTACTTAAATATCCGAATTAACTATGCCTAGGCCTAGGCTAGTTGGCCTTGAAATTTTACTCTCATTTCTTAAAAAGTATTATTTATTTATATACCACTACCTTATCTACCAGTCATATTCAAGACGTACAAAAGGTCGTTAGAACGTATGGAAAATTAAAGTAAAAATAATAATAAAATCAATAAAAATTAACTTTAATAGCATGTAACAAAGTTTATTATCCTATTTGACTTTTATCTCTACTGGTTATTTACTGGTGGTACGGCTTCGTGCAAGCTCGTCTGGGTAGGTACCACCCACTCATCAGATATTCTACCGCAAAACAGCAGTACTTAGTATTGTTTTGTTCCGGTTTGAAGGGTGAGTGATCCAGTGTTATTACAGACATAAAGGACATAAACTCTTAGTTCCCAAGGTTAACGGCGCATTGGCGATGTCAGCAACGGTTAAAACCTCTTACTATGCATATGTCTAAGGGCATTGGTGACCACTTACCATCAGGTGGCCCATATGCTCGTCCGCCTACCTATACTATAAAAAAAATATCTACGTATATAATGACTTGAAATTTGACTGACTGACTTTGAATTTTGAATTGAATATTGACGTGTTCCATCACACTGTTGTCTATTTTACTCACTCATTGTTATACTTTTCATATTCTTATTCTAAATATAATAATTCGTTTCGACTTAATTAATTCAACGGACGCGCTACCGAGCTGACGCGATAAATTAATTAATCTGTTATCTATTGGAAGACACAAGAGCTAAGTTTAAGCCTTGCAATCAAACACGGGTCTAGACTCGGGTTTGAACGCATTTACCTCTGCGCTTACTTGCCACGTGAAACGCATTTACACCGTTTCAAATTTAAAATATTAACTATTATATCATATAATTTTTAAATATTTGTTTCTTTGCTTTACAATTTCACAATTTCCATTGATCTGTAAGTTTATAAAAAAACAAACTTTGCTTTCATGTATAAAAACGAAAGAAAACATTGTAAGCTTTAATTTTTTACTATCTATGACAAAAACAATTAATATATCATTTGTCATTTCGTAATTACCTCATTAATCAGTTTAAAAATTTTTGAACGGTCAAATATGTCTTAATAAATCCTTATTCAAATATATCTGTATTCAAATATATATCAAGTATATCTTAAAATATCAGTAGTAATTAAATATAGATAGACCACCGCTTCACAACAATTATTTATTACTGTGATCCAATATGTGTAAATCATGCAAGATGTGCATCTGTACCATGTACATCTTTCAGTGACCGGTGTAAACGTGACCACTTACCATCGAGCGGATTATTGGCTTGCGCCTTTCAAAAATAAATCTATATGTCCCATCTTCTTTCTCAATTTCAAAAATCTGTATTTCCCGTCTCCCTTCTCATTTCTTCTCATACGAGTATGAATACAGACGAGAGAAAGATCAAGTAAGATGCTTAATTGGTTAATTAATTAATTACCTTGATCTGTGTACAATGAAAATGCCAGTTAGTCATTGCTGACGGTAAACATTTATGTACATGTATGTACAATCACATAAGCAATTCTGACCAATACCAACCTTTGAACATAACTATAAATATATATCAATGTACTTTTATTCTATACTTGTGTAAATTATGTGTAAATGACAGCTATTTCGTGTATTAATATCACAATAATTCAGCAAATTGTATTTATTCATTCAATATTAAAAGTTGTATCACTAAAAGGCAAGCCTTATAGCTCTCCAAGCGCGTTACAATTTCACTGAACACATTTATTTTATCATTAAATATTCAACTATCAGATATGTCTATATGTGATTTATTTCCGTATATATAATACAACGGTGTGATAGACAGCCGTCTCAGCTTGGATCAGCCATGTTTGGGCTGAACCGAGTAGGGATTGACATGTTTCTGCACGTTCAATGCCCTATAGCTGGCTCTATCGATTCCATCTTTAGATAATGAAATTCAAATCAACTGATGTACGGTAAGTATTTGACCTGAATCCATTGTACGTTGAACAGTTACAATTATGATAATTAATTAAATTTATTCATTGATAACAAATTAATATTTAAATATCCTATTTATATTTAATAAAAAAATATATTAGCAATGCCCGTTTTTTTTGGAAATGCTAATATTCCTATTTACCCCTAGAAGCTGCTGTATTTATTTTGATCTGCTTCTGTTTAATATTTTAAAACAATATTTGATATCGTATTCGATGGAGATAGTATTACAATCTGCGGTTCTATTTTTGTCTAAGCTCGTTGCTCTTCAAAGGAAATGTTGACGAATGTACGTCATAATCTTTGCACATAAGTTGCAATTTTTTTTCTCACTAAAGTTACCGAGCCCTCTATTCATTCATTCAGACACTATAATATAAATAAAATTAAATAGACAATATATAGCACATTTTTATTTCCAAGAATATGTACATATTTCATTTAATTTAGCAAATGAGTAGCTAACATTACCTTACTTGTAAAATGGTCTAACTTTGCCCATATAGTGGCAACTATAATAACCATCACGCCACCAAGAAGATAAGACGGTAGAATCTACATTCCGAACCGGTGGTAGATTCTACCAAGAAGAATCGGCAAGAAACTCTGTATTCACTGAGTCTTCGACAATCAAGTTGCATAGACAATTAAATTTGAGTACAACACCCCTTCGTATTGTTGATTTTACCGAAACGAAGCAACAACGAATTCGGTAGCTAGCCTCTTAAAAAATAACAGCAGACAAAGTATCGACAAGTTCCCAACACTAGTAAATCATTTGAACTTCGCGTGGGGTCCGAACACGTGAACCAACCCTCTCCATTGTAAGTTGGACCGCATCGTACAAAAACTACAAACAGATACAACAGCGAACGCTGCTTCAACGAAATTTATGCTTGAAGTTATTATCTGTTCTTGTAATGTTAACGGTTTAAATAAATTTTGATAAAATTTAGTTTCATATTAGTTAGAGAACCACGAAACTCAAGCTTGTAACGTCAGTGCTCTTAAAGAGGTTGAAACTGTTAAGCGCAGCTACTTGTATAATAATATTATATACTAAAAACTTCTCCGAAACGCGCTTGGTATACATTCTAAGTATATTATTTTAGTAGTATTTTACATAAATAATCTGCTCATTTATGCAGGCAGACTGGTATATGGGTTACCTAGGTTAGACATGGTCGTTGTAAGAAATATTAACCTTGCCATCACTATGCGCAACCAAGCTTAAAAACTAAGATGAGATTATCTTTGTGTCTGTTATTACACTGATCATCCAAGCCAGAACACAACAATACTATACATTACATTGTGGTTTATTTGGCGGTAGATTTTATGATTTGTGGTACTTACTGCTTATTATATTGCTATTTGGCGGCGCAAGCGTAGTAAGACATCTCATTGAATGGTATTTTTTTTTATAGAATAGGACGGCGGATGGGCCACCTGATGGTAAGTGGTCACCAAACGCCTTTAGACATTGGCACTGTTAGAAATGTTAACCATCGCTTACATCGCCAATGCGCCACCAACCTTGGGACCTAAGATTTTATGTCCCTTGTGCCTGTAATTACACTGGCTCACTCACCCTTCAAACCGGAACACAACAATACCAAGTACTGCAGTTTTGCGGTAGAATATCTGATGAGTGGGTGGTACCTACCCAGACGAGCTTGCACAAAGCCCTAACACCAGTATATAACTTATAAGTATTATATTATAAGAATATTGGTATTTTTTACAACGTAATTCGCTTTCTTGTTGTAATTCTTAAGAATTGATTTTTATTTTATTTCAATATATAGGTTAGTTGTTTACATATATTAAGACGTAACACTTCGTAAGATCTGTAATAATTGTTAAATTTAAGTGTTTGTTGATAACTTGATGGTGTAACTATTTCAATGAATAAATAAATCACAGATGTCTTCGACCATTACAAATAAAATGAATTTACAAAACGGTCATAACGGCATTACTATTTCAAAATCGATAACATATTTCATCATTACGTTTCGTATCGTATAAATATCTCGTATAAATCTGATTTTGATAACATTTTAAGAATAGAGCGCGCTACCACGCCTATGTTCACAATATAGTTGTTTAATAAACAGACGCAATGTGCTATATTTGTTTTTATAATGAAATAAATCGATGCAAACATTCCGACATTCGATTTTTACCAATACCAATGCAAAATTGATTATTTGTTACACTTTCACGATCATCATGAAATTTTGCGTACACATTGTCAGGGGTACTGAAGAGAACATAGAGTTCCTAAAACCTCACCTCACACGTATTTGAAGCCGTGGACGGAAACTAGTATGAAATTCTTGTTATAATTATATTCTTATTGATATTAATCTTTGGAAAAATCCTGCTATATATTTATACAAGATTTATTCTAGTTGTACATGACATGATAAATGAATAAAATGACAATCCAAAAGTGCTTATATATATATATATATATATATATAGATTATGAATTTATTACAAGTAGACAGAAAAGCTATGATATAAAAGAAATAACATAAAAATTAAAAAACTATCAACATTGTTTGACAGGTCAAAGTAAATTGGTTATTAAGAAACAACAGCTGTTAAAAGCGTCGTCAGTCTCTGAAGTATTTCCCACCGCCTTTACGTGATCTTTTCAAACACGTATGGGTTTTTTGTACAAGGGTCGGGGGTTAGTTCGTGTTGAACCTGATAGTTGTAGTTCTGTCCGACGGTCCCCTTCGATATCCTGTACTAGTGTGAAAGAGACGGATTTATAATGCAAGTGAAATAGACTATATGTATGACCTGTTAATAATCGGGGGTTCACTTATCGATGTAGTCTGGACAGAATTATAGGTAGTGAATAGAATTTTAAATTTAGAACACAATAATGTAAATGAGATTAGCTTAAAGTGGGTGTGGCGAAGATACGAATCCAAAGGTCAGGTTAAATACGTGGCGCCTAAATCAACATAAATCTACATCCTTGCCATATATAGCTAAACAACATGACTATAAATTTTTTAAAATTAATTTGAAAATAACATAATACTTCCATAAATAGAAACGTGGAGTTCTTATTTAATACATAACAAATTTTCCGCACATGTGACCGCAGACAAGGGCGATACTTTAATAAAAATTTAATACGAAAATCTCACTCAATTCCCATGATAAGCTCACCCACTCTTCCAACGAGATGCGTCCGAAAAAATATATCCAAATCCCAAACGTTTTGTCGTTGCTCATTCAGAAAACATCCTATTAAGTAATTTTTTCTGCCTAAATCTAATGTTGAGGGTTGCATCCCATATGGGCCTGTGGGACCGCTTTTATTACGTTTATAAAAATAGTCTTTAGATCATTGGGATAAGGTCAAAATCCATGTTACATTTCTAAATCATCTCCCCGAAAGCAGCTGGCTACAAATGCACCATGCGATTCCAACCCTCCAAATGCAATATTGCGTAGTAATAATAAATTTTCAAAGACAAGGTATCCTTGAGGGCGCCGAGTAAGGGTTGGGAATTATCAGGACATTTGGACCGAATCGAATGTCTTTCTAATTGCAACGGTTCCTTTTGGTTCAGTGAGCTGATCTCGAGTGAGAGAATACGTTCGCATTTATAGCATGACTGAATAATTCTTAATAACGCTTAATTTGATTCTATTTATTGCATGTTTCGTATTAGATAAAAGTTTTTATGTACCTAACTACCAATATTATATAAATAGTTCCGTATTTACGATATTTTGGTTCGTTACACGTTTGAGTGGGGGGGGGGGGTTAGGTTAGGAAGACGTGAATGCGTAACAAACAAACATACAAACTCACGTTCACATTTATAATAATAATTAATAATTGTTGTGTTGAAAATTTAAAATACAAAAACGTTCATGGTCATGTTTACATCATTACTATTTGTTGTCAATTAAAACCAATTCAATTAAAAGTCAATTAAAATCAGTATTATATTAAAAATAAAAATGTAATTGAAAACAGATATAGTTGAATCATTGGTTATATTCTTATCTAAATATTTTAATCATTTCAAATAGAACGATGTCACAACAAATTAATGAGAAGCCCAAATTAATGGTCTGCGAAAACGTTCCCAATTACCATTAATTTTAGGCATAGTGCAAAACCTTGTAAATGTTACCAACTCGTACCTAATGTCATGTCAAAGTTCAACCGACGCGCTAAACGAGAATTGTTTAACTAAGCATTCACAGAAATATGCTCGTATCAGAGTGCTTAAGATTCTTACGTTTTCCACAGACTCGATCCAGCGTCCATTCAGCGTTTACTGGCCAACCAACGAAGACCTGCACCCCCTCTTTCTTTTCACTAAAGATTCGATAAAGGGGGACAGTGAGGTGGTATAGTGGAGGTCGCATTTAACTGGTCTAGTAACAATGGAGGTGTGAAAGGGGTTTTAAGTAAACACTCTTTTGTGGAGGGCTCATGGCAGTGAGGACGCGTTGCGCAAATAGATTATGGTATAAGCGTTGTCTGTTGGTGACAACACTCCTTAGAAGGTCTTAGCTAACCGCTTCTCGTTTCGCTCGTGTGACACAAATTTAACGTGTCCTTGTTAAATTCTGTACTGTATACCAACGAAACAAAACTGCAAATGACATATTTTAATTATACTAACGAAGGATTACTAACTGTGTTCAATAGTTTTACATGTGAAAAGGAGGGCAGCAGCTTCTTACATTTGTTTTTTCTTTACCCCGAATTACGTGTATGCAAAATGTCATGATAATCGGTGTAGTTTTCAGGACGTTCTTTCGCATGTATAATATTAGTGAACATAAGCAATAACCTAAAAAATATAAAACGAAACTATCATTCGTTTATATATTTCAAAAAAATATCTTATAAAATGTTAAGAAATCTTATCTCTTCAATAGAGATTGTCCGATAAACCGACACATCTGGGTCAGTGTGTCTTCTGCCACATGCAGATTCTCTAACGATGTTTAACGCAGCTGAGCACGTGATTGATTCCTTACTCGAAATTCGGTCCAGTATCTAACAGGCGACACGATATTTAAACTCAATACTATTTATAGATTTTTATTTATAAGTATTTTTTAATTCAATAATTCCAGTGATATGACTTTTTAATATTCGATAATTTTATGTCACCAACGTCTATAAACATTGGCACTGTAAGAAATATTAACCATTACTTACATCGTCAATGTACAACCAACCTTGGGGATTAAAATTTCATATCCCTTCTGCCTGTAGTTACTTACTCACGCACCGGAATTGGAATACAATAATATTGGTATTACTATTTGCTGGTAGAGTATGTGATGAGTGAATGGTACCTATCCAATGATCCATATGGATGCAATTTTCCAATCCTCCAAATGAAGAGAGGAGGCCATTGTCCAGCAGTGGGACATTTTTAGGCTGTTACTAATATAGTTGTCTTAATTTTATTATCCATTAAATAAAAACACATGTATGTGATTTCAGCTATTATTACTGTTAAAATGTTTCTACTACCCCGATTCGGATCAGCGCGCCATTAATGCCGCATTCACACAAAGGTGACTGTCATACTCTACAACATCACAAAACAATCCGCATACGGTATTAGGCGACGTTTCCATTGCACGATATAGTTGATTTTAAACGTCAATATATCAACAATATATGGAACGCCCAGTGACGTGGAAGTCGAAGGTTCAATCCTGATCCCTTTGGATAAATATCGTATTCATTCTAAATACTAACTTCTGTGCTAATCTGTGTGATCTCACATGTTAGATAACAAATTTATTTCTAATATGCAAATTTCGATGCAATATCCCCAAAAAAATCACACAGCTGAGCAAAAGCTTTATCTTTCGAATCGTCACCATTTTCCTTCAATGTGGATCGGATGTATAAAAATAAAGCACACACGTTTAAGCAAGCGTCGGTTAGGATTCAAAGATATCTATAGATATAATTTGTATAATTAACAAACCATAATTTGTAAATATAAATAAAATAATCGTTCTTATTTTTAATTATGAAATGTAACAGTAACAGCCTGTAAATGTCCTACAGCTGGGCTAAGGCCTCTTTTCTTTTTTTTTGTGTAGAAAGATTGGGGTTTTTTTCCGCCATATGCAGGTTTCCTTACGATATTTTTCTTCACCGTCAAGCAAGAGATTAATTATAAACATAAATTAAGCGCATAAAAATTCAGTAGTGCTTGCCCGGGTTTGAACCCACGATCATCGGTTAAGTATCACATTCTAACCACTGGGCCATCTCGGCTCTGTAAAAAGTAACGATATTATTAATGACTTTAACAATAACGATCGTGTGACGTATGAATGTTATGTCAAATTCGGCGAGAACGTGAACGCGCACCCAACACAATGATCCCCACCCCATTGTCGCTAATGCTATGTCGCGCTTATGTTCGTACGTGAGCAAATTAAAACTTTCGAGGGGTTCGCATCGCTCCCAAGTTCCAACAAAATATGAAGGTACCCTGAATGCCGAAGCGACGCGAATCGCGAAGTTCGCTGTTTGGTACGTGTTGCCTCCATATTGTATTTGTGTATAGCGATTTTATATAGAACTCCGTATTAAAGTTCGCTTGTGAAAAAGTACTCATACGATTTCTGATATTGTCGTCTTTTTATACTGAGTAAGCCGTGGAAGGGGGAATAAAAAAAAGTAAAACTCGTTATGTAGAATAAAGTTCTGAATTCAAAAACAAAAGCCGAAAAAGAGGTACAATCGGTATTTTTTAACTACGTCTTATTTAATAATCACAATTATTATATATCTAAGTAATACCTCTCTATACTAATATTAAAAATGCGAAAGTAACTATGCCTGTCCGTCTGTCGGTTACGATTTCACGGTTAAACCATTAAGTCACATTTGATCAAATATGGTATGATACAAGCTTGGAAAGGCACACTACACTAAAAGGAAAGGCATAAGTTACTTTTTTTATAGTTACCATCTGCGCCACAGCGAGGTACCACTAGCCTAGTAGTAGCTATCAAGACTATGACTATGAAATGTACGTTAAACTGTACAATACGAAGTACTTTTTAAAGGCACAACTATATTTCTTACATTTTTAATGTAAAACGCGTTCTCTTCGAGTAGACTTTTTTGGGGTGTCCTGACAACACCCACACCAGAATTTCACTTAAATGCTTATATTTACTTTAACTGTCACTTCGCCGCTACATCATTTAAGGGTGACCCCCAAGGCCACTTATAATATATAAAGGAACACACCCACTAATACATAGGGTTAAGTAATTATTTATAATTACTATTGTCACCCATATTCGGTTTAATTAGACAAAAAAATATATACCTTATGTATGTATTATTTCAAACGTGTTTGATCTTGCTAAACAAAGTAATAGTTTTGTATATCAATTGCTTAAAAAAAATCTCCATATTTGACAATTCAATTAGTCCTCTACTCCAAGGTTGCCGGAAAGAGATCCCTGCTTAATGCGCTGCTGGTGTTAATGCTGCTTCATTAAAGCCGCTTATTGCACCTAATGCATCTTTGAAAGGTACTCTCACGGACTAGCCTGCTCAAGTCCGTACAAACGACACTTGGCCATGACCGGAAAATGATCCGACGCAGAACCAAAGGCTTTATGTGCTTTCAGTGGCAAGGTACAACATTGACAAATACCTAACTCTAAGCTACACAGACAGACAGACTGTTTTGCTACCAGTATTTGAATTCAGAACCTAGGATGTTTAAGAATGTACGTGTAATATCTATATAGCTTTAATAGCCACGTCGTTAATAGTTTCGAATGGTTCATTCGATATATGAAAAATAAATAACATACTAAAACAGCCGATATTTATGTATGTATGTATATATGTAATCTGATACTTAAAAGACTTTCTATTATACATACAGTAACAGCCAGTAAATGTCCCACTGCTGGGCTAAAGGGGTCCTCTCCCTTTTTGAGGAGAAGGTTTGTAGCTTATTCCACCACGCTGCACCACGTGTATTCCACCAACCCGCATGGTTGGTGGAATACACGTGTGGCAGAATTTCAGTTAAATTAGACACATGCAGGTTTCCTCACAGACACGATGTTTTCCTTCACCGTAAAGTACGAGATGAATTATAATCACAAATTAAGCACATAAAAATTCAGTGGTGCTTGCCCGGGTTTGAACCCACGATCATCGGTTAAGATCCACGCGTTCTTACCACTGGGCCATCTCGGCTCTATTATACATGTGAAACATTTATTAAATATATACAATTTCCAACAAATGTACTATTCTTTTCTTCCAATATTTTATCTTATTTCTCACTCGTGCACGCCCTAAATTTTTAATGCGTATACATAAAAGTGACTAAATAATGTTTTATTTCCGATACAATTTATAAATGGAACGTTGTTTGTTTGTTCCACTTTTACGTCTTAACTGCTGTGTTCATCTCCATCTGCGTTAGTTGATTTGTAAGTTTATCTCGGTCACCAAAAAATACTGTACAATTCAAAGCAATCACGAGTCCATTTTTAAAATGAAGTTACGAAAAATTGAAACTCTCATATTTACAGCCTTACTTTTTTTTATAGAATAAGTAGCCGGACGAGCATATGTGCCACCTAATGGTCACCAACGCCCACAGATATTGGCATTGTAAGAAATGTTAACCATCGCTTACATCGCCTTATGATTTATACATTATATATACGAAATTATGATTATTTTTTTATGTAACTATTCCAATATATAAACGTTCTAAAAATATATAACACAAAGTCTCTCCGCTCCCCCCAAATCTGAAACCATATTTACTAAACAGATTGAAATATCGCTTAACATCTCGCATACAAACCGACACCTGACAGAGATGAATAATAAAGCTATAAGTGAGAAAGAGATAGAAGACGTCTCATGTCAACAATAAGGTATTGAGTTCGTGCAGTAACTTGATCATTGAATGGATATGCATACAACTATCATATCAACCCGTAAAATTAATGCCATCGAAATATAAGCCCTATTCACCTGTCATAAAGATGTTTTGATATTGAAATAGACGTAAATGTTTTGCTTCGATATGCATTCACTAGTGTCGTTGACTTGTTCATTATCATGAACTATTCGTAACTAGGCGATGTTACTAAGAAACACCAGGAGTTATGGAAGACAGAACACAATTTGCCTTTAGAAATATTATTAATTGTGCCTTTGTATAATCAGGTTTGTTTCGACGGGCTGAATTAACAGGGGAACTTGTATGATACCAACCTGACTTATATTTATTGGTTTCATATTCTATGCTAGTTGGTTTTAATTGGTTGCATACGTAGATTCTTGGCATGAGATTTAACAGAACCTAATTTTCATATATAAGTGTGTTATTTCAGTGTACTCGAGATTGTTATTATAGTTTTATATTTTAGGTAGATAGACGGGCAAATGGGCCACCTGATGATAAGTGATAATCATCACCCACAGCCATTGGCTGTAGTATTATCTGTAGTAACACTGGTTCAGTCACTCTGCATACCGGAATAGTACTAAGTATTGCTATTTGGCGGAAGAAAGCCTTACCAGCAAACTGAATTAACAGCATTTTGGGCACATTCAAAGTAATATTACGAAATATTAAAATCGACACTGATAACATAGTCAAAATCGTTATATAATAAAAAAAATTGCTATCAATCGTACAAATCATGAACGAGTGGAATGGTGGTAAGAATGCTAACAGAATGACTCTGATGAACGGCAGTTTTTCCCTTTGGGCGAAAAATGCCCTATTTTTATCCCTATCGCCCTATATTTTCGACAGTATTTTAAACGAAGATTATTACACTATAACTCTATGGAATGTAAGTAATGGATAGACTACTTATTTTTAGTAAATCATAATTTAAAAATATATACATTATGAAGTATTTCGAGTCTACGAACTAAGCTATTTAATTAAATACTAAATGTTTTACTAAAACTTAAAAAATACAACTTATAAAAAATATCTATCAAGAAAATGTAGATTACGTCATTGAGTAAAAAATACAGTAATTTTTGCCGACAAAATGCAGTTACGTAACGACATAATTTCAAACAATGGATGGATTACGTATTTGTGAACTGGTATAACGACCAGAAACTCTAAGAGTTCTTATGACGTAAGTTCTGAAAGCTGGTGTGGTCTCGATTGTTTGTTATGGTATAGCTTAACGGTCTCATATATTGTTGATTGCTTGTCAATGTTCACGGTGATTCATAATAACCACTTAAAATGAAAATAACAGCTGGATTGAAGTTATTATCCGATAAAGATAACGACCTTACTTATCTCTCTTTCTATCATCATTATTTGACATTCCAAAGAAAAAGACAGCATTGTTTAACTAATTACCCTTAATAACAGTTATATATAAAACCATCAATGAAACATGGTACTTATTATATTACACATTACGAGACGGTCATCCTTATAAAGGTGCGTCGATCCCAATGCAGTAGTTGCAATAACGCGTCACAGGAAAAAATTTATATACGTACGTATATTTCGCTGAAAAGTGTCGACGCGGTGGGGAAACTAACGAATATGGCAGAAATGGCAACTACAATGGATACCTTAGACTGGCGATTCACAATAAAGACGACCACATCATAGACAGTTTGGCCGAACACCGTCAAGACTAGCCTAGGAAACCAGAACCAAACTAGGTCAAAATATATTTTTTTTAATCCAAAATTTTTCATTGTGATGATAGCTGGAAATGAAAGTTTACAAAACTATAAACCAATAGATACAAGAAAGAATTGACAACACATCTTTTGAGACTAAAAGACAACATAACAAATAAAACTGACTCATAACGCCTCTGAGCAAAACATTATTCCTCTAAAAAATGAGGATACGGAATTTAATCCAACACGCCTGTCTACTATGCGACTGTGTTACTGACTGTTATTTGCAAATATTAATAATAATGTTACATCAATATATTTTCACATATGTAAGCAAAATAGATCATCATCATATATGATAAACTATTCGCCCGATTGACTTGAAATTTGTCACAGTTACTCCTTCCATGACGTAGACACCCACTATGAACCAAATTTTACGCAAATACTGTTCAAAATGTGTACTTTTCTTCTTATCTACCCGTGCGAAGCCGGGACGAATAGCTAGTATATATACATATGTATACATACAGACACAATACGTTCCGTAGATTCGTTATTCGTCTTAAATAGTTAAAATGTTAGGTAGGTACTTTACAACCTGTAAACGACCTGCTGCGAGGTTAACTCATCCTCTATTTTTAAAGGAGAATGCTCGGACCGTATACCACGCTTCTATAATACCGGTTGGTGGATGCACATGTGGAGGTTGGGATGAAATATAAAACCCACTATCATAGGTTAAGATTAATGTGTTCTAACAACTGTGCCATTTCGTCTCAAAGGTATTCTCATCAAATTAGTGACGGTATTTATCGAGGAATAAAATAATGAAGGTACCTTTTGTTTGCTATAAAATGACTTTTGATTCATAAAAGTTTCTAGAGCCATTATATAGGTTAACGTGATTATGCAATAGTGTCATGATAAAATGGTGTCAGATGAAAATGAAAGTGGAATCCACTTGAACTATGGATTCAACTGAATATTTATGAATTTTAATTTTACTTAAATTTAACACCACTGGCTAAAAAATGTATATAATGTTTTCTCGGTTCATGTATGTATGAACGCGTCTGCGAGCTTTTTTATTCCACCATAACTATTAAATGCCAGCGCAGATTTCGGCTGTATGCATCATCATATCATCTCGAGTGACAGCCAGTGTAGTTTTGGAAATTTCAACTTTAACGGGGGAGAAAATGGGAGGTGTATCTTTGAACTAATTTAATCCGTACGAAGAAGTGCACGGGCAGCTGGCATATCTACTAAGTTCCTTCACAGGACAGAACAGAATTATTGAACCAATTTTATTTAACTTATTCTTTTAGAAGTAGAAATATTCAATTATTTTCAGACTAAATCCGTGTCTGTGATTAGAGGAATTGGGCATCCAAATATTTAAACATGTGCCAATATAGATGCTGCAACAAATTATTTCGGAGATAAAATAGGACAGCGAAGAGCAGAGGAAGTAGGTTAACTCATGGTTTTAGAAAACAGAAAACATAAACAATTATATTTTTATCACCACGTATTTTTTTTTCAATTCAATTCGTAATAACATTTTAACTATTACGTGACAACAACCAAACGTCATGGTCGTTCAAACGATTTGTTAATGGCGACGGTACAAATAAATCAAAACAGTATCGAACTGACACAACGCTTTGTTTAATTTCTTATCGTTTTTGTGTGATATTAAATTTCATACAAATTTTTCCATGTCTCATAATTCTGTAACGAAATACCGCGGTCCAAATCAAAAGTTAACAATTAAGTTTTGTTTGGACACAACGGTATAATGTTAACATCATATCGGTTTGGTTCCGCTACGAATAAATATAGAACAGTCAAAGTTTGATTGGAATTGAATCGGGAACGTATCGTAATATTATAGATTAGTAGGATTGGCCCCGCGTAGTTTTATTATTAATGGTAAGGCACAGACCATTTTTATTATGTTCGTTCATAATCTGCATTGATATTATATAAAAAATACATAATAATAATATATAAATTTAATTATATCATGTATTAATAAACTAATAACATTACGTACATTAAAAAGTAGTTGCAGAATTAACATGAGGTATTAACCTAATAAAATATACATAAACTTTTTACTGACGTACTTTCTTGATCTAGATAATTATAGAACTTACGCAGATAGGTTTTATATGACGCTGATAACGACTTATACAAAAGCCTGTAACTAACTTCGAGATTTATACACATTACGGCCTAAGTGTTCCGTCCACGGGGTCACTTATCTTACTTTTCCGTCAGAACGCACCACGCCTTTTATCTAAGGTTTTATGCGAAATTTGACATGCATATATCATGCAGGCTCGCTTTTACTTGAGCCCTGCCGTTTTGACTTATAAAGGGCCATAAGGCTTTGAGCTGTCGCACGAGGACATTAAAACTTCCCTTAAGATGAATATCTTCTGGATACGATATTTATAACGGTTAAGCTTAAAATGGAAATGTGCTTCTACAGTTATATTTTGAAAACAATTATAAATATTTATACAAATCAGTAAAAGTTACGATAATAATATAAATATATTATATAACATTCTTAATTTAATTTTTTGAAGACGATTATTTCCAACGTAAATTCACTTAAGTGCCACATCCAACACAGTGATAGACAAACTCGAACCATTCAATACCTTTTTGTACTCTGTTTGTCAAACGATATCTTTTTTGCTTTATTAACGATTGGCAAACACGTAATGCTATTAAAAAAAGTTTGAAAAATAGCGTAGAAAAAAAAATCGAAACATGTTTATACAATATCTCAAAATTATGTTCGAATTTCGAACACTGAGCAAGAATAAAAGAAATTAATTGCTAATACAAAATGTACGAAATAACGTATTTTAAGAAACCAAAAAAAAAGTATATATGTATATCCCGTGTCCTATCTTTTTAGATCTCTGAGCCTTTCTTTTGAATTGGGTGATTTAAATAGATCTTCAACTAGATGGGATCCATTCGATAAAAGAGTGTACGTGACCAGCGAACCAAGTACTGGAACGGTAATGTTACTTCTAGCGGGTTTAATGTTGAATCAGGAGGATGCTTTTTGTGGTGACCAGAAGTATAATGATATTAGGGTTGTCATGTTAGAGATATTTTCATGGATTGAAATAAGTTGAAGGAAATTAGACCACTTAACATACTTATTGATACATTTTTTTGTATTATTTTGCAGTTATATTATTATACTTAGGTCTTATCTATTGATCAAATATTCTAGCACCAAATAGCAATACTCTAAAGAACTCATTACCGAAATCCGACTTCCATATGGGCCACCTGATGATAAGTGGTCACCAACGCCCATAGACATTGGCATTGTAAGAAATGTTAACCATCGCTAACATCATCAATTGGCCACCAACATTGGAATTAAGGTGTTATGACCCTCGTGAATGACATAAACATGCCACAACGAAAAACGTAACGTTGTTAACGTAATATTTAGCGAGTAGGCGGTAAACCATCGTGTGGGTGGAATAAGATACAGATGCTTACATATGTAGTTAAAAGAAGCTACTTTAAAAAAATAAAGAATCTTTAGATACATTTTACTTGTAAGCTCAGTTTAGTGTACACGATAGTAATCCGTCAGACCATGTCGCATTTTGTTGACGTTATGTCTTAGTGACTTCGAATAATGGTCCTCCCATTAAACATGTATAAGTTACGTGGCGTTTTACGCTTCACAAACAAGGGAATACGTATAAGACACAGCTTACACTATATGGCCTTCAAATATATATATGGAATTGAAACTACGGATTTTATTTAAAAAAATTAGCACACGTGACAAATACAAAAAAACGTTCCCCAGTGACATGTTATTATTATTATTTATTTATTTGACAATATAAACAACAAAATAACAATTAAATGATAGCACTACAAAAACCACGAAAGTTTATCTCGAGTGCCTCTCCGTCTATGGATTTAAATACATTATACGCTATAATTGATTTAAATAATACATCTTCAACTTATAAATAATATAAGTGTTACAAAAATACGACCTTGAAACTAACTAACGTGTTGTTTCTCACTGTGTTCATCGTGTTTAAGCTTTATACATATTTTATATAATAATTTCATTATATTTTATTAATTTATCTACATATGTCATTTAGGTATCTGAAATGATTAATTGCTTTCTTCACAGTTCTCGCTAGAATTAATATAATTCAATTGCAAAGTGCCTTTAATAGACTACTTGAATGATATTTTATCAACTGATATGAAAATGATATCAACACACAGCCCAAGCTGATGTGGCTAGATAGGCTAGGGTTTATTTTACACACTAGATCAGTAATAAGAAAGGATTTTTGAAACTTCATCCCCCAAAAGTAAAAATAAAGGAAATTCCGAATTAGGACGCAAGCGAAAGCGGTAATTTAGGTAGTTAGGTATATTTTGATTTTAAATATGGATTCTAGAAAATAATAACGAATATAAGAACAAAAAATACACTGACCTACATCCCTACTAATAGATTTTTAATGCAAGCTTGTGACAAATCCAAAATATACTCAAATATAAATTTGATATCAAAGATAATGTTTAATACTTTTTGAGAAATTGTTACAGTTCGTTGACCGAATCCTAATAATAACGTCATTTTATAATTAGAATTATATTAATTGAGCCCTTGGAATGTAAAACGTCATATACATTGAAAACATAAAATTCTCAAGACAGGTGGTATAATAGAGGTCGCAGGTGGAAGTTTTATCGCTGATTTTGATGCCGCTAATAAAATCGTAAAAGACATTTTAATACGTTTAATCAAACTACAATAACGTAACTGTAACAGTTTGTGAATGGCCCACTGCTGGGCTAAGGCCTCCTCTCCTTTTTTGAGGAGAAGGTTTAGGAGCTTATTCCACGCTGCTCCAATGCAGGTTGGTGGAGTACATAATTTCAGTGAAATTAGACACATGCAGGTTTCCTCACGATCTTTTCTTTCACCGACAAGTACAAGATAAATTATAAACACAAATTAAACACATGAAAATTCAATGGTGCTTGCCCGGGTTTGAACCCACGATAATCGGGCCGCGTTCTAACCACTGGGCCATCTCGGCTTACTTAAATTATAAATCCTAAGCCAAAACTTGAATGTATTTTTTTAATAATCATATTCAACATTAACTGTAATTTCAACAAATATACTCTTACCATTTAATGTTGATAAGTAACTTTTTATTTTAGTTTCAAAGGGTTCAAATCCAAACACGCGTCATTGAAGTTTCGAAGGCTGAATTTGATTTCACAATGCATTTTGATCTCGACATTTTATAAATGCAGAACAAAGAGATGGATCTCTCCTATAAAGGATAACATTCAAAATTTTACTACCAAACTATTCTATACCATTCATAACCCTACATCATCTTTTCATTTTTTTATATCTCTACCTTTTTCTTACGGAATTACGTCTCATTTTATTAAAAAGTAAAATATCATAAAACGTATGAATTCACGTTCAATACCATAAATATTCCGTGAACAGTAATTGTGCTCATTTCAAATTCCCCGGCTATCCCTGACGGGAGTAATAAGATTATTGACCTGGATATTGAATATTTCAACATTGCCTAACGACTTTAGCTCAACTCTGAACTGTGAAACGAGCTTATTCAGCGTTTTAACATGTTTGTTTGAAAACTGCCGGGAACCTCGTTACGATAGTTAGAAGCGCTTATTTGAAATTCGAAGTCGTTCATTGAGAATTAATTATTATTTTCATATAAAAATAACTGTTTTAAAGTATCCATTATTTGTTACCAAAATTCGTATGAAAATCGTTAACGCTTTCTGTTAACTATAATAGAAAAAAAAAACCTAAATAAAGATGTACTCGCCTCTTACAAAGGTGGTTTAGAGCTTGCTCCGCCACGCTGCTTTATTGTGATATCCGAACTAATCACAATTCAATTATCAAGTATCAAAATTCAATTAAGTTACCAAAATTCTTATGAATATCGTTACTGCTTTGTGTTAACTATGATAGAAAAAAAATAAGTTAATAAAGATGTACTCTCCTCTTAAAGAGATGGCTTAGAGCTTGCTCTGCCACGTGCTATAACGCTTCTTATAACGCTTAATAGAAGACGAATTATAAACACGCAATGATAACGTTATTACTCTAATGAGCATCAAAGAGTACAGTCGAGCTTAGCAGGTGTTAAACCCGCAAACAATCGAATAAAATCCAGGTATTATATTACAGGTTGATTCATTCATCCATTCATCCGTTCTTAGAAAAAACGAAAAAATCAACACCAAAGTACACTGTTTAAACGTTATTTATTACTTCAAAAGCGTATAATGGACCGTCTAGCGATATGAAGGTGACTGTATTGCCACCCTTATACAAGCTTCAAGGTTAATTAGAGGGGAGATATGAATATTAGTTATTCTTTGAAAATGGGGAGTTGCTAGCATCGCTTATTAAAAAAATAGTAACCATGGAAACGGTAGAAGGAAAAATATGAATAATGAGACTTAATATTATAAATGCGACGGTAACTCTAGTCTGTTTGTCCTCATCACGAATCATCACTGGACTTATATACGACCCACAATTCTTACCTTAAGACTGAAGGCTGACATAAGCATATCAATAAGGTAATTTAAAAGATAAATAAATTTGACAAGAACGGAGTCCACCGTAACTGTCTACCTATAGTAATTTTATGATCTCCTAGTACAAAAGTTATATAAACCTCTTGCATAGTTGCCATAACCCATACACATCGACAAAGTAAGTAAATAACAACTAGCCCTAATATCGTCAATACGCTACCAACCTTAAGAACTAAGATACAATGCCCCTTGTGCCTGTAGTTAGACAGGCTTCCGCAACCTTTAAACCGGACCACAACAATACTATCTATGTATGGGTGGTAGAATATGTGATGAGTGGTTGGTACCAAGATGGGCTTACACAAAGCCTTACCGCCAAGTTGCTCGTTGCAAATATACAATGGAAATTTAATAAACTTCCATTATATCACCTTGTTTCTAAAAAAAAACACCAAATTGAAACACAAATGAAAATATATTCCATTCAAATTGAAATTACGTAAAATTACGGTCTAGTTGATTGAATGGTTTCGAATGAATGGTTCGAATAGAAAACGATTTCGCCTATCAATCCAACAATGGCGTTACAAAAGTGAAAATCAATATGTTAACTATTTGTAAATATTACACTTATAGCGAAAAATGTTTTCAAAGAATTTTGAGTCATTACGTATAACTATAACTATATATATATTAAACATTATAAGATTCATTTCGACAATCACCAATATTTAATGAAACATTTGTGCTAAGATCTCATGGATTATAATATAAATATACCTATACAACCTTACCTATAAACTTTGCTTGGCGGCTGTTCAGTTAAACATTGTCTTTGCTTTCTCTAACATTATTAATTTGATATTAACATGACTGCTTCGTTGGTCTAGTGGCTATATATAAGGCCGCTGACCCGGAGGAGCTGGGTTCAATTCCCAGGTCAGGCCAATAAAAAGTTATTGGGTTATTCTGTCAGAAAATTCTCAGTAACAACTCGGTGTCTGGAAGTGTATACACTCCCGTGCCTCGAAAAGCACGTAAAGCCGTTGGTCCTGCGCCTGAACTCTTTCCGGTCGTGTCTGATTACCGTCCCATCGGATTATGAGAGCTAGGGAATAGAGAGTGCACCTGAGTTTGCGCACACTCTTGTGCACTGTAATATGCCCTGCGCCATTATAATTATATCATATAGTGATACTAATCTCTCTTATATAATTATACTAATCTCTCTTGAGATTGGCCGCCGTGGCCGAAATCGGTCTGAAAGATATAATTTGACATTCGAAAGAAGAAGACACGTAATTGTGTAACTAATCATGTGCTATACGACGTCTATATGCAAGGCCAGTAGTGGTTTAATACTATTTGTGTTGCAAATTTTCGATTTATGAATTTCTTGGAAAATGAATATTCAATAGAATATTAAATATTTCGTAATACTGTATTTAGAAAACAGGTAAATAAATATTTCACTCTTGTAAATTACTTCATGTACTCTTCGTTCCCATGCCCAAAATAAAGGTTTTATTTATGTAACGTAGATTAACGTTACATCAATAAATGTATATATACAAAACAAAGGAATAATTTATTTTCCTTATAATGTATACATATATCTCACCCCTCTTAAATTTATATTGACTCTGTTTCAAGCCCGTAACGTTGTCTGGAAGAGATCGCTACTTAGTGTTAAGATAGCCTTATTGCATCTTTAATAGTTTTTTTTTTCAGCCTTTTGCCGTCCACTGCTGGACGAAAGCCTCCCCCATAGAACGCCAACCATCCCGATCTTGGGCAGTCCGCATCCATCCCGTACCTGCCACCTTTTTTAAATCGTCGGTCCATCTTGTCACAGGATATTATTACATCAATAGTATTACAATACTTCAATGTATATTATTTATATTGTAAAATTCATAATTAAAAAAAAATGTAAATTAGCAGCCTATAAATGTCGCGCAAATGAGCTAAGGTCTCTTATTTTTAAGGTCTTAAAAATAGTCTAGTCCACCATGGTGCTCCAATGCGGATTGCGAAATACAAATGTGTACGACTGGATTATCTCGGCTTTAGAGTATTATTATTTGTCCTGCGGTTGCTAAATTTGATTATAGAGATAGTATATCCAAATATGAAATGGTATGTGTCGTGAATATTTTAGATGAACTCATTACAAGAATGTCATTTGTCACCCACGCGGACAGGTTGTAACTGAACGTAGTTGGAAGTAAATACCGAACCAAGCATAAACGTTACAACGACCTTACGATATTACTACATTTAATAATTCATTCATAACGACCAAATAGACAAATTATCGTCAAAATGAATATTCAAATTTCGAATCGTAAATATCAACCAGATTATGTTGTAATTATAAATTAATAAAATTAATCAACGGAGTCATATTTTTTTCATTATACATGCCAATAACCTCATTACTTTTTATATCAATATCAGTTGTATGTATTAGTAAATACTTTTAGAATATTAGAAATGTTACTATCATTAAACTTAATTTCTATTTAAATTTATTTTACGTGCAAAATGCCATTATATATATAATTATATATTAACCATAACCATAACATATATTAACCATTCCTTACATCGCCAAAGCGCCACCGACCTTGTTAAATAAGATGTTATGTCCCTTGTTCCTGCAATTACACTGACACACACCCTTCAAACCAGAACACAACATTACTAAATATTGCTGTTTCATGGTAGAATATCTGATGAGTGGGTGGTACATAACCAGACGTGCTTGCACAGAGCACTACAAATAAATTGATTATTAGGTACTAGGATCACATAACATCGTAGAAAATATTTAGTATATTAAAGTTTGATATATTTATTGGCACATATCTTTTTAAATATGGAACTGTAGACATAATATTAATTTCGGTCGTCAGCCCGTAAATGAAACTTGTAAATTGATCATTCATAACAGCTGCTGAATCACTCCACGTAAATGTCGTCCTGCCCTTTCTGCTGGCATTCTCGTTAAATGGATACACATGTAGCAAAATTTCATTCGAAATATGCGGATCTTGTAGCAGAGACGGCCGTTCTCAAATGGAGATTTTAGACTAGCGGTGGTAAATTTATAAGCTGTTACCGACTTTTGTCATGATATTCAAATTCACACTACCGCTAAGCACATGATGAATTTTAAATGCAAATTAAGGTCGATAACTCCAAGTTTGCCCGGATTTGAAACTGTAATTGTCGTTTAAAGTCTAAACATTCTATCCACTGGACATATTGGTTCGAACATAACCCATATCGCCAATTAATTAAATTCTGGCATATTCGAACACATTAATTGTAGAAAAGTACTAATCTTAAGCTATGTATGAAACGTACTTGTTATAAAGCTAAGTGATCTGAAATATATTTACCTAATATAAAACTGTAAATATAACTACTACTTAATACCATAATTATTGTATACTTGAAGAACTTGACTGCTTCGTTGGTCTACTGGCTAGCTCACAGATCCCGAGAGCCTAAAAAGTCATTAGGTGTTTCTGTCTAAACAATTCTTGTGCGTCTTCAGAAGTGTTAACACTCCCATGTCTCAGAAAGCACGTTAATACTTAGGCACCCTTTAACATAATCCAATTGAAAATTCGAGCATTTTTGGTGCTAAACTGGTGGACCATAAGTCTTGCGCGTCTGGAAGTTGGAAGTGTATACACTCCCGTGCCTCGGAAAGCACGTAAAGACGTTGGTCCTGCGCCTGAATTCTTTCCGGTCGTGTCGGATTGCGTCCCATCGGATTATAAGAGTTAGGGAATAAAGAGTGCACCTGTGTTTGTGCACTATAACATCTCCTGCGAAGTTGGCTAATCTCTCTTGAGATTTGCTGCCGTGGCTGAAATCGGTCTGTAGGATATTATTATTATTATTATCACGGAATACAGAACACTGTCGAAACATTAGATAAAATGATAAAGTATATAATCGTGGTTAAAAACTGATAAAATATTTTTTAAATTACACAACGTTAATTTTTTTCATCACCGGCTTAATGATCATCATCATCTCATACCCATTTGACTAGACTTACATGCAAATTATTTCTTTTTTTATAAGGAAATTCGACTTAATATATATGAGTATTAAATTTCATTAAAAACGATCCATCTGAATGATTGTGATCTAATAACAAATTAATATGAATGTTACATAAATAATCAAGTATCATTTTGGCTATCCATAATTTATACTAATATTATAAATTCGAAAGTAAATCTGTCCGTTTGTCTGACTGTTACGTTTTCGTGACAGTGACATTACTAATACTCTCATTCTAAATTTGTTTTTAAATAACCAGGATCAAAACACGAACATACACATAATCAATATATAAAAGAGTACTTTCAAAAAGTTTTTTTTATAGCGTTCATTTTGATTTGCATTGTAACTGCATACGAAATGTTTTGCCAGATAAAAGCTCCGGGCGACGCTGGAGGGAACATCGATGGAACAACGGCTCGACATCGACAGCATACACCGAGGATATCATACGAAGAATTAAATGATCAACAGAGCTATATAACGTGGTTATTATGCATATCTCAACTAAACTTCTCAAAAAAACTATAATGTTTATTAATAAAAATTGATAACGTAAATAAATTATAGTAGTTATTAAGTCTATAAGATTTGATAAATGAACGAATAATTCGAAATCTGATTATTTTTTGATTCTTTACATCAGTCTTACATAAATTCATAATAGATTGTATAATATTACTACTTTTTTATTAACAAAGTTGACTAGATTTTAAGAAACACACTTCGTGTAAATACGTACGCAATTAAATAAATACTGATGTTAAGTATTAATGTTTTATGTATATTGTACTACTGGTTGGTTTTGAGAAATAAATAAATAAACTAGAAAAAAAATCTGTAAATTCTATTTTCAAACAATTTCAATGTCATACACAAACGGTAATGGCCCTTGAATTGAATGAATCTAATATGTCCTTACTCCTGGCCGAATTCCAACGGACGACGATGTGTGAGTGAATGTTCGAAATTCAAACATGCTCTATTCTTGTTACAGACAAAAAACACACACTTACTTGCGTTGACGCGTGGCGCCATGTTCACGCACACATATTTAGAAGCGACGTCGTTGGTTAATAGGAAACCACAATATTGACAGATGTGTTTGTGATGTACACCGGAAAACGTATTATGGCTCAATAGTTATTGATGAAGGAAGTTAAAAAATATTTTCTATTATATTGATGGTAGCAGGAAGAATTAAGCATCGTTAACAGTTTTTTTATGAAGTTTAATTAAATTATAAAATAAAAAAATTGAACATTATTTTTTTAGATAAATGATTGATTGCTATAAGTGAGTTTTCTACTAAAATTTCATAAAGTAACTTAAAAGGTGACTGTAATTCCGTTTAGCTTTAGAATTAATTTATTATTTTTTGTGCATTTACATTTGACCTATTGTTTTAAACAATTAACTTTATTAATTAACATATATTAACAGCAAAGGAATGAAGCAAACAGTTCGAATTTCAAAGCCAGAAGTGCATGTATTAGCAAATTAACCTGTCTTGTGTCTACGGGGCATTATCGATCGCGAACGTCCTTGTGTACGTGACTCACACCGCACACATCCAAAGATTTTTTCATTCAAGAATACATATTTCAATGTCCAAGTCATGAATCGAATTTTAATTTTTTGTCTCAATCATATCATTCGTTACTTTGTTTTTTTTATTTGAATATTGAATACAATTACGAAAAATTGTTTTAAACGTATGAAATGTATCAGAGTTGCCATCTGAAAAATAATTTTAAAATGATAATGAGTTATGTCGTTTATTCATTAAAAAGGAGGTTTAATTTAGTTATTATTTAAGATCGTAAGCCTAAATACTGAATACACTCTGTATTGAGGATCTCGAACGCTATTTTAAATAGGCTAAATATGTACAACGATAATATAATGTAAATAAATGTAAGAATGATATATTTGCAATGAGTGAGAAATAATCAATAATGACTACTAATCATTTAATTCATCCTAATCAATTATGAAGTCCTTAAAATGCCATAAATGGGTCATGACTGGGCTTATCTTGGTCTTATCCGTTGATAAAAAAGGCCAACTAAGTTGGATCGCTTGGTTCGGTACATTCCCAACAATAGGTCTCTTGTAGATGGGTCCGTTGTACTTCTGCATAGCGCTGATCACACGAGGTTCTGGCATTGGTTGATTGACAAAGGCGTTGACTTTTAATATCTCATTCGCTTGCTGGAGTAACTTTGTATGTTTTCTATTTACTCTTTAAATGCTTTCAAATTATCGGATAGCTTAACGATTAGGTCGTTCACATTGAAATCTTGGTTTCTACAATTTTGTTTTTTCTACATATAGTTTTCATAAAAATATTTAAATAATACAACGAGAACAAGATTAAAGATAAATTTTACAAACTATATAATAATGAAAATGCATTTATTTAATTTGAAAAATAAATGAAACTCGAGCGATGTTTAATGTTTTATCATTTTAATAAAATATAAAACATTTGAATTTCGAAAATAAAATAAAATTCTTTCGTTCGTTAATTTAATCAAATTGTATTTATGCACATGTATCTTTTATTTACGTCATTCGAAAACCGATATTTTATTAATATTTCTGATAGCGGTTTCAATTGTAATGTCTCACAATAGCCTTTAAAAAATATAAAAGCTTCGTAGACAGAACTGTTTTTTCAGATTGTTTATTCGTTGAATAAAAATAAACGAGCCCATTAAATAAATATTATCGGTCCCTTTGAAAACGGCGTACAATTACATTTATGGTCGAACTATAGCCGCGGTAACTACATTTATTTCAACCGAAATCTGCCGGGTCAAACCCTGATTAGTAATAAAAATATTTCTTGAGCTTTTTGTTAATTATTTTCTTCCTATTTAAACTTAATTTTTATGTGTTTAACCTTGAACTAAATAGTAGGACTTATTTATTAACACTTTTTAACAATTTAATTTTTAACAAATTGTTCAACAATACAGTAACAGTCTGTGAATGTGTCACCTCTGGGCTAAAGCCTTTTTTGAGAAGAACGTTTTGGAGCTTA